>JARQOD010000001.1:905599170-905643340 GCA_033576555.1 Oophaga sylvatica
AAATTTTAAAAGGAGTACAACTTTAAATTTGAAGGGTTCCCTAATGATAAGGTGATACAGAGACTTTTGGCAATCAAAATTAATGAGATGATGGTGTAATCCACAGACATACAGGGTCCTCCTGAGTCATACACTGTCTTTGTAGCAGCTCTTTGTTCTGGCCAATACTTGATGGCCTGAGATGAGAGACTCCTCTATTAATTTAAAACATTCTAATAAGGCATACTACGTTATGTTTCTCTCATTAGAGAGGTAAATCCTCTATGCTATAATAATTTTTTTTTTTGTGGAATTTTACACTTAACCACTGAAAAAATGTATGGACATTTCCAAGTTGCAGCCTAATACATAGTCACTAGTTGGTGGTGATTGTGGCAGTGTAGTCAGGAATATAGCAAGTGCAGTAATCAGAATAGAAGCCAGGATGCTACAAGCCGGAGAATAACAGAGAATTGACTGGTTAAGAATCGGTGGCAAGAATAGAAATATAGCAACCATGCAACAAATACTAAGGAAGCAAAAAGGAGTATAATTCAGGAACAAGGTAAAGATCGGGATCTTAGAGAAAGCAAGACAGGCACCAATAGCACAGGAACAATAGCCAAGCAATAGTTGGTAGCCAAATAACCTTTGATCTGGAAACAAGGAGGTAACACCATGGACTTGCAGGAGCACCAGTCTTAATAGCAACTTGATGGGATTAGGAGCAAAAAAAAGGGACTAGAATGTTGTAGCAGAAGATTTCAAAATGCCTACAATCTTCTGGACAAACACTACTTAATAGCGGTGCAGAAAAAAATCTGCAAACTTATCTCCTGGCGATCCTTCAATTTCACTAAATCTCTTGTCAGCAACATTGTATTGTCACATGATGGCTGCAGCCATAAAGAAGCCACTGATTGGCTGAAGTCTGCTCTGAAGGCATACTGAGATGCAGCTTCAACATCAGCACTGATCCAGCAGTCAAATATGTCAATTTTTATTTTCTCCAACAGTCAGCCAGACTCTATCCCCAGAAGCAATTTAAGCATCTTGGTATCAGTGTTATCAGCACCTCTTTCAGCTTTAGCATCAGCAGTCTTTAATTTTTGTGACCTCTGTATAAATATCCTGAATGTTTTTAGTAGCATCCACTATGACTTTTATCTGTGGTTAAGTTGGGATACAAATGTAATTTTTTGGATTTCACCTGTAGATATGCTTGTTGTGGTCAACTCAGTCCAATATAGCATTCAGATTGATGATCCTGATATGCATTAGTGTAGGCTGTGGTATATTGCTTGAGTACTTGTTTGTGCAAATCATTAGGGCCATTACTCTAAGGATGGTGACCAGAGGAAAAGTCCAGAGAATTTTTTAAGGATTTACAAAGTACCACTGTAACATGGTGGAGCCTGTTTGGCCCTTGTCCAAGATGGAATCTGGTACTTCACCCTGTCCTAAAACTTCCTGTCTGACTTGCTATTTAAGTCCGGGTCGTGAGATCCTCCTTGCCAGAGTATTTTGTTGCTATTTGCTTCTGAGCTTCCTCCTGGCTGGCCTCTGGAGTCCCTGCTGCTGCCCGTTACTCGGGGCTCTGCCTCACTTCTTCCAGCTGCCTTCAGTCCTTTGAGCTGCTTCTGGATTCTGGCTGGGGTTACCAAATGTCCAGACTACTAAGACTGTGTCTGTGAGGGCTGCTGTGCGGGACTTGAGCCAAACTTTTCAGCCCAAAAGGTACACTTAAGGATCTTCTCTGTTGTGAATACCTTGGAGGCGACTTCTGAGCTGGGGCTCCCTCCGGTGGTTGCTGAGGCTAATGAACTAATTACTGAATGGCCTTCAGCTGGCTCTGAATGGTATGATATAAGTGACCTGAATTCCCAGCAGCCTTGCCGGTAATCAAATGTTCCTCCTGCTCTTGCTTGGAGCACATCTTGCTTTCCTGCTCTCATTCAGATAAGTGATTTTCTGTTGTTTTTCCTCTGTTGGATTTTCACTGCTGGTTTGCTGCTTGCAGTGGACTGCAGCCTGGTCCCCTTTTGGGGTCTTGCGCTGCAATTGTGCTCATTGTGTGTTTGCATTTTTGCTTTGTTCCTTGGTCACTTTTTATTTGCTGTGTTGCTGTATGTTACACCAGAGATCTGATTTAGGTGGTAGAGATCGTATGATCTCAGGTTTTTTGTTAATCAGAAGTGTTGGTATTTTTGTCAGGGTTTTTTTGGGTTGCAGTCAGAATTCTTTCCTATATGTTTCTATCTAGACAGATTGGGCCCCAGCGTTTGCTCATTCTATTTTCTGTCTGTGTCTGTGTTTTCTTCTTGTCTAACCGCCATTACATGTTCGGGGGCTTTCTATTTATTTGGGGATTCTGCTCCGGGGCAGATAGCATTCATCTTTCTGCCTTTAGGTGTAGCTATCTCTCCGGCTGTGACGAGGCGTCTAGGATCACCGTAGGTATGCTCCACGGCTACTTCTAGTGTGGCGGTTAGTTTAGGTTACTGCAATCCAATAGTTTCCAGCCTCTCTGGTGTATTGCTACTTTGGCTATTTTATGCAGTTTCTCCTCAGCTACCGAAACATAACACTTCTCCTTGGTATGCTCCACCCGTCTATTTCTGGACGTCCATGAAGGGTGTCGTCTCCTCTGTCTGCATAGTTCTGGACTTCCACATATAAGTCCCGGTCACACTCTTGCTTCTTATTACTTCTGGACTTCCACGTATAAGTGTCGGTTGCACTCTTGCTTCTTATTACTGCTGTACTTCCACGTATAAGTGCGGTTGCACTCTTGCTTCTTATTACTGCTGAACTTCCATGTATAAGTGTCGGTTGCACTCTTGCTTCTTATTGCTGCGGGACTTCCACGTATAAGTGCCGACTGCACTCTTGCTTCTTATTACTGCTGGGCTTCCACATATAAGTGCCGGACGCCTAATCACTTCTACCGCATGAGGAGCGGCATAAAAAAAATAAGCAAAAGCAATTCTTCACATGCTGTAGATTTTTTCATTCTGCCTCACAAAAATCTCAGTGAGGCACCCACCTTAGAAGTGGCCAGAGGATGATCCAGGACCAGGTTTTGCAGGATATTTCTGATGAAACAGAGCAATCTTTTGAGGAGCACAGATATTACTCACAAGAGTTCTCCTCAGATGAATATCCCTGCCACTTAATGAGGTACTGCAGCTGATTCCTGCGGATCCTGGAGTCCAGAATCTCCACAACAAAATGTTCTTGCCCGTCCACCAGCACAGGCTGAGGAGGAGGCGCAATACAACCCTGAAAATTATTCGGAGACACAGGTTTTAATAAGGAGACATGGAACACAGGATGTACCTTCATAGTCCTTGGTTAGTATTACTACTGGACTTCCACGTATAAGTGACGGTTGCACTCTTGCTTCTTATTACTGTTGGACTTCCACGTATAACTGCCGGTCGCACTCTTGCTTCCTATTACTGCTGGACTTCCACGTATCAATGCTGTTCGTACTCTTTCATCATATTACTCCTGGACTTGTTTGTTTCAATGGTCGCACCCCGCTATTATGTTTGCTGGACATTTCTGTTTTCTGCAGTGCATTTCACTGTAATTGCAGAAAAGCCTGCTAGTTTATGTTGTACTTCTTACTTTGATTGAATACAGTTTATTTGTCTCAACTTTGGTCTCAGATTCAGTTTATCCCACACAATCAGATTCCATAGTACCTACATAATTGTTACGGGATACTCAGGACAATAAGGAATCTTCTGGGATAATGTCAGCTGAGATAAAGTTGGATCAGTTGTTCTCCATGATTAACTCTTTACAAGGAGACATGTAGGCTTTATAAAACAAGGTTTCTAACTGGGAGGCCCATTTCGGGCAGGCGCTTCAGGACTTAGGTAATCAAATAACAGCACGGGTTCCTTCACCTCAGGGGCAGCTACCACCAACTAACCCTCCCAAGTTACTGCCGTTTAGATTTAATGGAGACCACTACAAATTTTGTGGGTTTATTAATCAATGCATTTTGTATTTTGATGTGCATGCTGCCTACTTCCATACAGATCGATCCAAAGTTTTATGTATAATCATGTTACTTACCTCACGAGCACTCACTTGGGCAAATCCGCTAATCGAGACTCGTGACCCTCGTCTGAATAACTTGGACGATTTTCTAGCTGCAATGTCTATGATGTTTGTTGATCCTAATCGTCGCACTACACCTGAAACTGCATTGTTGTCATTATGTCAGGGTAAGTGTTCTGTTGTTGAATGCGCTACTGAATTTAGATGGCTGGCAGTGGATACTGTTTGGGACTGTTATGCTCAATTACCCATTTTTAAGAGGGGACTTTCTAGTGTGATTAAGGACGAGTTAGCCCATGCAGATGCTCCTCAAGAGTTAGAGGCGTTCATACAGCATTGCGTGCGCACTGACATACGTATTACAGAACATAGACAGGAGAGATTTGCAGCCTCTAATCATTTCACTATCTCTCGGCTTCCTCCTAAAGAACCTGCAGGCAAATCCTGTTGGGAAGTTGAACCAGTTCCCATGCAAGTGGATGCTTTACAGTGGCGTGAGAGTAACGAGCGTAGGGAGCATCATTTTCGTGACAGTTTGTGTTTTTACTGTGGTCAGTCTGATCATTTCCTTATTAACTGTCATAAGCGGCCTCACAAGGTATTAGCCGCTGTAGGGGAGTATGAGAATCAGGATGCTGAATCTGTTGTTTCTGGGTCCAGTTTTTCTGTGAATGCTGTCTTTCATTCCCTATCAATGACTGCCTCTCCTAAGACATAGAAGGATAAAGATACACATTGCTCCCTTCCCATTAAGATCTTGTTGTCGGGAGAATGAATCTCCTGTGCAGCTATGGTGGATTCTGGGGCGGGGGTGTAACTTTATGGACCTCACCGTTGCCAAAGAACATGGCATACAGATTCAACAGAGAGCCACCCCAGTAACCATGGAAACAGTGGATGGTTCCCCTCTAGTTTCAGGACCGGTGGATCAGGAGACTGTACCTCTGGAGATTTGCATAGAATCCAATCATCAGGAAGTGCTTTTCTTTATGCTAATTTCTTCACCACATTTTCCTTTAATTCTAGGAATTCCATGGCTGCAGTCACAGAAACCAATCATCAACTGAGAGACCAAGGAGATCACTTTTCGACCAAAGGACACACCAGTAACAAGTCAGGCAAGATCTCTTGATACAGAATGTACCCCTAAGTTATCTATGTTACCATCCATTTATAATAAATTTTCTGATATCTGTGATAAAATGGCAAATCAGCTTCCTCCTCACAGACACTATGATTGTCCTATTAAACTACTTCCGGGGGCAGCTATTCCATTTAAGGATGCTTACCCACTAGCAGCTCGGGAGCTGCAGGCCTTAAAGGAATACATTGATGAGAGTCTGGCAAAGGGTTTCATTCGCCCCTCCTCATCACCGGAAGGAACACCTATCTTTTCATAAAAAAGAAGGATGGAACTCTTAGACACTGTAATGACTATAGGGAGCTCAACAAGGTAACCATTCGGAACAGTTATCCTTTGCCGTTAATTCCTGAACTGCTGGTAAGAGTACTGCACACTAAAATCTTCTCTAAGTTGGATCTTCGAGGAGCTTATAATCTAGTTCGGATCCACTCTGGGGATGAATGGAAGACAGCATTTAGATGTCATTATGGGCACTTTGAGTACCTTGTGATGCCTTTTGGTCTCTGCACCTTTCTGGCAACCTTCCAACACTGGGCTAATTACATTTTTAGAGAACTGCTAGATCATTTTGTCGTAATCTATCTGGACGATATTTTGATTTTCTCCCATTCATTGCAGGAACATCAAGAACATGTTACAACTGTTTTAAGATGCTTGAAAGAGAATCATCTCTACATCAAGCCTGAGAAATGTGAGTTCCATCTCACAGAGATTCAATTTCTGGGTTATGTCATCTCGCCACAGGGGCTTAACATGGAGACAAGTAAGATACAGGCTATTCTTGATTGGCACGCACCTAAAAATGTCAAGGAGGTACAATGTTTTATCTGGTTCGCTAACTTTTGTAGACGGTTTATTCGCAATTTCTCTGAGATTGTTCTACCTATTACGCAATTAACCAAGAAGGAAAATATTTTCTTGTGGTCCACACAGGCTCAAGAGGCTTTTGATTGTCTTAAGTCCGTTTTACTTCTGAACCTCTGTTGATTCATCCTAACCCAGCACATTCTTTCATCGTGGAAGTGGACGCTTTGGATTGTGCTCTGGGGGCCATCCTCTTGCAAACAGGAGAGAAAGGTATGTTACATACATGTGCTTTATTCTCTCGTAAACATTCTGCTGTGGATAAGAATTATGATGTGGGACATAAAGAGCTTCTCGCCATTATCGCTGCATTTAAAGAATGGAGGCACCATTTGTAGGGGGCAGCACAACAAGTTATTGTGCTCACGGATCATCGTAACCTAGAATTTCTTAGATCTGCTATACATCTTTGTCCATGTCGGGCTCATTGGAGTTGGTTTTTGAATCAATTTAATTTTGTCATTTTGTACCGCCCAGGTTCACGTAATGGGAAAGCGGATGCTTTGTCCCGAATCCATGCCACGGATTCCATACCTGGGACCCCATCCAAGATCATTTTTTCAGATGCCAACTTTGTCGGAGTCATCCAGAATAAGGACTTATGGAACACTATTAAACATTAACTCCCAGAGCTTTTTTCGATTTTTCACTTTTGTTTTTCGTTCCCCTTCTTTCCAGAGCCATAACTTTTTTATTTTTACATCAATATGGCCATGTGAGGGCTTATTTTTTGTGGGACGAGTTGTACTTTTGAACGACACCATTGGTTTTACCATGTCATGTACTCAAACACAGGAAAAAATTCCAAGTGCGGTGAAATTGCAAAAACAGTGTAATCCCACACTTGTTTTTTGCTTGGCTTTTTTGATAGGTTCGCTAAATGCTAAAACTGACCTACCGCGGTGATTCTCCAGGTCATTGTGAGTTCAAAGACACCAAACATGTCTAGGTTCTCTTTTATGTAAGTGGTGAAAAAAAATTCCAAAGTTTGCTAAAAAAAAAATGCAATTTCCAAGACCCGTAGCATCGCATTTTTTATGATCTGGGGTCGGTTCAGGGCTTATTTTTTGCGCACCGAGCTGTTGTTTTTAATGATACAATTTTTATGAAATACATTCTTTTGATCGCCCGTTATTGAATTTTAATGCAATGTCGCGGCGATCAAAAAAACCGTAACTCTGTCGTTTTTAATTTTTTTATCGCTACGCCGTTTAGCGATCGGGTTAATCCTTTTTTTACTGATAGATCACGTGATTCTGAATGCGGCGATACCTAATATGCGTATGTTTGATTTTTCTTTTATTGCTTTATTTTGATTGGGGCGAAAATGGGATGATTTGAACTTTTACTTTTTTTAAATTTTTTAACTTTTAAACACTTTTTTTTACTATTGGCATGCTTCAATAGCCTCCATGGGAGGCTAGAAGCATGCCACACTTGATTGGCTCTGCTACATATGGGCGATGAGCAGATCGCCCATATGTAGCAGATTTACAGGTGTTGGTCGTCGCTCATAGCAATGTGCCTGCAACAACCATAGAGGTCTCTATGAGATCTCTGGTTGTCAAGGCAATGAATCGCCGACCCCAGATCACGTCACGGTGGGCGACGGGAAGCGCTAGTTAAATGCCCGCTGTCAGCTTTGACAGCGGCATTTAACTAGTTAATAGGCGCGAGAGGATTGCGATTCTGCTTGCGCCTATTGCGGGCACATGTCAGCTGTTTATAACAGCTGACATGTCGCGGCTTTGATGTGGGCTCACCGCCGGAGCCCACCTCAAAGCAGGGGATGCTTACCGATGATGTACTATTCCATCATCGGTAAGGAAGGAGTTAAGGAGGCCTATGACGCAGACCCATATCTCACTAACCCGAATGATGATGTGAACTTGGTTCTCAAGAATGGTACATGGGTCCTGGATCGACGTTTTAATGTTCCTGAGGTCATAAGGCAACTGGTCCTCTAGTTTAGCCATGACTCCAAGTTGGCTGGTCATCGGGGAGTACAGTAGACACAGGAGTTTCTGACCCATTTCTTTTGGTGGCCTACCTGTGTGAGGGATGTGAAGAGCTACGTTCTCTCTTGTGAGGTATGTGCACGTTTTAGGACTCCTCGTGTATCACCTACTGGATTGCTGCAACCACTGCCCTTCCTGCTTGCCCTTGGGGGTCTATTTCTATGGACTTTATAGTGAAATTGCCCACCTCTGGGGGAAAGAACTCTATTCTGGTTGGAGTAGATTGCCTTACTAAAGCTGCCCACTTCATTCCTTGTACTGGTCTTCCCTCAGCTAAGGAGACGTTAGATCTGGTCATTGAGAATGTGTTCCGGCTGCATGGAATTCCAGATGAGTTCATCTCTGATCGGGCAGTGCAGTTTACCTCCAGATTCTGGAAAGGATTTTGTTCTGCATTTGGTATCAATGTCTGTCTGTCTTCAGTGTATCATGCTCAGACTAATGGTCAGATGGAGCGGACTAATCAGACTCTAGAGCAGTATCTTCGGTGCTATATCCACCACTCGCAGGATGACTTGTTGGAGTTGCTTCCTCTAGCAGAGTTTTCTTACAATAACTCGCAGAATGCATCTACTAAGGTAACACCCTTCTTTGCCAACCTTGGTTATCATCCTAGTATTTTTCCCAGATCCCCGATCAATGCTCTGGTGCCTGCAGTAGATGAGAGGTTGGCGGTGATGAAGCGAAATCTGGAAACTCTGAAGGAATCGCTATCTACTGCACAGGAGAGATACAAGAAATCAGCCGATAGGTTCTGGAAACCTGCACCCATGTTTAAGGTAGGAGATAGTGCTGAGCGAATATGCTCATTGCTCGGGTTTTTCAGAGCGTACTCGGGTGATCTCCAAGTATTTTGGTGTGCTCGGAGATTTAGTTTGTGTCGACGCAGCTGCATGATTTGTGGCTGCTGGACAGGCTGAATACATGTGAGAAATGCCTGTTTGTTAAGGAATCCCCACATGTATTCATGCTGTCAAGCAGCCACAAATCATGCAGCTATGGCAACAGAAACTAAATCTCTGAGCACGCCAAAATACTTGGAGATCACCTGAGCGTGCTCGAAAAAACCCAAGCAACGAGCATACTCACTCATCACTAGTAGGAGACTCTGTGTGATTATCCACAAAGAATTTGAAATTGAATGTTCTGTCACAGAAGCTGGGACAAAAATTCATGGGTCAATTCACGATCTCTGGGATCGTGAGCTCCGTTGCCTGCCCTCTGACGTTACCAAGGACTATGAAGGTACATCCTGTGTTCCATGTCTCCTTATTAAAACCTGTGTCTCCGAATACTTTTCAGGGTCGTATTGCGCTCTCCTCCTCAGCCTGTGTTGGTGGACAGGCAAGAACAATTTATTGTGGAGAAGATTTTGGACACCAGGATCCATAGGAATCAGCTACAGTACCTCATTAAGTAGCAGGGATATTCATCTGAGGAGAACTCTTGTGAGTAATATCTGTGCTCCTCAAAAGATTGCTCTGTTTCATCAGAAATATCCTGGAAAACCTGGTCCTGGATCGTCCTGAGGCCGCTTCTAAGGTTGGAGTAATGTATGGATTCCGGATGTTCCATGGAGCCTGATTTGTCCTTGTCCAAGATAGAGTCTGGTACTTCACCCTGTCCTGGAACTTCCTGTCTATCCTGCTATTTAAGTCCGAGTCAAGAGATCCTCCTTGCCTGAGTATTTTGTTGCTGTTTGCTTCTGGGCTTCCAACTGGCTTGCCTCTGGAGTTCCTGCTGCTGCTCGTTACTCGGTCCTCACCACTTCCAGCTGCCTTCAGTCCTCTGAGCTGCTTCTGGATCCTGGCTGGGGTTATCTACTGTTCAGACTTCTAAGATTGTGTCTGTGCGGGCAGCTGTGTGGGACTTGAGCGGGACTTTTCAGCCCAAAATGTATACTTAAGGACCGTCTCCTTGTTATGCTCTACCCGTATATTTCTGGACGTCCTTGAAAGGTGTCTTCTCCTCTGCATAGTTCTGGACTTCCACATATAATTGCCTGTCGCACTCTTGCTTCTTATTACTGCTGGACTTCCACGTATAAGTGTCTGTCGTACTCTTGCTTCTTATTACTGCTGGACTTCCACATATCAGTGCTGTTCGCACTCTTGAGTCATAATACTGCTGGACTTGTTTGTTTTAGCGGTCATGCCCCACTATTATGTTTGCTGGACATTTCTGTTTTGTGCTGTGCATTTCGCTGTAATTGCAGGAAAGCCTCTGTTAGTTTATGTTGTACTTTTTACTTTGTTTAAATACAGTTTATTTGTCTCAACTTTGGTCTCAGATCCATTTTATCCCACGCAATTAGATTCCATAGTACCTACATAATGGTTACTCGTGGCAAAATGCGGTAACTGTGGGTGAGGCACTCGTCTATTGCTTCCCGACACGTTACATGAAAGTGGAGGTCCTGGCTGGATATATGGACTTGTGCTGTGAAAGCATAATGCCCATGTAGGCTGCATGTAACTGTTGATGTGGGTTTGCCAGGAACAGATGTTTCACAGTTCAGTGATGGAGACCACCATTCACAAATAAACTCTTTACTGAATAGTAACTTGGTAATAGTTATGTCCAAGGGATAGCCGGTACAAAGTCTTATGCACATTTCCTTTGCAACTTTAAGCATTTTCCACACAGCCTTCTTCCTTAGAATTATACTCCAGGAATCTCTATGTCTGCTGTTTCTCCCTACTTTGCCACAACCCAGCTTTAACACTACAGTCTTGATCAACAGCATATTTTACTTGTTCTCAGGTTCCATGTCCTCTTTCCACTACTGGAGCCCTTGAACTTCCGCTTGGGACTCTTCACTAGTCCCCTCAGACCTGTTTAGGCCCATTACATTCAGTGTTGTAAGCTCAGTGTCTCGTGGCTAGGCATCTTCTAGTAAGACCCATCTCTGGAAGATCACTCTATCTCTCTGTCACTTATAACGCTATCCCATCTTTTCTGTTTTCTCTTACCTACGGCCACCCTCCAATGCGGCATTGTACACCTTGGACTTTGTGGTCCACTCACTAAGCACTCCAGGCCTAACCTAACTTTTCTTCAGGAAACAGTCACTTTCCTTTCCACTAGCATCACTGTGTGCTAATCCCAACTATTAAAGTATTAACCCCTTCGTGACATGCGCTGTACTAATACTGCTCTGCGGGAGGTGCATTTGTGTCCAGAGCAGTACTAGTATGGCGCTGCGATCGCCGCGGCCCCACGCTGAGCGCCACGGCGATTGCGTGCGGGGGGGTGTCAGCTGTATGTGACTGCTGACATCCCACAGCAATGCCCACAATCGGTGCTATCACCGATCATGGGCATTTAACCCCTCTGATGCTGCTGTCAGTAGTGACAGTGGAATAGAGAAGCATAGCACAGGGAGGGGGCTCCTTGCGCACTTCCATCAGCACATCACGATCGCAATGCGATTTCCTGATGGACTCCATGGAGACCCCCGGCACCAAGATGGCCGCGGGGTCCTTCGGGGTCCTGCAGGTAAGGTGGCTTGTGAGCGCCTGCTGATTGCAGGCACCAACATGCCTCCTTACTTGCCTATCAGATCCTGATGTGATATTCTGCAGTGCAAAAATAAATAAAAAACTAGGAAAATAAACAATGCTTTATCATCATACTACCGAACAAAAAGCGCAATAAACGTGATAAAAAAAGACGGATGTAAATAAAAATGGTACCACTGAAAACGTCACCTTATCCCGCAAAAAACAAGCTGCCATATAGCTCCATCAGCAGAAAAATAAAAAAAATTATAACTCTCAGACTAAAGCGATGCAAAAATAATTATTTTTTCTATAAAATAGTTTTTATGTAAAAGCGGCAAAACATAAAAAAACATATAAATAAGGTATCGTAATCGTATTGACCCAAAGAATAAAGCTGCCTTACCAATTTTACCACACACCGAACAGTATAAAAAAAAGAGATTCCTGAGTTACTGGTTTTTGGTCATTCTGTCTCCCAAAAATCGGAATAGAAGGCAATCAAAAAATGTCATGTGCCTGAAAATGGTACCAATAGAAACGTCAGCTCGTCCTGCAAAAACAAGCCCTCACATGACTCTGTCGGCAGAAATACAAAAAAGTTATATCTCTCAAAATATAATGATGCAAAAACTAGTTTTCGCAATAAAGAGTCTTTTAGTGTGTGAAAGCAGCAAAACATAAAAACCCGATATAAATCTGGTATCGCTGTAATTGCACCGGCTCGAAGAATAAAGTCGCCTAATCACTTACAGTATACCGCATGAGGAGTGGCATAAAAAATAAGTAAAACCAATACTTCACATGCTGTTGATTTTTTCATTCTGCCTCCCAAAGATCGCAGTAAGGCTTGGCGCACATTTATCCTGCGCTCTGCGCTGAGCGCTGACACCGGGGTTTCTGTTTAAATCTCTGAAATACATGATTCAGACAGAACTTCTGGCTGGAGATTCACTATAATGAGGCAGATGGAGGCACTGTGGATGCTGTCTGACCTGTGACTTGGCGGCGTCCATCTTTTTAGGATTGCATAAGAAGGACAACGCGGAAAAGAGGCCAGACGGTGTCCAGAGTAACTCTGATACCTCACTATAGTGAATAGATCCATCGGGGGTTTCATCTGAATTACGTCACTCAGAGATTTAGATGAAAACCCCAAAGTAAGTGCTCAGTGTAGAGCACTGGATAACTGTGATCCCAAATGAAATGTGAAATGTTCCCAATAAAAGCTTCCACTCAATCCACAAAAAAAGCAAGTCCTCACTCAGATCTGTCATCTGTTAACAGAAATATAGGGGGCTTCCACATTACTGGTAGCACAAAGGCTCTGGAAAAGTGAAATGGCTTCTCAAGCGCCAAAATAAATTCTGCAAATTCTCCGCTCCCAAATCCAAATGCCCCCCTCCTTCTGAGCCCCATTATACCTAAAACTACATATACCTCCCACATGTTTGGCATTTCTGTAGTGATGAAAGCCCACTTAATTTAAAGGTAGTGTCTCCAGAAGCATGAGCTGGGCATGATGTACTGGTGACTGCAACATACTGGTCACTACAGCGTACTGGTCACTACAATGGCAGTTTGCAATTTTCACTCAGCAACATCCACAGGAAAACACCCATGGAGTCAAAATCATTACTACATCTCTATATAAATTCCCAAAGGATTATAATTTCCAAAATGGGGTCACTTGAGGGGGGATTCTGCTTTTCTAGGACTGAGGAGCTCTTTATATGGAATCCACAGACTAGTCTAACAAAATCTGTGCTCCAGGAGGCACTCTGTCACTCCCAAGTCACTCCATATGGCAAATTTGTGGGACAAATTCTGGTGCCATTTTTACAAATTTCACAGTGTGAAAATGTAAAACTTAGGGCTAACACACAATCTTGGTGATAAAAATGTTAATTATTATAAGAATATTTTTACTTCACAGCTCAATGGCATAATAGTTTGTGACACACCTGTGGTGTCAGTATAATGACTGCACCCCTAGATGTATTTCTTGAGAGGTTTAATTGGTAAAATGGGGTCACTTATGGAGGGGTTCTTCTGTTCTTGCACCTCAGGGCTCTGTCAATGTAACATGGCACCCTCAAACTAGTGCAACAAAATCTGCACTGTAATATGGCGCCACTTCCCTTCTGAGCTTTGCACTGTGCCTCAAAGTAGTTTTTGACCACATATGGGGTATCGATTAACTCAGAAGAAATTGCATAACAAACTTTGGGGTCCATTTTCTCCTTTTGCCCTTGTGAAAATACAAAATTTGTAGCTTAAATAGATTTTTGTGGGAAAAATGGGATTTTTTTTATTTTCACGGCTTAACGTTATAAACTTCTGTGAAGCACCTGTGGGTTCAAGGTGCTTTATACACATCTAGATAAGATTCCAAAAGGGTCTAGTTTCCAAAATGTTGTCACTTGTGGGGGCTTCCACTGTTTAGGCACATCAGGGGTTCTCCAAACACGACATGGCGTCAACTAATTATTCCATCAAATTTTGCATTCAAAAAGTCAAATGGTGCTCCTTCCCTTCCAAACCCTGCTGTGCGCCCAAACAGTAGTGTTCCCCACATATGGAGTATAGGTGTACTCAGGAGAAATTGCACAACAAATTATATGGCACAATTTCTCCTTTTACCCTTATGTAAATGTAAAATTTGGAGTGAAAAAGATTTATTTGGGAAAAATTTGATGTTTTTTATTTCCACAGCTCTACGTTATAAACTCCTGTGAAGCACCTGTGGGTCTAAGGTGCTCAATTCACATCTAGATAAGTTCCCTAAAGGGTTAAGTTTCCAAAATGGTGTCACTCATGGGGGATTTTCCACTGTTTAGGCACATCAGGGGCTCTCCAAACGCAACATGGCAACCGCTAATTATTAGAGCATATTTTACATTCAAAAAGTCAAATGGTGCTCCTTCCCTTCCGAGCCCTACTGTGTGCCCAGACAGTAGATTTCCCCCAGATATGGGGTATCGGAATGCTTAGGAGAAATTGCACAACAAAATTTATGGTCCATTTTCTCCTGTTACTCTTGCAAAAGTAAAAAAAAAATAGGTCTAAAGGAAAATGTTTGTGAAAGAAAAGAAGAAAAGTAAATGTTTATTTTTTCCTTCCACATTCCAAAAATTCCTGTGACGCACTTGAAGGGTTAATAAACTTCTTGAATGTGGTTTTGAGTACCTTAAGGTACAGTATTTCAGCTGATGTTATTTGCAGGTTTTTCTATGCATCCCAAACAATTTTCCTGGCATTTGTCGCAGGTCACAGGTGAGGATGTTCCCTTTAGTAGCCATTCAAACCCATTTGTGTCAACGTCTGTGCAAGTTATCAGGCCAAAATCACCAGGGTATGTAAACTTTTGATCCAGGTCATTTGGATATTTTGGGTTGTCACTATGACTTAAAAAGAGAAGACAGTAGTTTGACAATAAATGGCTTCACCTAACCACTAACCATGAGTGGAGAAAAAGTTTTGGTTTTATCGTTCATATTTTCTGAAAAAAGGCCAAGAAAGCAAAAATTCTGCTGGGGTATGTAAACTTTTGAACACAACTCAAGTTTTTCTGATTCACTATATCTCTTTTCTCATGTGCAGACATTGCAGGACCTTTGGTATCCATGATTATCTCCACTGATATAGTGACAGTTAGCTACTTGATGGTGGTCGTAAGCATAGATACCTAAGGTCCTGCAATGCCTGAACATGAGGAAAGCGACATAGTGAATAAGAAAAAATATACTACATTTCTAATTGGAGGTATTTGCAAATTTTTATTATTATTATTATTATTATACATACTACCTACCTACTACATATTGGTATAGGATCTTGGAAATTGGAATACCCCTTTAACTCTGATTGGACCTACAAATTACACATAGCTAACGCAGATTACCATATATAAACACACTTCACATTACACATCATTAACGCATAACACATTACACCTTACATCACACTAATATGATCGGTGTCTTCAAGGAAAGTAATGGAACTGCAGCAGTCCACCTCCTTACACCACCAAGATACTAATTGCACTCTACAATAAAAGGCAAAGTGTAAAGGAAGACAATGGAGTCAAAATATTTCCTACACCAGCTGTGGCACTGAGGTTAGATCAGACAAAACAATGTGCCTCTAAACAGATGATAGTAATACCTCGAGCAGAAGCCAAATATGTAAAAATATTCATTGCGTTCTTATTCCAAGGTTTGGCTATAATTGGCAAGAGCTGGAGGAGATCCAACTGCATATGCCTTGGTAGTCTGAACTGAGCGCATATTACATTTTTATCTTTATTCAGGTCACCAATAGTATGGTGAGTGTAATTCCATTATATTTTGGACTTTAAAAATCTCCCCACAGTGAAGAATAAGCCCAAAAATCTCAATCAGAATATCTGCACCTCTGCCCATACCCTGCAGAAGCCCAACTGCGCTCATATATTATCTGTGCGGGCTCTTATCACTGGCTCCTGTCTCAGGACACTGCTCGGTACTGTACTGCAGGCAGGAGCCGGTGATGAGAACTTAAAATGACACTGAGCCTGAGTTCCTGCAGTGCCTGTGCAGAGGTATAGAGTCACTAATTGAGTTCTGTCCATCAGCATATGATGTGTTTAGTATGCAAATTAAGAGGACATAACCTGCACTGAACTCTTGGCTAAGTACCCTACATACCTGAGTAAGTGGTTTAATTTGTGTATTTAGGATGAAAAATTCCCTTTGAACTCATTGTGCAATCTTTTCCCCAGGTATTCAGCAAAATCAGCCATCCACCTGATGTACAGTGCCTTGCAAAAGTATTCGGCTCCCTGGAACTTTTCAACCTTTTCCCACATATCATGCTTCAAACATAAAGATACCAAATGTAAATTTTTGGTGAATCAAAAACAAGTGGGACACAATTGTGAAGTTGAACGAAATTTATTGGTTATTTTAAATTTTTGTGGAAATACAAAAACTGGAAAGTGGGGCGTGCAAAATTATTCGGCTCCTTTAACTTAATACTTTGTTGCGCCACCTTTTGCTGCAATTACAGCTGCAAGTCGCTTTGGGTATGTCTCTATCAGTTTTGTACATCAAGAGACTGAAATTCTTGCCCATTCTTCCTTGGCAAACAGCTCAAGCTCAGTGAGGTTGGATGGAGATCGTTTGTGAACAGCAGTATTCAGCTCTTTCCACAGATTCTCAGGTTTTCTTCAATGGTCCTGTATTTGACTCCATCCATCTTCCGATCAATTTTAGCCATCTTCCCTGTCCCTGCTGAAGAAAAGCAGGCCCAAACCATGATGCTGCCACCACCATGTTTGACAGTGGGGATGGTGTGTTCAGGGTGATGAGCTGTGTTGCCTTTATGCCAAACATATCAATTGGCATTGTTGCCAAAAAGTTAGATTTTGATTTCATCTGACCAGAGCACCTTCTTCCACATGTTTGGTGTGTCTCCCAGGTGGCTGGTTGCAAACTTTAATCGACACTTTTTTGGATATCTTCGAGAAATGGCTTTCTTCTTGCCACTCTTCCATATAGGCCAGATTTGTGCAGTGTACGACTGATTGTTGTCCTATGGACAGACTGTCCCACCTCAGCTGTAGATCTCTGCAGTTCATCCAGAGCGATCATGGGCCTCCTGGCTGCATCCCTGATCAGTCTTCTCATTGTTTGAGATGAAAGTTCAGAGCAACGGCCGGATCTTGGTAGATTTGCAATGGTATGATACGCCTTCCATTTCAATATGATCTCTTGCACAGTGCTCCTTGGGATGTTTAAAGTTTTGGAAATCATTTTGTATCCAAATCCAGCTTTAAACTTCTCCACAACAGTGGTGCTCTCTGTGCTTCAAACAGAACCCTGAGACTATCATAGATCAGGTGCATTTATACAGAAACTTGATTACACACAGGTGGATTATATTTATCATCATTAGTCATTTAGGACAACATTGGATCATTCAGAGATCCACATTGAACTTCTGGAGTGAGTTTGCTGCACTGAAAGTAAAGGGGCCGAATAATATTGCACGCCCCACTTTTCAGTTTTTGTATTTCCACAAAAATTTAAAATAACCAATAAAATTCGTTAAATTTCACAATTGTGTCCCACTTGTTGATTTGTCACCAAAAATTTACATTTGGTATCTTTATGTTTGAAGCATGATATGTGGGAAAAGGTTGAAAAGTTCCAGGGAGCCGAATACTTTCGCAAGGCACTGTAAAAGAAATCTTGATTCATTATACCAGTCCAACTTCTAACATTGCTCAATTGCCATTTATTTAAATCACCAGTAAAATTCTTGCAATTACACAATAAGAATATTGTATATTAATTGCTTTATTCACTAAAGATAAATAACAAAATTATATTTTTATTATTTACTTGTACAAATAGCACAATGGCTCACTTACCAATGAATATGAGTTGTGGAACTCAGAAAATCTAACTTGAAGTGCTTTTTTTCTCTTCTTGTGCTTCCAGCACTGTGGTAAAACTAAATCTGTTTCCAATTTTACGTTGGCTCTGGATGTACTAGCATTACAATTACCTATGGGAATATCCAGTCTACGTTTCTTATGAGAAAGATACTATTCAAGTGTTCTAAGGTACTTCTGGAATAAGTTGGCAAAATGTTTTCCGGTAAATGCATACAATGCCTTAATGTTAAACTTATATTGTATGTAACCAATTAAGGGCCCAAAGTAGGTGACTCTCCCGGCAGTTCAACAGCCAAGAGAGGAGTAGAGGAGAAAGCATTAATAATCAGCATGGTCATTGTTAGTGTTCTCCCAGAAGATTAGAATTAGACACAAAAATTGTTTGACATTTCCGTTGAAGTCAAAGATTGTGCCTGCATTTTGTTATATGTGGCAGGAAATTGTATTACTTGTTTCTGTTATGTCTTTTTTAATAAAGCCAGATAACTAGTAACATACATGATACTCTCTGTATGGTATACATTCACGTATGAATATTTACCGTACATATATATACATGACATGGATATTTAAAGTCAGTTTTGTAAATAATGTAGAAAGGATAATATCTAAGTTTCTTTGTATGTTTAATAGTTTTGGCACATTTATTTTCTGTCCTTTCAAGGAGTCGAGTTTTGCACTGAATAAAATGATATGTTGATATCTGCTATCCAATGTTTTGATATCTGCTATCCAGAGAAATCCACATTTCTGCATGCAATGGCCTCGCTCTGCTCTTCAGATCTCACTGCACAGCTGTGTGTGATTGTAACTGACACATCTGTAAGTTCCTCTCTTTCTCACAGGCAGCCAGTGTCGCAATACAGCAGAGTTGTGAGAGTTAAAGCTTATAACATGTTTGTAATGAGACAAAGTTCCATTCTACTGTTCTGTGTTAGTTTCACATCTCACACTGCACTGGTAACTCCACGTTTTAGTTTTCAAAATAATCTCTTTAGGCAGATTCTCATGCAGATCAGTGTCCTGCTGATAGTACTAAACAACTCATTTATATATGAGAAAAATATGGATTTTTCTGGAATAAGACATCATATTGCAGATGTCAAGGTGTCATTTTATTGAACTTTCCATGACCTACATACCTATATACACTGCTTAGGAGGATTGGTCCTACTGACAGATTCCCTTTAAAGAGGACCTGTCATCAGATCCAAAGTGGCCAGTTTTTGTTTGTATTTTATCCCCACTGCTCCCCTAAATATATGCATATACAGTACAGACCAAAAGTTTGGACACACCTTCTCATTCAAAGATTTTTCTGTATTTTCATGACTATGAAAATTGTAGAATCACACTGAAGGCATCAATACTATGAATTAACACATGTGGAATTATACATTACACTATACAAAAAAGTGTGAAACAACTGAAAATATGTCTAATATTCTAGGTTCTTCAAAGTAGCCACCTTTTGCTTTGATTACTGCTTTGCACGCAGAAAAGGTGAACGGATGGACTCTACATGCCTGGTTCCCACCGTGGAGCATGGAGGAGGTGGTGTGATGGTGTGGGGGTGCTTTGCTGGTGACACTGTTGGGGATTTTTCAAAATTGAAGGCATAGTGAACCAGAATGGCTACTACAGCATTTTGCAGCAGCATGCTATTCCATCCGGTTTGCGTTTAGTTGGACCATCATTTATTTTTCAACAGGACAATGACCCCAAACACACCTCCAGACTGTGTAAGGGCTATTTGACCAAGAAGGAGAGTGTTGGGGTGCTACGCCAGATGACCTGGCCTCCACAGTCACCAGACCTGAACCCAATCGAAATGGTTTGGGGTGAGCTGGACCGCTCACAGCTTCAATTTTGAATAAATCCACAACAATGTCACCAGCAAAGCACCCTCACACCATCACACCACCTCCTCCATGCTTCACAGTGGGAACTAGGCATGCAGAGTCCATCCGTTCACCTTTTCTGCGTGCAAAGCAGTAATCAAAGCAAAAGGTGGCTACTTTGAAGAACCTAGAATATAAGACATATTTTCAGTTGTTTCACACTTTTTTGTAAAGTGTAATGTATAATTCCACATGTGTCAATTCATAGTTTTGATGCCTTCAGTGTGATTCTACAATTTTCATAGTCATGAAAATACAGAAAAATCTTTGAATGAGAAGGTGTGTCCAAAGTTTTGGTCTGTACTGTATAGTGCGTCAGATTGGCACACTGGATGCTCATAGAAGTAGACACAGGAATGCTGTCTCTTTAAATTCTCCATTGGTTTATTTAGGTACCGCATTAACCAGGACAGCGTTAGCAACATAAACACGGCCTTTCTGGCCTAGCGGAAAATAAACAAAAACAAATGGCACAGTCTGTGTTGCTGTGTGGATCAGCCCGCTTAGGAAACAAGCATAGAAAAAAAGGTTCAATTTTCCTTGTCTTCACATACAGCTCTGGAGCTCACATCTCCAGGCACACTCAACACTGAATGAATCAGAAGGCTGGCTATTTACCTCCTAAACCACACCTTTGGGTAGAGATATGGCTCTTGAAGTGATGACTCAAGCAGCAGTCCACTCCTAGTGAATCTCCCCCAAATTTTTTAATGACTTTTTCGTAGCAATCCTTTGAAGGCTGCGGTTATTTTGGTTGCTTGTGTACCTTTTTGTATCACACTTTTTTCCTTACACTCAACTCTCAATTAACCCCTTTACCCCCGAGGGTGGTTTGCACGTAAATGACCGGGCCAATTTTTACAATTCTGACCACTGTCTCTTTATGAGGTTATAACTCTGGAACGCTTCAACGGATGTTCCCGATTCTGAGAACTTTTTCTCATGACATATTATACTTCACGTTAGTGGTAAAATTTCTTCGATATAGCTTGCATTTATTTTTGAAAAAAACGGAAATATGGCGAAAATTTTGAATTTTTATTTCCGTAAAACAGAGAAATATGTCACACAAAATAGTTAATAAATAACATTTTCCACATGCCTAATTTAAATCAGCACAATTTTGGAACCAAATTTTTTTTTGTTAGTAAGTTATAAGGGTTAAAAGTTGACCAGCGATTTCTCATTTTTACAACAAAATTTACAAAGCCATTTTTTTTAAGGACCACCACACATTTGAAGTCACTTTCAGGGGTGTATATGGTAGAAAATACCCAAAAGTGACACGATTCTTAAAACTGCACCCCTCAAGGTACTCAAAACCACATTCAAGAAGTTTATTAACCCTTCAGGTGCTTCCCAGGAGCTGAAGCAACGTGGAAGGAAAAAATGAACATTTAACTAATTAGTCACAAAAATTATCTTTTACAAACTTTTTTTTATTTTCACAAGGGTAAAAGGAGAAAATGGACAGATAAAGTTGTGCAATTTCTCCTGAGTACACCAATACCCCATATGTGGGGGTAAAAGCACTGTTTGGGAGCAAGGCAGGGCTCGTAAGGGAAGGAACGTCATTTGACTTTTTCAAACCAAAATTGACTGGAATTGAGATTGGATGCCATGTCGTGTTTGGAGAGCCCCTGTGTGCCTAAACAGTGTAAATCCCCCAGAATTGACAACATTTTGGAAATTAGACCCTTAAGGAACTTATCTAGATCTGTTGTGAGCACTTTGAACCCCCAAGTGTTTCACACAAGTTTATAATGCCTGGGTGTGAAAAAAAAAAAAAAATTTCCACAAAAATGATTTTTTAGTCCCCAATTTTTGATTTTTCCCAAGGTAACTGGACCCCAAAACTTGTCCAATTTGTCCTGAGTACTCTGACACCCCATATGTGGGGTGGAAAAACTGGGCACACGGCAGGGCTTGGAAAAGAAGTAATAACATTTTGGAATGTAGACATTGATGGGTGTCATGTTCCGTTTGCAGAGTCCCAGATGTGCCTAAACAGTGGAAACCCCCCACAAGTGACCTGATTTTGGAAACTAGACCCCGTAAGGAACTTATCTAGATCTGTGGTGAGCACTTTGAACCCCCAAGTGCTTCACAGAAGTTTATAGTGCCCTGGCATGAAAATAAAAAATCCTATTTTTTTCCCACAAAAATGATCTTTTAGTCACTAATTTTTTATTTTCCAAGGGTAACAGGAGAACTTGGACCACAAAAGTTGTTGTACAATTTGTCCTGAGTACGCTGATACACCAAATGTGGGAGGAAACCACTGTTTTGGCGCATGGCAGAGCTCAGAATGGAAGGAGCACCATTTGACTTTTTCCAACCAAAATTGGCTGGAATTGAGATTGGACACCATGTCGCGTTTGGAGAGCCCCTGATGTGCCTAAACAGTGGAAACCCCCCACAAGTTACCCCATTTTAGAAACTAGACCCCCTAATGAACTTATCTAGATCTGTGGTGAGCAATTTAAACCCGCAAGTGCTTCACACAAGTTTATAACGTAGAGCCGTAAAATTAAAAAATCATATTTTTTCCACAAAAATTATCTTTTCACCCCAAAAGTTATTGTGCAATTTGTCCTGAGTACGCTGATTACCCCATATGTGAGGGTAAACCACTGTTTGGGTGCATGGCAGAGCTCGGAAGGGAAGGAGCGCAGTTTGACTTTTTCAACGCAGAATTGGCTGGACGCCATGTCGTGTTTGGAGAGCCCCTGATGTGCCTAAACAGTGGAAACCCCCCACAAATGACACCATTTTGGAAACTAGACCCCTCAAGAAACTTATCTAGATGTGTGGTGAGAATTTTGAACCCCCAGATGTTTCACTAAAGTTTCTAACGCCCGAGCATGAAAATAAAATCATATTTTTTCCACAAACATGATGTTTTAGTCCACAATTTTTTATTTTCCCAAGGGTAACAGGAAAAATTGGACCCCAAAGGTTGTTTTCCAATTTGTCCTGACTTTGCCTATACCCCATATGTGGGAGAAAACTACTGTATGGGCACACGTCGGGGCTCGGAAGGGAAGTAGTGATGTTTTGGATCCCCTGATGTGCCTAAACAGTGGAAACCCCCCACAAGTGACACCATTTTGGAAAATAGACCCCCCAAGGAACTTATCTAGATGTGTGATGAGCACTTTGAACCCCCAAGTGCTTCACAGAAGTTTATAACGTAAAGATGTAAAAATAAAAAATCTTTTTTTTTGCAAAAATGATTTTGTCGCCCCCAATATTTTATTTTCTCAAGGGTAACATGAGAAATTGGATCCCAAAAGTTGTCCAATTTGTCCTGAGTACGCTGATATCCTATATGTGGGGGTAAACTACTGTTTGGGCACTGGCAGAGCTCAGAAGGGAAGGAGCACCATTTGACTTTTTCAACGCAGAATTGAGATCAGACGCCATGTCACATTTGGAGAACACCTGATGTGCCTAAACAATGGAAACTCCCAATTCTAACTCAAATCCTAACCCCAACACACCCCTAACCCTAGTCCCAACCCTAACCATAACCCTAACCACAAACCTAACCCTATCATACCCCTAATCCTAATCCTAACCCTAATTCTAACTTTAGCCCCAACCCTAACCCTAACTTTAGTCCCAGACCTAACCCTAACCCTAATTGGAAAATGGAAATAAATACATTTTTTTTTTTTTTTTATTATTTTTCCCTAACTAAGGGGGTGATAAAGGGGGGGTTTGATTTACTATTTATAGCGGGTTTTTATCTTTGGCAGCTGTCACACACTTAAATACGCTTTTATTGCAAAAAATAGTTTTTGCATCACCACATTTTGAGAGCTATAATTTTTCCATATTTTGGCCCACAGAGTCATGTGAGGTCTTATTTTTGTGGGACGAGTTGACGTTATTATTGGTACCATTTTTGGGCACGTGACTTTTTGATCGCTTTTTATTACGATTTTTGGGAGGTTAGAATGAACAAAAATCAGAAATTCATGAATTTCTTTGGGGGGGCGTTTACACCGTTCCACGTGTGGTAAAAGTGATAAAGTCATTTTAATTCTTCGGGTTACTACGATTACAGCAATACCTCATTTATATCATTTTTTTATGTTTTGGCGCTTTTATGCAGTAAAAACAATTTTATATAAAAAATTATTTTTGCATCGCTTTATTCTGTGAGCTATAACTTTTTTATTTTTTTGCTGATGATGCTGTATGGCAGCTTGTTTTTTGCGGGACAAGATGTCATTTTCAGCGGTACCATGTTTATTTAAATCCATCTTTTTGATCACGTGTTATTCCACTTTTTGTTCGGTGGTATGATGATAAAGCATTGTTTTTTGCTTTGTTTTTTTTTAAGGGGTTCACTAAAGGGGTTAACTAGTAGGACTGTTTTATAGGGCGGGTCATTACTGACGCGTCAATACTAAATATGTGTACTTTTATTGTTTTTTCTTTTTTTTTTATTTACATAAAGAAATGAATTTATTGGGGAATATAGTTTTTTTTTTTTATTTAGGGATTTTTTTAAAATTATGTTTACACATGTTTATTTATTTTTTTTTACATTTTTATATAATGTCAGATCGCTGCTCAGTTTGCACAGCACTCTGTCAGACCAGCGATCTGACAGGCACTGCAGGAGGCTTTCTCAACGCCTGCTCTCAGCAGGCACTGAGGAAGCTGCCTCCCTGCAGGACCCGGAAGGACCCCGTGGCCATCTTGGATTCAGGGTCCTGCAGGGAGGAGGCCCTTGGAACAGTGCAAGCACATTGCGCTGCCCTGAGGGTATCAGGGAAGCACGCAGGGAGCCACCTCCCTGCGCGATGCTTCCCTGTGCCGCCAGAACACTGCGATCATGTTTGATCACAGTGTGCAAAGGGTTAATGTTCCGGGAGCGGTCCGTGACCACTCTTAGCACTTAGTCCCGGGTGTCAGCTGTGATAATCCCGGCCGATCGTATGTGACATACTATCTCGTCCATGGTCATACGGGCCCAGGTACCATGGACGGGATAGTTCGTCCGATGTAAGAAAGGGGTTAATATGCTTGGATAGTTCACTCCTTGTGGAGTGTGTCAATGACTGCCTTCTGGACATCTGTCAAGTCAACAGTCTTCCCCATGATTGTGGAGCCTACTGAAACATACTAAGAGACATTTTTAAATGCTTAGGAAGCCTTTGCAGGTGATTTTTGTTAATAACTCTAATTTACTGAGATAATGACTTTTGGGTTTTCACTGGCTGTAAGCCATAATCATCAACATTCAATAAAAAGCTGGAAGGAAAGTACAAGCGCAATAGGGTCTTATCTTGGTATTAAGAGATACCTCTAATCAGATTTTACTCACCAGATAGAGCCCAAACACAGGCTTATAGAAATATTAGCTGCTGCAGATCCACCGGTCTCCTTTCTCGTGACCAGCTAGAGTAAAAAAATGGATAAAAAGGTGGATTAACTCCATGCTGCTTGAAAGATAGTAATCCAAATGGATATTCAGATGAAAAAGTCGCTTTATTCGTTTCGGAGTACTATGACTCCTTCATCAGGAAACCACAAAAATATATACTGTACCTTACCATAAATGTGCTGAATAAATCCACTTTTTCATCTGACTATCCATTTGGACTTCTATCTTTCAAGCAGAGCGGAGTTAATCCACCTTTTTATCCATAATCATCAACATTAACAGAAATAAACACTTGCATAGATTAATCTGTTTGTAATGACGCTATATAATATATCAATTTCACTTTCGTATTGAAGAACTGAAATAAATAAACTTTTTGATGATATTCTAATTTTGTGAGAAGCACATGTATGTACATCTACTATATAATTGTCTAACTTTTCACTTCCGTCTGTAACGGAAATCCTGCGTCGCTGATTGGTCGCGCTCGGCGGGACGCGACCAATCAGCTACAGGCACATCCGGCGGCGAATTGGCGCAGGATTTCAACCTGGCACACCACCGCTGATCTCCAGACGGTAGCCGAGGGTCATCTCCACGTACATACTCACCTTCCGGCTCTGCATCCCTGTCCCGGCCGGCGCGTCTGTTTCTATATTGTGCAGTGCTGTCACATAGTACCGCTCATTAAGGTCATGAATATGGACGTGACGCCACTCCCATAGACGTGGTGTCCATATTCATGACCTTAATGAGCGGTACTACGTGAGGAAGAGGAAGAAGCTGACCGTCGGGATAGAGATGCAGGGACGTGCAGCGACGTAGGGGAAGGTAAGTATGATGGGGGAGGACAGGGGAGTCCATCGGAGGGTGGGAGCCCAGCGGAGGGTGGGAGTGGAGCCATGTATACAGGATGGGAGGTGGGAGCAGAGCCATGTATATAGGATGGGAGGGTGGAGTGGAGCCATGCATATAGGATGGGAGGGTGGGAGCAGGGCCGTGTATAAAGGATGGGAGGGTGGGAGCGGAGCCGTGTATATAGGATGGGAGGGTGGGAGCGGAGCCATGTATATAGGATAGGAGGGTGGGAGCGGAGCCATGTATATAGGATGGGAGGGTGGGAGCAGAGCCATGTATATAGGATGGGAGGATGGAAGCGGAGCCATGTATACGAGATGGGAGAGTGGAGCGGAGCCATGTATACAGGATGGGAGGTTGGAGCGGATCCATGTATACAGGATGGGAGGGTGGGAGTGGAGCCATGTATATAGGATGGGAGGGTGGGAGCGGAGCTGTGTATATAGGATGGGAGGGTGGGAGCGTAGCCATGTATATAGGGTGGGAGCAGAGCCATGTATATAGGATGGGAGGATGGAAGCGGAGCCATGTATATAGGATGGAAGAGTGGGTGCGGAGCCATGTATATAGGATGGGAGGGTGGGAGCAGAGCCATTTATATAGATGGGAGGGTGGGAGCAGAGCTGTGTATATAGAATGGGAGAGTGGGAGCGAAGCCATGTATATAGAGTGGGAGCAGAGCCACGTATATAGGATGGGATGGTGGGAGCGGAGTCATGTATATAGACTGAGGGTGGGCAGAGCCATGTATATAGGATGGAGGGTGGGAGCAGAGCCATGTATATAGGATGGGATGGTGGGAGCGGAGTCATGTATATAGACTGGAGGGTGGGAGCAGAGCCATGTATATAGGATGGGAGGGTGGGAGCAGAGCCATGTATATAGGATGGGAGGGTGGGAGTGGAGTCATGTATATAGACTGGAGGGTGGGAGCAGAGCCATGTATATAGGATGGGAGGATGGGAGCGGAGCCATGTATTCGAGATGGGAGGGTGGAGCGGAGCCATGTACAGTATACAGGATGGGAGGGTGGGAGCGGAGCCATGCATACAAGGGTGGGAGCGGAGCCATGTATACAAGGATGGGAGGGTGGGAGCGGAGCCATGTATATAGGATGGGAGGGTGGGAGCGGAGCCATGTATATAGGATGGGAGGGTGGGAGCGGAGCCATGCATACAAGGGTGGGAGCGGATGCCTCAGTCCTAATGCAGCCTCTGTGCGCTTGCATCAACGCAACCCCGCTCCTTCTATGGGACGCAGCCTTCAACTCATTCAGGAAATTGGAAGAACTCTACAGTCTCAGCGCCAATACCAGGCCTACCTGACTACGAGAAGTCTTTCCGTCTACCTGATGGAAGAAAGACGGTCATGCTACTGGAATCCTGGCACGGATTCACGGGGGAAAATCAGAGACTTTTAGGCTGCCTCTCAGCCCGCTTGGATCCAGTTGCAAGAGGAGCACCCTCCTGCCTGATGGCAGTAACTACAGCACACACCTTCCTGGACAAGACTGCTGACATCACTCTTGGACAGCCACTGGAAACTCTCACTCCACACGACATCTTGGCAATCCTCAATCAAGCTCAACCAAATAAATCTCCCACCGCCAGGCATCTTCGCCTCTATCGCTTTTGTTCCAGACCTACAGTCCTCATCCCGGCCACTCTACTCCCATCCCAAGGGGGCATACAATATGGACTTTTCAGAACAAAAATTTACAGAATTTATCCTCCACTTGGATGGCTCCAGATTTGCAGATGATGAAGAAGTTCCACACAGGAAGTGCAGTGACCAGCAATCAAGAAATCCTGTGGTCTAGAAGTCTGTCACCTAGCCTGTCAGCCCAGGAAGCAGAACTGATAGCGCTGACAAAGGCCTGCCAGATGGCAGAAGGCAAGACTGTAAACATCTACACCGACTACAGGTACTCGCATGGCATAGCACACGACTTTGGGCCCATCTGGGCTGCAAGGGACTTCATCACAGCAAACGGGACAACCGTGAAGCATCATGGAGCCTTCAGGGACCTACTGGGTGTACTCCAACTTCCAAAATGGTGTCAATTTGAAAAATCAAAAGCGCATGGAAAACTGAGAACAGAAGAGGAGTGAGGCAATAACATGGCGGACATGGCAGCCAAAGAAGCGGCCAAAGGAAGACAACATGGAGAAGTGGGAGAGGTCGTAGAGCCGGATCTGCTCAAGAAGTTGCAAGACCAAGCTCCAAAAGGAGAAGAAGAGCTGAATTCGAAAAAAAAGCAACACGTGAAGAAGGAAGGCTATCAACAATGGACTTCAAACCCTGCCTACCACAAAGTATGCACCCTATGGTGGTCCAATGGGCACATGGACCCACACCCACATATCAAAGACACAGATGAATGATCTGATTGGTGCTTACTGGTTCACTTCAGGGATCTCCACCCTAACAGCCAAATTCGCCAGCAGCTGTCTGACCTGCGGCAAATGCAAGCCTGGACGTGTGGAAGAAAGTCCCCCTCACCTCATCTGGCAAGACCACTCTACCAGCTTCAGAGGATCCAGATAGACCACATCCAGATATCGCCAAGTGAAGGATTCAAATACGTCGTTGTGGTCAAAGAAGTGTTTTCAAGATGGACAGAAGCCTTCCAAGTCAGCAAAGACTACTGCAAAGCAGCTACTTTCGGAAAATAGTGTGCAGATACGGGGTTCCAGAAATGATAGAAAGTGATCAGGGACCCACATTCACAGCAAATCTGACACAAGAGATCCGGTTAGCAGTAGGGTCAGATTTAGGCCTACACACTCCTTACCACCCCCAGAGCAGCGGGAAGGTAGAAAGACTGAACGGAACACTTAAGAATAGGATGCTGAAAATTGCCCAAGAGACACGCAAACCATGGCATGAGACACACTCCCAATTGCACTGTTTAGCGTAAGGCACACTCCCAGAGACCCAGAAAAGCTGTCACCATGCAAAATTTTGTTTGGGTCTAGTCCCAAGTTAGGTGCATTCTTCCCTCAGCAGCAGAATATGCAAAATGATATCTTGTTTGCTTATGTAATTGAATTGGTCAAAAACTAATGTGTTATGTTTCGGTAGCTGAGGAGAGCAGGCAAAAAGGCAATACACCAGAGCAGTTGGAATCTATGAGATTGCAGTACCCTGACTAACCACCACAACTAGAGGCAGCCGTGGAGCGTTCCTACGTTGGTCCTAGACGCCTCGTCACAGCCTGAGAAACTAACTACACCTAAAGACAGAAACAGGAAAGCTATCTGCCCCGGAGCAGAACCCCAAAGATAATAGAAAGCCCCCAAACATGTAATGGCGGTTAGACAAGAGGAAATACTGACACAGAAAGAAAATAGTATGAGCAAACGTTGGGGCCCAAACTAACTAAACAGAAAAGGATAGGAAGGGTACTTACTGCAATCCCAGAAAACCCTGAAAAGCACCAACTCTACTAATTTCAAAATCACCTGAGATCACACGACCTCTACCACCTAAATTAGTTCTCTGGTGTAACAAAATCAAAACAGCAGCCACTGAAAAAACTGGAAAAAGCAAAAGAACAAAACTCAGTGGCTGAACTAAACTGAGAGGGCAGAAGCCCCCGGAGGGACCCTGAAGGCCCCCAAAGAAGTGCAGTACAAAATGCAAAAATATAGCAAAAACACAAAAGAAGCAAAAGTCTTATCTGTAAGCAGGAGATGCAGACACGACACAGCAGGCTACAAGGGAAACTGGAATGAAGGATTCAGACCAGAACAATTGATCACCGGCAACCCTGATGGGAAAATGACTCCCTTATATAAGACCAGTCAGTAACACCTGATTCCCAGTCCTCACAATCTTCACTAGCACCGCTTGTAACCACCAGAGGGAGCCTCTGCTCAGAACTCATCTCAAACCCATTCACAACACTAATGTCCATTCTCAAGTTTTTCTCTTCACTGCCAGATCCAGACTCAGTGTCCGGTACGCACTACTTGAAAGCCAGGAGACTGGGTGTTGGTGAAAAAAAGTTGGAAATGAGAAAACTCGATCCCAGATTTGATGGTCCTGTCCAAGAGCCCCAGATGACACCAATCTCTGTGAAACTAGAGGGAAAGCCTGCTAGGATCCACGTATCGCATTGCAAGGAAGCTCCCGTACCAGAAGAGACACCTAAGCCATGAAGGATGTCGTGGATGCTCTGACTGACCAGACAGATGACCTACCTGACGAAGAATACACACGTTTTTCTGAACATGCAGTTAAATAAAGAGACTATGATTGCAAACACATGAACCCCTGCTAGGGACAGATCTCCTGACCGCCCATTTGCGAAAAGCCTGCATCGATGAGGGGTGCATGTGTTAGGCATGTGCCAGCCCATCGGCAGCACAAAAGAGTTGCAGCGCTTTGGAACAGGAGCAGGTTTTTAGGGCAAGTGGTATCTAAGGGGGGACTGTCATGGAAATATATATGTATTCCACGTATTCAATGTATATTCATATATATGCATTTACAGTTAGATAGATCTCACTTGCTAAAAATCCTGTGCTCAGCATATCTATGCAAAAGCTGATGCTAGCTATAATCAGTTGCTTAAGACGACCCTGGCTATAGCTCATAGGGACTTTTTACCAAGGACACAGAAACAAGGACAGAAGATATCTATTATTTACTTTACTAGTCACGTAGGAAAACTGGGACAAAGAACAATAAACAATAAATCTGCTACTTCAAGCCCTTTTTTCATAATTATCATACTTACACTAAAACAGCCAATAATCTAGCAGCTTTTAATTGTATGTTAATTGACTAACCAGCCCCTTTTTGTAAACGTATAAAACCTTGAATGAATAATAAACTGTTGGTCTTGACGAACTGTTATACTGACACTTCCGTTGTGGGCAGTCCTCATTTCGTCTGAGCGCTCAAAGAAAAGACATTTAATACAGTATAAGATTGGGAACAGCAACAGCAAACACTGCAGGATAGATTTATCCTAATTAAATTTCCATAACACATACAAGGATGGGAGGGTGGGAGCGGAGCCATGTATATAGGATGGGAGGGTGGGAGCGGAGCCATGTATATAGGATGGGAGGGTGGGAGCGGAGCCATGCATAAATAAACTACATACATATTCTAGAATACCCGATGCGTTAGAATCGGGCCACAATCTAGTATATAATAAAGGAAGTCTCGCAAGCAATGTTGTAAAGCAGAGTGGAATGAATTTTCCTTCTTCTGATGTTGTCTGTATCTTATTTTAAGTCATTTTAAGGACCAGATATCTTTGTAGTTTGTCCAGATGCATAACACTATACAATTCGAGGAGGGTGTGCTTTTCTTCTGAATGTAGCTGTAACAACTTGGTGGCCATGATCTGTTTAGAAGCATTAGTAAATGTTATTTCTCTTAATGTTCCCTAATTGATTAATACAGAAAGGAGCATTTACACTGGATGCACTAGGCAGTACTTCTGAAAAATATACTCTGTTTTATCTAGCCAAGCTATTCGGAATACCACAGTTCAATTACACCACTAATTGTAAAAGTCTTTTATTTATCATATTGTATATGATCTTTTTTCTGATTATATTAAATGGGGTTGGAAGATGCTTTAAAGGATTATCCGAATTTGCTTATCGATTGGAATCCAACTATTGTGACCCCTACAGATTTCAAGATATGAGTACATGCAGACAACTCACATGCTAGGCCATTGCTCTTTCGTAACTAGCCATTTCAAAGCTGCGTTCTTATGTGAAGATCTCAAGTTATCACCTATTAAAAATAACTTTTCTATGCTTGAAATACTCTTTATAACATCCCAATACTTGCCTCTTGGCTGCAATTTAAGGCCTCGTGATACCCACAGATACTGCACTGCCACAGCATCCATAGCAATCAAGATTGAGCTAGTCATATGATTTCCACATGTCACTGCCGGCCCGGCTATGTCATTCTCTGCACAGATGCTATAAGCATTCATGATATGCACGGATAAAGGAGATTCTGTTGCCTGTATCTGCACATATGCTGAATGCTTCCAATGCTGATGCACTCAAACAAAAAAGGCAGCACTCTGTAGCGCCATAGCATGCAAATATGAACTATGAAAAATGAATTGCATTACTGCATTAGAAATATGAAAAATTGAGAAAGCTTAGCGCATAAAATGGCCAATTTATGTGTACTTGGAAGCCATGTTAAGACATTTCTCGTTTTCCAGGACCTAAACTAATGCCAATCCTCGCTTAGACTTCAGTCAGAAGGCTAATGAATACAAATTTAAAAAAACTGACTGTCACATTCAAACATAAACTAAGTGTGAACAGGTGCTTACCTAGAGTCACCATCATATACACTCAAACAAAAAAGGCAGCACTCTGTAGTGCCATAGCATGCAAATATTATTATTATTATTATGCATTTATATAGCGCCATTTATTCCATGGCGCTTTACATATGAAAAGGGAAAAATATAGACAGGTACAATAAACATGTGCTAGACAAGGGACACACAAGTACAGAAGGAGAGAGGACCCTGCCCGCGAGGGCTCACAGTCTGCAGGGATGGGTGAGAATACACTAGGAAAGGGTAGAGCTGGTCGTGCGATGGTTCAGTAGACTGAGGATCATTGCAGGTTGTAGGCTTGTCAGAACAGGTGGGTCTTCAGGTTCTTCTTGAAGGTCTCCGTTGTTGGTGAAAGTCTGATGTTTTGCGGCAGGAAGTTCCAGAGTATGGGGGAAGCCCAGGAGAAGTCTTGTATGCGGTTGGGGGAAGAAGAGATGAGGGGGGAGTCGAGAAGGAGATCTTGAGAGGATCGAAGGTTGCGTGTAGGTAGATAGTGGGAGACCATGTCACAGATGTATGGAGGAGAAAGGTTGTGGATGGCTTTGTATGTCATGGTTAGGGTTTTGAACTGGAGCCTATGGGCAATAGGAAGCCAGTGAAGGGCCTGGCATAGGGGGAGGCTGGTGAATAGCGGGGAGACATGTGGATTAGTCGGGCAGCAGAGTGTAGGATGGACTGGAGTGGTGCCAGAGTGCTAGAGTGGAGGCCAGACAGTAGGAGGTTACAGTATTCGAGGCGGGAGATGATAAGGGCGTGCACTAGTGTTTTTGTGGTTTCATGGTTGAGGAATGCGCGGATCCTGGAAATATTTTTGAGTTTGAGGCGGCAGGAGGTGGCGAGGGCTTGGACATGTGGTTTGAAAGAGAGGGCAGAGTCGAGGATCACCCCAAGGCACAGAGCATGCGGGACTGAAAGTGAGCAGCCATTGACATTGATGGATAGCTCTGGTGGAGGGGTAGAGTGAGATGGGGGAAATATGATGAATTCTGTTTTGTCCATGTTCAGTTTGAGAAAGCGAGCAGAAAAGAAGGCTGAGATAGCAGACAGACACTGTGGGATTTTGGTCAGTAGGGAGGTGAGGTCAGGTCCAGATAGGTAGATCTGCGTGTCATCGGCGTAGAGGTGATACTGCAAGCCGTGGGATTCCATGAGCTGTCCCAGGCCGAAGGTGTAGATGGAGAAGAGTAGGGGTCCTAGGACTGAGCCTTGAGGAACACCGACAGATAGGGGGCGAGGTGAGGAGGTGGTGTGTGAGAGGGAGACACTAAATGTTCGGTCTGTTAGGTATGATGAGATCCAGGATAGGGCCAATGGGCCAAGTCTGTGATGCCAAGAGATGAGATAATCTGTAGCAGGAGGGAATGGTCCACGGTGTCGAAGGCAGAGGACAGGTCCAGGAGAATGAGGACAGAGTAGTGTCGCTTGCTCTTGGCAGTTAGCAGGTCGTTAGTGACTTTAGTTAGGGCAGTTTCAGTTGAGTGATGTTGTCAAAAGCCAGATTGTAACCGGTCAAAGAGGGAACAGGAGGAGAGGTGGGAGGACAGTTCGAGATATACATGCTGTTCCAGTAGTTTTGAGGCGTAGGGGAGAAGAGATATCGGGCGATAGTTAGACACAGAGGATGGGTCGAGGGAGGGTGTGATTGAAGCATGTTTGAAGGATGAAGGAAAGACACCATTTGTAAGTGAAAGGTTGAAGAGGTGTGGGAGAATAGGGATGAAGACTGTGGCAAAGTTAGGGATGAGGTGGGACGGGAGTGGGTCAAGCGCGCAAGTGGTGAGGTGTGATCTTGACAGGAGAGTGGAGAGCTGATCTTCTGTCATGGTGGTGAAGCAGGTTTTGGAAGAACAGGGCTGAGTGGCTAAGAGGGGCATTGGGGGCTGCGGGCCAAAGCCTTCTCTGATAGTATCAATCTTTTGCTTAAAGAAGGAGGCAAAGTCTTCAGCAGAAATGAGAGGAGAGGGATGAGGTGCTGTGGGATGGAGTAGAGAATTGAAAGTGTTGAAGAGCTGTTTAGGGTTGTGAGACAGGGAGGATATGAGAGATGAGAAGTAAGTTTGTTTTGCGGCAGAGAAAGTGGACTTGAGGCTGGCGAGGGACTGCTATATGATATATGAAATATTAAAAATGAATTGCATTACTGCATTAGAAATATGAAAAATTGAGGAAGCTTAGTGCATAAAATGGCCAATTTATGTGTACCTGGAAGCCACGTTAAGGCGTTTCTCGTTTTCCAGGACCTAAACTAATGCCAGTCCTCTCTTAGACTAAAGTCTTCATCTGTATGGGAACCTATGAATCCTCTCTTTAGACTGAAATCTACATCTCTCTGGAGGGGGAGGAAAGGCATGAACCTAAGAGAATCAAATAGTCCAAAATAGTGAAAAAAAATATAAAAATTGCTTTATTAAATATATACAGGCAAGGATAGGTGCAAGCACCCACATATGTAAAACATACAACTACATACAAGGAGGCAAGAAGACCACTGGAAAGCCCCTAAATACAATATGTATTAATCAAAGATTAACATGGATGTATATTATATTGTTATCCACCAACAGGTAAAAAAAAAAATCTGAAATGCCAAATGGTATCAAAGTTCTAGTATTGACAAATAGCACAAGCTAGCCTCAATAGAGAACAATACAAAAGTGCCATAAATGTTATATACCTGAAGGATATATGTGAAGGGATCCAGGTGGTCCGTGCCTGCCCCAACATTTCGGAACACCTTCATCAGGGGGCACAGCATAGAAATATCGGTAAGTTTAAAAAGGCCGCCAACAGAAAAGCATCACTGTGACCAGGGCCGGAAGTTGTACGTGTAACCACAGCTACCGGGAACCAGCCTGTGCCAGTACCACTAGGGCCATGATGTCGGAAAACACGTGGGGCCTCATGTGCTCTGTAGCCAAAGGCCCCCCAGGTACAGCAGCCGACAAGTGCGGCACAGGGTAACAAAAATAGATACCATAGTATTTAGGGTTGAGCATTCCGATACCGCAAGTATCGGGTATCGGCCGATATTGGCTGTATCGGAATTCCGATTCCGAGTTCCGATATTTTCGTCATATCGGATACCGGAATCGGAATGTCACTGTCACTGTCAGTGTCCGTCGGTCGGGTCTGTCAGGAGTCAGCGGCACTTACCCGGCAGAAGATCTCCGGCGGTCACATCCCGGGCTGCTTAATGGCCGCCATCCTCTTCTCCCCGGCGGTCACATGCAGTATCTCGTGATAACTGCAGTGACCGCTGGGTAATCGCGGCCGTAAAGCAGTCCGATGACGTCACCGCCGGGGAAGCTGGTAAGCAGCTGTGCTGCGCCGGGATGTCAGGCTCTGCCTGTCATTCCGATGTAGCAGAGCTGGATCGTCGTGGGACAATCGTTACTATGGACTGCGTCGGACAGGTGGTATACTGTTGGTTTGTTTTTTTTATTTTTTTACAGGAGATCGATGGCGTCGCAGGAATGAGAGAGTAATAAAAAAAATGAAAACTGTGTTGTCTCTTTTATTTCATTAAAAGACTTTTTTCTTGCTGTGTCTTTTTTTTAAACATTTAAAAACTTTGGGATTAATAATGGATCGGTGTCTTATTGACACCTCTCCATTATTAACCGGGCTTATTGTCACCGTGCAATCAACGGTGACAATAACCCCTTATTACCCCGCTTGCCACCGCTACAGGGCAAGTGGGAAGAGCCGGGTAAAGTGCCACAATTGGCACATCTTTTGATGCGCCAAATGTGGGGCTGCTGTAGCCTGGTATTATCAGGCTGTTGAGGGCCAAAATCCATGGGCCTTGACAGTCTTTTAATACCAGGCCGCAGAAGTCTGCATTTTACTTGACTGGTTAACAAAAATAGGGGGGATCCCCACGCCGTTTTTTTTTCGAGGGGATCCCCTATTTTTGTTAACCAGCCAAGCTAAGCAGACTGCTGTGGCCTGGTATTATCAGGCTTGCAAGGTCCATGGATATTGGATCCTTACCAGCCTGAAAAACCAGGCCTCAGCGGTCTGCTTCATCTGGCTGGTTAACAAAAATAGGGGGGACCCCACGCCATTTTTTTTTCGAGGGGATCCCCTATTTTTGTTAATCAGCCAAGATATGCAGACTGCTGTGGCCTGGTATTATCAGGCTGGCAAGGTCCATGGATCTTGGCTCCTTAACAGCCTGAAAATCCAGGCCTCAGCAGTCTGCTTCATCTGGCTGGTTAACAAAAATAGGGGGGACCCCACGCCATTTTTTTTTCGAGGGATCCCCTATTTTTGTTAATCAGCCAAGATATGCAGACTGCTGTGGCCTGGTATTATCAGGCTGGCAAGGTCCATGGATCTTGGCTCCTTAACAGCCTGAAAATCCAGGCCTCAGCGGTCTGCTTCATCTGGCTGGTTAACAAAAATAGGGGGACCCCATGCCATTTTTTTTCGAAGGGAACCCATATTTTTGTTAATCAGTTCCCTCTGACGTCACTGATGGTGTCCCTGGCTGACCTGAAGTGAAAGTGGAAAGCAATCAATTAAGCTTTCCACTTCCTCTCCTGTCAGCCAGGAGAGGAACTCATTCATTTGGGGGTTTACTGTGAGGCTGCAGCATTAGCTGCGGTCCCTGCAGTAAACATTAACCCTTTCTGAAGGATTACACCGTGGGACCTGACTGTGCATCGGATTGGTAAGAATAATTTTGCTTTATTATTTTATTTTTATTACAGGAAATGGTTTTAGCAGGTAAATAAAATATGGTCAAAAACTGTGTGATTATTTCATTAAACTTCTTTTTTATTAAAGTGTGTTGTTTGATTTTTCTTTCATACAATAGGATTAATAATTGATAGTTGTCTAATTGACAGCTCTCAATTATTAACCTGGCTTAAAGTGACCTTTCAATTGCAAGGTCATTTTAACCCCTTATTAACCCATTCGCCACCGCTACAGGGCAATGGGAATAGACGGGCAAAGTGCCAGAAAGGGCAAATCTAATTAGAGATTTGCCCTTTCTGGGGTGTCTGGGGGCAGATGTTAGTAGCCGGGGGGGGCCAAAAATAATGGTCCCTCTCTGGGCTATTATTATCTGCCCCCACTCACTGGCTTTGTCTGTCTGTTGCGAAAATAGGGCGTGAGCCCACGCATTTTTTTTCAGCAATTTTACACCTCATATATATATATACATGTCATTGAGTTTGTGACACATATATATATATATATATATATATTTATAGTTCATACACTTCTACATAGTATAATAGCCGCTAATTCAATTGCCAGCTTTTGTGAAAATGCAGAACCCGACATGAAATGACACTTGGTGTACATAGGGTTAACCATGTCCTTTGCTATCTGATTTGCACAAACAATTAAATCAGTCTATGTGTGCAAAATTTCACACCTGTAGGGGTTAATTAAAGGTGTAAATTCGTAGCAAAAAAGTCCGGTTTTTTTACAACGAATTTACACCTTTAATTAACCCCTACAGGTGTGAAATTTTGCAAACATAGACTGATTTAATTGTTTGTGCAAATCAGATAGCAAAGGACATGAAAAGACATGGTTAACCCTATGTACACCAAGTGTCATTTCATGTCGGGTGCTTCTGTCTTTTCACAGAAACCGGCTTTACCCGGCAATTGAATCAGAGGATATTTTACTATGTAGAAGTGTATAAACTATACATATATGTATATATATATGTCACAATGGCATGTATATATATATATATATGTATTCTATGTGTGTATATTTAGTGTTTACAAGGAAAGAATGGGGTTTTTTTAGTTACGATATTTTGTTCCCATAGACTTACATGGGACTTCCGGTATCGGTATCGGGTATCGCCGATATTTTAATGGTATCGGCGATACCATTCCGATTCCGATACTTTTGGATATCGGAAAGTATCGCTCAACTCTAATAGTATTACATATATAATATAGACACCAAAGTACTCATATTGTCCAGAATACTTTTAGTTTTTTTCTTCATTTTTTTCAGTTTTTTTCTTTATTTTTACTTTTTTCTTTGTTTTTTCTTTATTTTTTTTTTCTTTATTTTTATATTTTTCTTTATTTTTATTTTTCTTACTTCTTATTGTGGACTACCTGATGCTGATCACTGATGCTGCGCAGTGGCCCAACCTGACCTGAGGTGAACTAGGCACCATGGGAAAATGTTCAGCAACTTTCCCATTCTAAAGAGTTCATGTCCGGTCAGGCTGGGAGGCTGTGCAGGCAGCTTCTCAGTCATTCCCCATTGTTTTACAGCCGGGCCGGTCGCATTAGCACCGCTCCCGGTTGTAAACTATTTAACCCCTAGATATGGATTGCGGCGTGGGACTTGACTGTACGGCAGATAGGTATGGGATATTGTTGCTTTTTTATGTTTTATTTCTTACAGGACAATGAGGGCTTCGCTTGGATTCAGAGTTTAATAAAGATGGCAAACCTGTGTGTTTTATTATTTCATTAAAAGAATTTATTCTTAATGTGTGTGTTTTTTAACCCTTTCATACTGTACGATTAATAATGGATAGGTGTGTTATTGACACCTCTCCATTATTAACCTAGCTTAATGTCACCTTACAATAGCAAGGTGACATTAACCCCTTATTACCTCATATGCTACCACTACAGTGCAATGGGAAGAGAGAGGCTAAGTGCTGGAATTGCATGTACAGAGAAACTGGGCGCACTAAACGTCCTGGTAATATAGGGAGGTGCGAATCCGTAGAAAATGCCAACATGAAAAGAAAAAGAAAGTACTACTGAATGAAACGCACACTACACCAGCAAAAATATATATATCAAAATACAAAGAACCTTTATTGGCACACAAAAAAACATAGTGTACAATTAAAACATAATTAAAACCAGAATGGAGAAACCCGTCCAAGGACCTGCCACATAAAAAATGATGACAATAGTGCAATATGAATACACCAATACGCTCAATATAATGGACAACATGCAATGGTCAAAATATGAAAATACATATCAATAAGCTCAGTATAATAATATGCTGCAAAAAATGATGAAAATATATGAACCACTCAACCTCTGCATGAATAACTTTGAGACCTTGTATGGACATAACAAACAATAATGCATATATACAGTAGAGCCAGAAGCCATAGTGCAGGCAACATGAGAAATAGGTCTATTAAGCATGACGTCCTGATATGTGCAAAGCGCTTGTAACGCCGGTATTGTCTGTACTTTGTTTTCCGGCGTTACTTTGCATGTCTTTGCTTTAACCCTTTGCTCCTTTTCCCCTAACCAGCTGGGATACTGTTGTCTGTTACCTGTATGGATGCTGCTCAGTTCCCAGCTCCGCTGTGTAGCCGTACATGCGTGAGTGGCTCCGCTGCGCTGCATGACCACTGGCTACTGCTGTAGAAGCTACCCGTAGGTTGCAAGGTCCTCTGCAGTGGTGCATGACTTACTACGTGTGTTTAGGCTGCAGCCATTGCCAGGTGTCCTTGCTGTGCTGATTTGTGTCTGGCTCCGCATAGGGTGTGCGGCCCACACGTTCCTTGCTTTTATGAGGAATGGGTGTGCACTAGAATTGCTGCTCCAGCCTATCGCTGTGAGGCAGCTCCTATATAAAGTTCCTCTGCCCTGTGGGGCGTTGCCAGAGCTTTGCATTGAGTTACTGAACCTAGCCATGTGTCTTTGTGTGTTCAGCTCCTGCTCTGAGTGTGATCAGTTCTGGAGAGCCGATACCCTTTGTCCTGTCTTGTGTTTCCACCAGCTCTGGGGGCAGAATACTCAGATCGCTTTTCCTGGAGGCTGTATATCCAGGCCTGTTCCTGTTGTGTCTTTTTCCTGAATCCTTGAACCTGGATCGGTTCCTGTACCTGCATGTCTGAACTGTGTCCTCTGTGTTATGTTCCTGAAGTCCTTCTGTGTCCTGAACCCCATGCCCAGTGACTGTGATTCTTTGCTATATAACCTGGGTTCATCTTGGAAGGAGGAGTCCGGTGTGTGCGCTGAGTTTCTGTTACTCTGTGCTCAGCTTGTTATTCAGTGCAATCCTCGGCCGGCTCCAGTTCAATCCGGCGGGGCATGCACCAGACCGCTTGGGTTCCTTTTTAGGTCGTTGCCAGATGTCCGGAGTCCGAGGACCGTGACCTCTTGCCCAGAGCCTGATGACCACGGCCTGATGTCCGATGCCTGATGACCACGGCCTGATGTCCGATGACCACTTCCAGATGTCTGGATCCTATCCTTCCCTGCCTGATGTCCGGAGTCTGCCGATCGTTGCCAGATGTCTGGAATCCAATGCCAGTGTTCTGATGTTCCTGAGATCCAGTCCGTGTTCCTTTGTCAGTGTTCCTGATGTCAAGTCCGTGTTCCTGAGATCCAGTCCATGTTCCTGATGTCCGGTCCGTTTTCCTAAAGGCCTGTCCGTGTTCCTGAGTCCGTGTTCCGGAGATCCAGTTCGTGTTCCTGAGTCCATCTGCCTGAGTCAATGTTCCTGATTCAGTCCGTGTTCCTGAGTTCGTGTTCCTGAGATCCAGTTCGTGTTCCTGAGTCTGTGGTCCTGAGTCCATGTTCCTGAGTTCGTGTTCCTGAGATCCAGTTTGTGTTCCTGATGTTCCGATGTCCGGAGTCCGAGGACCGTGACCTATTGCCCAGAGCCTTATGACCACGGCCTGATGTCCGATGCTTGATGACCATGGCCTGATGTCCGATGACCACTTCCAGATGTCCAGATCCTATACTTCCCTGCCTGATGTCCGTATCCTATCCTTCCCTGCAGATCGTTGCCAGATGTCCGGAGTCCGATGCCAGTGTTCTGATGTTCCTGAGATCCAGTTCATGCTCCTGTGTCTGTGTCCAGTCCGTGTTCCTAATGTCCAGTCCGTGTTCCTGATGTCCGGTCCGTTTTCTGTTATGTTTCGGTAGCTGAGGAGTGCAGGTAAAAAAGGAAATACACCAGAGCAGTTGGAATCTATGAGATTGCAGTACCCTGACTAACCACCACAACTAGAGGCAGCCGTGGAGCGTTCCTACGTTGGTCCTAGACGCCTCGTCACAGTCTGAGAAACTAACTACACCTAAAGATAGAAATAGGAAAGCTATCTGCCCCGGAGCAGAACCCCAAAGATAATAGAAAGCCCCCAAACATGTAATGGCTGTTAGACAAGATGAAATACAGACACAGACAGAAAATAGTATGAGCAAACGCTGGGGCCCAAACTAACTAAATAGAAAAGGATAGGAAGGGTACTTACTGCAATCCCAGAAAACCCTGAAAAGCACCAACTCTACTAATTTCAAAAACACCTGAGATCACACGACCTCTACCACCTAAATTAGCTCTCTGGTGTAACAAAATCAAAACAGCAGCCACTGAAAAAACTGGAAAAAGCAAAAGTACAAACATCAGTGGCTGAACAAAACTGAGAGGGCAGAAGCCCCCGGAGGGGACCCAGAAGGCCCCACAGAAGTGCAGGACAAAATGCAAAAATATAGCACAAACACAAAATAAGAAAATGTCTTATCTGTTAGCAGGAGATGCAGACACGACACAGCAGGCTACAAGGGAAAAAGGAAAAAAGGATCCAGACCAGAACAATTGTTCACCGGCAACCCTGATGGGAAGGTGACTCCCTTATATAAGACCAATCAGTAACACCTGATTCCCAGTCCTCACAATCTTCACTGGACAGACTAGCACCGCTTGTAACCACCAGAGGGAGCCTCTGCTCAGAACTCATCTCAAGCCCATTCACAACAGTACCCCCCCCTTGAGGAGGGGTCACCGAACCCTCATTTGAGCAACCAGGTCGGTCAGGATGAGTTCTATGATACACACGGATAAGTCTCCTAGCATGGATGTCCGAAGCAAACACCCAAGAATTGTCTTCCTGACCATAACCTCTCCATTAACCAAATACTGGAGTTTCCGTCTAGAAAAACGAGAATCTAATATTTTCTCAACCACATACTCCAGATTGCCCTCAACCAAAACAGGGTCAGGAGGCACAGCAGCAGGAACCACTGGCTCAACAAACCTCTTCAACAAGGACTTGTGGAACACGTTATGGATCTTAAATGTCCCTGGAAGAAGCAAACGAAAAGAAACAGGATTAATAATCTCCATGATCTTATAAGGTCCAATGAACCTAGGCTTAAATTTAGGAGATGCTACTCTCATAGGAATATTCTTTGAGGACAACCAGACCAAGTCCCCACTTTAAACCGAGGACCATCAGTCCTATGCCGGTTAGCAAACCGCTGGGCCTTCTCCTGAGAGAGGGACAACCTCTCCACTACCTGGTCCCAAATCTGTTGCATACGCTCCACAACAGAGTCAACACCTGGACAGACAGAAGCCTCCGTCTGTCCTGAAGAAAATCGAGGGTGAAACCCAGAATTACAAAAAAATGGAGACATCAAAGTGGCAGAGCTAGCCCTATTATTAAGAGCAAACTCAGCCAAAGGCAAAAAAGAGACCCAGTCATCCTGATCAGCAGACACAAAACATCTTAGATAAGTCTCCAATGTCTGGTTTGTTCTCTCAGTTTGACCATTGGTCTGAGGATGAAATGCCGAGGAGAAAGACAATTGAACACCCAGTTTAGAACAAAAAGTTCTCCAAAATCTGGAAACAAACTGGACTCCTCTGTCAGACACAATGTTCTCAGGAATGCCGTGTAAACGAACCACGTGCTGAAGGAACAACGGCACCAATTCAGAGGAGGAAGGCAACTTAGGTAATGGCACAAGATGTATCATTTTGGAAAACCTATCACAAATTACCCAGATGGTGGTCATTCTCTGAGAAACAGGAAGGTCGGAAATGAAATCCATAGAGATATGGGTCCATGGTCTCTTGGGCACAGGCAATGGCATCAACAAACCACTAGAGCGAGAGCAAGGCTTGGAGCGAGAGCAAGTCCCGCAGGACTGCACAAATTCCCTGACATCACGAGACAAGGTACTTGTCACGCTGTCTAGCAGATGTATAAATATATAATGTCAGTAATCTATCAAGTGGGACAACATACTATCTAACATATAAGTAGGTAACATTAACATGTATATATAGCATAGTATTACCTGACATAATATCCTGTGAGTCAATACTGAATCCTTTTCACGCTGTCTCTGGCTAGAGGTGGACCGGGGTCTATGCTGACCCTAAACTGGGGTCCTGACTAGTCCCTCTACCTGGAGGTACTGTTAATGGTACAGAGGTCCAGGCCACCAGCGTAAACCCTGTCTCCTACTAATCCCTGACCACTGTAATCTAGTCCTTAGAAGGACCCTGATTACCACCAAAGGGAATGGACAGGTAAAGGTTAACAAACAGTATAGACAAACGAGACAGACAGGGGATAAAGTAAATACTGTCTTTCATACAACATATAAACACGAGGGAACACCAAAGGTCTAGGAGATAAACTATAAGCAAGGAGGGGATGAACAACAAAAGAGCTCTTAGCTTAAGTCTTCTCAGAACCGATCCTATCTGCAGTCTGTATGAATGCTTTCACCGGCATCTAACACCCAGACTGGCAGGGATATAAAGGAAGCTAATTAGAACATAATCAAAAGCAGCCGGGCGAGGCTGGACCTAGTCTTAGCAAAGAGCTAGGTAAAATTAACTCTCTCATTACCAAACACAAAGTAACAGCAACTCAGCTGC
>JARQOD010000001.1:905643440-905739480 GCA_033576555.1 Oophaga sylvatica
TTTGCACACATAGTCTGATTTAATTGTTTGTGCAAAATTAGATAGCAAAGGACATGAAAAGACATGGTTAACCCTATGTACACCAAGTGTCATTTTCATGTCGGGTTCTGCATTTTCACAAAAGCGGCAATTGAATTAGCGCTATTATACTATGTAGAAGTTATGAACACAAATATAAATATAATATATATGTGTCACAAATTCAATGACATGTTATATATATATATGAGGTGTAAAATTGCTGAAAAAAAATGCGTGGGCTCCCGCCCTATTTTCGCAACCAACAGACAAAGCCAGTGAGTGGGGCAGATAATAAAGCCCAGAGAGGGACCATTATTTTTGCCCCCCCCCGGCTACTAACATCTGCCCCCGACACCCCAGGAAAGACAATCAATAATTAGATTCGCCCTTTCTGGCACTTTTGCCCGTCTATTCCCATTGCCCTGTAGCGGTGGCGAATGGGTTAATATGGGGTTAAAGCCACCTTGCTATTGAAAGGTGACCTTACGCCAGGTTAATAATTGAGAGCTTCAATTAGACAACTATCAATTATTAATCCTAATGCATGAAATAAAAATAAAACACACACACCTTAATTAAAAATCCATTTTAATGAAATAAAGACACATGTTTTTGAACCATCTTTTATTTTACTGCAAAAACCATTTCCTGTAATAAAAATAAAATAAAAAAGCAAAATATTCTTACCTATCCCATGCACAGTCAGGTCCCCACGGGTAATCCTTCAGAAAGGGTTAATGTTTACTGCAGGGACCGCAGCTAAGCTGCAGCCTCACAGTAAACCCCAAATTGAAGAGTTCCTCTCCTGCCTGACAGGAGAGTAAAGGCTGGTGTCACTAACGATACACCAGCGATCCCGACAACGATATGCACTTGTCAGGATCGCTGGTGTATCGCTACATGATCGCTGCTGAGCTGCCAAACAGGCAGCTCAGGCAGCGATCTGGGACAGCGACACTGCGGGTAACAATCGCTTAAGGGCCCTTCACATAGCGATATCGCTACCCCACGAGATCGCTGCTGAGTCACTAGTTTTGTGACGCAGCAGCGAGCTCACCAGCGATATGCTGTGTGTGACATTCAGCGACGATCAGCCCCCCTGCCGGTAACCTGATCGCGCAGAAAGTCAGGACCTTTTTTTGATCGCTGGTTTCCCTCTGACAGGGCCACGCATCGCTGCGGTGACAGGCGGGAAAACAGCGTTCAAGGTCCGGACATTTCAGCGACGATCAGCGATACCCGGCAGGGGGCTGATCGTCGCGAATGTCACACACAGCGATATCGCTGGTGAGCCGCTGCTGCGTCACAAAACTAGTGACCAGCAGCGATCTCGGTAGCGATATCGCTATGTGAGACGGGCCTTAAGGGAAAGCTTAATTGATTGCTTTTCCACTTTCAACTTCAGGTCAGCCAGGGACACAATCAGTGACGTCAAGGGAACTGATTAACAAAAATAGGGGTTCCCTCGAAAAAAAAAATGGCGTGGTCCCCCCTTTTTGTTAACCACCAGAAGAAAGCAGACCGCTGAGGCCTGGATTTTCAGGCTGTTAAGGGCCAGATCCATGGACCTTGCCAGCCTGATAATACCAGGCCACAGCAGTCTGCATATCTTGGCTGATTAACAAAATAGGGGATCCCCTCGAAAAAAATTGGCGTGGGGTCCCCCCTATTTTTGTTAACCAGCCAGATGAAGCAGACCGCTGAGGCCTGGATTTTCAGGCTGTTAAGGAGCCAAGATCCATGGACCTTGCCAGCCTGATAATACCAGGCCACAGCAGTCTGCATATCTTGGCTGATTAACAAAAAATAGGGGATCCCCTCGAAAAAAATTGGCGTGGGGTCCCCCCCTTTTTTTTGTTAACCAGCCAGATGAAGCAGACCGCTGAGGCCTGGATTTCAGGCTGTTAAGGAGCCAAGATCCATGGACCTTGCCACGCCTGATAATACCAGGCCACAGCAGTCTGCATATCTTGGCTGATTAACAAAATAGGGGATCCCCTCGAAAAAATTAGCGTGGGGTCCCCCCTATTTTTGTTAACCAGCCAGATGAAAGCAGACCGCTGAGGCCTGTTTTCAGGCTGGTAAGGATCCAATATCCATGGACCTTGCAAGCCTGATAATACCAGGCCACAGCAGTCTGCTTAGCTTGGCTGGTTAACAAAAAAAGGGGATCCCCTCGAAAAAAAAACGGCGTGGGGATCCCCCCTATTTTGTTAAACCAGCCAAGTAAAATGCAGACTGCTGCGGCCTGGTATTAAAAGACTGTCAAGGCCCATGATTTTTGGCCCTCAACGCCTGATAATACCAGGCTACAGCAGCCCCCACATTTGGCGCATCAAAAGATGTGCCATTGTGGCACTTTACCCGGCTCTTCCCACTTGCCCCTGTAGCGGTGGCAAGCGGGGTAATAAGGGGTTAATGTCACCGTTGATTGCACGGTGACAATAAGCCCGGTTTAATAAATGGAGAGGTGTCAATAAGACACCGATCCATTATTATCCCAAAGTTATTAAATGTGTAAAAAAAAAGACAACAAGAAGAAAAAAGTATTTTAATGAAATAAAAAGACAACACAGTTTTCATTTCTTTTATATACACCATTCCTGCGACGCCATCGATCTCCTGTAAAAAAAGAAAAAAAACAAAACCAACAGTATACCACCTGTCCGACGCAGTCCCATAGTAACGAGTGTCCCACGACGATCCAACTCGCTACATCGCAATGACAGGCAAAGCCTGTCATTGCAACGCAGACACGCTGATTACCTGCTTCCCCCCCGGGGGTGACGTCATCGGACTGACTGCTTTTACGGCCGGGATTACCCAGCAGTCCTGCAGTTATCGCGAGAAACTGCATGTGACCGCCGGGGAGAAGAGGATGGCGGCCATGAAGCAGTCCAGGACGTGACCGCCGGAGATCTTCTGCCAGGAAGTGCCGCTGACTCCTGACAGACCCGACCGACGGACACTGACAGTGACAGTGACATCCCATTATTCCGGTATCCGATAAGACGAAAATATCGGAACTCGGAATCGGAATTCCGATACAGCTAATATCGGCCGATAACCCGATATTTGCAGATCGGAAATCTCACAACACTAGTGGAACCCTGAAACACAACTGTTCACCACTATCTGTGAAGGCTCCTTTCTGTACTTCTATAGTGTTTGCAACCATTATTGTAAACGGATGAAGCGCGTCACACAATAGATTAGATTTTTTTCAAATATAATGGAGCAGCACCAATTAGAGAAAAATGTGAAGGATGAGGCAGTGACACACGCTCAGCAGACTACAACCAGCAGTGGTTGAAGAACTAACTGGAGCGTGATCTGCACTCAAAAAAACAAAACCTCACAGACTGCAGTGAACACTGAAACACAACTGTTCACTATCTATGAAAGGCTCCTTTCTGTACTTCTATAGTGTTTGCAACCAATGTATTGTATACGGATGGAAGCGCGTCACACTAATAGATTAGATTTTTTAAAATATAATGGAGCTGCACCAATTCCACAAAATAAAATAAAAAAAAAAGTCAGTGACTGACACGTGCAGATGCCTACAGACAGCGTTGGATGCAGAGCAAACTGCAGCGTCACCTGCACTCTGACACACACACCTTGCACAGAGCTGTTAAAACAACACTGCAAGGCAAAAGGAAGCTTTACACAGCAGTTGGTAAACTAGCCTGCCTAAAGCAAAGTACACAAAATCGCAATCTCTAACTGTCCCTCAGAGTCAGAAAGCAGCGTTCTGTCCCTATCTGAATTCACAGCACAGTGACGCTAAAATGGCGGCGGCGCCTTTTATAGTGCATTCTGACATCATTTCAGCAGCCAATCACAGCCATGCCATTAGTTAAGATGACCGCAGCATTACATTATGTGCCCACACTCATAAGATTCCTCATTGGCTGACTAAAATCACATTGCCTCTCAAAGAATTATGGGAACTTCCGATTCCGGTATACGATATTGGAAAAATATCGGAACTAAGTATCGGAATTCCGATACAGCGAATATCGGCCGATACCCGATACTTGCGGTATCGGAATGCTCAACACTAGTGGCATCCCGACCCATGACGCCTACGTAGGCGTTATGGTATAAATCATGTTCCTGCGGGTTGGGTGACCGGGTCACTGAAAGGTCACCTGACCCGCAGGCACAAGACCCTTAGTGCATCACCACAGTAGGGGTGGCTTAACCACCACGTGGCTATGATCGCTCTGATTGGCTGTTAAAAGTGAAACAGCCAATCAGAGCAATCTGTAATATTTCACCACTGAAATCTGGTGAAATATTACAATCCAGCCATGGCCGATGCTGCAATAGCATCTGCCATGGTTGGACACCTAGTTCCCACCCTCCCCACACTGAGTGACGGCGGCGATCGTCACCACCATCACTAAATGCTCCCTGCGCTCTGTCTGCTCCCCTCCTCCTTGCCTCTGCTCCCCTCTGCTCAGGTCCGCTCCCCCCCACCTTCCGCTCCCCCCCTCAGCTGTCCTCACCTCCCCCGGTCCTCTGTTGGCCCTCGATCTATCCCGGCGTCTGTCCGGGACTCTTCATGGGGGGGGCCAGCAGCTTCAGTAATTTATTTTGATCACTGTGATAAACTCTCACAGTGATCAAAATAAATAAAAAAGTAAACAAATTCCCCCTTTATCACCCCCATGGGTAGGGACAAATAATAAAATTTTGAAAATATATATATTTTTTCTATTAGGGTTAGAATTACAGTTAGGGTTAGGTTAGGGTTAGCCTTAGCCTTAGGGTTATGTTAGGGTTAGGCTGGATAAATATCGCGTAATGGCAGTCCGTTAGACGGACTGCATTACACCACGGTCTAACGCAGTCCATTAACGCTGCCATTCACCGCCATTTGCGGGCGCATCGCGACACATGCCGTAAAGCGGCATGCGTTTGCGACATGCTGTCATTCAGTGACGGAGCCTCGGACGCGGCCTGCAGTGTCTGGCTCCGTCACCGCTAGCGCAGATGAATCATCTGCTGATTCCTCTGCGCTAGCGGGTATAGCATAACGCGATCGCGTTATGCTATACCGTTACCAGTCCATCAACACTATGTGTTGAGCGGGCTGGTAAAACATAATGTGAACCTAGCCTTAGGGTTAGTTAGGGTTAGGACTAGGGTTAGGGTTAGCATTAGGGTAGGGTTATAATTAGGGTTAGGCTGGATTCAAATTACTTTATGGCAGTCCGTTAACAGACTGCATTATACCACGGTATAACGCGGTGTAACGCAGTCCGTTAACGCTGCCATTCACCCCCGTTTGAGGGCGCATCGCTACGCATGCCGTAAAGCGGCATGCGTTCGCGACGTGCCGTCATTCAGTGACGGAGCCTCGGACACGGCCTGCAGCGTCTGGGCTCCGTCACCGCTAGTGCAGATGAATCATCTGCTGATTTCTCTGCGCTAGCAGGCATAGCATAACGCGATCGCGTTATGCTATACTATTACCAGCCCGTCAACTCTATGTGTTGAACTGGCTGGAAAATGTGATGTGAACCTAGCATTTAGCATTAGGGTTAGAATTAGCGTTAGGGTTAGAATTAGGGTTACGGTTAGAATTAGGGTTAGGGTTGGAATTTGGGTTAGGGTTGGAATTAGGGTTACGGTTAGAATTAGGGTTAGAGTTGGAATTAGGGTTAGGTTGGGTTGGTTGGGATTAGGGTTAGGCTTGTGGTTAGGGTTAGAGTTAGGATTAATGTTAGGGGTGTTTTGGGGTTAGGGTTGGGATTAGGTTTAGGCTTGTGGTTAGGGTTATGGTTAGGGTTGGGATTAGGGTTAGGGGTGTGTTGGGTTTGGGTTATGGTTAGGGTTCAATTAGGGTGTGTAGGGGTTAGGGTTGTGGTTAGGGGTGTGTTGGGGTTAGGGTTGGAGTTAGAATTGAGGGGTTTCCACTATTTAGGCACATCAGGGTCTCCAAATGCGACATGGCGCCACCATTGATTCCTGCAAATTTTGCGTTCAAAAAATCAAAAAGTGCTCCATTTATTCCGAGCCCCGACGTGTGCCCAAACAGTGGTTTACCCCCACATATGGGGTATCAGCGTACTCAGGAAAAATTGCACAACATCTTTGGGGGTCTAATTTCTCCTGTTACCCTAGGGAAAAAAAAATTGGGGACTAAAATATCATGTTTGTGGAAAAAAAATATATTTTTGATTTTCACGGCTCTGCGTTATAAACTTCTGTGAAGAACTTGGAGATTCAAAGTACTCACCACACATCTAGAGGAGTTCCTTGGGGGATCTAGTTTCCAAAATGGGGTCACTTGGGGGGTTTCTACTGTTTAGGCACATCATGGGCTCTGCAAACTTAACATGACGCCCGCAGACCATTCCATCAAGTCGGTATTACAAAACGTCACTACTTCCCTTCCGAGCCCCGACTTGTGCCCAAACAGTGGTTCCCCCCACATATGGGGTACCAGCGTACTCAGGACAAACAGGACAACAACTTTTGGTGTCCAATATCTCCTGTTACCCTTGTGAAAATAAAAAATTGTAGGCTAAAAAAATCATTTTTTTGAGGGAAAAAAAATGATTTTTTTATTTTCATGACTCTGGGTTATAAACTTATGTGAAGCACTTGGGGGTTCAAAGTGCTCACTACACATCTAGATAAGCTCCTTTGGAGGTCTAGTTTCCAAAATGGGGTTACTTGTGGGGGGTTTCTACTGTTTAGGCACATCAGGGGCTCTGCAAACGCAACATGACGCCCGCAGAACATTCCATCAAGTTTGCATTCCAAAATGGAGCTCCTTCCTTTCTGAGCTCTCTCATGCGCCAAAACAGTGGTTCTCCCCACATATGGGGTATTGGTGTACTCAGGACAAATTGCACAACAACTTTTGTGGTCCAATTTCTCCTGTTACCCTTGTGAAAATAAAAAATAACGGGTTAAAAAATCATTTTTGAGGAAAAAAATGATTTTTTTTATTTTCACTGTTCTGCGTTATAAACTTCTGTGAAGCACTTGGGGGTTCAGAGTGCTCAAAACACACACCTAGATAAGTTCCATAAGGGGTCTAGTTTCCAAAATGGTGTCACATGTGGGGTTTTTTCACTGTTTAGGCACACAGGGCTCTCCAAACGCGTCATGGTGTCCGCTAACGATTGGAGCTAATTTTCCATTCAAAAAGTCAAATGGCGCTCCTTCCCTTCTGGGCCCTGCCGTGCGCCCAAACAGTGGTTTATGACCACATATGAGGTATCTATGTACTCAGGATAAATTGAACAACAAATTTTAGGATCCATTTCATCCTGTTACCCATGTGAAAATGAAAAAACTGAGGCTAAAAGAAATTTTTTGTGAAAAAAAAGTACTTTCTTTTTTTTACAGATCAATTTGTGAAGCACCTGGGGGTTCAAAGTGCTCACTATGCATCTAGATAATTTCCTTGGGGGGGTCTAGTTTCCAAAATGGGGTCACTTGTGGGGGAGCTCCAATGTTTAGGCACACAGGGACTCTCCAAATGCGACATGGCAACCGCTAAATATTCCAACATATTTTCCATTCAAAAGTCAAATGGCGCTCCTTCCCTTCTGAGCCCTGCCGTGCGCCCAAACAGTGGTTTATGACCACATATGAGGTATCGGTGTATTCAGGAGAAATTGCCCAACAAATTTTAGGATCCCTTTTATCCTGTTGCCCATGTAAAAATGAAAAAATTGATGCTAAAAAACATTTTTGTTGGAAAAATGAAAATATCCATTTTTTCCTTCCACGTTGCTTTAGTTCCTGTGAAGCACCTGAAGAGTTAGTAATCTTCTTGAATGTAGTTTTGAGTAGCTTGAGGGGTGCAGTTTTTATAATGGTGTCACTTTTGGGTATTTTCTGCCATATAGACCCCTCAAAGTGACTTCAAATGTTAGGTGGTCCGTAAAAATAATGGCTTTGTAAATTTTGTTGTAAAAATGAGAATCGCTGGTCAACTTTTAACCCTTATAACTTCCTAACAAAAAAAAATGTTGTTTCCAAAATTGTGCTGTTGTAAAGTAGACATGTGGGAAATGTTATTTATTAACTATTTTGTGTCACATAACTCTCTGGTTTAACAGAATAAAAATTCAAAATTTGAAAATTGCAAAATGTTCTAAATTTTCGCCAAATTTTCCATTTTTTTCACAAGTAAACGCAAAAATTATCGACTAAATTTACCACTAACATGAAGCCCAATATGTCACGAAAAAACAATCTCAAATTTTCTAGGATCCGTTGAAGCGTTCCTGAGTTATTACCTCATAAAGGGAATTGCAAAAAATGCAAGGTCTTTAAGGTCAAAATAGGCTGGGTCATGAAGTGGTTAACAAATGCTCAGCTCAATATTTTGTTACATATCCTTTGTTGGCAATGACAGAGGTCAAATATTTTCTGTAAGTCTTTACAATGTTGCCACACACTGTTTTTGGCATTTTGGCCCAATTCTCCATGCATATCTCCTCTATAGCAGTGATGTTTTGGCCTGTCGCTGGGCAACACGGACTTTCAAATTCCTCCAAAGGTTTTCTTTAGGGTTGAGATCTGGAGACTGGCTTGGCCACTCCAGGACCTTCACATGCTTCTTACGAACCTACTCCTTCATTGCCTTGGTGATGTGCTTGGGATCATTATCATGCTGAAAGACCCATCAATGTTACATCTTCAATGCCCTTGCTGATGGAAGGAGGTTTGCACTCAAAATCTCACGATACATTCATTCTTTCATGTACACGGATCAGTCGTCCTTGTCCCTTTGCAGAGAAACAGCCCCAAAGCATGATGTTGCCAGCCCCATGCTTCACAGTAGGTATGGTGTTCTTTGGATTTATTCATATTAATTTTAAAGTTGGAGAGTATTCAGAATTCTGAAAAAATATCCAAAAGTTTTGAGAGGGCTGTGGTGGGGTTGGAGATCAGCTACATGAGGTCATCAGCGAAGGCGGCTGTTTTAAATTCTAGGTGTTCCATAGATAAACCTTTTATGTCCTCGTCTTGCCTTATTTTTTTCAATCAGGCTCTCCATCACTTGGATGAAAAGGGTCGGTGAAAGGGGGCAGCCCTATCTTGTCTCATTACCTATCCCAAGGAGGCTGAAAGTATGCCATTAACCCTGACCTTGGCAGATGGTCGTGCGTAAAGTGTCATGATGGCAGTGACGCTAAAATGGCGGCGGCGCCTTTTATAGTGCATTCTGACATCATTTCAGCAGTCAATCACAGCCATGCCATTAGTTAAGATGACCGCAGCATTACAGGATGTGCCCACACTTCATAAGATTCCTCATTGGCTGACTAAAATCACATTGCCTCTCAAAGAATTATGGGAACTTCCGATTCCGGTATACGATATTGGAAAAATATCGGAACTAAGTATCGGAATTCCGATACAGCGAATATCGGCCGATACCCGATACTTGCGGTATCGGAATGCTCAACACTAGTGGCATCCCGACCCATGACGCCTACGTAGGCGTTATGGTATAAATCATGTTCCTGCGGGTTGGGTGACCGGGGTCACTGAAAGGTCACCTGACCCGCAGGCACAAGACCCTTAGTGCATCACCACAGTGGGGGTGGCTTAACCACCACGTGGCTATGATCGCTCTGATTGGCTGTTAAAAGTGAAACAGCCAATCAGAGCAATCTGTAATATTTCACCACTGAAATCTGGTGAAATATTACAATCCAGCCATGGCCGATGCTGCAATAGCATCTGCCATGGTTGGACACCTAGTTCCCACCCTCCCCACACTGAGTGACGGCGGCGATCGGTCACCACCATCACTAAATGCTCCCCTGCGCTCTGTCTGCTCCCCTCCTCCTTGCCTCTGCTCCCCTCTGCTCAGGTCCGCTCCCCCCACCTTCCGCTCCCCCCCTCAGCTGTCCTCACCTCCCCCGGTCCTCTGTTGGCCCTCGATCTATCCCGGCGTCCGTCCGGGACTCTTCATGGGTGAGGCCAGCAGCTTCAGTAATTTATTTTGATCACTGTGATAAACTCTCACAGTGATCAAAATAAATAAAAAAGTAAACAAATTCCCCCTTTATCACCCCCATAGGTAGGGACAAATAATAAAATTTAGAAAATATATATATTTTTTCTATTAGGGTTAGAATACAGTTAGGGTTAGGTTAGGGTTAGCCTTAGCCTTAGGGTTATGTTAGGGTTAGGCTGGATAAATATCGCGTAATGGCAGTCCGTTAGACGGACTGCATTACACCACGGTCTAATGCAGTCCATTAACGCTGCCATTCACCGCCATTTGCGGGCGCATCGCGACACATGCCGTAAAGCGGCATGCGTTTGCGACATGCTGTCATTCAGTGACGGAGCCTCGGACGCGGCCTGCAGTGTCTGGCTCCGTCACCGCTAGCGCAGATGAATCATCTGCTGATTCCTCTGCGCTAGCGGGTATAGCATAACGCGATCGCGTTATGCTATACCGTTACCAGTCCGTCAACGCTATGTGTTGAGCGGGCTGGTAAAACATAATGTGAACCTAGCCTTAGGGTTAGGTTAGGGTTAGGACTAGGGTTAGGGTTAGCATTAGGGTTAGGGTTATAATTAGGGTTAGGCTGGATTCAAATTACTTTATGGCAGTCCGTTAGACAGACTGCATTATACCACGGTATAACGCGCTGTAACGCAGTCCGTTAACGCTGCCATTCACCCCCGTTTGAGGGCGCATCGCGACGCATGCCGTAAAGCGGCATGCGTTCGCAACGTGCCGTCATTCAGTGACGGAGCCTCGGACACGGCCTGCAGCGTCTGGGCTCCGTCACCGCTAGTGCAGATGAATCATCTGCTGATTTCTCTGCGCTAGCAGGCATAGCATAACGCGATCGCGTTATGCTATACTATTACCAGCCCATCAACTCTATGTGTTGAACGGGCTGGAAAATGTGATGTGAACCTAGCATTTAGCATTAGGGTTAGAATTAGCGTTAGGGTTAGAATTAGGGTTACGGTTAGAATTAGGGTTAGGGTTGGAATTTGGGTTAGGGTTGGAATTAGGGTTACGGTTAGAATTAGGGTTAGAGTTGGAATTAGGGTTAGGGTTGGGGTTGGGTTGGGATTAGGGTTAGGCTTGTGGTTAGGGTTAGAGTTAGGATTAATGTTAGGGGTGTTTTGGGGTTAGGGTTGGGATTAGGTTTAGGCTTGTGGTTAGGGTTATGGTTAGGGTTGGGATTAGGGTTAGGGGTGTGTTGGGGTTTGGGTTATGGTTAGGGTTCAGATTAGGGGTGTGTAGGGGTTAGGGTTGTGGTTAGGGGTGTGTTGGGGTTAGGGTTGGAGTTAGAATTGAGGGGTTTCCACTATTTAGGCACATCAGGGGTCTCCAAATGCAACATGGCGCCACCATTGATTCCTGCAAATTTTGCGTTCAAAAAATCAAAAAGTGCTCCATTTATTCCGAGCCCCGACGTGTGCCCAAACAGTGGTTTACCCCCACATATGGGGTATCAGCGTACTCAGGAAAAATTGCACAACATCTTTGGGGGTCTAATTTCTCCTGTTACCCTAGGGAAAAAAAAATTGGGGACTAAAATATCATGTTTGTGGAAAAAAAATATATTTTTGATTTTCACGGCTCTGCGTTATAAACTTCTGTGAAGAACTTGGAGATTCAAAGTACTCACCACACATCTAGAGGAGTTCCTTGGGGGATCTAGTTTCCAAAATGGGGTCACTTGGGGGGGTTTCTACTGTTTAGGCACATCATGGGCTCTGCAAACTTAACATGACGCCCGCAGACCATTCCATCAAGTCGGTATTACAAAACGTCACTACTTCCCTTCCGAGCCCCGACTTGTGCCCAAACAGTGGTTCCCCCCACATATGGGGTACCAGCATACTCAGGACAAACAGGACAACAACTTTTGGTGTCCAATATCTCCTGTTACCCTTGTGAAAATAAAAAATTGTAGGCTAAAAAAAATCATTTTTTTGAGGGAAAAAAATGATTTTTTTATTTTCATGACTCTGGGTTATAAACTTATGTGAAGCACTTGGGGGTTCAAAGTGCTCACTACACATCTAGATAAGCTCCTTTGGAGGTCTAGTTTCCAAAATGGGGTTACTTGTGGGGGGTTTCTACTGTTTAGGCACATCAGGGGCTCTGCAAACGCAACATGACGCCCGCAGAACATTCCATCAAGTTTGCATTCCAAAATGGAGCTCCTTCCTTTCTGAGCTCTCTCATGCGCCAAAACAGTGGTTCTCCCCACATATGGGGTATTGGTGTACTCAGGACAAATTGCACAACAACTTTTGTGGTCCAATTTCTCCTGTTACCCTTGTGAAAATAAAAAATAACGGGTTAAAAAAATTTTTGAGGAAAAAAATGATTTTTTTTATTTTCACTGTTCTGCGTTATAAACTTCTGTGAAGCACTTGGGGGTTCAGAGTGCTCACAACACACCTAGATAAGTTCCATAAGGGGTCTAGTTTCCAAAATGGTGTCACATGTGGGTTTTTTTCACTGTTTAGGCACACAGGGGCTCTCCAAACGCGTCATGGTGTCCGCTAACGATTGGAGCTAATTTTCCATTCAAAAAGTCAAATGGCGCTCCTTCCCTTCTGGGCCCTGCCGTGCGCCCAAACAGTGGTTTATGACCACATATGAGGTATCTATGTACTCAGGATAAATTGAACAACAAATTTTAGGATCCATTTCATCCTGTTACCCATGTGAAAATGAAAAAACTGAGGCTAAAAGAAATTTTTTGTGAAAAAAAAGTACTTTCTTTTTTTTACAGATCAATTTGTGAAGCACCTTGGGGTTCAAAGTGCTCACTATGCATCTAGATAATTTCCTTGGGGGGTCTAGTTTCCAAAATGGGGTCACTTGTGGGGGAGCTCCAATGTTTAGGCACACAGGGACTCTCCAAATGCGACATGGCAACCGCTAAATATTCCAACATATTTTCCATTCAAAAAGTCAAATGGCGCTCCTTCCCTTCTGAGCCCTGCCGTGCGCCCAAACAGTGGTTTATGACCACATATGAGGTATCGGTGTATTCAGGAGAAATTGCCCAACAAATTTTAGGTTCCATTTTATCCTGTTGCCCATGTAAAAATGAAAAAATTGATGCTAAAAAACATTTTTGTTGGAAAAATGAAAATATCCATTTTTTCCTTCCACGTTGCTTTAGTTCCTGTGAAGCACCTGAAGAGTTAGTAATCTTCTTGAATGTAGTTTTGAGTAGCTTGAGGGTGCAGTTTTTATAATGGTGTCACTTTTGGGTATTTTCTGCCATATAGACCCCTCAAAGTGACTTCAAATGTTAGGTGGTCCGTAAAAATAATGGCTTTGTAAATTTTGTTGTAAAAATGAGAAATCGCTGGTCAACTTTTAACCCTTATAACTTCCTAACAAAAAAAAATGTAGTTTCCAAAATTGTGCTGATGTAAAGTAGACATGTGGGAAATGTTATTTATTAACTATTTTGTGTCACATAACTCTCTGGTTTAACAGAATAAAAATTCAAAATTTGAAAATTGCAAAATGTTCTAAATTTTCGCCAAATTTCCATTTTTTTCACAAGTAAACGCAAAAATTATCGACCTAAATTTACCACTAACATGAAGCCCAATATGTCACGAAAAAACAATCTCAAATTCTCTAGGATCCGTTGAAGCGTTCCTGAGTTATTACCTCATAAAGGGAATTGCAAAAAATGGCAAGGTCTTTAAGGTCAAAATAGGCTGGGTCATGAAGTGGTTAACAAATGTTCAGCTCAATATTTTGTTATATATCCTTTGTTGGCAATGACAGAGGTCAAATGTTTTCTGTAAGTCTTTACAATGTTGCCACACACTGTTTTTGGCATTTTGGCCCAATTCTCCATGCATATCTCCTCTATAGCAGTGATGTTTTGGGCCTGTCGCTGGGCAACACGGACTTTCAAATTCCTCCAAAGGTTTTCTTTAGGGTTGAGATCTGGAGACTGGCTTGGCCACTCCAGGACCTTCACATGCTTCTTACGAACCTACTCCTTCATTGCCTTGGTGATGTGCTTGGGATCATTATCATGCTGAAAGACCCATCAATGTTACATCTTCAATGCCCTTGCTGATGGAAGGAGGTTTGCACTCAAAATCTCACGATACATTCATTCTTTCATGTACACGGATCAGTCGTCCTTGTCCCTTTGCAGAGAAACAGCCCCAAAGCATGATGTTGCCAGCCCCATGCTTCACAGTAGGTATGGTGTTCTTTGGATTTATTCATATTAATTTTAAAGTTGGAGAGTATTCAGAATTCTGAAAAAATATCCAAAAGTTTTGAGAGGGCTGTGGTGGGGTTGGAGATCAGCTACATGAGGTCATCAGCGAAGGCGGCTGTTTTAAATTCTAGGTGTTCCATAGATAAACCTTTTATGTCCTCGTCTTGCCTTATTTTTTTCAATCAGGCTCTCCATCACTTGGATGAAAAGGGTCGGTGAAAGGGGGCAGCCCTGTCTTGTCTCATTACCTATCCCAAAGGAGGCTGAAAGTATGCCATTAACCCTGACCTTGGCAGATGGTCGTGCGTAAAGTGTCATGATGGCCTCTATGAAGGGGGGCGGAAAGGCAAATTTTTGTAAAGCACAGACCATGTAGTTCCAACCAACTGTCGAAAGCCTTTTCGGCATCTGTGGACAGAATGGTTAGAGTTTTCTTTGAGCGCTTTGCATAGGATATAGATTGAAGTAGTTTTATGGAATTATCCTTCCCCTCCCTCCCTCTCACGAAGCCTACTTGGTCAGAGTATACTGGTTTCTCTAGAACTATATTGACTCTAAATGCTAGTATTTTGGCCCATAGTTTCATGTCAGCATTGAGCAATGAAATTGGGCTATAGTTGCAGCAATTGCTTTCGTCTTTACCTTCCTTTGGGATGATGGTAATGAATGCTTCTAACGCCTGTGGATGGGGGTGGCACCTGCGAGAAATTAATTGAAAAGGTCTACCAGGTGGGGAATTAGAAGATTAGAAAATGTTTGTAACAGATTATCGGAAACCCGTCATGGCCCAGAGCTTTCCCATTTGGGTTAGATTGTGAAGTATCTTTAATTTCTTTAGCTGTCACTTTAGAAAGAAGTGACAAACAATCAGTGGGGGATACCGTCAGTAGGGCAAGGGGGGTGAGAAAGGCTCGTATTCTATCAGAGGCATCCGCGCTATTTTTCATAGGGTCAGGACGATCTAGATTATACAACACTTCATAATATTGCCGAAAGGCCTTGGCGATCTCATCAGAACCAAACACTCTCCTATTCGAGCTAGTATAGATATGTATTATGAAGTTTCTTTCCTTCTGTTTCTTTAGAAACTGTGAAGTGTGCTTACAGCCCTTGTTACCATGCAAGTAGAATCTATGTCTGCTTCGCATGTATGATTTGGCAGAATTAACATTAAGCAGATCTTTTAATTTGTTACGGAGAGAGGCAAGTTCCTCAAGGACCGACCGGGACCCTGTGGTCTTATGGAGGCGTTCCGTCACTTTGATTTGGTGGAGGATAGAGTGAATTTTTTTCTCTCTTTATTTTCTTATATAGGAGCGTAATGCGATAAGTTTGCCTCAAAGGACAGCCTAGTGTGTTTCCCATATAATTGGTGTGACCCTATCCTCAGTAATGTTTTCACCAAAGAGTCTAGATATGGAGACTTCTAGAGCCTCAATGTTCCTAGAGTTTTCAAGCAAGGATTCGTTTAAACGCCATACCTTGGCGGGGCGATGTAGTGTGGTGATGTTAACCTCCATATATATAGAGGCATCGTCCATAATCATAAATGAGTCAGTATGGGTAGCTTTAATTAAGGAAAGAGCTCGTGATTGAACAAAGAAATAATGTATTCAGTGGTATGTATCGTGAGGGGGAAAATAAAAGGTATAATCTTTAGTTGTAGGATAAGCAATTCGCCAAGGATCCAGTAAGTTGAGGGAGTCTAATGTGTTCATAAGTTGCCGCCTTAGTTTCAGGGAGATGGGGAGGATCCATTAGAGGCATCTATGCTAGGGTGGATCGTTAGGTTTAAATCTCCACCCACAATCAATAAACCTTCTCTAAACAGGTTTAAGGCAGCAAGAGTTTTGGTAAGCCAGGCAACTAGGTTCTGGTTAGGGGCCTATAAATTTCCGAAGGTCACAAGAGTATTTGCCAAAAAAACCTTCACAAAGATATACCTCCCCTCTTGGTCAGCTAGACTATCTTTCAGCATGAAAGGGGTACCCCCCTTAAGAGCAATGCTAACCCCTATTGATGCGGAAGCACTGCAACTGTTGTACCAAGTGGGAAAGGAAGAAAAGAACATGTTTGGTTCTCTACCTAGTTTAAAGTGGATCTCCTGAATGAAGGCCACCTGTGTTTTTCTCTTCTTAAGCAGTGCTAAAATTTGGTTACGATTTGAAGGAGCATTGAGACCTTTCACGTTGAATGATGCTACAGTGATCGAGCCCGAGTGGTCCCGTCTAGCCATGTGGGATAAAAGTAGGGGATTTGTCGCTGCCAAGTTACGCCTGTAGGAACAATAAACCAGGGTTAACAACCAACTATTTACAAAGAAACACTCATACACCACAGGGGGGGACGTCGAATACCAAGACATATGGATGAGAAAGTTTAAACAGTGTTCAATTTACTCATTTTGTCAGTTAGAGAGTAAAACATTAATAGGTAAGCTAGAAAGCCAAAGGGAGAAAAGAGAAAAAATGAATCCATAAAACAAGGGATAATCCAGGGTCAAGAGAGTGAGTGGCTAGGCCTTCAAAATTTGCCAACCGATGAGCATCAATGATTGTTGAGCTTACAAATAGACTCTCTCACATCAGGGATGTAATCAGGGAGAAACAGCTGATTCAGATAACTCCTCAAGATGGGTTACGTGTGGAGCTATATTTCCTGACTTTGGGGGAAGCATGCTTCTTTTGGTGGACCACTCCTGTGGTCTAAGCAGCTACGGGATGTTCCAACCCGTGTCAATTGGCAACCACGAGGGTATGTTGATTGGTGGGATTTGCAGCGGTTCCCATGCTTTGTCCAGGTCCTCTGGTTTGCGGATTATTATTTGTTTCCCTTCTTTATTGCTTGCAATTCCAAAAGGGAACAGCCATTTCTAGGTGAGGTTGTGTGCTTTTAGCTCGGTCAGAAGAGGTCTAATAATTATTTTTTTGCCAAGTTGGATGGTGCCAGGTCCTGAAAGAGCTGAATCTGTGCATCTCCATAAAGGATCTTCTACTGTTCTCTAGCCCCAGATAGGATTGCAGCTGTATCCAGGTAGCTCAATAGACCACATATGATGTCTCTGGGTGGCTCGTTTGACTTTGGTTTTGGTCGAAGGTCCCTGTGAACCCGCTCAAAATAATAGAATCAGCCCTTTCTTGTCCCAGCAAGTTGGAAAAGATTTCTCTGGATACTGAGTCCAGGGCCTCACGGGCAAAGGATTCAGGAACCCCTCTCAGAGGCACGTTTTTTCTTCTGTTCCTGTTTTCCAGATCCTCGGCAGCCAATAGTGCTGTATTGATTTGGTGTTGCTGCTGCAGAACTTGGTCACGAAGGCTGTTAACAGCATCAGATCTGTTTGGGTTGACTCCAGCAACTCTACCCTTTGGCCCATTTGGTGAAGGTCTGATCTAAGGCCAGATATTTTGTCTAACAAGGGTTTCATGCTTTGAGCCATCAGCTGTTTCATAAAGGCCCTAGAGATGGGGACCGAGTCCTCCATGGTTGATTTGCAGTCAGAGCCCTCACTACTTGAATCAGAGTATTCCATAAGATCAGGAGTAGGCCTTCTGGCTGCCTTTTTTGAGGGGGTCTGAGGGGCGTTGGATCTTTTCCTTAACTATTTGTCTAATTCTACCTGGGTCTTTGAATTTTGGCTTTCTGTAAGATTCTTTGCTGTATGTTTGACACGCTCTTTGTTCGTTTTTACCATATTTGTTGCTTTGAGTGCGTGTAGGCTTTGAACACTACTTGAACATATAGGTGTGACCCTATCCTCAGTAATGTTTTCACCAAAGAGTCTAGATATGGAGACTTCTAGAGCCTCAATGTTCCTAGAGTTTTCAAGCAAGGATTCGTTTAAACGCCATACCTTGGCGGGGCGACGTAGTGTGGTGATGTTAACCTCCATATATATAGAGGCATCGTCCATAATCGTAAATGAGTCAGTATGGGTAGCTTTAATTAAGGAAAGAGCTCGTGATTGAACAAAGAAATAATGTATTCAGTGGTATGTATCGTGAGGGGGAAAATAAAAGGTATAATCTTTAGTTGTAGGATAAGCAATTCGCCAAGGATCCAGTAAGTTGAGGGAGTCTAATGTGTTCATAAGTTGCCGCCTTAGTTTCAGGGAGATGGGGAGGATCCATTAGAGGCATCTATGCTAGGGTGGATCGTTAGGTTTAAATCTCCACCCACAATCAATAAACCTTCTCTAAACAGGTTTAAGGCAGCAAGAGTTTTGGTAAGCCAGGCAACTAGGTTCTGGTTAGGGGCCTATAAATTTCCGAAGGTCACAAGAGTATTTGCCAAAAAAACCTTCACAAAGATATACTTCCCCTCTTGGTCAGCTAGACTATCTTTCAGCATGAAAGGGGTACCCCCCTTAAGAGCAATGCTAACCCCTATTGATGCGGAAGCACTGCAACTGTTGTACCAAGTGGGAAAGGAAGAAAATAACATGTTTGGTTCTCTACCTAGTTTAAAGTGGATCTCCTGAATGAAGGCCACCTGTGTTTTTCTCTTCTTAAGCAGTGCTAAAATTTGGTTACGATTTGAAGGAGCATTGAGACCTTTCACGTTGAATGATGCTACAGTGATCGAGCCCGAGTGGTCCCGTCTAGCCATGTGGGATAAAAGTAGGGGGATTTGTCGCTGCCAAGTTACGCCTGTAGGAACAATAAACCAGGGTTAACAACCAACTATTTACAAAGAAACACTCATACACCACAGGGGGGGGACGTCGAATACCAAGACATATGGATGAGAAAGTTTAAACAGTGTTCAATTTACTCATTTTGTCAGTTAGAGAGTAAAACATTAATAGGTAAGCTAGAAAGCCAAAGGGAGAAAAGAGAAAAAATGAATCCATAAAACAAGGGATAATCCAGGGTCAAGAGAGTGAGTGGCTAGGCCTTCAAAATTTGCCAACCGATGAGCATCAATGATTGTTGAGCTTACAAATAGACTCTCTCACATCAGGGATGTAATCAGGGAGAAACAGCTGATTCAGATAACTCCTCAAGATGGGTTACGTGTGGAGCTATATTTCCTGACTTTGGGGGAAGCATGCTTCTTTTGGTGGACCACTCCTGTGGTCTAAGCAGCTACGGGATGTTCCAACCCGTGTCAATTGGCAACCACGAGGGTATGTTGATTGTAGGGATTTGCAGCGGTTCCCATGCTTTGTCCAGGTCCTCTGGTTTGCAGATTATTATTTGTTTCCCTTCTTTATTGCTTGCAATTCCAAAAGGGAACAGCCATTTCTAGGTGAGGTTGTGTGCTTTTAGCTCGGTCAGAAGAGGTCTAATAATTATTTTTTTTGCCAAGGTGGATGGTGCCAGGTCCTGAAAGAGCTGAATCTGTGCATCTCCATAAAGGATCTTCTACTGTTCTCTGGCCCCAGATAGGATTGCAGCTGTATCCAGGTAGCTCAATAGACCACATATGATGTCTCTGGGTGGCTCGCTTGACTTTGGTTTTGGTCGAAGGTCCCTGTGAACCCGCTCAATAATAATAGAATCAGCCCTTTCTTGTCCCAGCAAGTTGGAAAAGATTTCTCTGGATACTGAGTCCAGGGCCTCACGGGCAAAGGATTCAGGAACCCCTCTCAGAGGCACGTTTTTTCTTCTGTTCCTGTTTTCCAGATCCTCGGCAGCCAATAGTGCTGTATTAATTTGGTGTTGCTGCTGCAGAACTTGGTCACGAAGGCTGTTAACAGCATCAGATCTGTTTGGGTTGACTCCAGCAACTCTACCCTTTGGCCCATTTGGTGAAGGTCTGATCTAAGGCCAGATATTTTGTCTAACAAGGGTTTCATGCTTTGAGCCATCAGCTGTTTCATAAAGGCCCTAGAGATGGGGGCCGAGTCCTCCATGGTTGATTCGCAGTCAGAGCCCTCACTACTTGAATCAGAGTCTTCCATAAGATCAGGAGTAGGCCTTCTGGCTGCCTTTTTTGAGGGGGTCTGAGGGGCGTTGGATCTTTTCCTTAACTATTTGTCTAATTCTACCTGGGTCTTTGAATTTTGGCTTTCTGTAAAATTCTTTGCTGTATGTTTGACACGCTCTTTGTTCGTTTTTACCATATTTGTTGCTTTGAGTGCGTGTAGGCTTTGAACACTACTTGAACATAACCTTAAAGAATTATGAGTTCATAGTGATGAGGACTGCAACCATTTTATTAAATATAGTTGGAAATTATTTTCTTTCCTTAGACACTTATATCCAACCACCAGCAGGGGTCACTATTGTCACATACAGCAGGGTTCCCCAACTCCAGTCCTCAAGGCCCACCAACAGGTCATGTTTTCAGGATTTCCTTTGTATTGCACAGGTGATGCAATTATCACCTGGGGAACACTAAGGGCCCCATCACACATAGCGACACACCAGCGATCCCGACAAGGATATGCACTTGTCAGGATCGCTGGTGTGTCGCTACATGATCGCTGCTGAGCTGCCAAACAGGCAGCTCAGGCAGCGATAAGGACAGCGACACTGCGGGTAACGTCGCTTAGTTACCCGCAGTGTACGTTGGATACCAGCCCACTGGTGCAGGGAGCTGGTAACCAAGGTACACATCGGGTTTCCAGGCATTGCGCGGCACCTGGAAACCTGATGTGTACCTTGGTTACCAGCTCCCCTGCAGCAGCGCGCTGGTATCCAATGTACACATCGGGTTTCCAAGCACTGCCCGGTGCCTGGAAACCCGATGTGTACCTTGGTTACCAGCTGATCGCTGGTCTCCTTCCTGCCACACGCAGCGATGCGTGCTGGCCTGCAGGAGACAAACCATCAAAAAAATGTCCAGGACATTCAGCGATGATCAGCGATACCCAGCAGGGGGGCTGATCGTCGCTGAATGTCACACACAGCGATATCGCTGGGGAGATCGCTGATGCGTCACAAAACTAGTGACTCAGCAGCGATCTCGCTAGCGAGATCGCTGTGTGTGACGGGGGCTTAAGGAAATCCTGAAAACATGACCTGTTGGTGAGCCTTGAGGACTGGAGTTGGAGAACCCTGACATACAGGATCCTATACAGTAGATTTCAAAGATGATAGTTGATAGATTTGTAAGATTTGTGCTGAAGTCTGGATAATCCAGGTTGCACAGGTGATGCCTTGTAGGAAGGTATTGAAATCTCAGAGTGATTCCAGTGTCACATACAGGGGATGCATAAGTGTCAGTCGTGTTTTCCCAGAGACAAGGGGCTGATGCTGTGTGCTATGCTTCCCTGCCACTTTCTCTTTTAAGATGGTGCTCATCACCTGGAGATGGCTGTGTTGGGGGGGGTGATAGCTCCTGTTATCTCCTACACATCAGTAAACACAGCACACCACAATCAAGATGTGCCCTCTTTCAGACCAGAGAAGCTCTGGGATGACAAAGGGTCAGGGATGGGGGATGGTTATCCAGCAGATCAGTTCCTCACATCACAATACTGAGCAGGGATGCTTCACAAGGAGAATACACAGTCTCACCTCTGTTACTGGATCCCACCTGTGAGTCTTTGGGGTCTCCCTCTCTAGATGTTAGCTGCAGTGGGGAGACTGGAGGGATGTCAGGTCCCCTGTGCTGATGGAGCACAGCAGCTGCAGCCTGTTGGAAATGGCTGCAGGGTCCCTTCCTCTTCCTGTGCAATGGCTTCTCAGTTTCTTATGGTACACAGTGTACCTCTCTCTGATATCTCTCCCCCGTCGGTCGGGTTTCTGCCTCCTCACAGTGGTCAGGGTCCAAGTTAGGGCTTAGGATCAGTAAGTTAGAGTCAGATATCTTGAATTATTCCAGCCAGGGAGCAGGAGCAGATCCAGAACACGTCTGCCCTGTTGGATGCCCAGGCCACGCCCCGTTCTTGTGATCATTTTGACCCCACGGGGTGAGATCTTGCGTGGAGCCCCAGATCGAGGGAGATTATCAGTGGTCTTATATGTCTTCCATATATGTCTTCCATTTTCTTATTATTGCTCCCCTAGTTGATTTCATCACACCAAGCTGCTTGCCTATTGCAGATTCAGTCTTCCCAGCCTGGTACAGGGCTACAATTTTGTTTCTGGTGTCCTTCGACAGCTCTTTGGTCTTCACCATAGTTGAGTTTTGAGTAGAGTTGAGCGATACTTTCCGATATCCTAAAGTATCGGAATCGGAATGGTATCGCCGATATCACTAAAATATCGGCGATACCCGATACCGATACCGGAAGTCCCATGTAAGTCTATGGGAACAAAATATCGAAATTAAAAAAAACCCATTCTTGCCTTGTTGGTTAATTGTACATGAAGGAAAACAAGAAAGAGTAATGTAGAATGTATTGGGGAAGGTTGAGGAGACATTAAAGGCATAGATGTTTAACCCAATCAAATGGAATAGCATAAATATTTTTTTTTTTAAAGATGTTCGGATTGACGAAGAAATTGACAATGTTAACGTTTTTTATATTTAGGCAAATATGTATATTACACAACTTCCATGCTCTTCATCTTCACCTTTTTAACTTTTCACACACTTTCTCCTTCATAATCTTCTGCAGCATCATCTTTTTCATCAAATTATTCTTCATCTTCACCTTCTTTATCTTCTTCTTAAACTTCTTGCTATTCATCTTTGTTAACATTACTCATATTCTTCTTATTAAACTATTATTCTTATTCATATTCTGCTTCATCTTCTTCATCATATTCTTATTTGTGACAGAGAATCCTGTACTTGTAATCTGTCAAAGTATGAATTTTTCATCCTTCCGTTCTTGCTGTCACAAAAGATTTAAATTACAACAGTATTTGTCCGTGTTCAGTTTAGCCTGCAGCAGCAGGCATTTTCCAGGGGCACCACGAGGAGGAACGGACTCACCCCCATACACTGCTTAGTCTTCTTCTGCTTAGAATTTAGAGCATATATTTTGCTCTTCATTTTGGTCTTATACTTCATGTTCTTCTGCTTTTAGATCTTCTGCTTATTGTTCTTGTGTCTCTTGTTCCGTATCTTGTATTTGTAGCACAATCTTGTACCAGCTGATGTTACTGGGACACGGTTACTAAGCAGGAGGTACCTGTGCTCCAAAGCACTACCAAGGACCAGCAGACGTTGCTGGAACTCGGATACTGAGATGGAGGCACCTAGGCCAAAGGCACTGCGGAGAACCAGTTGACGGTACTGGAACCCGGAGGGGCAGCAGAAGGAAAAGAGCCAATGGCACAACCGAGGACCAGCTGACGTTACTGGGACACGGTTACTAAGCAGGAGGTACCTGTGCTCCAAAGCACTACCAAGGACCAGCAGACGTTGCTGGAACTCGGATACCGAGATGGAGGCACCTAGGCCAAAGGCACTGCGGAGAACCAGTTGACGGTACTGGAACCCGGCGGGTAGCAGAAGGTACAAGAGCCAATGCAAGTAACGAGGACCAGCTGACTGTGCTGGAACCCGGAGGGGCAGCAGAAGGAAAAGAGCCAATGGCACAACCGAGGACCAGCTGACGTTACTGAACCCCAGTAACACAGGAGCAAGTGTTGACTGTGCTAACAGCACTTCCGAGCAACAACTGGCGGTGTTGGAGCCCAGGGTCAAGGAGGATGTTTAAATACTAGATCAAGTAATTTCCTTGTTACCTGTCAATTTTAAATGTCTATACTTCAAACAAGAGAAAGATAACCTTTACTACCATAAGATGATGATTTCATTTAAACTAATATCTAGATAAATAAAGAATTGACAAACATAAACACATACATTAACATGTTGAACAGCAATGCAAACCACAAAATAAATTAGTTAAGGAATCTGCTATACGGTTGTACATAAAAGCATACAAGTACATATCTGAATCCATTAATGATGGATAAGTAACAGTATGTACACCATTTTTATTGTATAGACAATGAATGTCTGACTTCAAAACATCATCAGCATTACAAGTTATCTGTGATATTACTAAAATGTTCCATTTGCTGAATAATGTCACTAAATATTTTATACAAAATTATACAATTTCCATCATGTAATACTCATAATATGTGGCAATAATCATTTTTATTAACAAACATAACCTTTCAAAAGTGCATAGTGCATAGTGAAAATTGCTATTTATGGCTGACTGTGACTGTCGACTTGGAAGCATGACAACAGATAGATAAGGTATATATAGATGAGACTGCATAGCCACAGATGGTGAATGGCGATGTAATACTGTACCTCAATAAAGTGTGCGTCACTACTACATAATTTTTTTTATATAGCTTTATAAACAGGGTACATGGATGTATGCTTGTGCCTTTGTTTTGACGCACAGACTGCCTTCCTGCTGAGACGCATTGGGTAGTGAACAGTTGTGTGCAGTGTTCACTGCAGTCTCTGCGGAATAACCACACTTAGACCTTATAACTTTTCAGAGTTTCTTTATGAATCTACCAAGATGAAGAAGGCAGGGAGTAAGGCACGTGGTCGTGGAGTTTCTTCAGGGAGAGGACGTGGGGATTCTGTGGCTGCTGCGGCCCCCAGTGACACAGCATCCACCAGTTTTCCCCGTGAGCGTTCCTTTATGCGCACTTTTGTAGGAGCTCGGAGTACCCCCCTGCTGCGGGAAGAACAAATTGAAGCCGTTGTTGTTTGGATGTCAGCCAATGCATCGACTTCAATTGCTTCCACCTCCTCTCAGGACCACAGCACTGTTGGGCAACCATCTGTCTCTTCACCGCCTGGCAAATTGCCCAGGCAGTCAGAGAGTTCTGTACAGGAGCCAGCTGAGTGTCTGCTTCTGTTCTCAGAATCTATTGGCTTGCAAACAGGGGCCCAGCCAAGCAGCATTCTGTAATGTGAAGAGGGAGTATGCAGTGATGCGCAACAGCTGTGTCTCTCTGAATCTGAAGAGGCGGGTGAGACAGTGCCGATGGTCAGCACACCGCAGAACGCATCTGATGATGATGAGACCCAGGTGCCAGTTTCTGTTGAGCATGGTGCTGGCCAGACCACCCAACAGCAGGTGTTGGAAGAGGGTAGTGGAGATGATGAGGTCCAAGACCCAACATGGCATGAGGAACAGGAAGGTGGTGGGAGCAGCTCAGAGGAATAATAATAATATTTATTTATATAGCGCCATCATATTCCGCAGCGCTTTACAGTTTAGCCGTTTCAGAACACAAGTCATAAGTAACAACGTTAACAATACAATAATTTAAGCTAAATAAGTCGCCCCTGCTCGTGACAGCTTACAATGTACAATGAGATGGGGGAGATACAAAGTATAGGTGTTTATATACAATGGTGCATTTACAATGATGTTCCAGCCATCTTAAGGGACTGAGGGATGGAGATAGTGAATGGGCTAGAGACACACACACACTTACACAGAATACATAGAATGACTTTGATTAGTGAATGTGATAGGCCGCTCTGAACAAATGTGTTTTGAGGAGCGCCTGAAACCATGCAAATTGTGGATAGTCCTAATTTCTTGGGGTACAGCATTCCAGAGGATTGGCGTAGAGCAGGAGAAGTCTTGGAGTCGGAGTGGGAGGTACGTATTAGTGCAGAGGTTAGTCGAAAGTCGTTTGCAGAGCGCAGCAGTCGGTTAGGCCGATAGATAGAAATGAGGGAGGAGATGTAGGAGGGGTGCTGCACTGTGGAGAGCTTTGTGGGTGAGAACCAGTACTTTGGTTGAAAGCTGGGAGAGGCCTAGAGAAATGGTTAGTGATAGAAGGAAGATAGAGGAAGACATTGCCCCAACGGTACAAACAGGAGGGAGAGTTAGGCTGCAGACTCGGTTGCCTGTAGCCTCCAGTTTGGCACCTGTTCGGAGCAGTTGTCTTCCAAAAGTCAAAACGTGCGCTCCCAGGACTTGCACTGCGTGGTCCTTTTTTCACACACTTGCACATGATATTTGCTATGTGAAATGCAAGCTGTGTAATTAAAAATTAAAAAATAGCTAAAAGTGTCAGTCACCTCAATACCACAAATATGTGGAAACATGTGCGGACAAAGCACGTAGTTGAGTTACAAAGACACACTAGGATGTAGGCCAACCTACACAGCACCTACATCTTCGGTTGTGTTGAAGCCTCTTCATCGAGCTCACACACAGCTGGTTATGCTTCCTCACAGATCGCCATGGAAGAACCTCGGCCCACTGTTGTCCAGAGACAAACTGTTATTCCACACACAGCAGCAAGTTCCCTGTCATCCTCACACTCCCAGGCCAAAAAAACAGCCATCGGTAGCACAGGCATGGGATAAAAGACGGCCATATTTCCGCAAACCATGCACGAGCACAGGCTCTGAATGCTGGCATTGCCAAAACTCCTGTCCTTGAAATGCTGTGATTCAGGCTGGTGGAGACAGACAGTTTCCGTAACTGAATATCATTGTCAATCCCACAATACAATGTGCCAAGCCGATTTCATTTCAGCAGGCAAGCCGTCCCTGGTCTGCAAAAGCATGTTGAGGGAAAAATTAAACATGCGCTACTAAACCCTCAGTAGCAAGGTCCACCTGACCACAGATGCGTGGACCATACCCATTGTTATGAACTGCTACAACCAGTAAGAAAGAAGGGAATTCTGTCCCTACAATACAACTAAGCTGAATCCCTACGATGTAAACGGGGAACCTGATCCTGCGACCAGACCCGCTAAAGTCCTCATCTAGTGTGAACGAAGACCTATAGTTGCGAGGGAGTAATCCCTACAAATCTAGGGACTGTGAGAAAAGGTGGAACCTCCTAACATAAATTGTAGCATGATAATTAAACGAAAAAATAAATACTTGTATCCTAACCATCAGCAAACTGACTGATTAAGCACCTAACACCCGGCTCGCTTAACAGTAGATAATACAATGAAGTCAAGCAAAGCCAGAAGGGCGGAGCCAGACTAAAATAGGGAAAAAGGTCATGTGACACAAACGAAACAAAACCTAACAAGAGGGTTCTAACACCCATGGCCGGGGAAACAATACCTTTCCCTCACTGCCCATTGGGTCAATTTGTGCAGCCGGGTACTGATCTTGCGAGTGGCGCTGTACGTGTTCTGCCAACTCCAAGGATTGCAGGAATCAAGTCTGTACACATTGATTCCTCCTCCTATTCCAGTTCCTCAGAATCATCGCTGCAGGAGCCTTTCACGGTCTACCTCCACATGGACCCGTGAACGTTTACCTGTTGCGACCGATAAGAGCACAGCCGTGTCCAAATGTCAACGAGGCCATCCTGAAATTAATTCCATGGGGAATCTTAGCCACAACAGCGCAGGACTCTGTAATGCTATAAAGCAGGAGAGCGACGTGTGGTTTTTGGAAGAGAATCTACAGGCAGGCTTGGTAGTGTGTGACAATGGCCGAAATCTGGTGTCAGCTTGGGCCTTGGCAACCTCACTCACATACCATGTCCTGTCATATGTGCTCAACTTGGTCGTGCAGAGTTTTTGAGGACTAAAACCGGATCTTGATGCACTGCTGCACAAGGTCCGCCTAGAGTGCCTCACTGCGACGTTCCAGCATGGCAAGATCGCTGATTGCAGCTCTGCAACCAGATTTCACCTTCATGAACATCGCATCATATGTGACGTACCCACCAGGTGGAATTCTCCGTTACATATGTTGGAGCGGTTGTGTGAGCAGCAGCCAACATAATGGAGTACAGCTGCATCAGGCGCAGTTCAACTCGCAATTTGCGCGTTCACACTTCACCACTACTGAGTGGGCCTCTATAATAAGAATAATAATTTATTTATTTATATAGCGCCATAATATTCCGCAGTGCTTTACAGTTTAACAGTTTCAAAACACGAGTCATAAGTAACAACGTTAACAATACAATAATTAAAGCAAATCAGCCGCCCCTGCTGGTGAAAGCTTACAATCTACAATGAGTGTGGGAGATACAAAGTACAGGTGTTTATATACAATGGTGTTTTTACAATGATGGTCCAGCCATTTTAAGGAAGTGAGGATGCAATGGAGATAGTGAATGGGCTACACACACAGAATTACAATAGAATGACTTTGATTAGTGAATGTGTATAGGCCACTGTGAACAAATGTGTTTTGAGGGAGCGCCTGAAAACATCCAAATTGCGGATAGTCCTAATTTCCTTGGGTAGAGCATTCCAGAGGATTGGCGCAGCGCGGGTGAAGTCTTGGAGTTGGGAGTGGGAGGTACGGATTAGTGCAGAGGTTAGTCGAAGGTCGTTTGCAGGTGCAGCAGTCGGTTAGGCCGATAAATATAAATAAGGGAGGAGATGTAGGGGGGTTGCTGCGCTGTGGAGAGCTTTGTTTGGTGAGAACCAGTAATTAGAATTGGATCCTATAATGAATGGCAGCCACTGCCAGTGTAATGAGTGGCGAATAACTCTAGAAGGATATCTGCCACGTTTTGCGTGCGTTTGATGAGTCAACGCGGATGGCGAGTGCAATATGCACACAGCCTGACTGTCCCCTTATCGCCGTTCAAAAACACTGCAAGCACTAAGGCTGAGGTTTGGAAAGGTGGAGGTGAGGGGTCACAAATTCCATCACCTTCTGGAGAGCACCAACGTGGTTCCTCACAAAGGCTGGAGGACTTTCAAAGTACCAGCGTTCAACAAATTGAACCTCCAGATCGCTGTCTATATTTTCTAACCCTTACAAACTTTTAATGTATTTCAAAGCACATAAGTACATTTTTGTCTATCCTTGTAATGCTTTTGGTTTCCAAAAAATGATGTTACAGAATTTTGATAAAAATTTTTAAAATTTTTTAGTTTTAAATTTGTAATTTAAATGTATTTGGGGGGCTTTTTGAGGGGGATGAGGGGGTCAATGGGGAGAAGACATCGCTCCAAAGGGGGTAGACAAGCTCTATCAGTATGTGCCCAAGGGTGGGGTGATGCACAGGGGGGGGGGGAAAAAAGACGCCTTTTTCGGGGGGCAACGTTTCTTGGCCAGTTGGGGGTCGCAGACAGGGGTTTTTTATTTCTCCGTGGGAGAAACGACCGCCGCATCGAACACATTCACCCCTCTGATTATTTGGGGGAAACCCCCTAGACCCTCGAAAACCGGGGGCAACTTAAAAAACCTATCCCCCCCCCTTTTAACCGGGACGTAAAAACGGGGTACCAAACACACTGGTGCAACCTAATGTTTCCATTCCACCGAGAGCATGCTGCTGCTACTGTTTTACAAAGCAGCTCGTGCGTCGAGGGGTGGAGACAGCTCGCAACAAAAGGGAAAAAAACACGCCTCGCACAGGGAAAAGAAAATGTTCCAATGTTCGAAGTTTTGTGCAGCGCCACCAATGTCTACACCATCCGAGACGGCCCAGCAGGGGGAGGCAACATTTCCGTAAGGGTTACGACTACATTTTTTGCCCTCTCAGTTACCTCGATGGCTCCCCCCCTTTCAAGTTTTGGTTCTAAGGGAAACGGGCCAGAGCTTAGCCAGTATGCTTGGGGAGGTGCTGGCTTACTGCTGCCAGTGTATATCGGAGGTTTTTTACTGCTGGGGGGTGGTGATAAGGGGCCGTTCATGCGCTATTACGATAATGTAAAGGGGCTTATTTCGAAAATAAACTAGGCATGGATTGCCTAATTTTGCCTGTCCGGTTCGATAACTAACGGGTTTTGGAACTTTTTCCCATGTCTCCTGTTTTTTTCATTTTTCAAACCACCGAGAAATACCCCCGGGGGTTACAAATGCCAGTTGCTGCTCGAGTGTTGTCCACAGACCAATACACAAGCTATATGATAGTGGGGTTTTCATAACGCCTGCTTTCCCCTCTGTGTGTCCGGCCCAAAAATTACGCTACCTACAAACACATGTTTAAAAAAAATGACTTTTAAATGGCTAGTGCTACACATAATATCAGCTACACCCTTTTTTTTTCTAAGCTGTAAAAAAGTGAAACGAAAAATTTAAAACCATTCAATATTGTGTTGGTAAAAATCTGTAACAAATAATTGGACAATTATGGCAGATATCCATAGCTAACACAAATGAAAACACAAAGCATTTTTAAAAAGGGTACGTGGTGAACCTTCTACCCCATAATTTTTACCAACCAAAACCCCATCACCTCAAATGCTGCAATGGGGAAGTGCAAATTGTGGGTTGAACTTTGACAACACTGCATGCAAGGTTACCTTCTGTGTTTTTTGGCTTTAAATAAAAGCATACAAGTAAAAATAATAATACATTGTTGATTAAAAGGGCATATGTACACCTGTAATATTGTGCAAACAAGGGGGGTAGGACTTTCCTCTTAAAAAATTACTTATTTTTGTGTCATTTGAAAAAATACTATTTTTTTTAAAAATTAAAAACCCCCATGTTCATAGCTTGAAAGGCCCTTTTTTTACTTCTTTTTGTTTTTAACCCCAAGTATTGTTACGGATGGGGAACGCGTCCCTTAGATAGATTTTTTTAAATGGAATGTAGCAGAACCCCAAATTGGAGATAAAGAAAAGGGTGACCCTGGAAACCCAGCAGAGTACAAGCAGCAGTGCTTAAAAGAAAAGGGCGTGATCTTCACTCAAAAAGTAAAAAACACAGACTGAAGTGAAAATGAAACACAACGCCCAACCCCCAAAAGTCCTTTCTGACTTCTATAGTTTTGCAACCAATTATTGTAACGGATGAAGCGCTCAAACAAAAAAGTTTATTTTAAAAAGGAAGTAGCAAACCAAAGGAGATAAAAAAAGGATACCACTGGACCCTCAGCAGGACAAAAACCCGGCTTAAAAGTAACTGGACGGATCGCACTCAAAAAAGTAAAAAACACAGACTAAGTGAACAGAAACACAAATGTCCACAACGTGAAAACCCCTTTTGACTTCATAGTTTTCAACCAAGATTTATAGGGTGGAGCGCGTCACAAAATAGTTAATTTTTTTTTTTAAAAGAATGACGAACCAATTGGGGATAAATGAAAAGGATTACCACTGAGCCCTCAGCAAAACAAGCACGTGCTTTAACAAGTAACGGAGCGGACTGCACTAAAAAAGTAAAAAACACAGATAAGTAACACTGAAACACAACTGCCACAACTGTAAAAGCTCCTTTTGTACTTTTATATGTTTTGCAACCAATTTATTTTATACGGAGGGAACGCTCACACAAAGATTAGATTTTTTTAAAGGAATTGAAACCAATTGGAGAAAATAAAAGGATGGCCCTAACACGCTCAGCAGAGACAACAGCAGTGCTTGAACAAGAAAAGAGCGTGATCTGCATAAAAAAAAAAAAAACACAGACTGAAGTGAACACGAAACCAACGCCAAATCTGTGAAAAACCCTTTCGTACTTCTAAGTGTTTGCCCAATTATTTAAGGAGGGGAAACGCGTACACTAATAATTTAATTTTTTTTAAAGGGGAAGAGAAACCAAGGAATAAAAGAAAAGGATGACCACAACACCTACAGAGTAAAGCACGTGCTTAAAAAGAACGGAGCGTGACTCACTCAAAAAAGAAAAAAACAACAAAATGAACACGAAACACAAGTCCAAATCGGGGAAAAACCCTTTTCTGTCTTCATGTGTTTGAACCAATGTATTGTATACGGGGGAAGGGTCACCCTAAAGAAATTTTTTTAAAGAAGAGCAAAACCAAAATTGGGGAAAAATGAAAAAGGGTGAGCCACTGAGACACGCCAGCAGAGTACAAGCACAGTGCTTGAACAAGTAAGGAGCGTAAAATGCACCAAAAAAGTAAAAAAAACGACTAAGTAACACTGAAACACAACTGTCCAAATCTGTGAAAGCCCTTCTGTACTTCTAAGTTTTGAACCAATTTTTTTTACGGGTGGAAGGCCCTCAGACACAATGTTCTCAGGAATGCCGTGTAAACGAACCACGTGCTGAAGGAACAACGGCACCAATTCAGAGGAGGAAGGCAACTTAGGTAATGGCACAAGATGTATCATTTTGGAAAACCTATCACAAATTACCCAGATGGTGGTCATTCTCTGAGAAACAGGAAGGTCGGAAATGAAATCCATAGAGATATGGGTCCATGGTCTCTTGGGCACAGGCAATGGCATCAACAAACCACTAGAGCGAGAGCAAGGCTTGGAGCGAGAGCAAGTCCCGCAGGACTGCACAAATTCCCTGACATCACGAGACAAGGTACTTGTCACGCTGTCTAGCAGATGTATAAAATATAATGTCAGTAATCTATCAAGTGGGACAACATACTATCTAACATATAAGTAGGTAACATTAACATGTATATATAGCATAGTATTACCTGACATAATATCCTGTGAGTCAATACTGAATCCTTTTCACGCTGTCTCTGGCTAGAGGTGGACCGGGGTCTATGCTGACCCTAAACTGGGGTCCTGACTAGTCCCTCTACCTGGAGGTACTGTTAATGGTACAGAGGTCCAGGCCACCAGCGTAAACCCTGTCTCCTACTAATCCCTGACCACTGTAATCTAGTCCTTAGAAGGACCCTGATTACCACCAAAGGGAATGGACAGGTAAAGGTTAACAAACAGTATAGACAAACGAGACAGACAGGGGATAAAGTAAATACTGTCTTTCATACAACATATAAACACAGAGGGAACACCAAAGGTCTAGGAGATAAACTATAAGCAAGGAGGGGATGAACAACAAAAGAGCTCTTAGCTTAAGTCTTCTCAGAACCGATCCTATCTGCAGTCTGTATGAATGCTTTCACCGGCATCTAACACCCAGACTGGCAGGGATATAAAGGAAGCTAATTAGAACATAATCAAAAGCAGCCGGGCGAGGCTGGACCTAGTCTTAGCAAAGAGCTAGGTAAAATTAACTCTCTCATTACCAAACACAAAGTAACAGCAACTCAGCTGCGAGAAGTCAGAATGTGCAATCGCGACGATCCTCGTGGCGATGCACCCATGACAGTACCCCCCCTTCTACGAGGGGCCTCCGGACCCTCAGGGCCAGGTCTGCCCGGGTAAGTTGTGTGGAAGGTCCGAACCAATCGATCTGCGTTAACCTTCGACGCAGGGACCCACGTCCTCTCCTCAGGACCATACCCCCTCCAATGAACCAGGTACTGAAGGGACCGACGATTCAGACGTGAGTCAATGATCTTCAACACCTGAAACTCCAAGCTACCATTGACCACCACCGGAGGAGGAGGCAGAGGCGACGGTATAACTGGCGCCACATACCTTTTAAGCAACGATTTGTGGAACACATTGTGGATTTTAAACATAGGAGGGAGGTCCAGACGAAATGCCACGGGATTAACTATAGAACTGATCCTGTATGGACCGATGAACCTGGGACCCAGTTTCCAGGAGGGAACCTTGAGTTTTATATTCTTGGTAGACAACCACACCAGATCGTTCACACCTAGGTCCGGACCAAACACTCTCCTCCTATCAGACCTCCGCTTGTAACGGTTCCCCATAGCACTCAGACCATTCAGCACTCCTCTCCAAACTGAAGCAAGTGACGACGAGAATCGTTCCTCCTCAGGAACCCCAGATGGACGGGTTTGTGGGGTCTTAGAACGAGCACAACCTCCACAGGACGTGACAAATTTTATTACCTCTTTATTTAAGTTAGGCCACCAAAACCGGCGAGAAAGGAGATCCACAGTTGCTTTACTCCCTGGATGTCCTGCTAAAGCAGAACTATGATGTGCCTCGATAACTTTTTGTCTTAACTGATTAGGAACAAACAGTCTCCCTGGAGGTCCTACAGGAGTGTCCCCCTGAGCCTCCAACACCTCCTCCTCAAGCTCAGAGCACACAGCCGACACCACCACTCCCTCCTGCATGATAGGAACCGGGCCATCCGTCTTTCCGGCCCCTGGGACACTATGAGATAAGGCATCAGGAAGCAATTTTATTGAGCAGTCATACGTGCGATGAGGAGGTAACTCTTGACACCCCTCCTCTGAGAACATCTCCCCAAAGTCCTCCAGAAAAGGAGGCAAAGTCTTAGGCACGACCGCACCGATGACCGTGTTCATGCAGTTATTCTTGCAAAATTCACCCCACTGGCTTATCTTTCTGGATTGCCAATCAATCACTGGGTTATGTTTAGTCAACCAAGGAAGTCCCAACACAATAGGAGTAGGAAGACCCTCCAACACATAACAAGACAACCGTTCTTTATGTATTGCCCCTACTCGAAGGTCTATGCTATGAACAGCTTGTACAAAGCTACCTTGACCGAGAGGTCTGGCGTCAATAGAAAGTATAGGGATCGGTTTGGCCAATACACTCAGTTGCATACCTTGCACCTGGGCAAACCGAGCGTCCACCATATTAGCCCCAGACCCACTATCAAGAAGAACAGAAATCCTCTCAACTCTCGCACCAACCACCACCTCCGCAGGCACGAGAAATTGAGACGGACCCGGGGACGAAATACCTACTCCCAGGTTGTCGTCCACCACACAACCTGGGATTAACAGTTTTTCGGTGACTCCTTTGCTCAATGAGGCACGGGAGGGACACCCCCAACAAAATGCCCCTCTCTCCCGCAGAAGAAACACCTTCTTGTCTTGCGGCGCACCGCTGATTCCCTCCTACAAATTGATGTCCCTCCCAACTGCATAGGTTCCTCAGAACAGACCAGGGGAATCTCAACATCAGGGACTTTAGTAGTGGATGGAGTCATAACAGGGGGCGGAGTTACCTCGCACCTCCCCCGAAGCCGTCTATCAATACGAATGGCAAGAGCCATAGCAGCCTCCAGTGACGGAGGAGAATCATACTGAGCCAAAACGTCTTTTACTTTGTCAGATAACCCTTGACAAAACTGGCTCCTAAGAGCTGGGTCATTCCACTGAGTATCTGTGGCCCATCTACGGAACTCAGAAGAAAATTCCTCCGCCGGACGATCTCCCTGCTGTATCCTACGTAACTTCGTTTCAGCAAGGGAACCCGATCCGGGTCATCATACACCAAACCCAGGGCAGCAAAAAATTGATCTACTGACTGGAGGGCCGGGGAGCCCGGGGGAAGAGAGAACGCCCAGGATTGAGGATCCCCTTGTAAGAGCGAGATGACAATTCCCACCCTCTGCTCTTCACTCCCCGATGACCGAGGCCGCAGCCGAAAGTACAATTTACATTCCTCCCGGAAGGTAAAAAATTTGTCCCGCCCACCAGTGAACCTGTCCGGGAGAGCAACCTTAGGTTCAGATCTGGTTTGCTCCGGGGGGGACAAAACCTTGGACTTAATATCCATAAGCTCCATGGACAACCTCTGCAACTGCCGGGCAAGCTGGGCTACTGGATCCATGGTAGCTGAGGAGAATTTTTAGTAGGGCCGGTGAAAATGTCACGCTGTCTAGCAGATGTATAAATATATAATGTCAGTAATCTATCAAGTGGGACAACATACTATCTAACATATAAGTAGGTAACATTAACATGTATATATAGCATAGTATTACCTGACATAATATCCTGTGAGTCAATACTGAATCCTTTTCACGCTGTCTCTGGCTAGAGGTGGACCAGGGTCTATGCTGACCCTAAACTGGGGTCCTGACTAGTCCCTCTACCTGGAGGTACTGTTAATGGTACAGAGGTCCAGGCCACCAGCGTAAACCCTGTCTCCTACTAATCCCTGACCACTGTAATCTAGTCCTTAGAAGGACCCTGATTACCACCAAAGGGAATGGACAGGTAAAGGTTAACAAACAGTATAGACAAACGAGACAGACAGGGATAAAGTAAATACTGTCTTTCATACAACATATAAACACAGAGGGAACACCAAAGGTCTAGGAGATAAACTATAAGCAAGGAGGGGATGAACAACAAAAGAGCTCTTAGCTTAAGTCTTCTCAGAACCGATCCTATCTGCAGTCTGTATGAATGCTTTCACCGGCATCTAACACCCAGACTGGCAGGGATATAAAGGAAGCTAATCAAAAGCAGCCGGGCGAGGCTGGACCTAGTCTTAGCAAAGAGCTAGGTAAAATTAACTCTCTCATTACCAAACACAAAGTAACAGCAACTCAGCTGCGAGAAGTCAGAATGTGCAATCGCGACGATCCTCGTGGCGATGCACCCATGACAGTACTCCACCAAAAGGACCGACTAACCAAGTCTCTGGTACCAAAAATTCCGGGATGCCCAGCCAATGCGGAACAATGAATCTCAGACATCACACTCTTTTTCCACTGGTCCGGGACAAACAATTTTCCAACAGGGCAGCGCTCGGGCCTATCCTCCTGACACCCCTCCAGAGCAAGTCTCAAATTGGGCGAGATGGCGGAAAGAACTACACCCTCTTTCAAAATAACAGAAGGATCAGATAACTCAGGAGAGTCCGCAAGGAAACTCCTCGAGAGGGCATCCGCCTTAACATTCTTAGTGCCAGGAAGAAAGGAAACCACAAAATTAAAACGTGTGAAAAACAAGGCCCACCTGGCCTGTCTAGGATTGAGTCGCTTGGCAGATTCCAGATAGACCAGATTCTTATGGTCCGTAAGGACCACCACCTGATGTTTGGCTCCCTCCAGCCAATGTCTCCACTCTTCAAAAGCCCACTTCATGGCCAATAACTCCCGATTACCCACGTCATAATTACGTTCAGTAGGAGAAAATTTTCGAGAGAAAAAGGCACAAGGGTTACTTTTAGAGGTCTCTGGATCTTTTTGGGACAAAACGGCACCTGCCCCAATTTCAGAGGCATCAACCTCCACCTGAAATGGCAGAGAAACATCAGGCTGCCGTAGAACAGGAGCAGAAGTGAATCTCTGCTTAAGTTCCTGAAACGCAGAGACTGCCTCAGGAGGCCAATTCACCACATCAGAACCCTTTCTGGTCAAATCAGTTAATGGTTTAACAATAACCGAGAAATTACCAATAAATTTACGATAAAAATTGGCAAAACCCAAAAATCTCTGAAGAGCCTTTAATGAAGTAGGTTGGACCCAATCACAGATGGCCTGAACCTTGACCGGGTCCATTTCAATAACAGATGGGGACAAAATGAATCCCAGAAATGAGATCCTCTGTACGCCAAAAAGACACTTTGATCCCTTCACATACAGAGCATTCTCTCTCAAATCTGGAATACAGTCCGAACATGTTTCACATGAGAGTCCCAGTCATTAGAAAAAATCAAGATATCATCCAAATAAACAATCAGAAATTTGTCCACAAAATCCCTGAAAATGTCATTCATAAAGGACTGGAAGACGGAAGGAGCATTAGTGAGCCCAAAGGGCATCACCAGGTACTCAAAATGCCCTTCAGGGATATTGAATGCCGTCTTCCATTCATCCCCGTGCTTAATGCGAATAAGGTTATACGCCCCCCTGAGGTCAAGCTTGGTAAACCAAGTAGCGTTTTTCACCCTGGAAAACAGGTCAGAAATCAAGGGTAACGGGTATTGATATTTCACAGTAATATTGTTCAAGAGACGATAATCAATACACGGCCTTAATGAACCATCCTTTTTGGCCACAAAGAAAAAACCGGCACCTAAGGGTGAAGAGGATGGTCTGATATGACCCTTCTCCAATGATTCCTTGATATAAGACCGCATAGCGTCATGTTCAGGTACAGACAAGTTAAAAAGGCGACCTTTAGGGAATTTACTACCCGGCACTAATTCAATAGCGCAGTCATAGCTCCTATGGGGAGGCAAGGATGCAGATTTACTTTCGCTAAACACATCAGAAAAATCAATCAAAAAGTCAGGAACATCCTGAGCCTGGGGGAGGCAGAAAAAACAGGAGTGTTGGTATTAACACATTGGCAGCCCCAACTGGTTACAGACACAGATTTCCAATCCAAAACAGGATTATGAGACTGTAACCAAGGAAAACCCAGCACGATAATGTCATGCAGATTATACAGAACCAAAAATTTGCAGCACTCCTGGTGATCAGGTTCAACCCTCATTATCACCTGAGTAGAAAACTGGGGTTTATTCTCAGCCAAAGGGGTAGAATCGATCCCCAGTAGGGGAATAGACTTCTGTAGGGGTATCAAGGGAAATCCACAACGTTTAGCAAAATCATGATCCATCAGGTTAATAGCTGCTCCAGAATCAACGAAAGCCTGAGCAGAAAATGAGGACAGAGAGCATATCAGAGTGACAGTTAATAAAAACTTAGTCTGAACACTACCCAAGACAACTGAGCGTGCAAAACGTCTTCCCCGCTTAGGGCAGACTGAAATAGCATGAGAGGCATCACCACAGTAGAAACATAACCCATTGCGCTTTCGAAACTCATGACGCTGTGCCCCAGACACCACTCTATCACACTGCATGGGTTCAGAAGCTGGTTCACAAGGCAACACCATTCCACGCATACTTCTCCGCTCACGCAAACGTCTGTCAATTTGAATCGCTAATGACATAGAATCATTGAGACCAGAGGGGACAGGGAATCCCACCATAACATCCTTTACATTATCAGACAGACCCTTCCGGAAAAGGGCTGCCAAAGCGTCGTCATTCCATTTGGTCAGGACTGCCCACCTACGGAATCTCTGACAGTATAACTCAGCGTCATCAAGCCCCTGATTTAATGCCAACAAGGCTTTTTCAGCTTCATCAGTGACATTAGGTTCATCGTACAATAACCCCAAGGCCTGAAAAAACGCATCAACATCACTCAAAACAGGATCCCCAGGTGTCAGGGAAAAAGCCCAATCCTGAGGATCGCTGCGCAGGAGCGAGATGACAATTTGAACCTGCTGCGCTGCGTTCCCTGAGGACTTAGATTTTAAGGTAAAAAACAATTTACAATTATTTTTGAAATTCTGAAACTTAGCTCGATCCCCTAAAAACAAATCTGGCATGGGAATCCTAGGTTCCACAACAGGCAACCTAGCAAGATATGCAGCAATACTCTGAACCTCAGTGGCAAGCTGATCCACACGGCCAGACAACTGTGCAAACTCAATTGAGAGAAAAAAAATCCTCCCCAGCACCCAGAGATACAGAGGGAAAAAAATGCAACAAACAGGAAAATATCTCTGACAACTCTGACAACCTTTTTTCTTTCACAATATTTTTTCCCTTCTGTGAGTACCATACAATTTTCAATTTTTAGGCCGGTGATACTGTTATGTTTCGGTAGCTGAGGAGTGCAGGTAAAAAAGGAAATACACCAGAGCAGTTGGAATCTATGAGATTGCAGTACCCTGACTAACCACCACAACTAGAGGCAGCCGTGGAGCGTTCCTACGTTGGTCCTAGACGCCTCGTCACAGCCTGAGAAACTAACTACACCTAAAGATAGAAATAGGAAAGCTATCTGCCCCGGAGCAGAACCCCAAAGATAATAGAAAGCCCCCAAACATGTAATGGCTGTTAGACAAGATGAAATACAGACACAGACAGAAAATAGTATGAGCAAACGCTGGGGCCCAAACTAACTAAATAGAAAAGGATAGGAAGGGTACTTACTGCAATCCCAGAAAACCCTGAAAAGCACCAACTCTACTAATTTCAAAAACACCTGAGATCACACGACCTCTACCACCTAAATTAGCTCTCTGGTGTAACAAAATCAAAACAGCAGCCACTGAAAAAACTGGAAAAAGCAAAAGTACAAACATCAGTGGCTGAACAAAACTGAGAGGGCAGAAGCCCCCGGAGGGGACCCAGAAGGCCCCCACAGAAGTGCAGGACAAAATGCAAAAATATAGCACAAACACAAAATAAGAAAATGTCTTATCTGTAAGCAGGAGATGCAGACAGGACACAGCAGGCTACAAGGGAAAAAGGAAAAAAGGATCCAGACCAGAACAATTGTTCACCGGCAACCCTGATGGGAAGGTGACTCCCTTATATAAGACCAATCAGTAACACCTGATTCCCAGTCCTCACAATCTTCACTGGACAGACTAGCACCGCTTGTAACCACCAGAGGGAGCCTCTGCTCAGAACTCATCTCAAACCCATTCACAACAGTTTTCCTGATGTTCTGTCCGTGTTCCTGAGTCCATGTTCTGGAGATCCAGTTCGTGTTCCTGAGTCCATGTGCTTGAGTCCATGTTCCTGATTCAGTCCGTGTTCATGAGTTCGTCTTCCTGAGATCCAGTTCGTGTTCCTGAGTCTGTGTTCCTGAGTCCATGTTCCTGAGTTCCAGTCAATGTTCCTGATGTCCTGTCCGTGTTCCTGACTTCGTGTTCCTGATGTTCCAATGTCCTGCCGGTTCCCCCGTGGTCTACCCTGTGATGATGTCTGTCCTGGGTCAGTGTCTGATGTTCTCCTACTGAGCCTGAGGCCTGAGAGAGAGGCCGTTCTAGTATGCCCATGCCAGATGACCCTGGACTGCATCAACCGTGATGACCCCGCCATCGTCTGACGCTCGTCCTGGGCTGGTGTCTGATGTTCTCCTACTGAGCCTGTGCTACGCCTGAGGCCTGAGAGAGAGGCCGTTCTAGTATGCCTGTGCCAGATGACCCTGGACTGCATCAACCCGTGATGATCCCGCCATCGTCTGAAGTCTGTCTGAGGTCGGTGTCTGATGTTCTGCTGCTGAGCCTGTGCTACGCCTGAGGCCTGAGAAAGAGGCCGCCCTAGTATGCCCGTGCCAGATAACCCTGGACTGCATCAACCCGAGATGTCCTCCTGCACTCGTCTGTAATCCTGAGATATGTACCCTTCGCTGATATCTGGAATCGGGAGCCCGGCATTATGTTCTGTCTTTGTACTGTGTGTCTACAAAGTAAACTCTGTTTCTTTATACCTGAAGTTGTGTGGTGTTGCTTAGTCCTGCAGGTCGCCAGCTTGCCCACATGCTCAGCTGCCACGGATCCCGGTCACTGCCCTCCCCTAGTCCGGGCAGGCCCGGGTCCCCCTCTGTGGTCCAGTGGGTCCACATTCCCTTACCATCTGGGATGCATGCCTCACGTCGTCGAGGTCTGGCGGCGTGGGAGCATTGGCTAGTTAGGCAAGCTATGCCATGGGAAGCGTTATAGCGCTAGATAATTACTCCACTCAATTCTTCATGCCTGGTCATATTAGTAAGCTAGCGCATGCGCCGTGAGCTCCAATGAGCGCAGGTGTACTGTGCCTTGTGATGCAGAGATGTCTGCTCACTTTTTCTTACATCACCGCCCACTTCCGCTCTGGCCGAGACCACATGACTCACACCAGGATCCTACCTACTTATTTACCTCTCCATTTTGAGGGCTCTTTTAGGGTAATTCTAGCGCTTTGCGCATATCAGGATGTCATGCTTAATAGACCTATTGCTCATGTTGCCTGCACTATGGCTTCTTGCTCTATATTGATGCATTGATTTCTTGCTTCTCTATCTCGGAGCCCTATTTATATATGCATTATTGTTTGTTATGTCCATACAGGGTCTCCAAAGTTATTCATGCAGAGGTTGAGTGGTGCATATATTTTCATCATTTTTTGCAGCATGTTATTATACTGAGCTTATTGATATGTATTTTCATATTTTGACCATTGCATGTTGTCCATTATATTGAGCGTATTGGTGTATTCATATTGCCCTATTGTCATAATTTTTTATGTGGCAGGTCCTTGGAAGGGTTTCTCCATTCTGGTTTTAATTATGTTTTAATTGTACACTATGTTTTTTTGTGTGTGCCAATAAAGGTTTTTTGTATTTTGATATATATATTTTTGTTGGTGTAGTGTGCGTTTCATACGGTAGTACTTTCTTTTTCTTTTCATGCTAAGTGCCTTTTTTTGTTCGCAGGAACGTGGGATGCAGTGCGGAACGCAGACAGCAGAGCAAGGGTTAACGGGTTTATTTACAGGGGAATTACTCCGTGCAGGGAGGTAAAGAGCTAAACAGTATTAAAGAAACAGAATTAAAGGCACAGTACAATACAACGGTTCAAATCTTAGAAAACGAATAAGGAAGTCGATACTGCAGCTCCTGCTGCGAACTCACAGGTGCTGGCAATGGCCGACGCAGGGTCCTCATTAATGGGGCCAAACAGACGATACACCCCATCTTCTGGTAACAGTGGTCGGTCTCCGGTACCTTCCCAGGGGTTGTTTAACGGCAAGGTCAGGGCACAAGGGTCTGTCCTGTACTCGGTCACTTGTATGGGGGGCGAGGGTAGTACTCACGTACATGGAGACAGGAGTCACACCGTGCGTTTCTTTCTCGCTGGTCCCCGCTCTTGGCGGCGGGTGACAAAATGCACTGGCTTGCATGCTGTGGGTGCTCTCAGGGCCGGGCGCTCCTCTCTCAGGATGCTGCACGGCTAGCTCAGCTCTGCTTGTTGGGCTCGGCTTAGCTCTGTGTATGCAGCTCGACTCTGCACGGTTCTGCTCTGCTCCGTACAGCTCTGCAGCAGTCCCTTCCTCCAGAGTGTTGCTGGGCATACTTGGCTCTGCAGGTGACAGGGCACTCTCTATGCGACCCGTCGCAGCGTCAGTACTCGGTGCAGGGGACAAGGGAAGCAGGGCACGCCACTCACTGTTCTGCACGCTGCTCTGCCCTGGCACCACACTGCTCTCATTCCCACGCTTTCTTCTCCCTTCTCTTTCCTGCTGCATGCCCTTCTCTGGCTCTCCCCGCCCCCTCCTGTCAGCAAGAAGCCCCGTATCCCTCCTCCTTCTCTCAGGCAGCAGGGTAAAGTCCCCAGTCAAGTCTTCCCCCTGAAACAGAGGATGCAGCCCTTTCAGTTCTGGACCAGGCAAGCAGGTACATGTGGTCCAGTCCACCTCCCTACATACCCTTAGTGTTTTAAATCAGAGTTTAGTGTTTAGTGGAAAGGATGCCAGAGGCAGTGCTGTGAGATTTATAAAAAGAAAGTGTGAGGAAGGAACAGCCACCATCTTGGATTGGCCTGTACCAGCCTCCATTTTGTCTGAATTCACAGGGCCACAGGCAGCTGGCTGCACCTGGCCCCATGGCCTTAGGCATATTGAAGACAACAGGGTTTAGTCTACACTGTGAATAACCAGGCCTTTTAGTATGCTAAGTGGTCAGGCCAAAAGCAAGACTTCAAAGGTACAGTCTGGAGCCGCATCAGCATGGTGCCTGGGGATGCCTGGAGGCTTCAATTAGATTATACCTGCCAGCTAGACACAGAAACACATCCATTGTATATCCCAGCCACGACGGCTCTGTTCTAGGATTATGAATTATGAGCACATCTTTGTAGGTACAAACTCATAAAAATATCTGCGTGATCCTGCGGACCTCGGGCATCTGACAGTGCAACTGCCGAGTCGGTGATGGCTCGGGAGCCTGAGATATAGAGATTGGCCCTCCACAGAGACCCAATCGGGCCAGGTTTGATCTCCACGCGACAGGCAAAACATACTGCATCCGCTGGTACCGCTCGTGTCTTGATCCGATCGTCCTGTAGAAAGTTAACCCCTTTGTTAGATATTGGGAATAAATTCTGCAGGGAGCTAAGGGTGGAGATCATCAGCCCACCCTCTGACACCAAGGGGAGGGACCTAGCAGGTTTAAGAACTGTGAGCGGATGGCAGACTCTAGCTATTCTCACAGAAGCCAAGACTATGAAGATCTAAGAAGGAACTAGGGACAGATCTGCCAAGGGAGCAACGGCACACGTTTTGGGGGACTGTCCAGCAACTAGGATTCTCACCTGTGGATCGCAGAGCTCCCTGCCTCCACATGCAACCTACAACCTGGTAATATTGACCTCTAGCTAATACCTTTAAGTCTTGTACCATTATTGTTGTATTTTACTCTGACTGCAAATCCACTGTAATTCGTTGTATAGCTTACTGTATATTTCTGTAATTATCTGGTGCGCCCTTAAGGCAATTAAACCATAAAATTAATTTTGGGCTGATGCTTTTACTCTGATCACGAATCTTAGAATACCCAGTGGGTAACAGGACATCCTCCCCGGCGGCCATTTGCTCTAGGTGCAGTTTTCTTACTGACCTGAGAGACAAAGGGGGCGCCGGAGAGCTGTGCCTGTGAAGTTATGTCACATTGGTGACGTGGAAGGAAGGGGGTGTCTTTCACATTTGATGGCAGCGGTGGTATCAGAGTAATAGTGTGCGTGGGACCCTACTCCCAGACACTAAAGACTACCAGCGGTAACTTTCACTGCTGGGGTCTTAAGGTCAGCCCAGCACTAGACGGTCAGAGTGTAAATATAATAAGTTGTGTGCAAGGTCAGGGTTGCAGCTGTGTCAGTAACCAAAGGTTCCCAAGATGGCGGAAGGCACCAGAAGTAAGGCAAAGGGGGAGGCCACTGCTATGGTATATGAGGGGTTCGATACCAATGAAGGCGAGGGGGAGCTCAGCCAGGGCTCCCCAAGGAGCCAGACCCCCATGCTCAGTCCCGCAGTGGACTGTCCCCCACCTGCCCATCCCAGCCTGTCCAGATTGGAGGCCCTTTTCCAAGCGGCTATGGCACAGCTCGAGGTTGGTAATGACACCGCCCATGACAGACTCCTAGCAGCGGCAGAGAGAGCAGCGGAACGTGAGCATACAGAACGCCGTGAAGCTGCGGAGCATCGGCACCAACTGGAGATGGCTCAGCACGGGCCCCCGCTGGACGTTCCAGCCCCACCGGAGACCAAGGCTTCCAAGGTCCGGGCTGAGGACTTTCCCTTGCTTGAAAAGGATGGAGACCTGGATTCCTTCCTGCTGGCCTTTGAGAGAACCTGCCTCCAACACCATCTGACCCTGGATCAGTGGGTAAGGTACCTGACCCCCCATTTGAGGGGTAAGTCCCTGGAAGTTTTGGGGGACTTACCTGCTGGGGAGGAGGACTACAACAGCATCAAGTGGGCCCTGATCCAGCACTACAAACTCACCCAGGAGTCGTACCGCAGGAAGTTCCGGAGCCTGCAGCGGGGTTCAAAGGACACCTGGACCAACCACATGCGGGCCCTGCTGAGAGCTGCGGAGCACTGGACCTCGGATCTAAAGCTCACCACCCGCCAGGAGGTCCAGGAACTGTTCGTCGTGGAGCAGTTCTTGTGGAACTGCCCAGAGGACCTCCAGCAGTTCCTCCATGACCGGAAACCAAAGGGGGCTTCTGCTACAGCCGCCCTGGCAGACGAGTATGCCAACAACAGGGCGCCTGAGCCGAAGAAGCCTGCCAGCAGCATCTGGAGAGGGGGTAAGCCCAATCCTGCCCTGGCCCCATATCCAGCCCCCAGAGTGCAAGGGGTGTACCCCCTTGCTGCCCTCTCCAGGCCAGGAACAGAACCCAGGCGTTGTCATCATTGCAACTAGCCGGGACACTTTAAGGCTGCGTGTCCCCAGCGTCATAAGGCCCAATCCCTGTCCCAGAAACCGTCCACTGTTTTGTGTGTGGGAGGGGGTGGTGGGAGGTCCCTGGATAATTACCAACCCGGCACCATTGGCCGCTCAGCGGTCATGGGACTGCGGGACACAGGCGCTGAACGAACCCTGGTACGTCCTGAGGTGGTGTCCCATCAAGATTTGGTACCTGGGAAACCCCTTTCCGTCTCCGGAATTGGAGGAGTTGAACCAGCGCTGCCCGTCGCCAAGGTGTATTTGGACTGGGGCACTGGGAGGGGAATGCGGGAGGTGGGAGTAACGCCAAATATTCCTGCCAATGTGTTGCTTGGGACCGATTTGGGGCGGCTAGTGTCCCAGTATGTGGCCACTGAACCCCAAGTTCGGCTCCCCAAGAATCTCATGACTCTACTGTGAATGCTAATGTTAATGTATTGAATGTGCCTCCAACAGTGGAGGAGGGAGTGAAGCCATGCACTGACACTACACACACAGGACTCCCAGTGAGGACAGGTGAGGAGGCTGCAGGGTAGAGCTCAGAGGTGGAGGGAGGGGCTGCTAAGGGCAGTGCAGGGGCCCTAAGGGAATCCAGCCTGCTGAGTCTAGGGCCTCTGCAGAAAGAAGAACAGGCCATGGGGGAGGGGGCGTCCCGGGAGAGGAGCCACCAGGTAAGACCCCAGGGCAGGAGTTCCCCACATCCGGGATGTCAGGAGGCCAGGGAAGTCTGCCTGACCCGGTGACTTGGTCAGGTGATGTGGGGAAGCAGGGGCTACCCGTGGACTCAGCGGTCGTGGCCGCTGTTACCAGGAGTGGGAGCGCCGAAGCCCAAGGAGCCTCGCGGAGGTCCGACGGTTTCCCCCTCTCCGACCAAGTGGCTGCCGAGTCAGTCAGCGGCCAGGAGACAGATCCTGGGGAACTGACAGAGGATGTGGCAGTTTCATGAATTCTTGCCACATCAAGTCAGGGATTTCAGGCAGCGTTGGAAGCTGACGCTAGCCTGAAAACTCTCAAGCAGCAGGTGGCACAGCCTGCCCTGGAGTCCAACCGCGAGCGAGTGGTCTGGGACCAGGAACGGCCGTACCGGGTAACGGTCCAGCAGGGTTCACCAGAGGCGTGGCCCAGGGACCGACAGTTAGTGGTACCCTATCCGTTCAGGGCGGAATTGTTTTGGATCGCACACGAGATTCCCATGGCCGGACACCTAGGGATCGCTAAAACCAGGGCCAGGCTAGCTCAGCATTTCTACTGGCCTGGAATGAGGACCGAGGTGACTGCCTACTGCCATTCGTGTGACACCTGTCAGAGGGTGGGGAAGGCGGGGCGGTGCCCCAAAGCCCCACTGGTAACTCTGCCCACCATCGAAGAGCCTTTCTCGAGGGTGGCTGTGGATCTCATTGGACCTCTATCCACTCCCAGCCGCTCCGGGAAATGCTTCATACTAATGGTAGTGGACTATGCCACCCGGTATCCGGAGGCGGTAGCTTTGTCGTCCATTCGGGCCGACAAAGTGGCCACTGCCTTACTGTAGATTTTCTCCAGAGTGGGGTTTCCCCAGGAAATGCTCACCGACCGAGGGACCCAGTTCATGTCGCAGCTGATGGAGTCTCTCTGTAAGCAGGTACAGGTGCAACATCTGGTAGCCAGCCCGTATCACCCACAGACCAATGGCCTGTGTGAGCAGTTCAATGGCACCTTAAAGCAGATGCTGAAGATGTTGGTCGACTCCCACGGGAGAGACTGGGAGCGGTATCTCCCACACCTGCTGTTTGCCTATTGGGAGGTCCCATAGGCCTCAATGGGGTTCTCCCCTTTGAGCTCCTGTACGGGCGATGTGTACGGGGGCCCCTTGCTCTGGTGAAGGAAGCATGGGAAGGGGATTTGGCCACCCTGGAGTGTCGGTCATTGAGTATGTCATGCGCTTCCGGTACCGAATGATGGTCCTGACACGGCTGGTGCATGACAATATGGCCCAAGCCCAGGCTGACCAGAAGCGGTGGTACGACCAGAATGCTTGTGAGCGGACCTGCCAGGTGGGTCAAAAGGTGTGGGTACTGGTCCCCGTACCTCAAAACAAGCTTCAGGCGGCCTGTGAGGGTCCATACCTCGTGCACGAGCAGCTCAACGCCGTCACCTATCTGGTCACCCTGGACCACGCCCGTGGAAGGAGGAAGGCCTTCCACGTGAACATGATGAAGGCCTATCAAGAGTGGGAGGCTTGTGCCCATCCAGTGTGCAACCTTCCCAAGGAAAGAGAGGCAGAAACCCTCCTGGATATGCTCACCCAAGCCAAGGCGGGTGGATCCATCGAGGATGTGAGGGTTGGCCACCAGCTCACGGAGGACCAACCTTTTCAGCTGGGGTCCCCTTTTGGGAGCTGTTCAGCAGCCTGCCCGGAAGGACTGAGACAGCCGTCCATGACGTGGACACCGGCAATCACCCCCCGATCCGGCGTTCTGCATATCGGGTCTCTCTTAAGGTGCAGCAGCAAATGCGCCAAGAGATAGACGAGATGCTGAAGCTGGGGGTGATCCAAGCATCCAACAGCGCTTGGGCTTCGCCTGTAGTCCTCGTCCCTAAAAAGAACCGAACTACGCGGTTCTGCGTGGACTACCGGGGCTCAACGCTGTAACGGTCACCGATGCGTAACCAATGCCACGTGTCGATGACCTGCTCGACCAGCTGGCCGGGGCCAGGTACCTGACCATCATGGATCTGAGCAGGGGGTATTGGCAGATTCACCTTACCCCTGGGGCATGGAAACGCTCTGCCTTTATCACCCCATTCGGACTGTACGAGTCCACGGTGATGCCCTTCGGCATGAAGAATGCCCCTGCCACTTTTCAGTGGATGGTCAACACGCTGCTCGAGGGACTGGAAGGGTATGCGACCGCGTACCTGGATGACATTGCCATCTTCAGTCCCACCTGGTAGGATCACCTAGAGCACCTGGCGCAGGTGCTCGGGCGGATCCAGCGAGAAGGCTTGACCATTATGCCGTAAAAATGCCAGCTGGGTATGAGTGAGGTCCACTACCTGGGCACACTGGGTAGGTGGGGGAGCTCTGAAGCCAGAGCCCGAGAAGGTGGATGCCATCGCATCCTGGCCCACCCCCAGGACCAAGAAGCAGGTGATGTCCTTCTTGGGGACTGCTGAGTACTATAGGTTTGTTCCACATTATAGTGCCCTGGCCATGCCCCTGACGGACCTCACCAAGAAAAGGCTGCCCATCGCAGTTGACTGGACAGTCGCCTGTGAGACAGCTTTCCAGGCGCTTAAGACCGCCCTTTCTAGCTCTCTTGTACTACAGGCAGCCGACTTCACGCGGCCGTTCTTAGTGCAGACCGACGCCAGCGACTTCGACCTCAGTGCTGTGCTCAGCCAGGTCAACACTATGGGCCATGAACACCCCGTTTTGCACCTGAGCCGGAAGCTCCTGCCGAGGGAAGTGGCCTATTCCACGATGGAGAAGAAATGTCTGGCAATTGTGTGGGCCCTGCAGCGTCTGCAGCCATACTTGTACGGACGCCAATTCACAGTGGAAACAGACCACAATCCCCTCAGCTGGTTACACACGGTCTCTGGGACGAATGGGAGGTTGCTACACTGGAGCCTTGCTCTCCAGCAGTACCACTTCACCATTCGCCACAAAAGAGGCAGGGACCATGATAACGCTGATGGGTTGTCCCGGCAAGGAGAGGGTGCGGAAGGGCGCATGGGGAACACAGGAATGTGATACCCCCTAGCGCCCTCTAAAGCAGGGAGGTGTGAGGAAGGAACAGCCACCATCTTGCATTGGCCTGTACCAGCCTCCATTTTGTCTGAATTCACAGGGCCACAGGCAGCTGGCTGCACCTGGCCCCATGGCCTTAGGCATATTGAAGACAATAGGGTTTAGTCTACACTGTGAATAACCAGGCCTTTTAGTATGCTAAGTGGTCAGGCCAAAAACAAGACTTCAAAGGTGCAGCCTGGAGCCGCATCAGCATGGGGCCTGGGGATGCCTGGAGGCTTCAATTAGATTATACCTGCCAGCTAGACACAGAAAACACATCCATTGTATACCCCAGCCACGACGGCTCCATTCTAGGATTATGAATTATGAGCACATCTTTGTAGGTACAGACTCATAAAAAATATCTGCGTGATCCTGCGGACCTCGGGCATCTGACAGTGCAACTCCCAAGTCGGTAATGGCTCGGGGGCCTAAGATATAGAGATTGGCCCTCCACAGAGACCCAAGCGGGCCAGGTTTGATCTCCACGTGACAGGCAAAACATACTGCATCCGCTGGTACCTCTCGTGTCCTGATCCGATCGTCCTGGACAAAGTTAACCCCTTTGTTAGATATTGGGAATAAATTCTGCAGGGAGCTAAGGGTGGAGATTATCAGCCCACCCTCTGACACAGAGGGAGAGACCTAGCAGGTTTAAGAACTGTGAGTGGACGGCAGACTCTAGCTATTCTCACAGAAGCCAAGACGATGAAGATCTGAGAAGGAACTAGGGACAGATCTGCCAAGGGAGCAACGGCACACGTTTTGGGGACTTTCCAGCAACTAGGATTCTCACCTGTAGATCGCATGTGCCTCCACATGCAACCTACAACCTGGTAATATTGACCTCTAGCTAATACCTCTAAGCCTTGTACCATTATTGTTGTATTTTACTCTGACTGCAAATCCACTGTAATTCCGTTGTATAGCTTACTGTATATTTCTGTAATTATCTAGTGCGCCCTAAGGCAATTAAACCATAAAATTAATTTTGGCTGATGCTTTTACTCTGATCACGAATCTTAGAATACCCAGTGGGTAACAGTAAGGAGTATATCTTCGTACCGTGTTAGCCAGTAATAGAAAATATTTAGAGTTGAGAGTCCTCAGTGGTTGATACCTTTTAATGGCTAACTGAAAGATGGTAACAAATTGCAAGCTTTCGAGACTACTCAGTCTCTTCATCAGCTGAACTAACACAAATCTGAAGAATCACATATTTATACACAAAACACAGAAAAAATGCAATAGGTAAGACAAGTGACGTGAAGCAGAATAGTCATTATGGCAGAGAATGAGCATAAATATTGGAACAATTCATAGATAGGAGAGAAAATTTTATTACCTCTGATTGGGGTCTGGTAATGTTTTGTGATGTTTTCACAGGGTATTGAGTAATTCCTTAATTGATGTAATAGCCATAAAACCATGTGACAGGTTCATTCCAATGAATGAACCTGTCACATGTTTTATGGCCTATTACATCAATTAAGGGAATTTACTCCAATACCCTGTGAAAACATCACAAAACATTACCAGACCCCAATCAGAGGTAATAAAACTTCTCTCCTTATCTATGAATTGTTCCATATTTATGCTCATTCCTCTGCCATAATGACTATTCTGCTTCACGTCACTTGTCTTACCTATTGCATTTTTCTGTGTTTTTGTGTATAAATATTGATTCTTCAGATTTTGTGTTAGTTCAGCCTGATGAAGAGACCTGAGTAGTCTCGAAAGCTTGCATTTGTTACCATCTTTCAGTTAGCCATTAAAAGGTATCAACCACTGAGACTCTCACCTAAATATTTTTCAGTGGTAACAGGACACCCTCCCGGCGGCCATTTTATTTGCTATTGTTGATTAGAAGACAAGTTTACAACAATATTACAATTAATTCATTCCTTTGGAAAATAAGGGGCAATAGTGGAAACCCTTTTAACCCTTTAAAGTACGAGTCACTTTGTAGGTTAATGACTGGGCCTCATTTTTTAAGTCTGACCAGTGTCAGTTTATGAGGTAATTACTCTGGAATGCTTTAATTGATCCACTGATTCTGAGAATGCTTTTCATGGCATATTGTACATCATGATAGTTGAAAAATTGTTCAATATGACCTGTGTTTATTGTGAAAATATCAGAAATTTGGCAAAAAATTCACAATTTCACAAATTATATATGTCACACAAAATAGTTTATAAAAATATTTCTCAGATGTCTACTTTGCATCAGCACAATGTTTGAAGCATAGTGTTTTTTTTTTGTTAGTAAGTTAGAAGGACTAAAAGTTGATCAGCAATTTCTCATTTATACAGCAAAATTTACAAAACCATTTTTTTTAGGGACCACATTACATTTGAAGTAACTTTGAGGGGCCCATATGGCAGAAAATACACAAAGTGACAACATTCTAAAAACTTCACCCTTAAAAACCACATTCAAGAAGTTTATTAGCCCTTCAGGTGCTTCACAGGAATTAATGGAATTAGGAAGGATAAAATGAACATTTAACTTTTTTTCACAAAACAATTACTTTAGCTCCAAATGTGTTATTTTCACAAGGGTAACAGGAAAAAATGAACTTCAAAATTTGTTGTGCAATTTCTCGTGAGTGCGCCAATACCCTTTATGTGGTCAAAAACTACTTTTGAGGCACAGTGCAAAGCTCAGAAGAAAAGAAGCGCCATACTGGACTTCAGATTTTGCTAGAATGGTTTGGGGGTGTTATGTCACATTGGCAGATCCCCTGATGTGCCATAACATCAGAAAACCCCCCTAAGTGACCTCATTTTACAAACTACACCCTCCAATGAATTAATCTAGTGGTGCACTGAGCAAGCTGACTCCACATGTTCCTCACAGAATTTTATACTATTGGGTGGTGAAGAAAGAATAATTACATTTTTACCACTAAAATATTGTTTTAGCTCCAGATTTTTAAACTACTTTTGAGGCACAGTGCAAACTCAGAAGGGAAGGAGCAACATATTATAGTGCAGATTTTACTGTTATGGTTTGCGAGTGCCAAGACTCACTGGGAGAGTCCATGAGGTGCCAGAACAGCATAACCCCCCATAAGTGACCCCATTTTACACACTACCCCTCTCAATGAATTCATCTAGGGGTGCAGTGATCATATTGACACCATGGGTGTGTCACAGAATTTTATACTATTGTGCAATGAAGAAAAAATAATTACATTTTTACCACAAAATTTTTGTTTTAGCCCCAGATTTTACATTTTTTGTGACATTAGAGTGGCATTTAACACTCCAAAAAAGTGTTTAAAAATTTGTCTGGCTTCAATTACTGTTCCATACAGTATTATGTGCTTTGTGTTAAATTTTATTGGTATATAAGACTCCATAAAAGAGTTAAAACATTTGTCTGAATTCAATTAGTCATCCATACAATATTAGATGCTTTCTGTTAAATTTTGGTGGTATATAACACTCCAAAAAAGTGTTGAAACAATTGGATTCAATTAGTCATCTATAGAGCATTAGGTGCTTTCTGTGGTGTTAAGGTGGTATATAACACTATAAGAAAGCACTAAAAAATTTGCTTGGATTCAATTACTCATCTATTCAGTAATAACTGCTTTCTGTTAAATTTTGGTGGTATATAACGCTCCAAAAAAGTGTTTAAAAATTTGTTTGGAATCAATTACTAATCCATACAGTATTATGTGCTTTCTGATTAAATTTCTGTAGTATATTATGCTCCATTAAAGTCTTGAAAACTTTGTCTGTATTGAAAGAGTCATCCATAGACTATTACGTGCTTTCTGTGACAGTAGGGTGCTATATAACACTCAAAAAAAGTATTGAAAAATTTGAATGCATTTAAATAGTCATCCATAAAGTATTAGGTGCTTTCTGTGACATTAGGAAGGTATGCAAATTGTCTCTTCAGAAAGGAAGATGGATGACTAGAATTCTAGTGCCACGTATTGGAAGTAGCAATACTAAAAGTCAAATGCTCTCTGCATCAGACTCACCGCCACCTTTGCTGTCTAATTTATAAATCAAGAATAATCTAGAAAGGATCAGCCTGACACACTCATTCACAGGTACATGCTTCTCTTTGAAATGTCCTATGTTCCTCACATCCACAAACTCTCCATCACATAGGCCATAATTAAAGGGAACCTGTCATCACTTTTGGCTGCATCTTATAGTGACCAAAAGTGATGACAGTTTCGCTTTAACCATAATACTCTATCTTTCACACGACTACACGCACCAATTCCAAACATCGCAACACTTCTTTCCTCCTTCTCTCGGGCACACATCTATTCTGGTCAGATCTCTACTCTTCTGGACCTGTCTCACAGGCAAAATATTGTTCAAGGACATCCATACAACATCCCTTTGCTTATTAGACATCCCATGCGTTCCCAAACTCTCCCATGCTACCGAAACTTCATTCCCTCTCAACCCCACAATATTACACTCCATTCCTACATATTCTTTTTATCACATTCTTAGCCATTCTAAAATCATTCATTGCTACACTCAGTAAATCAGGCTTCCTCACAAACTTTTCAATTATCTCATACACGACCGGACACTTGAAAGCAACAGGCACTCTAGCATCCCTCTTTCTCCAACATAAGCCATACAACATCCAACCAGCTGAAAAACCAGCCATATATGCTACTTTATTCTCTTTATTGAACAACATAACAACCATTTTAATGTACTGAAGGCCCCCCAAAAATTCATTGTTTGGAAAGGCAATGCCACCATATGACAAGCCTTAAAAAGACTCTCTCTCTTAAGTTTCTCCATTTTACTGATCCAAAAAAAGTTAAAAACTAACTTTTCCAGTCTTTTGATTCTTTTATAAGGTAGTGGAAAAACTGTTGCAATAAAAAGCAAAATCGGAAAAATTACGACTTTTAAGATCAATATCTTACCACTCAAGGTCAAGTCTCTTAGGACCCCGTCTCACATAGCGACTCACCAGCGATCCCGACAACAATGTGAACTTGTCAGGATCGCTGCTGAGCTGCCAAACAGGCAGATCTCAGCAGTGATCAGGACAGCGAGTACGCCGGTAACAAGCGACACACGTCGCTTAGTTACCGGCATACCAGCAAGCTGGTGCAGGGAGCTGGTAACCAAGGTACACAGCGGGTTTCTAGGCACCGCTCGGCGCTTAGAAACCCACTGTGTACCTTGGTTACCAGCTCCCCTGCATCATCGTGCTGGTATCTAAGGTACACGTCGGGCTTCCAGGCACCACCTGGCGCATGGAAACCCAATGTTTACCTTGGTTACCAGCTCCAGCTCGCTGATCGCTGGTCTCCCGCCTGTCACACGCAGTGATGCGTGCTGGCCAGCGGGAGACCAGCGATCAAAAAAAAGTCCAGGCATTTCTGACACGACCAGCGATTCACAGCAGAGGCCTGATCACTGGTACATGTCAGATATAGCGAGATCGCTTCTGAGATCGATGTTGCGTCACAAAATTTGTGACTCAGCAGCGATCTCGCTAGCGATCTCGCTATGTGAGACGGGACCTTTAGGCTCCAAAAATTTAACTTACGTTCTATTGGCAAGCCACACTCCTCCCAGCTCTCTTTACCTTCCAAATTCTTATTAAATAACAATCCCAGCACTTTGTTAGCACCCTACTCACACTTTACCGCCTCCATTTTAACTCTGTCATCCCCAAAACATTTAAAACTACATTTATTTCAAGTTATTCTAAAGCCAGACGCTCCACACAAAAATCCAAAAGCAACTTAACCCTACTTATAGATACAACACTTTCACTCACAGCCACAACATCATCCATATAGCCAAGAACTTTTACATGCTTACCACCATTCCCAGATACCAACAATCTTCACATCATTTGATCATGTCTCACCAAACATAACAAAGGTTCAATCACACATACAAACAAGACAGGGGACATGGGACACACCGGCCTTACACGAAACATAATATTTACTTTCTCACTCAGCCACCTGCTAACAAGAAACTCACTTGACACACGATTATACAAAGACATTATCCCATTCACAAATTTTTTGGAAAATCCCATTGTCTCCAGAACTTTAAACAAAAACACATGTGAAACCCCATCAATGCTTTCTCAAAATCAATTGCAAGAAGAATACACTTCTGTTTCCTCAGTCTCCAATCAAATCCCTTAATAATAACAAGTTATCACTCATACTACTTCCAGGCACAGCACACACTTGATCCTCATCCACAACACTACCAGAATCAAAGACAAAGAAAAAAAGGACATGCACAAGGTCAGAGACCACCACATACATATATAACAATATTTATTGATAGAAAAGACAAGTAGTGCCAAACCCCTTAAAAACATTTAAAAACAGGTAGAATGCATACCCTATTGTGGAATAATGACCCCACAAACAGCAGTACAACACCAATTGCAGCGCCGAAATACAAATGAATATAAAATGAGTGAATACAACTTTTTTATACACACCAATGGACCAAATGAATTTCTATGGCCTCTATAGAGAAGATTAATGTAAGGCACCTCAAAAAGGTCACATTGATTCTAATGGAGGGACAGCCTGCAATGAAAATCCCAAAGCACTAATGTATCTGATGTGCAGATCAAAATAATTATTTCAACATAGGATCACCATATAAAAAGTCAACCACACATGGTTTACCACATAGCAGATGAACTTTGACATGAGCAGCCCAATCCTAGAAGGGAATATGTCACAAGGTAAAGTGCTGGTGCAAATAAAAACGTAACAGGAATGTACCTGAGAATACAAGCCTGAATGGAATAAGCCTGCAATGAAGATCTTAAAGCACTTGTGTAGCTGATATGCTAAACAAAGAAATGGCTTCAGAAGGGGTTCCCCATATCTATAGTTAACCCCATATACATTTTACCACATGGCAGATAAACTTAACATGAGTAGCCCAATCATAAAGTGGAATATGCCACTAGATAAAGTGCTAGTGCAGATTAAGAGATAGCAGGAGTGTCCCTGAGAATACAAGCCTGAATGGAATGTCTGCCTGCAGGGGCGTACATAGAAATCATGGGGCCCCATAGCAAAAGTCTGAATGGGGCCCCCCCAAAAAAAAAACAGGTGCTCTTAACTCCACACACACACACACCTGCAGTGCATGCAGGGCCCCCTACACCCTCCACAGTGCGTGCAGCCGGGCCCCCCTCCCTAAGGTGCAAAGTGCAGCCAGAGCCATTGTAAATGTAAAGTGCCAGCACAGTGAGGGGACACATTTAACAAAAAAAATCGACCCCCAGCCAGGCTCACCATCTTGTGTGTGCAGTGGCGTAGCAACTGTTTGTGGGGCCCGGGGCGGCTGAAAAATTTGCCGCCCCTTTGGTCATTGATAATCCTGAAGCATTTACCATTACAACCAAAAAAAGGCTCAAAGTAAATACCTTTCACCTGTAAAATCAGCATGGCAAAAATACACATTGCAAAGCAGCAAACACACTGTATGGACTTGTGTTTATGATGTGCTTTATCCTCCTTGGACAAAAAGGACTTCTTTAGGCTTGGCTCACATTTATACAGTGCAGTCTGCTGGACAAATATGTCTGAATTGCAAAAAAAAATGGTATTCAGACGTATATGGAGGCATACACAAACCATAATGGGCAACACGTAGTGTAAAAAAAATGTTCTTCTGACTATGTTTTGCCCTGATCACGTTGTATTGTGGGAAAAAAACATAATTGACCAAAGGTACGCGTTTTTAATGTGGGGTGAAAAAAAGTTTATTCCTCTGGACACCTCCTCACAGAACTGATGCCAAAATGGAGTGGGATGGGACTGTTGACACCAGCAAAACTGGATGGAAAAAAAATGATTATTTTTAAGTAAAAAAACATATAGAGACAAAGATGGAAGTACGATATGTATCAAATGTACTTGTTTAAATTTGTAGGTTGATGCATGGCATACGTTTTAATGTATACGTCCAACGCATTAAGTCTGCAGGCGTATAAATGTGAACCTAGCCTGACAGGGAACATGCTGCATAGTGTGCTCCGATGTAAGAAGTGTGGTGCCTAATCTGACAGCAGGTACAAGCAATGCCCATCATTCATGGCATCATATAAGACAGGTAGACGGATGTCATATCTTTGTATATGAAATGATTGGAATATGTAAGCTATGCAAAGTTCCAACATGTGTACAAACTACAAGACACATTTTATCACAGGTAAGGGGACACAGAAATGCCGCACACAATATCTTCCATAACATCTGCAGAACTTCCACTCTCAGGCACCTCATGAGCTCAGCACGCCCCATGTAATTGCTGTCTCCCAGGTGCATGCCTCTGGGGTGAAGGAGCAGAATAAATTAGTAACATTTATTGGCTGCACCATGATTTCCAGGGCATTGCACATTTTTAGTATTGCATGAACATGCATTGTTGCACACCTTGACAGTGAAGTTGGTGGTGGGACATAGACTGGAGGTCTTACCTACAGCTAGGAAGCATCATCCTGCCTGGTGGTGGTACAGGGGTTAAATCACATGAAACCAGCTCTAATGGAGAAGCATTGTGAGGAGTACAGAAGGGTGGCTGCAGTGCATGCAGAGCTCCCCTCCTCCACCCTCCACAGTGCATGCAGAGCCCCCCTCCTCCACCCTCCACAGTGCATGCAGAGCCCCCTCCTCCACCCTCCACAGTGCATGCAGAGCCCCCCTCCTCCACCCTCCACAGTGCATGCAGAGCCCCCCTCCTCCACCCTCCACAGTGCATGTAGAGCCCCCCTCCTCCACCCTCCACAGTGCATGCAGAGCCCCCCTCCTCCACCCTCCACAGTGCATGCAGAGCCCCCCTCCTCCACCCTCCACAGTGCATGCAGAGCCCCCTCCTCCACCCTCCACAGTGCATGCAGAGCCCCCCTCCTCCACCCTCCACAGTGCATGCAGAGCCCCCCTCCTCCACCCTCCACAGTGCCTGCAGTCAGGCCCCCCTCACTCCCTAAGGTGCAAAGTGCAGCCAGAGGCTAGCCATTGTAAATATAAAGTGCCAGCACAGTGAGGGGACACATTCAACAAAAAAATCCACCCCATACCCCAGCCAGCAGGGCTCACCGTATTGTGTATTTCTCCCTGAGTGAAACTTATGAATGTTTTCTGCTTCCTGTGATGCACGTGTCTCTGGCTGCCGGCTGGCTTTCTTATGCAAATGCAGCCAGAGACTTAAGCCAACTGCTGACCAGGAGACAAGGAAAGGGGACCTTCAAGGGGGTTTACAGTGTCCGGCCGTCGCTTATATTTAATTAAAGGAGATAGTACTGTGTCAGCACAGCACAGCTGCCAAACGACAGCGGCCGTCGTGGGCCCCCTCACCTGTCTGGGCCCCATAGCTGCTGCTTAGTCTGCTCTATTCACGGAACGCCACTGTCTGCCTGCAACCACGGTAGTACAGGACTAGACTGAAGACCAGTGAGGATAGTGCCTACAGAACAAGACCAGAAGGTGTTGCAGCCATTGGTGGGGTGCGTGGAAGCCCAATGCGTGTTGCCACACCCATGGCTTCTTCAGGGGCAGGTAAATTCCTTTTTTAGTGTATACAAAAAGGAGGGAACCACACAATACTGAAGACAACCAATCACATTACCGGGTGCAACTGGTGCGCTAAAAAACTAGAAATAAGGACTGAAGAAAAGAGAGCAAATAATAGTGCACACACAGCACAACTCATGAATAAAAAAGGCTTTATTAAGACAAATGCCAAAAAAGACAAATACATATAAAAACAATTAAAAACATGCAAATATGGACATGCAAGGAAAATGATGAGCAGGCAAGTGAAGGAAAGTAATCCTCTTGTGTACTCACAGACTAAATATCTGCAATAATAAACACCCCAAGGAGGTAACAATTAACTTATAAATTATAACTTATATGAAAATAAACTTACAGGAGAAATCACATATGTCATGCATATTAAGATATGGGATGCCAATAAAAGGCAAAAATACAAAAGTTATTGAAAATGTACATATATGTGATGATGTAACATATTACTCAATAGCATGAGAGATGTTGAATCAAATATTTTCCAAAAAAAAGAAAATGGCACACTATGATAAATAAACAACCCTACTCCTCATGAAAGACAGTGAACCTGTTATCACTTGCATTTACACCAAAGCAGGTGACATTGATTCACAATAACTTAAGATTCCTAATTTGTCAGATTGTTACCCAAGAAATGAATTTGCCTTCCAAGAAAACTATTTTATTGACACCAGTGTACACACAGCAACATTTCAGCCACGCAGGGTCTTTACCAAGACAAGAAACAAGTGCAATTGACCGGGGTTATACTGTGATGTACAAGCTAAGTTTTCCCCCTTTTCTAGCATTGTATATGTAATCAGAAACCAGCCTAAATCGTATCACCATTTTACGACTTTGTACAAATAAAGGTAAAACCCAAAATAAAATGAAAACGAAAAGAAGTCTATCATAAAGAGAAAGATTTCAGATTTCCTGAAAGTATCAGCAGAGAGTGACAGATGAGATGTTCTTACAGACTGTATGTTGTTTGTATCTGTATTTTATATTTTAGCTCAGCATGTAATCCATGAGAAATGTTCTCCAAGTTTCCCTCATACAGTGAGGCCTGCTTGTTCTCAGTGTTATATATTCTGTTCTTGGACAATATCAATACAAACTTTCCATGCTGCTCAGCCCTTGGCTATGACCAATGTTTTTAATTGACACAGTTTGTAGACAAGATGATGTGGATAGCTGTTGGCTGTACACATGGAATTCACACTTAAACCAAAAGTTAAACCCAAACGATAGTTATGCCATATTTCAAAACAATTAATTTATGCTGAATGTGCGTAATTTCACGTGGAAAAAGAATGACAATTTGACAATGTTAGACAGGCTGCTATAGTTTTGGGGTCTTATATTATGTAAAGATAATATGGGGAACCTCTGGTATAATGTCATGGGCCAAACATCTCAATACTACATATAGAAAAGTAGTGTCCCTAGGATGAGCCCCAACTCAAAGTCTAGCTACTCTGTATCACAGTCTACTGAAAGAATTGTCAATGCATATGTGTCGACCCGCCACCACAATTGTGGGTTACCAGGGCAATGGGGTACTCAGAGCCGAGCCCATGGAAGTCTATGGGGTTTGTCACAGGTAGCGGTGGCTCGGTCTGTGGCCCTGGCGGTCTGGCGTATGTTGGGGATATATTTACAGGGGATAGATTTATATACAGTTCGTGACGCCACCTGTAGTCTTCTGGTAATTTATACCAGCGCTGCTGTAGAGCTCTGAGGGGATGGTGAGGCAGCTAGATGTCGGGTCCCCTACAGGTAGGACTCTTCCCTCAGGTCGATGGTTAAGGCAGGGTTGTGCAGGCATGCAAGTAAATAACTCAGTCTCACACGGTCAGCGTCTTTCCATACCTTTACTTGTAAGATGGTAAGGCAGGTCCCAGGGAGGCTGATGGGGTTGATGGAGGATGAGCTTTGAGGCAACGGCTAAGCAAGTTAGGGGCCTCCTTTACTGTCCAATGTTGATGAGTCCAACCAGCCTGAAGCGTAGTTCCCTCTATAACTCCAGCTATTCCAAAGCTGTACTGCCCAGTCAGTGTTGTGGTCGGAGCCTTCCTGTGAGAGAGCTGAGTTCCTATTCTTGCTGATCAGGCTCAAGGTTCTCACTCTCCCTGACCCCAGATACGTACTGACTCTTCAGGGATGCTTGCCACGACCTAAGGTCCGATAAGCCTCTGGTTTTCTTACCACTAAGCGTGAAGCTTTAGTGATCCTTCGGTCCCCAGTGACCGGTAACAATGTGCAGGTATCCTATACTTATGGCACTTCTCTGTTCTCTTCCACTATGCCCTTCGATATGCTCAACTCTTAATAGATATCTCAGTCCGTCTTATAGTGGGGCACAGCTCTGACCAGGCTGAGGTGAACTGGCTCACCTGTACTGGCCTCCACTTTCTGAACTGCACAAAGACTGCACTTCCTCACTCCTTCGAGTCACTGACTGAACTGAACTCAGACTACTTAGCACTCCCCTCCACACCCCTGGTGGGTGTGTCCGAAGTGTACATGATATCATGAAGAGCCCTTAACCGTTACCTCTCCACTCATCCTCCTGGTATTGTGTACCAGGGCTACACATTCCCCCATGGTAAACGACAGCACTCCCGGGCTGTGAAATACAAGAGACATTTTTGTTTATTCATTAAACATCAACATTAAACATTAATTCGTCCCATCCGGGAGGTAAGGATGTCTTGAACGTTGCAAATAAAACATTATATATAGAAAAATACAATATTAAATAACATTTTCATATAAATAGACAATATGCTTGTGAAGGACCCGCACCAAACCTTCAACGTGGGTCCTGGGTGGGCTGCAGGACATCCGAATGCAGACCTCACTCAGTGCCTCACCACACGGGTTTTATGTTCAGAGGTAAGTCAAGGCTTCGTGTGAAATCATTAAAAGGCACCTTAGTGCAACTATTTACAAGATACAGTTTTTGGGCTGGCTCAGTCCTCAGCCTCTGAGTCCATTATAAGACATAATAGGGAAAAACACATATATATATATAGACTTTTTACAGTATTCACATTAATTTGTTATAATTACTGCTGGTATCGAATGGGTAACTTTCCTTTTGTGATTCGCTCTGATCTACGTGGAGTAGCCTCAGGTATATTAAGTTGCGATCTGTCTGCACTGCGTAACGGCAAACTATAGAACTGCCTCAATCTTTCTATGGATCTGGCAAGCGTACTGATGGCTGGGCGGTGTGAGTCAGCTTCACCAGGGGATCCCATAGTATGGGGCGCTGCTTCAGATGATCCTTCTTGAGATTCCATAGGTTGAGGTGTTGCTGGGATGGGTAACTCCTGAACGGGCTCGACTGGCACCACGGGCACAACTGGAGGTAAAACTTCCTCTTGTGGCTGATAAAACTGCAACACCGGAACTATTACAGCATCTCCCAGTCTAGGCCAATCCGCAGGAAAATCTCCCAGATCGGTGTGTATGACCTCTTCTTCCCTTTCTTTTTGATTGATGACAGGGTTCTTGTCACAACATTTTAAGGGTTCTGGACACAATTTCAAATGGTCTCTGGACACAGTGGTTATTGTTCTTCCTCCGTCCTTACTGATGATACAAACTTTTCTGTTGTCATATTTAGAATCTTGTACAACGTAGGGTTCTTGCTCCCACTGGTTATCCAATTTGTGCATCTTCCTTTTTCTTTTTAATACTACCTCTCCAGGCATCAAAGGCTTGGCAGGAGCATTTCGGTTGTAAACATCTTCCTGTTTCTCCCGTGCCTTGTTGAGACTTTCCTCTACACAGATTTGTACTCTTCTGTATTGCTCTTGCCGATTGATGTCCCAGTTTTCAACGGCGTCGTCTGCCTCCGGTTCTACCACTCCAAGTTCTAGATCCATTGGTAGTCTTCCGGGCCTTGCTCTCATAAGATAGGCTGGAGTGCAGTTAGTGGAACTGACAGGTATATGGTTATACAAATCAACCAAATCAGGTAGTAAATCCGGCCATCGATTCCTGTCTTCCAACGGTATGGATCTCAACAAATCAAGGACAATATGGTTCATTTTTTCGCAAAGACCGTTGGTTTGAGGGTGATATGGTGTTGTTCTAATTTTCTTGCACCCGTACATGTGACAGAATTCCTTGAATAAATCAGCTTCGAAAGCAGGTCCTTGATCGGTTAATACTTGCTCCGGATACCCATGCGGTCTGCAGAAGCTTGCTTGAAAGGTTTTCGCGGCCGTCACTGCGGTCTGGTCCTTAACTGGAACAACCACCAGAAATCTGGAGTAATGGTCCACCATGGTCAAGGCGTATGAGTATCCAGATCTACTTGGCGACAATTTGACGTGGTCCAGGGCCACAATCTCCAGAGGACGAGTCGTCCGGATAGGTTGCAGGGGTGCCTTCTGACTACCGTAGTCCTTTCTTCTGAGACCACAGGGTCCACAGTTCCGACACCACCTCTCGATGGAGCTGCGCATCCCTACCCAGTAGAACCGGCATCTCAACAGGGTCTCCAGCTTTCTCCAGCCAAAGTGTCCTGCTTGATCGTGGTATGCTTCCAACACCATTGGGACGTCTGCCTTGGGGACCACTATTTGCCAGACCATCTCATGGGTTCTGGGGTTGACGTATCTCCTGCACAACTTCTCACGGTATAGGAACAACCTGCTTTTCTCGTTCCACAGGAGCTTGGCTGACATAGGTGCTTCCTTTTCCAAAGAGGAGCCTTCCTGTCTTAACAACTCCTTGATGCGGCTGACCACTGGATCACTGTCCTGAGTCTCTTTCCAGCTGTGATGGGGTAAAGGGTTTAATGTTGCACCATACTGCTTTCTGTTGACTCGATGCTCGTGGACTACCCCATTTCGATGGAACGCAGGTAGCTCAATTTCTTCCAGGTCATCCGATTCTCCTTCCGTATCAGAGTCATGCGGCATTCGGGACAACGCATCAGCATTAGCATTCTTTCGACCTGCCCGGTACTTGATAGTAAACTGGTAATTGGACAACCGAGCCATCCAACGCTGCTCCATGGCGCCCAGCTTGGCGGTTTCCAGGTGCGTTAACGGGTTGTTGTCTGTGTACGCCGTGAACTTATTGGAGGCCAGATAGTGCTTAAATCTTTCAGTAATGGCCCAGACCAACGCCAGAAACTCCAGCTTGAAGCTGCTATAATTTTCCGGATTCCTCTCAGTTGGCCTGAGTTTTCTGCTGGCATATGCGATGACTTTTTCTTGGCCATTCTGCTTCTGACTGAGAACTGCTCCCAAACCTTCATTACTGGCGTCGGTGTACAGCAGGAACGGTTGGCTGTAATCAGGATAGGTTAAGATCTCATCACCTGTAAGGATCTCTTTCATCTTTTGGAATGCTTCAGCCTGTTCTTTACCCCAATTAAAGGGAGGGTTTCTGCTCTTTAAGGATTGTCCTACCAGGAGGTCCTGTAAAGGAGCTGCCTTCTTCGTGTAATCTTTCACGAACCTTCTGTAGTAACCCGTTAGTCCCAGGAACTGTCGCACTTCCTTAAGGTTCTTCGGCTCCGGCCACTTCTGGATGGCAGTGACTTTCTCTGGGTCCGGCGCTACTCCTTCCGAACTGACGATGTGCCCCAAGTATTGTACCTTCTGTTTGAGTAGATGGCATTTTGAGGGTTTTAATTTCATCCCGTACCTGGACAGGGACTCAAACACTTCTGCCAGGTGTTTCAGATGGTCCTCATATGTCTTGGAATACACGATAACGTCGTCTAGGTATAGCAGCACGGTTTCAAAATTGAGATGTCCCAGACAATTTTCCATCACTCTCTGAAATGTTCCTGGGGCACTGCTGAGCCCAAACGGCATTCTGTCGAACTCACAGAGCCCCATTGGGGTGGTGAAAGCCGTTTTCTCACGATCCTCCTCAGCCACAGCCACTTGCCAGTAACCACTAGTCAGATCAAGGGTAGAAAAGTAGTTAGCCGTTTTCAGAGCAGCTAATGATTCCTCTATACGTGGTAACGGGTATGCATCCTTGTGTGTTATGCGGTTCACCTGCCTGTAATCCACACACATTCTCATACTACCATCTTTCTTTTTAACCAGAACTAGAGGGGCTGCCCAGGGGCTACAACTATCCCTTATCACCCCGGCTTTCTTCATATCATTCAACATTTCTTTAGCCTTCTGATAATGAGCTGGAGGTATGGGCCTATACCGCTCTTTGATGGGAGGATGACTGCCTGTAGGAATATGATGTTGTACTCCCTTAATTATCCCAAAATCAAGTGGATTTTTGCTAAACACTTGGGCGTACTCTTGCACCACCCGTAATACCCCTTGCTTCTGGTGAGCGGGAGTGGTGTCCGTCCCAACATGGAGTTGCTGACACCACTCCGCCACCTGAGTTGCTGGGTCATTGTCCTCCGCTATTTGACAGGAGTCTAAGGACTCAGCCGGGAGAATAGAATTATTATCAACAGCATGTAGTTTAGCAATGGTTGCATAACGGGGTAAGTTTACCTCATCATCTCCCCAATTGAGAAGCCGTACCGGTACTCTTCCATTCACCACTTCTACTACTCCTCTAGCAGTCATAAGTGTAGGTCTATGTTCTGAATGGTGGGGTTCTACTACAGCTTGGTAATTCTGTCCTCTCAGACCTATGGCCGCCCTGCACCAAATGATCATTTCACTCATTGGGGTATCACAATAGGATCCGAGTCAGTGACCCGTACATTACCAATTTCGCCGTCTGTAAGCTTCGCTTGCTGTTGACACACCAGGGCCCGGATCTCTCTTTGGATTACTCCTTTCTGCCTTGGTCGGGCAATCTCAGCGAGCTGTTGGAGCAAGAACACAACTTCTCCCAAACAATTACCGATAATGTTAGTACCCAAAATTATATTTAAAACCGTTCTCCTCATTTACAGTCTTTACTACCAGAAGCCCCTGGTCTTTCAACTCCTCTCTGCCCACCTTTACATCTACACATTTTGTTCCGAGTACTTCTACAGGAAGACCATTAGAAGCATACACGGTAAAGTCAAGGCTCGGAGGTTTAAGACTGTCCATTGACCAGTACTTGGTATATAGGGCATCAGGTATTAGGGTCACCTGCGACCCAGTGTCTAACAATGCTGGAACAGCAATACCATCTAGAATAATAGACAGGTAGGGTCGCCCGCCCACATACCTGCGGCTCCAGTCTAGGGGGCCTGACGGGTATTCTCCTGGGTGTTGGCCCTTGGACCCAGGTTCTGCCCGTTTAAAGGACACTGTGGAGACATATGACCTTTCCGGTTGCATCGATAACAGATGATCTCTCGACGAGGAGGGTGTTGATCAGAGGTCGCTCCTGGGGGTGGCGTTGTCCTCCTCCGGGGGGGCGACGTCTTCTTTCTTCTCCGGTGCATCCACGGGACGTCTTCTGGGCAGTCAGCTAACAAGATCTTTCCTTCCTCCTCTTTCCGCAGCTGCAGGGCACTCATTACAGCAGCCAGATTTTTAGTCAGCTGGCGCACCTCTGAGCGCATACAGTCCAATTCACTAGGAGGTGTCACCTGCGCTTTGGCTTCAGCCACTAGCGGGGAAAAGGGGGTTACTGCCGGTTCCAGAGTGACTTCAGCCTGATGATGTTGGGTTGCCACCTCGGGTTTGCCCAGGGGCCGCAGCCCTTTTATTGCCATGTCCTTTAGGGCATCAAAGGTAGCATCCGGATGGTCTAAGGACCACCAGTTTACAGTTCTGCGTTCCTCTTGGGATCTCAATCCCTGTATAAATTGTTCTTTCAGCATTTTATTCTCGTCGATAGCATTTAAATTGTTAATTTGCTTGAGGGCTCTCAGGGCTCCCTGTAGTCGGCAAGCGTAGTCCCGGATGCTGTCACCTGGCTGTTGTGAACAGTGATAGAAGGCCATCCGGAGATCCGTTTCTGTGCGGTCTTCAAATATGGCATGCAGCTTAAGGAAGATCGCAGGTACCGACTCCTGATCAACGGTATCCCAAGTCTCCACTTCCCTCTCAGCAGCGCCAGTTAGCTGCCCTATTAGCACAGCAGCTTTTTGTCTCTCAGGCATGGAGTACATTTCTAGGATGCTGCATAACTTCCGCTTGAAGCCTGCTAATGTGCCTGGCTCACCGCTGTACTGGGGAAGCCATTTCGCCCCAGGCATATATGGGAGCGTTAGTGGCATGATCGGGACTACCGGACTGGGTGCAGGGCCTGCGCCCCCATCTGGCGCTACAATACCAAGCGGTGCGGGATTGGGGCCTCCGGCGGGGCCGCACTGTCAGCCGGTTGTTGTGACATCTTAGCGCCCCCTTGGTTAAACGGAGCCTACCGGTTTCAGATGCTGCTACTTCACAGGCACAGCAGTGGGAACAGGACCTTCGTCGCAGGCGCTCTGATGTCAGAGCGTTCACTTCCTGTTGCAGGACCTGCCGCTGAGTCAGAGCCGGGGGCGTGTCCAAGACTTTGCGCGCTCTTTCAGGTACGCCCATCTTCTTCTCCAGCGCCTTAGGGCGCGAATCTGGCGGCAAATATGGCGGTATTTGGCGCCAAACAACAGCAACAGTCTTTTTCGCCAAAACACTCCACAGGCACACAGGGCTCGCAATGCTGCAAGTTTCGTATCCTGTTCGTGACGCCAAAGTTTTGTGTCGACCCGCCACCACAATTGTGGGTTACCAGGGCAATGGGGTACTCAGAGCCGAGCCCATGGAAGTCTATGGGGTTTGTCACAGGTAGCGGTGGCTCGGTCTGTGGCCCTGGCGGTCTGGCGTATGTTGGGGATATATTTACAGGGGATAGATTTATATACAGTTCGTGACGCCACCTGTAGTCTTCTGGTAATTTATACCAGCGCTGCTGTAGAGCTCTGAGGGGATGGTGAGGCAGCTAGATGTCGGGTCCCCTACAGGTAGGACTCTTCCCTCAGGTCGATGGTTAAGGCAGGGTTGTGCAGGCATGCAAGTAAATAACTCAGTCTCACACGGTCAGCGTCTTTCCATACCTTTACTTGTAAGATGGTAAGGCAGGTCCCAGGGAGGCTGATGGGGTTGATGGAGGATGAGCTTTGAGGCAACGGCTAAGCAAGTTAGGGGCCTCCTTTACTGTCCAATGTTGATGAGTCCAACCAGCCTGAAGCGTAGTTCCCTCTATAACTCCAGCTATTCCAAAGCTGTACTGCCCAGTCAGTGTTGTGGTCGGAGCCTTCCTGTGAGAGAGCTGAGTTCCTATTCTTGCTGATCAGGCTCAAGGTTCTCACTCTCCCTGACCCCAGATACGTACTGACTCTTCAGGGATGCTTGCCACGACCTAAGGTCCGATAAGCCTCTGGTTTTCTTACCACTAAGCGTGAAGCTTTAGTGATCCTTCGGTCCCCAGTGACCGGTAACAATGTGCAGGTATCCTATACTTATGGCACTTCTCTGTTCTCTTCCACTATGCCCTTCGATATGCTCAACTCTTAATAGATATCTCAGTCCGTCTTATAGTGGGGCACAGCTCTGACCAGGCTGAGGTGAACTGGCTCACCTGTACTGGCCTCCACTTTCTGAACTGCACAAAGACTGCACTTCCTCACTCCTTCGAGTCACTGACTGAACTGAACTCAGACTACTTAGCACTCCCCTCCACACCCCTGGTGGGTGTGTCCGAAGTGTACATGATATCATGAAGAGCCCTTAACCGTTACCTCTCCACTCATCCTCCTGGTATTGTGTACCAGGGCTACACACATATAGTGAAAGTCAAATGCAAAAATGATTTTTAGCTAAAACACTAGCATTTAAATCTAAAAACAAACAAACCCTTTATGGGGGTCCATGTTCTTTAACACGAGAATTAGCTAGAAAATAAATTAGCTTAATTCATTAAATTTAAGTACCGTATATACTCGAGTATAAGCTGACCCGAATATAAGCCGACCCCTAATTTTGCCACAAAAAACTGGGAAAACTTATTGACTCGTGTATAAGCCTATGTGTACTGGTAAATTTAAAAAATAAAATAGATGCCAATAAAAGTAAAATTAATTGAGGCATCAGTAGGTTAAATGTTTTTGAATATCCATATTTAATCAGGAGCCCCATATAATGCTTCATACAGTTCCTGATGGCCCCATAAGATGGTCCATAGATTATGCCCCATATGCTGCTTCATAAAGGTTGATGGCCCCATAAGATGCTCCATAGATTATGCCCCATATGCTGCTCCATAGAGGTTATGGCCCCATAAAATGCTCCATAGAATAGGCCCCATATGCTGCTCCATAAAGGTTATGGCGACATAAGATGCTCCATAGAATAGGCTCCATATGCTGCTGCGATTAAAAAAAAATGACATACTCACCTCTCCTCGCTGGGGATCAGGTGCCGGTGTGCTGAGCAGGCGGGGACACCGACACGCTATGGGGGACAGGTGCCGGTGTCACCGCTGGCTCAGGCCCCCGGCACCTGTGATATTCACCTGTCCCCGTTCCACAGCCGCGCGCCGCTCTGTCTTCCGGGTCCTCTGGCTGTGAATGTTCAGGCAGAGGGTGCGCACTAACCACGTCATCGCGCCCTCTGACCTGAACATCACAGCCAGAGGACATGGAGGACAAAGCGGCGCGAGTTTGTGGAACGGGGAGAGGTGAATATCGCAGGGCTCCCACTGTCATACTCACCCCCTCATGGCATGTCTCTGCAGCCCCTGCTTCTCCCAAGGTCTCTGGCGCCGCAGCTCTTCCTTCCTGCAGCGGTCACGTGGCACCGCTCATTAAAGTCATAAATATGCACATATTCATGACTTTAATGAGCGGTACCACATGACCGCTGAACAAAGGCCCCGGAGACCATGGGAGAAGCAGGGGGGCTGAGGAGACCGTGCCAGGAGGGGGGTGAGTATATGTGCCAGGAGGGGGGTGAGTATATGTGATAGCAGCGCTCCCCCTTCCCCGCTGGTATATGACTCGAGCATAAGCCGAGAGGGGCACTTTCAGCCCTAAAAAATGGGCTGAAAATCTCGGCCTATACTCGAGTATATATGGTATATGACAAGAATGTTCATTTTTTGTGGTAGGAAAGATGTGTATCTTTGTACTGTGTTAGCCAGTAGATAGAAAAATATTTAGACCTGATGAAGAGACCTGAGTAGTCTCGAAAGCTTGCAATTTGTTACCATCTTTTCAGTTAGCCATTAAAAGGTATCAACCACTGAGGACTCTCAAGTCTAAATATTTTTCATTTTTTGTGGCTGTTTTTTTATGCATAATACCTTCGCCATATTGGAGACACAGACTTCTGATATTTCCTGTAAAGGCAGCATGTCAATTACATCAAGATGTATGATCTTTATGGTAGCGGAAACAAATGTGTGGTCAACTGACATAATTGTCATTCATTTTTAAAGATTTATCTGTATCTTTTACTAACCTACCTGATCAAGACTTCTATCAGTACATTATTAAAGTTGTCAGTAAAGGGTTTATCCCATAATGAACCTTTATTATAAATTCACAGGACAGGTCATACATTTCTGATTGCAGGCAGCCCCACAATTACGACCCCCATTAATCATAAAATGGAGGTCCTGAGCCACCTGTCCCTCTACAGTGCACAACCGCAGTAAGAACATTGAATAGAGCAGAGGATGAGCCTCATCCATATGCATCTTGTTATTATTATTTTATGACTCAATGTGGGACATCTACACTGTTATCACTTTAGATTTATCCACTTAAAAAATTCTTAACGATCTACTGCCTAATCAGAATATCACTCTTCTCCAGTTCTGGCACTGGTATTTGAAACATTTCCCAGGGACAACGTGTCTTCTAACCTTCCATATTAGCCCTCTAATGTCAGCTGGAATGTCTTCTCATCCCCTTTGTGTATATTTGCAGCTTCAGTGCATGGCTCAGTCCAGGGTTGGCTCCAGGTTTTCATGGGCCCCGGGCGAAAGAGTCTCAATGGGCCCCTTTAACACATACCCCAATTCATGATGCACAGATACGGCAGAGAAATATAGGTGTAGTACAATGCCAAACATTTCACTTACCTCATACATTACATGAGTGATATCTATTGTAAATTCTACAATAGCTCAAAAGACAAACAGTATTGACATCCATACAGTATTATGGGCACCCCTTAGTGCTCCATGCAGAATAATGAGCCCCATATATTGCTCCATACAGTATAATGAGCTCCAACTATTGCTTCATACAGTATTATGGGCACCACATAGTGTTACATACAGAATAATGAGCCCTATATATTGCTCCATACAGTGTTATGGTCACCACATAGAGCTCCATACAGAATAATGAGCCCCATATAATGCTCCACATATAATGGGCCCCATATAATGCTCCATATATAATGGGCTCTATAAGATGCTCCATATATAATGGGCCCCATATGATGCTCCATATATAATGGGCCCTGTTATGTTCGGTAGCTGAGGAGTGCAGGTAAAAAAGGCAATACACCAGAGCAGTTGGAATCTATGAGATTGCAGTACCCTGACTAACCACCACAACTAGAGGCAGCCGTGGAGCGTTCCTACGTTGGTTCTAGACGCCTCGTCACAGCCTGAGAAACTAACTACACCTAAAGATAGAAATAGGAAAGCTATCTGCCCCGGAGCAGAACCCCAAAGATAATAGAAAGCCCCCAAACATGTAATGGCGGTTAGACAAGATGAAATACTGACACAGAAAGAAAATAGTATGAGCAAACGCTGGGGCCCAAACTAACTAAATAGAAAAGGATAGGAAGGGTACTTACTGCAATCCCAGAAAACCCTGAAAGGCACCAACTCTACTAATTTCAAAATCACCTGAGATCACACGACCTCTTCCACCTAAATTAGTTCTCTGGTGTAACAAAATCAAAACAGCAGCCACTGAAAAAACTGGAAAAAGCAAAAGTACAAACATCAGTGGCTGAACAAAACTGAGAGGGCAGAAGCCCCCGGAGGGGACCCTGAAGGCCCCCACAGAAGTGCAGGACAAAATGCAAAAATATAGCACAAACACAAAAGAAGAAAATGTCTTATCTGTAAGCAGGAGATGCAGACAGGACACAGCAGGCTACAAGGGAAACAGGAATAAAGGATCCAGACCAGAACAATTGAACACCGGCAACCCTGATGGGAAGGTGACTCCCTTATATAAGACCAATCAGTAACACCTGATTCCCAGTCCTCACAATCTTCACTGGACAGACTAGCACCGCTTGTAACCACCAGAGGGAGCCTCTGCTCAGAACTCATCTCAAACCCATTCACAACAGTACCCCCCCTTGAGGAGGGGTCACCGAACCCTCATTTGAGCAACCAGGTCGGTCAGGATGAGTTCTATGATACGCACGGATAAGTCTCCTAGCATGGATGTCCGAAGCAAACACCCAAGAATTGTCTTCCTGACCATAACCTCTCCATTTAACCAAATACTGGAGTTTCCGTCTAGAAAAACGAGAATCTAATATTTTCTCAACCACATACTCCAGATTGCCCTCAACCAAAACAGGGTCAGGAGGCACAGCAGCAGGAACCACTGGCTCAACAAACCTCTTCAACAAGGACTTGTGGAACACGTTATGGATCTTAAATGTCCCTGGAAGAAGCAAACGAAAAGAAACAGGATTAATAATCTCCATGATCTTATAAGGTCCAATGAACCTAGGCTTAAATTTAGGAGATGCTACTCTCATAGGAATATTCTTTGAGGACAACCAGACCAAGTCCCCCACTTTAAACCGAGGACCATCAGTCCTATGCCGGTTAGCAAACCGCTGGGCCCTCTCCTGAGAGAGGGAGAACCTCTCCACTACCTGGTCCCAAATCTGTTGCATACGCTCCACAACAGAGTCAACACCTGGACAGACAGAAGCCTCCGTCTGTCCTGAAGAAAATCGAGGGTGAAACCCAGAATTACAAAAAAATGGAGACATCAAAGTGGCAGAGCTAGCCCTATTATTAAGAGCAAACTCAGCCAAAGGCAAAAAAGAGACCCAGTCATCCTGATCAGCAGACACAAAGCATCTTAGATAAGTCTCCAATGTCTGGTTTGTTCTCTCAGTTTGACCATTGGTCTGAGGATGAAATGCCGAGGAGAAAGACAATTGAACACCCAGTTTAGAACAAAAAGTCCTCCAAAATCTGGAAACAAACTGGACTCCTCTGTCAGACACAATGATCTCAGGAATGCCGTGTAAACGAACCACGTGCTGAAGGAACAACGGCACCAATTCAGAGGAGGAAGGCAACTTAGGTAATGGCACAAGATGTATCATTTTGGAAAACCTATCACAAATTACCCAGATGGTGGTCATTCTCTGAGAAACAGGAAGGTCGGAAATGAAATCCATAGAGATATGGGTCCATGGTCTCTTGGGCACAGGCAATGGCATCAACAAACCACTAGAGCGAGAGCAAGGCTTGGAGCGAGAGCAAGTCCCGCAGGACTGCACAAATTCCCTGACATCACGAGACAAGGTAGGCCACCAAAAGGACCGACTAACCAAGTCTCTGGTACCAAAAATTCCGGGATGCCCAGCCAATGCGGAACAATGAATCTCAGACATCACACTCTTTTTCCACTGGTCCGGGACAAACAATTTTCCAACAGGGCAGCGCTCGGGCCTATCCTCCTGACACCCCTCCAGAGCAAGTCTCAAATTGGGCGAGATGGCGGAAAGAACTACACCCTCTTTCAAAATAACAGAAGGATCAGATAACTCAGGAGAGTCCGCAAGGAAACTCCTCGAGAGGGCATCCGCCTTAACATTCTTAGTGCCAGGAAGAAAGGAAACCACAAAATTAAAACGTGTGAAAAACAAGGCCCACCTGGCCTGTCTAGGATTGAGTCGCTTGGCAGATTCCAGATAGACCAGATTCTTATGGTCCGTAAGGACCACCACCTGATGTTTGGCTCCCTCCAGCCAATGTCTCCACTCTTCAAAAGCCCACTTCATGGCCAATAACTCCCGATTACCCACGTCATAATTACGTTCAGTAGGAGAAAATTTTCGAGAGAAAAAGGCACAAGGGTTACTTTTAGAGGTCTCTGGATCTTTTTGGGACAAAACGGCACCTGCCCCAATTTCAGAGGCATCAACCTCCACCTGAAATGGCAGAGAAACATCAGGCTGCCGTAGAACAGGAGCAGAAGTGAATCTCTGCTTAAGTTCCTGAAATGCAGAGACTGCCTCAGGAGGCCAATTCACCACATCAGAACCCTTTCTGGTCAAATCAGTTAATGGTTTAACAATAACCGAGAAATTACCAATAAATTTACGATAAAAATTGGCAAAACCCAAAAATCTCTGAAGAGCCTTTAATGAAGTAGGTTGGACCCAATCACAGATGGCCTGAACCTTGACCGGGTCCATTTCAATAACAGATGGGGACAAAATGAATCCCAGAAATGAGATCCTCTGTACGCCAAAAAGACACTTTGATCCCTTCACATACAGAGCATTCTCTCTCAAAATCTGGAATACAGTTCGAACATGTTTCACATGAGAGTCCCAGTCATTAGAAAAAATCAAGATATCATCCAAATAAACAATGAGAAATTTGTCCACAAAATCCCGGAAAATGTCATTCATGAAGGACTGGAAGACGGAAGGAGCATTAGTGAGCCCAAAGGGCATCACCAGGTACTCAAAATGCCCTTCAGGGGTATTGAATGCCGTCTTCCATTCATCCCCGTGCTTAATGCGAATAAGGTTATACGCCCCCCTGAGGTCAAGCTTGGTAAACCAAGTAGCGTTTTTCACCCTGGAAAACAGGTCAGAAATCAAGGGTAACGGGTATTGATATTTCACAGTAATATTGTTCAAGAGACGATAATCAATACACGGCCTTAATGAACCATCCTTTTTGGCCACAAAGAAAAAACCGGCACCTAAGGGTGAAGAGGATGGTCTGATATGACCCTTCTCCAATGATTCCTTGATATAAGACCGCATAGCGTCATGTTCAGGTACAGACAAGTTAAAAAGGCGACCTTTAGGGAATTTACTACCCGGCACTAATTCAATAGCGCAGTCATAGCTCCTATGGGGAGGCAAGGATGCAGATTTACTTTCGCTAAACACATCAGAAAAATCAATCAAAAAGTCAGGAACATCCTGAGCCTGGGGGGGGGGGGGGAAAACGGAGTGTTGGTATTAACACATTGGCAGCCCCAACTGGTTACAGACACAGATTTCCAATCCAAAACAGGATTATGAGACTGTAACCAAGGAAAACCCAGCACGATAATGTCATGCAGATTATACAGAACCAAAAATTTGCAGCACTCCTGGTGATCAGGTTCAACCCTCATTATCACCTGAGTAGAAAACTGGGGTTTATTCTCAGCCAAAGGGGTTAGAATCGATCCCCAGTAGGGGAATAGACTTCTGTAGGGGTATCAAGGGAAATCCACAACGTTTAGCAAAATCATAATCCATCAGGTTAATAGCTGCTCCAGAATCAACGAAAGCCTGAGCAGAAAATGAGGACAGAGAGCATATCAGAGTGACAGTTAATAAAAACTTAGTCTGAACACTACCCAAGACAACTGAGCGTGCAAAACGTCTTCCCCGCTTAGGGCAGACTGAAATAGCATGAGAGGCATCACCACAGTAGAAACATAACCCATTGCGCTTTCGAAACTCATGACGCTGTGCCCCAGACACCACTCTATCACACTGCATGGGTTCAGAAGCTGGTTCACAAGGCAACGCCATTCCACGCATACTTCTCGCTCACGCAAACGTCTGTCAATTTGAATCGCTAATGACATAGAATCATTGAGACCAGAGGGGACAGGGAATCCCACCATAACATCCTTTACATTATCAGACAGACCCTTCGGAAAAGGGCTGCCAAAGCGTCGTCATTCCATTTGGTCAGGACTGCCCACCTACGGAATCTCTGACAGTATAACTCAGCGTCATCAAGCCCCTGATTTAATGCCAACAAGGCTTTTTCAGCTTGATCAGTGACATTAGGCTCATCGTACAATAACCCCAAGGCCTGAAAAAACGCATCAACATCACTCAAAACAGGATCCCCAGGTATCAGGGAAAAAGCCCAATCCTGAGGATCGCTGCGCAGGAGAGAGATGATAATTTGAACCTGCTGCGCTGCATTCCCTGAGGACTTAGGTTTTAAGGCAAAAAACAATTTACAATTATTTTTGAAATTCTGAAACTTAGCTCGATCCCCTAAAAACAAATCTGGCATGGGAATCCTAGGTTCCACAACAGGCAACCCAGCAAGATAGATAGCAATACTCCGAACCTCAGTGGCAAGCTGATCCACACGGCCAGACAACTGTGCAAACTCCATTGAGAGAAAAGATCCTCCCCAGCACCCAGAGATACAGAGGGAAAAAAAAAAATAAAAAATTCAACAAACAGAAAAATATCTCTGACAACTCTGACAACCTTTTTTCTTTCACAATAATTTTTCCCTTCTGTGAGTACCATACAATTTTCAATTTTTAGGCCGGTGATACTGTTATGTTCGGTAGCTGAGGAGTGCAGGTAAAAAAGGCAATACACCAGAGCAGTTGGAATCTATGAGATTGCAGTACCCTGACTAACCACCACAACTAGAGGCAGCCGTGGAGCGTTCCTACGTTGGTCCTAGACGCCTCGTCACAGCCTGAGAAACTAACTACACCTAAAGATAGAAATAGGAAAGCTATCTGCCCCGGAGCAGAACCTCAAAGATAATAGAAAGCCCCAAACATGTAATGGCGGTTAGACAAGATGAAATACTGACACAGAAAGAAAATAGTATGAGCAAACGCTGGGGCCCAAACTAACTAAATAGAAAAGGATAGGAAGGGTACTTACTGCAATCCCAGAAAACCCTGAAAGGCACCAACTCTACTAATTTCAAAATCACCTGAGATCACACGACCTCTTCCACCTAAATTAGTTCTCTGGTGTAACAAAATCAAAACAGCAGCCACTGAAAAAACTGGAAAAAGCAAAAGTACAAACATCAGTGGCTGAACAAAACTGAGAGGGCAGAAGCCCCCGGAGGGGACCCTGAAGGCCCCCACAGAAGTGCAGGACAAAATGCAAAAATATAGCACAAACACAAAAGAAGAAAATGTCTTATCTGTAAGCAGGAGATGCAGACAGGACACAGCAGGCTACAAGGGAAACAGGAATAAAGGATCCAGACCAGAACAATTGAACACCGGCAACCCTGATGGGAAGGTGACTCCCTTATATAAGACCAATCAGTAACACCTGATTCCCAGTCCTCACAATCTTCACTGGACAGACTAGCACCGCTTGTAACCACCAGAGGGAGCCTCTGCTCAGAACTCATCTCAAACCCATTCACAACAGGGCCCCATATGATGTTCCATATCTAATGGGCCCCATATGATGTTCCATATATAATGGGCCCCATATGATGTTCCATATATAATGGGCCCCATATATGATGCTTCAGTGCATGATGGGCCCCATATAATGCTTCATATATAATGGCCCTATATATGATGCTCCAGTATATTATGGGTCCCATATATGATGCTTCAGTGTATGATTGGCCCCATATAATGCTCCATATATAATGGGCCCCATATACTGTATGATGCTCCAGTGTATGATAGGCCCCATGTAATGCTCCATATATGATTCTCCAGTGTATGATGGGCCCCATATATGATGCTCCAGTGTATGATGGGCCCCGTATATGATGCTCCAGTGTATGATGGGCCCCATATATGATGCTCCAATGTATGACGGGCCCCATATATGATGCTCCAGTGTATGATGGGCCCCATATATGATGCTCCAGTGTATGTTGGGCCCCATATATGATGCTCTAGTGTATGATGGGCCCCATATATAATACTCCAGTGTATGATGGGCCCCGTATGATGGTCTCCATATATTGCACCAAACATAAAAAAAAATAAAAAATGAAATACTCACCTCTCCTCACTGGCCACTGCTCTGCTCGAGGCACCGCCCCCAGTACTGGCACAGGCACCGGGCCCCCATAGCATGCCGGTGTCCCCAACTGTGAGTGGGCCCCCCGCCTGCTCAGGGCCCCGGCACTTGCCCGGGTGCTGACGCCGGCCCTGGCTAAGTTCCCCTTTTCTTCTTCAACACCAGTTGTGGCGCAGTGATAAACAGTTTTGGTCTCAAAAACTACAAAGAAGAAAACCAAATATTCACCCCTCCTATTTCTTTAAAGAACCTAAATTAATCTGACTTTTCTGCCTTCACCTTCACTTTTCAAACCTCTTAAATTGGTAAAGCAGTTGTCCGGTTTTACGTCAAAGCTGGGGACAAGCATGTAAAGCCTTAAATTGATAAAATAAGCATTACTTATCTGTTGAAGCACCTGCAAATACACTGTCCCTTTTTTGCGTTTTTTTTCTAACTATTTCACACTAACATGTTGACTGAATTATTCAAATTATTATGAACATGTGGATAGCATGTATTGTTTTTTTATTATTTTGATTACTATCATATTTATTGTATTCATTGGGGGATAGCAGGGGATTTTTCTTTTCTTTTTTATAATTTTTGTCCCTAAAATTGTTTATATATTTTTTTCCATAATTTATTCCCCAAAAGATTCTAAAAGATCTCTTTCAGAATAACAGATCTCAGGGGACATACAGTATTGTTTTTACTTTTTTGTCCATTTTCAATTTGATAGGGACATTCTTAGAGTCCCCAATTACAGGGGAAAACAACCTAATACAGTGACGTAAGTCAATGACAGAGTTGAGCTGGGCTCACTAGGACTTAACAGCTCTGCAATGCTGGCTGACACTTTGTGACCACATCATCGCCACATCAAGTAGAAAAATTGATATGGAGCACTATGGAGATAGCCAAAGATAAGACAGAAGTAACGCCAAACTACCAGTGATGCTAAACTGCTCATGCTAGATTACAAAAGAGCTTTAACCCCTTGGTGACAGAGCCAATTTGGTACTTAATGACCAAGTCAATTTTTACAATTCTGTTTGAGCGCATTGCAGGGATCAGAAGGGAGGGAGCACTATTTGACTTTTTGAATGCAAAATTGGATGGAATCGATGTCGTGCGCCATGTCGCATTTGCAGACCCCCTGATGTACCTAACCCCAACCCTAACACACCACTAACCCTAATCCCAACCCTAACCATAACCCTAACCCCAACACCACAACCCTAACACCAAGACAACCCTAACCCCAACACAACCCTAACCCCAACACAACCCTAACTCTAGCCCCAACCCCAACCCTAGTCAAACCCCTGCCCCAGCCCTAACGGAACTGAACCATAACCCTAGCTCTAACCCTATCCCCAACCCTAGCCCTAACCCTAGCCCAACCATAACCCTAACCCAATCCTAACCCTAGTCCAACTCTAACCCTAGCTATACCACCAACTATAACCCCAACCCAACCGTAACCATAGCTATAACCCCAACACTAACCCTAGCTATAAATCCAACTATAACCCTTACCATAACCCTAACCCTGACCCTAATGGAAAAATGGAAATAAATAATTTTTTTTATTTTATTATTGCTACCTAAGGGAGTGAAAAAGAGGGTTTATTTACTATTTTTTATTTTGATCACTGTGATAGGGTCTATCACAGTGATCAAAATGAACCAATAGCAACCAATGGGAGAAATATCCTATTGCTGCCGGGTGCCGGTAGACCTCGGCGGGCCCACTTTGCATGTGCCCACCATTTTTTTTCCAGAGGAAGACGTCGAGGGCTGGGGGATGCAGCCGGAGGGACAGGGGACATCGCAGGTACAGGGGGGCTCAGGGGACTTTTTTGCGGTCGCCGTTATTCCGTGAATAACAGTGATTGCAACACTGGGGTCGGTAAAAACCGACCTGAATCATGTTCTCTTCGGTCTCAGCTACCCCCAGTAGCTGAGACCCCGGAGGTATTCCAATGCTGGGGTGCACTATAGCCTTATTTTTCAGCGCGGCACTGAGGAATAAGTACCCTTAACTGCCACTGTTAAAAGGAGCATCGGCGGTTGTTAAGGGGTTAAAGGGAATCTTTCAGGTCATTTTTGTTTCAATAATTTTTATTTCAGGACATTTTACAATATCAGAGTAGGGGAACAGGTTATATGCGACAATATAACATGAGTTGAAATTCAACATATACAGTACAGGCCAAAAGTTTGGAAACATTCTCATTCAAAGATTTTTCTGTATTTTCATGACTATGAAAATTGTACATTCACACTGAAGGCATCAAACTATGAATTAACACATGTAAAATTATATTGTAAGGTTCTTTGTCTCTGTTGACATGTTCCTTGAAACTCAGTTTTCCGTCGGCCATTTTGCTTTCTGTCTTTCTGCAGCTCTTGCCCTCAGTTAATATGGAGTTTCCAGTTTTCATGTTCCCGCCCTGATTCTTCCCTCTTGCTTCTTAAGCAGCCTCAGCTGAACAATCAGTGCTCCTGAATCAAGCCTCAGTCAGTCTGTGACCTGACTCCTGCTAACCTTGGACTTGTACTCCAGCTATTCCCTACTAAGGAACCTTGGAACACTTTTGGACTCTGGAAACCTGCTGTTTGGTGAATCCATGTTTGCAGAGGAATTACGGTACAGAGAAGAGATCCTGAACCTGCTTTGGAGATTTATTGTAGTGCTTGAAGTTACTCTGGCCTGCTGTGTCTCCTGTCGCTGTTCCTGCAAACTGTGTGAACTTTTCAGCATGCTTGTATGAAGCAATACAAGTCATTTCATATCAACCTGTGTCTCCTGTGTTTTCCTCGCACCCAAGCACAAGACGCTATAGGAACTGTACACTATACATGACAAGATTCAGGAGCCAATGTTTAGTGTCTGCTGGGTCTGGGAAAGCCGTGTCTGCTGTGACTATGGATATCAGATGTCCGTTTAATACCTTATGTGATGACAGTGGTTGTGACTTCTCACAACCATTCCAGGTGAGCGCATTCCCTTAAAATTTTACTCTGGAGTGTTACCACAGGTAAACACTATTGTTTTTTTTTTTTTTTTTTCTTCCTTTCCTCTTCTCCTTCCAGCACTTCTGCCTTAAAAGATCTGGAAGATGGAGGCCCGCATAAAGGAACTTTGCGGAGTGACTGATACAATCCTTTCAGATGTACAGACTTTAAAAACCCGTTTTGCAAGCCTACAGGACCTCACTAATCATAATTTGCAAGTGTTTGGACAGACTACCCAGGAATTGCGAGCCAGGATTGAGGCTATAGAGGAACGAGCCCAGGCTCCTGCCATAACCCCGAGTTCTGGGATCCCCAAATTACCTCCTTTTCGTTTTGGCGGTGAACGGGAGAAATTCAGGGGATTTATTAATCAATGCAATTTATTTTTCTCTGCACATGCTTCACAATTTCCCACTGAACGATCCAAAGTGCTTACTATAATCATGTTGCTTACCAATAAGGCTTTGATGTGGGCAAACCCTCTGATTCAGACTGAGGATGATTGTTTGAATCACCTTGATGCTTTTATTTCAGCCATGGGGCAGGTGTTTGATGACCCCAATCGAGGTGCAACAGCTGAAGCAGCCATGTTAACTTTGCGCCAAGGTAAGCGTTCAGTAGCCGAATATGCCCTGGATTTCAGGAGATGGGCTCTTGATACCACTTGGGACACTTCCGCTAAAAAATCTATTTTTCGGAAAGGGTTGTCTCCACTGATTAAGGATGAACTTGCTCGTGCCGACCCTCCCACTGCGTTAGGTGACTTTATTAACTATTGTATCCGTATTGATGCTCATCTGACTGAACGCAGACAAGAGAGATGGTTCGAAAATAATCGCACTAACCTTTTACTACCTCCCTCCTCAGCTAAGGAACCTTTGAGTAGGATCACAAGGGAACCAGAACCTGAACCCATGCAGGTGGACTCTTTACAAAGACGGGTTAGTGATGCACGCAAAGAACATCGTATAAAGGAAAATCTATGTTTCTACTGTGGTAAGTCAGGGCACTTCATTATAAACTGCCCCAGCCGTTCTCGTAAGACTACTGCAGCAGTCATTCACTGTGAGTGTTGCGAGAGGAGCTCTGTCAGGTCCGAGCCTCAGGCTCCAGAGAGATCTGCTGCAAGAGATCTTGATTTCTCGGACTTAAACTCTGTTAGTTCTGGGGACGATGACGGATAAAACGCTGCAATTTTTCAAGTTTCCTCAGCGGTGTCCCAGCTGAGTTGTAAAAGAAACAGTTCTCATTGCTTCCTTTCCATCAAACTCTGGGTTGACTCAGTCTGGGTGTCTAGCTCTGCTATGATCGACTCAGGAGCAAGTGGAAATTTTATGGATATCTCCTTTGCTCTGAAACAGGGGATACGTTCAGTGAAGAAGGCTACTCCAGTACAGATGGAGACTGTGGATGGCTCTCTACTGACTTCTGGACCAGTGGATCAAGAAACAGAGCCTTTGAGGGTCCTTATGGGTAAAGATCATCAGGAGAAAATGTCTTTTTTGCTTATCTCTTCTCCCCACTTTCCCATTATTCTAGGGCTACCATGGCTGCAGGCGCAGAATCCTACGATTAACTGGGAGACCAAGGAATTACACTTTCCGGAGAAACAGATGAGTCAAGGAGTTTCAGCTTGCTCTGTTCCTAAAGGAACCATGTCAGTCCCTGAACTACCAGCTGTATACCAGGACTATGTGGATTTATGTGACAAGAAGAACGCTGATCAGCTTCCTCCTCACCGTCCATATGATTGTCCAATTGAATTATTGCCTGGAGCCGAGATACCTTTTGGTAAGATCTACCCCTAGCGGGGCCCGAGCTAAAAGCTTTGAAGGATTATATAGACGAAAATTTAGCCAAGGGCTTCATACGCCCCTCTTCATCTCCCGCAGGTGCACCCATCTTCTTTGTGAAGAAGAAAGATGGATCTCTGAGACCCTGCATAGACTATAGGGAACTCAATAAGGTTATTATTAGAAACCGTTATCCATTGCCTTTAATCCCTGAGTTGTTGGAGAGAGTGCGGCATGCCAAAATTTTCTCTAAACTGGATCTCCGTGGGGCCTATAACTTGGTCCGTATTAGACCTGGGGATGAATGGAAGACTGCTTTCAGGTCACGCTATGGACACTTTGAATATCTAGTTATGCCTTTTGGTCTGAGTACCGTCCCAGCCACTTTCCAACACTTCGTGAATGATATCTTCAGGGATCTCCTAGATACATTTGTGGTGATTTATCTGGATGATATTCTAATTTTTTCTAACTCCACAGAGGAACATCATGGACATGTGAGAATGGTCTTAGAACGCCTAAGACAAAACCATCTCTACATCAAACTTGAAAAATGTGAATTCCATAGGACCGAAATTCAATTTCTGGGGTATGTACTATCTACGCAAGGGATTAGTATGGATGGAAGCAAGACCCAAGCCATCAAGGATTGGCCAATTCCTAGAAATGTGAAGGAGGTGCAGCGTTTCATCGGGTTTGCCAACTTCTATAGACGTTTCATTAAGAATTTTTCTGAGGTAGTGTCACCTATCACCCAACTTACCCGGAAACAGTCTAGGTTCTCCTGGACCCCGCAAGCTCAGGAAGCATTTTCCTGTTTAAAGGATAAATTTACCACCGCACCTATCTTAGTACATCCCAACCCCGAGCTTGCCTTCATAATAGAGGTGGATGCTTCAGACTGTGCCGTTGGAGCTATACTCTCTCAGAGAACAGGTGAGAAGAATGTCTTGCATCCCTGTGCCTTCTTTTCCCAGCAGCTGTCTTCGGCTGAGAGGAACTACGATGTGGGCAATAGAGAATTGTTGGCCATTATTGCCGCCTTCAAGGAATGGAGACACCTTCTTCAGGGAGCTGCACAGCAAATAGTCGTCCTGACAGACCATCGTAACCTTGAATTTATCAGGTCGGCTAAGTGCCTGACTCCTCGCCAGGCTCGCTGGAATCTTTTCCTAAACCAATTTAATTTTGTCATTTCTTATAGACCAGGATCGCGCAATGGAAGGCTGATGCACTCTCTAGGATTCATTCAGCAGAGACACGTCCACTTACTCCTCCTAAGACTATTCTTCCTGACTCTAGATTCCTGGGAGTGATTCATAATCAAGACCTACTTAAGGACATCAAGGAAGCATACCATGCGGATTCTTTGTTGGCTCAACCCCCAAGGGACGTAAGTCTTGTCTTTAAGAATGGTGTGTGGATTCAGGGACAACGTCTGTATATACCTGAAACAGTCAGATTGAGAGTATTGCAACTCATCCACGATTCCAAGATAGCCGGGCATAGGGGAATTCTAAAGACACAAGAATTTCTTTCTCGTTTCTTTTGGTGGCCCACTTACAGGAAAGATGTCTTAAACTATGTCACTTCATGTGAAGTCTGTGCAAGATGCAAAACACCTCGCTCCTCACCAACTGGTCTGTTGCAACCTCTTCCCACCCCGTCCCACCCGTGGGGATCCATTTCTATGGACTTCATTGTGGAGTTACCAACCTCTCAAGGGAAGAACACCATTCTAGTGGTGGTTGACCGTCTAACAAAGGCAGCTCATTTTATCCCTTGTGTCGGCTTACCCACTGCAAAACAGACATCAGACTTGATGATTAAGAATGTGTTTCGCTTACATGGAGTACCGGATGAGGTCATTTTGGATCGAGGGGTGCAATTCACTTCAAGGTTTTGGCAAAATTTCTGTGCAGCATTGGACATTAAAGTAAACCTTTCTTCTGCTTTTCATCCCCAGACTAATGGACAGACAGAACGAACCAATCAGACCCTGGAGCAGTATCTCCGCTGTTTTATCTGCCACCTACAGGATGATTGGGTGGATCTACTTCCACTGGCTGAGTTCTCTTATAACAACTCTCAGAGCGCCTCCACTAAGCAGTCTCCTTTTTACTCCAATCTAGGTTATCATCCTAACATTCTTCCTCGATTTCCCATAGATACGCCCTTGCCGGCAGTGGCTGAAAGAATCACTTCTTTACAAAAGAATATGGATCTTCTAAAGGAAAATCTAGAATTGGCTCAGGAAAGGTACAAGAAAGCAGCAGATAAATTTCGTAAACCTACACCAGCTTTCAAGGTAGGAGATTTGGTCTGGCTGTCAACCAGAAATCTTAAATTAAAGATTCCATCGTCTAAATTGGGACATAAGTACATTGGACCTTATAAGATCAATAAGATTATAAGTGCTGTTGCTTGTCGTCTTCAACTGCCCAGAACTATGAGAATCCACCCTGTCTTTCATGTATCCCTACTAAAGGCTGCAACACCCAATACGTTTCCTGGACGTTCTTCTCCTTGCCCTGACCCAGTGCTGGTCGATGGTCAGGAAGAATTTATGGTGGAAAGGATTCTAGATTCCAGGTTGTACAGAAATCAGTTGCAATATTTGATTAAATGGCAGGGCTACCCAGTGGAGGACAACTCATGGGAACCAGTCAATAATGTAAATGCTCCTCGCCTGCTCCGCCAGTTTCATCAGAGGTACCCTGACAAGCCTGGTCTGAGGTCATCCGGAGGTTGTCCCTAAGGGGGAGTAATGTAAGGTTCTTTGTCTCTGTTGACATGTTCCTTGAAACTCAGTTTTCCGTCGGCCATTTTGCTTTCTGTCTTTCTGCAGCTCTTGCCCTCAGTTAATATGGAGTTTCCAGTTTTCATGTTCCCGCCCTGATTCTTCCCTCTTGCTTCTTAAGCAGCCTCAGCTGAACAATCAGTGCTCCTGAATCAAGCCTCAGTCAGTCTGTGACCTGACTCCTGCTAACCTTGGACTTGTACTCCAGCTATTCCCTACTGAGGAACCTTGGAATACTTTTGGACTCTGGAAACCTGCTGTTTGGTGAATCCATGTTTGCAGAGGAATTACGGTACAGAGAAGAGATCCTGAACCTGCTTTGGAGATTTATTGTAGTGCTTGAAGTTACTCTGGCCTGCTGTGTCTCCTGTCGCTGTTCCTGCAAACTGTGTGAACTTTTCAGCATGCTTGTATGAAGCAATACAAGTCATTTCATATCAACCTGTGTCTCCTGTGTTTTCCTCGCACCCAAGCACAAGACGCTATAGGAACTGTACACTATACATGACATATATATTTAACAAAAAAGTGTGAAACAACTGAAAATATGTCTTATATTCTAGGTTCTTCAAAGTAGCCACCTTTTGCTTTGATTACTGCTTTGTACACTCTTGGCATTCTCTTGATGAGCTTCAAGAGGTAGTCACCGGAATGGTTTTCACTTCACAGGTGTGCCCTGTCAGGTTTAATTAGTGTGATTTCTTTCCTTATAAATTGGGTTGAGACCATCAGTTGTGTTATGCAGAAGTCTGGTGGATACACAGCTGATAGTCCTACTGAATAGACTGTTAGAATGTGTATTATGGCAAGAAAAAAGCAGCTAACTAAAGAAAAACGAATGGCCCTCATTACTTTAAGAAATGAAGGTCAGTCAGTTCGAAAAATTGGGAAAACTTTAATAGTGTCCCCAAGTGCAGTTGCAAAAACCATCAAGCGCTACAAAGAAACTGGCTCACATGAGGACCGCCCCAGGAAAAGAAGACCAAGAGTCACCCTGCTTCTGAGGATAAGTTTATTCGAATCACCAGTCTCAGAAATCGCAGGTTAACAGCAGCTCAGATTGGAGACCAGGTCAATGCCACACAGAGTTCTAGCAGCAGACACATCTCTACAACAACTGTTAAGAGGAGACTTTGTGCAGCAGGCCTTCAAGGTAAAATAGCTGCTAGGAAACCACTGCTAACAACAGGCAACAAGCAGAAGAGACTTGTTTGGGCTAAAGAACACAAGGAAAGGACATTAGACCAGTGGAAATCTGTGCTTTGGTCTGATGAGTCCAAATTTGAGATCTTTGGTTCCAACCACTGTGTCTTTGTGCGACGCAGAAAAGGTGAACGGATGGACTCTACATGCCTGGTTCCCACGTGAAGCATGGAGGAGGAGGTGTGATGGTGTGGGGGTGCTTTGCTGGTGACACTGTTGGGGATTTATTCAAAATTGAAGGCATACTGAACCAGCATGGCTACCACAGCATCTTGCAGCGGCATGCTATTCCATCCGGTTTGCGTTTAGTTGGACCATCATTTATTTTTCAACAGGACAATGACCCCAAACACCCCTCCAGGCTGTGTAAGGGCTATTTGACCAAGAAAGAAAGTGATGGGGTGCTACGCCAGATGACCTGGCCTCCACTGTCACCAGACCTGAACCCAATCGAGATGGTTTGGGGTGAGCTGGACCGCAGAATGAAGGCAAAAGGGCCAACAAGTGCTAAGCATCTCTGGGAACTCCTTCAAGATTGTTGGAAGACTATTTCCGGTGACTACCTCTTGAAGCTCATCAAGAGAATGCCAAGAGTGTGCAAAGCAGTCATCAAAGCAAAAGGTGGCTACTTTGAAGAACCTAGAATATAAGACATATTTTCAGTTGTTTCACACTTTTTTAAGTATATAATTCCACATGTGTTAATTCATAGTTTTGATGCCTTCAGTGTGAATGTACAATTTCCATAGTTATGAAAACACAGAAAAATCTTTGAATGAGAAGGTGTGTCCAAACTGTTGGTCTGTACTGTAAAATATTATTGGAGTATGACGAAAACTACCATATAAACTATATGAAACTATATGACTGATAATGCAACATTAGGCAGGATAATGGAGAAAAGAGGAAAGGGAAAAAATGGAAGAAAAAAGGGGGGAGGAGGTGAACTTGGAAACGGTAGGACAAAGGGGAAATTAGGGATAAAACAAGGGGACAGAACCAAATAGTCCACTGAGAGTGGCGACACGGTAAATGTCAACAATCTTAAAAGCTTTCTACTAGACAAATCCACTGGCTATAGATCCATATCAATCAGTTGTAAAGGACTCTGCATGTGGAGAAAAACCTGAATTCCATAATGCCCATTTAGATTTATACTTTGTAAGGGAGTTGTTGTTCAATGTAAAAACTAATTTGAAGATGTTATGGGATGCCAATCTGTCCATTAGCATATTGAGACTGGGAATTAGCTCAGATTTTCACCTGGCACCTATTAGCATTTTGGCAACTGAGAAAATATGAAAGAAGATTCATTTAATATCTTGAGGAAGAGAGTCTGAGTCGAGGGACAAAAGAGAGAGTTGAGGAGACATAATTAAGACACTATCCGGTAATTTTTGTGTAGTATTGTAATACAGTAGCATCCTGAAATACAGATTGTGCAGCCCTTTCAGGATATGTAACTTTGGGAATTATGGGTGGGAAAGGGGTGACTATTCATTTGCAATTTATATACTTGACTTGCCAAAGTACAACAGATTTGCCTGGGGCTTACAGGAACACACCGGGCCACGTAGAGAAATAAAAGTTACATATCACGAAACAGTTGCCCAATCCTTATTTCAGAATACTATTAGGATACTACGGGTAAAGGGTTGTATGGAATCATATTATATTTTATGTTTTCCTGGGCAAATTTTGTTTTGGATTGTGCCAGCTTGTAAACTAAAAAAAAATAGAAGCATCTTTCATAAGTCATAAGGGGTACAATACAAAAGTAGAGACACAAGAGACCCCTTATCCAAAGACCTGCATATGTGATGTTTGTTACTAAAAATTAAACAGTGAAACAGAGCAAGGTCCTGAGCGCACATATGTTATGATACTCGGTCTCCTTCACTTTCCTTATAATGTCTTTGTAAGACAACTATCATACTCTTTAGACAAGGTCATGGAAATACATGACTTGTCTCTGTTGTATATAATTTCTCAATTCTCATCCTAATGACCACAGGACCACATGACAAGCAAGGACAGGTTGACCTAACTTCAAACAGAAACATTTCCTACACACACGGCTGTGTTTCTATAGACTTGTATTGTATTCTAAACCCTAGAAAATGTTCCGTTACGCAAAATGTAATATTTGTGATGTATCAGTTAGAGGTTAAGTCTTATTTTTTTTCAATAGCAGAAATATTTCCGAGTTTCCTAATTGTGGCAGCCAGTTTTCTAAAAGTAACCAAAGGAAATGCAATCATAATAATTATTACTTTCAGAAAGTATTATCATTAAAGTTGTCTTATGCAAGTGCCACAGAGGTCAAAATGCAAGGGCCACAGAAATCAGTAATCTCTCTTTGCAAACTGGTTTGACCAAAGTAAGCCAAGGTCAACACTTTCCCTGCAGTGACCGGTGGTGGAAAACTGTTACATGGGCATACATTCCTATGAATGGTTGTTATTGTAATATAAGGAATGATTAAAGGGTTTGTCCACTACTTGGAAAACCATTTCTAAATCACGATAGTTTCCCCTTGTAAAATAAGAGCAGTTATACTCACTTTCAGTGCGGGCGCTATTCTAGTGGTGTCAGCACCTGCCCTCCCAAGACTTGTGTGACATTGTTATGTCACATGAACTCTGTAGCCAATCAGCGGACAATTACCTTTAACTACCAGGTGTCAGTTTTGAGGACAGCAGCCGCTGATTTCCAGTAGGGCTTGCATGACATAACAATATCACATGGGCCCCTGAGAGCAGGCAACAACATTCATTTTGCGCGTGCAAAAGAAGTGAGTATAGATATTGATATTTTAACATGTTTGACATATAGTTATTGACAAGGGGCTGTCCCAGTTGTGGACTCCTTCTGCCCACAGCCTATTTTACTTTCCTGACTAGGCCAAATTTTACACTATGTGGTAATAACTATGGAAAGCTTTAATGTATCCTAGTGATTCTGAAATTGTACTTCCTGTTAGTGGTAAATTTAGCCTGATAGTTTTTGCATTTATTTGTGAAAATATCAATAATGGCAAAAATTTTGAAAATTTGGCAATTTTCAAATTTTAATTTTGATGCCCTTAAACTAGATACTTACATCACACAAAATAGCTAATAAATAACATGTACCACATATCTACTTTACATCAACGTTATTTGTTAAACAAAATGTTATTATTATAAGGCGGTTAGAAGGGTTAAAATTGATAAGCAATTTCTAATTTTTTCCAACAAAATTTGCAAAACCACGTTTTGTAGGGACCACATCATATTTGAAGTTACTTTGAGGGGCTATATGACAGAAAATACCCAAAAATTACACCATTTTAAAAACTGCACCCTTGAAAGTGCTCAAAGCCACATTCAATGAGTTTATCAACCCTGCAGGTGCTTCACAGAATTAAAGATATATGGAAGGAAAAAAAAATACATTTTAGTTTTTCCTTCAAAAATGTTGATTTAGCCCCAAATTTTCCTTTTTCACAAGGGTAGCAGGAGGAAATGGACCATACAATTTGTTTTTCAATTTCTCCTGAGTATGCTGATACCCTATATATGGTGGAAAACTATTGTTTGGGCGCATTACAGGGCTTCTGAATGGAATGAGTGCCATTTGACTTTTGAAGTGCAAAGTTGGCTGGAATAGTTGGCGGACACCATATGGCATTTGCAAAGCCCCTGATGTGCCTAAGCAATGGAAACCTACCACAGGTGACCCCATTATGGAAACTACACCAATCATGGAACTTATCTAGCGGTTTGGTGAGCACCTTGAACCCACAGGTGCTTCACAGAATTTTATAATGTTGAGCTGCAAATATTAAAAAAAAAATTTCTTTTCCAACAAAAATGTTGGTTTTGCCCCAAATTTTGCATTTTCTCAAGGTTACAGGAAAAAGAGGACCATACAATTTGTTGTTCAATTTCTCCTGAAAACGCAGATATGCCATAAGTGAGGGAAAACTACTGTTTAGGCACACGGCAGAACTCAGAAAGGAAGGGGTTCCAACTGAATTCTAGAGCTCAATTTTGGCTGGAATAGATTGTGGATGCCATGTGACATTTTAAGAGCCTTTGACATGCCAAAACAGCATAAACATCCACAAGTGACCCTATTTTGGAAACTACACCTAATGAGGAATTCATCTAGGGGTGTAGTGAGCATTTTTAACCTTCAGGTGATTCACAGAATTGTATAACATTAGCAATATTAGACTGAGTCAATGTACATGTGACGGACACTATAACAGACTTACCACCTGAGACTGTATGAGTGTCTGGGGACGTGCTGGAAAAGCCGGGAACTCATGCTGTGACGTGAGATGATGTTGTGAGCACGCCTGCAGGTGAACAGGACCTGCAGTACATGACCACTGTGGGAGTGGTTGAAGGCGGGGCTAGGTCCTGAACTCCTAGGGATGATGACAGGATCCGGGAAAGCCAAGAGAAGTGTCAGGCGAGCCGAGGCAGACCAGAGGACAGCACGGTAGCCAAGGGGAGAGACAAATAGCATTGTAAGAGACAAGCCGTGGTCAGAAGCCAGAGAGAGACACGAGGTACCAGTACATTATGTCCTGCTCATACTTATGGAGCCATGGACCACATAAATTAAAAGGGCTCTCATCAATTAAGAAATGGCAAATATTTGGACGCTAAATGTGGTTTAGGCACACTGTGGGGCTCAGAAGAGAGAAGGGAAATTGGGAGTGCAGAATTTCCTGAATTTCTTTTGGGGGGAGTCATTTCTTTTTTCCAGAGCTTTTCTAGTACCAGTAACATGGAAGCTCCCTATATTTCCATTGACAGATGGCGGACCTGAGTGGTGACTTTCTTTTTTTGTGGATTGAGTTGAAGTATTTAATTGGGAACATTTTATATAACATTTGGGATCACATTTATCCTGCGCTCAGCACTTACAATGGGGTTTTCATCTAAATCTCTGAATGACATGATTCAGATGAAATTCCCGATGGATCCAATCAGTATAATGAGACAGCAGAGTTACTCTGGACTCCTTCTGGTCTCTGTTCAGCAGTGTCCTTCTTTTCAGAGGTGCACAAAACTGTGTCTGACCTCACTTTTATGCACACCTAAAAAGATGGACACAGCCAGATCATAGGCCAGTGTCTTCAGTGTCTCCATCTGTCTCATTATAGGGAATTTTCCACTGGGGGTACTTTCATAATCATTTATTTCAGAGATTTACATGGAAACCCCAGTGTAAGGGTCAGGAACCCTTTTCCTTCTATGACGTATGGGTATGTCAAAAATCATGAAGGAGATAAGTCCACCAGAATTAGAATCACTCTCAAGGGGAGTCCTCTCCATTTTATCTCATAGAAACAGATCCCAGGCATGAGACAACCCCCTTAACTTTTCAGATATTTGACCATTTCTTAGAGTAACAACTTTTTTTTATTTAATAATCCTCCAGTAATTGCAATTTTTTTTTATGTTTTAACTTATTGTTGTTCCTTCTCTCCCAAACAAAAAGCTGCGGTGCCTTTTCAATGCCCAGTTCATGCTCTTTTAGGACAGTTGCTCTGCACACAATATTCAAATGATTAGAAACTTGGGCTTTCACTGTCTGAGCCTCCCTGCTCATCGCCCCCTAACACAGAAGAATATCTGTGCACAGACTCTTTGAATGAAGAATGCTGATTATTGACTAGCAGTAGTTGAAAGGAGCATGAACAAGGTTGTCAGGACTCTGAACATTTTTTGATTACTTTTTGTGCATTACTGCCCTTTTCCAAGATGGCGTCTTTGGTCTCATGTGCACTGTGTCTTCCTGCTATATAACTCCACCCCAGCCTTTAGTCTGTGCTAGAGTATTCTGTCTTGCATCCAGCTTCTGCCTTGCATCCAGTTTCTGACCTCTGGTGGCTCCCTGGCGTTGTACCTGCTCCTGTGAACCTGTTGGTGATCCTGCTACTCTGCTCTGAGTTCCTGCTGCATACACCGGTTTCCAGTAATCCTCCTTCATCTGGCTGCTGGTGTTTACTTCCTTCTGCATTTGCTGGACATGTAAGCTGTTGCAGCTCTGCTCTGCTTAAACCTGAGACTATTACCCAGGCCTCCCTGGTTGAGCTAAGTTATTATTTGAACTGCCTTATAAGCATATCTACCTGTGCTTGGACTAAGCAAGGACTTATTCGTGTCAAGAATCCTCAAGTATATTTGTTGTTATGAATGTGCTAGAGATGGTTTCTGAGCAGAGGCTCCCTCTGGTGGTTACAGATAGTACTGAACCTTTCACCGAGGAATGGCAATCTGGGTTCACTGACTGGTCTGATATAAGGGAGGTTCCCTCCCATGATGGTTGCCGGTGATCAATTGTTCTTGCCTCAATTGTGGTTCCTGGTTCATTTGGAAGTTTGCTGGAGTCTTGCCTGCATCTCCTGCTTTCAAATAAGATATTTTTTGCTTTTCTTTTGTGCTTGCTTTTTGCATTGTTTTCTGCACTTTTGTGGAGGTCAGCCAGGTCCCCTCCTGGGGCCTGAGCTCCTCACAGTTTATCTGCAGCCACTGTTATTTGCTCTTTTGCTTTTCCTGTTTTGTCAGCGGCTGCAGCTTGGTTTTGTTCACACTTTGATCTGATTTAGCGGGTGGCGAGATCGTGTGATCTCAGTATTTTTGTAATCAGAATTGTTGGATTTTTGTAGGGTTTTCTGGGTTGCAGAAAGTAATCTCTCCTTTCCTATCCTATTTAGTCAGCTTGTGGTCCCAGCGTTTGCTCAATCTATTTTCTGCCTATGTTTGTGTTTTCATCTTGTCTAACCGCCATTATATGTTTGGGGGCTTCCTATTTTCTTTGGGGATCTGCTTTCATCTTTCTGCCTTTAGGTGTAGTTATCTCTCAGGCTGTGACGAGGCGACTAGGATCAACGTAGGAACGCTCCACGGCTACCTCTTGTTGTGTCGTTAGTTTAGGAATCTGCAACCCATCAGTTACCAACATCCCAGTTGTTCTGCTGCCCTACTGTTGTTCCTGTCCTCCTCAGCTACCGAAACACAACAGTACCACCGGCAAAAACTGAAAATTATAAGGTACTCACAGAAGGGAAAAATAGTGTGGAAAGAAAAAAGTTGTTAGAGTTGTCAGAGATTTTTTTTCTTTCTGTCTGTTGCATTTTTTCCCTCTTTTTCTCTGGGTACTGAGGAGGATTTTTTTTTTCTTTCAATGGAGTTTGCACAGTTTGGGGGGCTTACTATTTTCTTTGGGGATCTGCTCCGGGGCAGATAGCTTTCATCTTTCTGCCTTTAGGTGTAGTTATCTCTCAGGCTGTGACGAGGCATCTAGGATCAACGTAGGAACACTCCACGGCTACCTCTAGTTGTGTGGTTAGTTCAGGTTACTGCAATCCATTAGGTTCCAGCCTCTCTGGTGTATTACCGCTTTTGCTATTTATTGCCATTTCTCCTCAGTTACCGAAACAGTATAACCGGCCAAAACTGAAAATTATATGGTACTCAACACAAGGGAAAAATAGTAAAAAAGGAAAAAGAAAAAAGGGAGTTGTCAGAATTTTTTTTTTCTGTTTGTTGCATTTTTTCCCTCTTTTTCTCTGGGTGCTGAGGAGGAATTTTTTTTTTCTCTCAGTGGAGTTTGCACAGTTGTCTGGCCGTGTGGATCAGCTTGCCACTGAGGTTCGGAGTATTGCTACCTCTCTTGCTAGGTTGCCGGTTGTGGAACCTAGGATTCCCATGCCAGATTTGTTTTTGGGGGATTGGGCTAAATTTCTGAATTTCAAAAATAACTGTAAGTTTTTTTTGCCTTAAAACCTAAGTCCTCAGGTAACGCAGCACAGCAGGTTCAAATTGTCATCTCTCTCCTGCGCAGCGATCCTCAGGATTGGGGTTTTTCCCTGACACCTGGGGATCCTGTTTTGAATGATATTGATGCATTTTTTATTGTACGATGAACCTAATGTCACTGATCAAGCTGAAAAAAACCTTGTTGGCATTAAATCAGGGTCTTGAAGACGCTGAGTTGTACTGTCAGAAATTCCGAAAGTGGGCAGTCCCGACCAAATGGAATGATGATGCTTTGGCAGCCCTTTTTCGGAAGGGGCTGTCAGAGAATGTAAAGGATGTTATGGTGGGATTCCTGCTCCCTCTGGTCTCAATGATTCTATGTCATTGGCTATTCAAATTGACAGACGTTTGCGTGAGCGCAGAGGTATGCGTGAGATAGTGTTGCCTTGTGAGCCAGCTTCTGAGCCCATGCAGTGTGATAGAGTGACTTCTGGGGCACAGCGTCATGAGTTTCGAAAGCGCAATGGGTTATGTTTCTACTGTGGTGATGCCTCTCATGCTATTTCAGTCTGCCCTAAGCGGGGAAGACGTTTTGCACGCTCAGTTGTCTTGGGTAGTGTTCAGACTAAATTTCTGTTGACTGTTACCCTGATTTGCTCCCTGTCCACATTTTCTGCTCAGGCTTTTGTTGATTCAGGAGCAGCTATTAACCTGATGGATTTTGACTTTGCCAAACGTTGTGGGTTTCCCATGATACCCTGCGGAAGTCTATTCCCTACTGGACATTGATTCTACCCCTTTGGCAGAGAATAAACCCCAGTTTTCTACTCAGGTGATAATGAGGGTTGAACCAGATCATCAGGAGAGTTGCAAATTTCTGGTGCTGTATAATCTGCATGACATTATTGTACTAGGTTTCCCATGGTTACAGTCTCATAATCCTGTTTTGGATTGAAAATCTGTGTCTGTGACCAGTTGGGGCTGCCAATGTGTTAATGCCGACACTCCTGTTTTTTCTGCCTCTCCCAAGTCTCAGGATGTTCCTGACTTTTTGACTGATTTTTCGGATGTATTTAGTGAAAGTAAATGTGCATCTTTGCCCCCTCACAGGAGCTAGGATTGCGCTATTGAATTAGTGCCTGGTGGTAAATTTCCTAAAGGTCGCCTTTTAACTTGTCTGTACCTGAACACGATGCTATGCGATCTTATATCAAGGAGTCATTGGAGAAGGGTCATATCAGACCATCCTCTTCACCTTGGGTGCGGTTTTTTTCTTTGTGGCCAAAAAGCATGGTTCATTGAGGCCGTGTATTGATTATCGTCTCTTGAATAAGATCACTGTGAAGTATCAATATCCGTTACCCTTGATTTCTGACCTGTTTTCCAGGATGAAAAGTGCTAGTTGGCTTACCAAGCTTGACCTCAGGGGGGCGTATAACCTTATTCGCATTAAGCACGGGGATGAATGGAAGATGGCGTTTAATACCCAGAGGGGCATTTTGAGTACCTAGTGATGCCCTTTGGGCTCACTAATGCTCCTTCCGTCTTCCAATCCTTCATGAATGATATTTTCAGGGATTTTGTGGATAAATTTCTGATTGTTTATTTGGATTGATATCTTGATTTTTTCCAATGACTGGGACTCTCATGTGAAACATATTCGGACTGTGTTCCAGATTTTGAGAGAGAATGCACTGTATGTGAAGGGATCAAGTGTCTTTTTGGCGTACAGAAGGTCTCATCTCTGGGATTCATTTTGGCTCCGTCTGTTATTGAAATGGACCCGGTCAAGGTTCAGGCCATCTGTGATTGGGTCC
>JARQOD010000001.1:905739580-905796120 GCA_033576555.1 Oophaga sylvatica
CAGAAACTTGAGGCGCACACGGATTGTACTGTGCTGTCAGGTCAGGAAGAGGAGGAGGGTGACTCTTGGGGCAATGAGTGGGTGTAAGGATCCCGGATGTTCCATGGAGCCTGTTTTGCCCTTGTCCAAGATGGAGTCTGGTACTTCGCCCTGTCCTGGAACTTCCTGTCTGTCCTTCTATTTAAGTCCAGGTTGGGAGATCCTCCTTGCCTTAGTCTTTTGTTGCTGTTTGCTTTTGAGCTTCCTCCTGGCTTGCCTCTGGAGTTCCTGCTGCTGCTCGTTACTCGGTGCTCTGCCTCACCACTTCCAGCTGCATTCAGTCTTCTAAGCTGCTTCTGGATCCTGGCTGGGGTTACCTACTGTCCAGACTTCTGAGACTTCTCCCTGTTATGCTCCACCCATGAAAAGGTGTCATCTTTTCTATCTGCATAGTTCTGGACTTCCACGTATAAGTGCCAGTCGCACTCTTGCTTCTTATTACTGCTGGACATCCACGCATAAGTGCCGGTTGCACTCTTGCTACATACTAATGCTGGACTTCCACGTATAGTGCCGGTCGCACTCTTGCTGCAAATTACTGCTGGACTTATTTGCATTAGCGGTCGCGCCCTGCTACTAAGTTTTCTGGACATTTCTGTTTTGTGCTGTGCACTTCAATACAATTGCAGGAAAGTCTCTGTTAGTTTTTGTTCTATTTCTTGCTTTGTTAAATACACTTATTTGTCTCAGCTTTGGTCTCAGACTCTTTTATCCCACGCAATCAGATTCCATAGTACCCACATAATTGCTACAGTGGGAGAACAGAGAGGATGAAGATGAGGTAGTAGATCCCACTCGGTGTAAACCCAGAGGCATGCAGCTGAGTAGCTCAGCAGAGGAGGAAGACGAGGAGGTAATGTTGCGGCTTCCCACAGACACAGAGTAATGCAACCACGACAAGCAATGTATCCTCATCCCCCAACTCTGTCAGTTGCCAGCAGAAATCATGGGTCTGCAGTTTCCCAGCTTGGGTCTTTTTTTTAGACCACCAATAATGACACAAATCACGTTATCTGCCAACTTTGTTAAAAACGACAGCGTAGAGTTAAAAAAAAGTAATAATTTGACTACTACATGCATGAACTGGCACATGAGCAATCAACATGCGTTAATCTGGGAATCTCACTGTGCTAAAATGCAGACTAACGGGCCTCGCCAATCACTGTCCACCCCATCAACTGCATCTTCTGATTCTTCCTCCTCCCTCACTGTGGCAAGGGTTGTCACACAGGTCTCCGGCCACAGAACCTCCATTTGTTTCCCCCGTTAAAAGCGGGGTGAATGAGAGCCCATCAACTGATACGGAAGTGGACATGCCTGCTGTTTTGACTAATCTTAGATACTAAGCACACCCCATATTTCTCAGTCCACCATAACATCTCTCCCCTGCACCTCCCTCACAGACCAGCAGCTTGTCGTGTTCACCCTACTCCACCCTAAGAGCTTGAACTTCACCATCTTCAATTAATAGTAATAACCTTTATTTATACATCACAAACATATTTGGTAGTCACAAGTTTGCAAGTCAGCAGTTCATATAAAGCAGTCAAAAGTTACTAAGTTTACGATAATCAAACAAATAAAGCTAAAATAATGACGACCCTGCTCTTCAGAGCTTACAATCTACAATGAGGTGATGGTGACAAAAAGTACAGGTGCTTATTCACAATGATGATCCAACCATCTTGAGGAAATGGGGGCAGATAAAGGCTTTTGGGTACGTTTGAATTATGTTCAGAGAAATAGAGGATAGGCTATATATAAGAAGGACATTGCTTAGGGAAAGTGATAGGCCACTCTAAACTGCACCTAAAAAAGTTGTGTTTATACTCCTAATTTTATGGGGATAAAGGGTAAGAGGTGGGTTATCTAGGTAGAAGATTGAACTGAGCCAGGCACAGACCAGATCAGGGGTGTTACCATCTTTGAGTGCCTCAGAGGTTGAAAGTTATGAAAGGCCATGAGAAGTGGTTAGAGATAGAAGCTGGGGTGCAGTTGGGGAGGTGGGACTGTTGAAGTTTCCTAGATACTGACGGTTTACGAAAGCAGATGGCCATCGCAGTCCCCCAGTTCCAGTTGCCCAGTCACCATTACTTCTCTAACAAAAATGTGCCTACGCTATACAAGCATGTTGCAGACAGCATCACCCGTTCCCTGAAAAATTCTATGTCTGCCAGGGTGCATTTCAACACTGACACCTGGATGAGTAAGCATGACCAGGGCATTACATCTCGCTTACTGGGCACTGGGTGACTCTGGTGGCTGTGGGGCAGGCAGTCAAGGGGCTGCTCAACAAGTCTTGGAAACCCCAAGACTTGCAGGGCGCTTGTGGATGGATAACTAAACCACTACACACCATAAGAAGGAGAACTAAACTACTAGACAACAGGGCTTGTGAAATACTACTAAATACCTAAAATTGACCTACTAAACCACTAAACACCATAAGATGGAGAACTAAACTACTAGACAATAGGGGTTGGAAAACTAAAATACTAAACAACTAGTGTTGGAGAACAAAACAAATACATACCATAGGATGGAGAACTAAAGCACTAGACATCAAGGTGAAACTAAACACCCATCTTGGAATCCCAGGGCTTGCAGGACAAACCTCTGTATCTAAAACTTCCTCCAGTGTTTCTGCTTCCCGCCACCTCCTCTAGGGTCTCCACCTGTGCCCTCAACCTCTGCCTTAATGAGACACATGTTCTAACACTGCAGAGAGAATCCACCCCTACCTCTGTACTGCACAATCAGGTAGTGTTTACATTAATATGCCTTGGAGATCGCAGTCATACAGATCAAGAGTTGTGGACAGCTATCCATACCGAGTTTGAGCAATGTCTGTCTCCACTCAACCTGGGGCCAGGGAAGGTCATGTGTGATAACGGTGCATACCTGGTGGAAACGCTATGCCAGGGCTACCTCTCACGAGCATCCTCAACCTGATGATACAGCAATTCCTCTGCCACTGTTCCAGCCTGGATGCACTGATGCAGAAACCACTGTTGATGTCTGCTCATTTTCAACATTCCACTTAAGTTGGTATAGAGATCTTTCGCCTACTGGTTAACCAATTAATATGCGATGTGACTACACCATGGAATTAAACTCTGCACATGTTGCAGTGACTGTGGCAGCAGCACCGAGACCTGGTGCGGTATAACATTTTGCATAGCCTGCCACAACGCAATATGGACGTGGTGCAATTCATACTTGAGGAGTGGACACAGATGAAGGACCTCTGCACCCTTCTGCACGTGTTCAAAATAGCTGCTAAGATTGTTAACACTGACGATGCTGTCATTAGCATCACTATTGCTGTCATCTACATGCTGGAACACACTTTTAATAGTCTGCAGGAGAAGATAGTGGTGGTACCGGGAGAAGAGGAGGAAGCGAAGAGGATGCGAAACGTTTAACAATATCTCTAAGTTCCAGTCTGTCATCTCACAGGTGGTTGCTATGTTAGGAACAAATGGAGAAAGACGAAAAGGAAGAGGTGATGGATGCGCAATAGATAGGAAATGAAGAGGATAATATTTCCTCTGTGTTGTCCTTGGTTGCCAGGAGGGATGGAGGTACCAAGCTTGAGTGTTATCCTGCCACCAACACACTATGGACTTGTATTTCAAGAAAGAGACCAACCCATGAGCACCTTCACGCAGCATTACCTGCAACATGATTGTTGCCCGTATTGTTAGGATTCAAAATATTGCTGACTACTGGGTTATCAGTCTTTTCGATGCAAAAGTAAATGTTGCCAGTTGCTTCCTACCTGGGGAAAGGGACCTACCCAAGCTGCAGTATCAAAACATGCTTGAAGACAATCAGTGGTTTTCCCCGAGACAGCAGTGAGGTACACATTGTGCATCGCAGTGATAGGCTTCCAACCTTGTGAACAATGAGTCATCAATGTAAAAATGGTTCATCGGTGTCCTTCTTTCAGAGGTGCACAAAAATGTGGCCAACTGCTTTTATGCACACTTAAAAAGACCAGACGACATCCACAGTGTCTCCATCTGCCTCATTATAGGGAATCTTCCTCTCGGGGCTTCATCTAAATCACATATTTCCAAGATTAAAGCTCCACTCTGGATTGTTTAAAATGGTACATCTAGAAAATTGGAACTGCATTACTGCCATAGAACAATGGTTAAGTGCTATATTACATACATGTGAAATTTTGAAAAATTGGAAATGCAAAATTTGCTATAGGAAAATTTAAAGTAAAAAGAAGATACTTAGCACATATATTGTCCAATGTATATGAGCCCAACTGCAGCATCAATGCGTACCTTACAATTGGGTCCCTGACCTGATAAGACACCTCTCCTGGATTAAAAAGTCTACAATATATGGGGCAGGAAGAAACCAGCTAGTTAAAACCACCTGAATCTGCTGGAATTGAGCGTGGGAGTGCACATGTCACATGAGTTTGCTACAAACAGAAAATGACTGACCAGCACATCCCTACTAGTGTGAATACGTGCCAGCTAACATAACAATTCTAAGAAAATATAAAGCTTGCACTCTGGATTGTTTAGAATGGTACATCTAGAAAATTGGAACTGCATTACTGCCTTAGAACATTGGTTAAGTGTATATTATGTACATGTGAAATTTTGAAAACTTGGAAATGCAAAATTTGCTATAGGAAAATTTACAGTAAAAAGAAGGTACTTAGCACATAGATTGGCCAATGTATATGAGCCCAACTGCATTGTTATTGAATACTTTTGCATTTTTGTTTTTTCCTTTTCAAAGCCATATTTTTCATTATTTCCTTAGGATAGGTCATCAATGTCTGATCAGTCGGGGTCTGAACCAATAAACCCCCCCCCCCTCGATCATCTACTCCCAGTGTTGGTGACTGCTGGCTGGAAATGCTCAATTGTGAAGCTGCTCCATCTGATAGTGGCTGTGGATAGGTACTTCACCTTCTAGTCAAATCAATATGGGCTGTGCAGCCTGCATGAAAATACTATTATATTTTTGTCAATATACTACAATTCTGTAAAGAAAACTACTTCTGAAACTGACCATAGTCATGTAACGGAAATTTGGAGATTGAGTAAGTTTTTTTCTTGGCTTACGTATTGCTGTAGTCTCATTGGACCAATTTTCCATGTACCCTACTCCAACTTATGGCTTAAAAAGTACTTTATCAACACGATTCATCTCTCAAATATTTCAATAAGACTTGGCTAACTTGCTTAACTGCTCCCAATGATGAACTCAAATACAATTTCAGTAGCATGTTCAGGAATTTAGTGGGATAAAAATTAGCTTCTTGCTCTAGCGTTCATCATTATTAAAGGTCACCAGATATTGAACACAAAGCACCAAGTCTATCATACACAGCTGTTCAAGAGGGAAGGGAGGATAGATCACTTGTTTACTAAGTAGGAATAAAAACAACTGGAATAACGCAGACTATGGATGATACAGAATGACTAAGAAGTAGGCATTATTTTACAGGAATTAGGTGATTATCATAAATGGGCTATTAACCCCTTAACGACTGCTGATACGCCTTTTAACGGTGGTAGTAAAGGGTACTAAAACCACAGTGCTGTTAATTAACGTCGCTGTGGAAAAAGTGTAGAGCGCCCCCAGAGTCGGATTTTCTCTGGGGTCTCAGCTGCCGGGGGTAGCCGAGACCCCAAAGAACATGATTCAGGTCGCAGATCAGTGCGCTTGCGCAGGAGCTGCGACGGGACGCAAAGAAGAGGCCGGCTTCGCTAGAAGATGGGAGGCGCCAAACCGGACCGCGACGCCCATTGGATCGGACCGGATGGCAGACTGCCCCTGGGTGAGTATAATCTAACTCGTTTTTCTTCACTTTCAGGTGACATCGGGGCTTATCTACAGCATTACAGAATGCTGTAGATAAGCCCCTGATGGCGGTGGTGCATCTCATAGTCCAAAAATGGGGTGACAGACTCCCTTTAAGCTGCAAATTGGCTCTGTCACTAAGGGATTAAAATTCAGGCCCATAAAACACAAGAATAGACTGCTCATAATATCTACATGTGGACTGAGAAGAGATGTAGCACCATAATATTAGTTAAGAGTCAACTGATTAATATCCACCAATTTTATTTTGGAAAAATATTACTGCTATTATTGCTGCAGTTTATTTTTTGTTTAATTTATTACTAGCTGAAGAGCCCAGCACTGGTAACTAACTGTGGTTAGTTATAACAAATTATAATGATTATCCTCCATCACATAGTCCAGTGCCCATATACCCATCACACATCCTCCTTCCCTTAGTCCCATGCCCATGTACCCATTGTCATGACTGCAGCTGCCGCCGCGCCTGTCATGACTATGGTCGCAGCCACCGTACCTACCCCGCCCCCTAATACTTACGGCTCCGTTCCGGCGGCGCGGCGTCAAGCTGCTCGAGTGTCCCGGCGTCTCTTCTCCGCTCTGTCGGCCTCACGTCGGGCGGCGGACCTGCGCATGGTCTTAGGTCGTGGCCGCACGCTCTGCCGACCCTTTAACTCTTCACACCTGATCTGGACCATCTGCCGTCCAATCAGATGCTTTTGCTGGCTATATCAGGCCGCCCTCGCTTAGTGGAGGCGCCTGATTATTGTGTGCTTCTGTGTACTCATTCTACAGTAGGCCATCTCTGCGGGTGCTTGCCTGCTTTTACTAATTAACTCTTTATTTGCTTCTGTTCCCAGCTGTCCCTGGTAACTCAGCCTCGGGTCCCCTGTCCTCTGCTGTCCTGGTGGCCCTTCATCTCCTCGTCCTGCTCAGCTGCCCCTTCCCTCTCTGTCCTGGTCCCTTTCCTGGTGCTTCTGGCTCACTCTCAGAACCTGTTAGGCCTTCTAGGTCCCTATTCTCAAGCCTACCCTATCTATGTTGTCTCTCTGCTTCACCATGAGCCGTCTCTCTTGGTACCGGCTGTCGCTGTATCTGAGTCCCTCGGGCCTGCCCCTAACGATCCCTGTATAGGGGTCAGTTCCACCTGGTTTGCTCACTTGGGAGAGGTTCGGTGCCATGACCCAGAGGGTCCACTCCTGGAAACTAGCCCCTCCTAAGTGTCACACTCATCATACATATCCTCCATCCCATTGTCCAGTGCCCATATACCCATCATACATATCCTCCATCCCATAGTCCCCTGCCCATATACCCATCATACATATCCTCCATCCCATAGTCCAGTGCCCATATACCCATCACACATCCTCCATCCTATAGTCCTGTGCCCATATACCCATCATACATATCCTCCATCCCATAGTCCAGTGGCCATATACCCATCACACATCCTCCATTCTATAGTCCAGTGCCCATATACCCATCACACATCCTCCATCCCATAGTCCAGTGCCCATATACCCATCACACATCCTCCATCCCATAGTCCAGTACCCATATACCCATCATATATATCCTCCATCCCATAGTCCCCTGCCCATATACCCATCATAATATCCTCCATCCCATAGTCCCCTGCCCACATACCCATCATACATATCCTCCATCCCATAGTCCAGTGCCCATATACCCATCACACATCCTCCATCCTATAGTCCTGTGCCCATATACCCATCATACATATCCTCCATCCCATAGTCCCATGCCCATATACCCATCATACATATCCTCCATCCCATAGTCCAGTGCCACTATACGCATCTCACATCCTCCATTCCATAGCCCAGTGCCCATATACCCATCACACATCCTTTATCCAATAGTCCCATGCCCATATACCTATCATAATATCCTCCATTCCATAGTCCCGTGCCCATATACCCATCATACATATCTCCATTGCATAGTCCCATGCACATATGCCCATCATACATATCCTCCATCCCATAGTCCAGTGCCTATATACCCATCACACATCCTCCATCCCATAATCCACTGCCTATGTACCCATCACACATCATCCATCCCATAGTCCCATGCCCATTTACCCATCATACATATCCTCTATCCCATAGTCCAATGCCCATATACCCATCACACATCCTCCATTCCATAGTCCCGTGCCCATATACCCATCACATATATCCTCCATCCCATAGTTCCATGCCCATATATGTTGTGAATATGCTGGAGGCGGCTTCTGAGCTGGAGCTCCTTCCGGTGGTTGCTGAGGGTAATGAACTGATTACTGAATGGCCTTCAGCTGGCGCTGAATGGTAGGATATAAGTGGCCTGAGTTCCCAGCAGCCTTGCCGGTTATCAATTGTTCCTTCTGGTCTTGCTTGAAGTACTGCTAGTTTCCTGCTCTCCTTCAGATAAGTGTTTGCTGTTTTTTTTTTTTCCTCTGTTTGATTTTCTCTGCTGGTTTGCTGCTTGCAGTGGACTGCAGCCTGTCCCCTTTTGGGGGTCTGGCGCTGCAATTGTGCTCCGTTTGTGTCTGCACTTTTGCTTTGCTCCTTTGTTACTTTTTATTTGCTGAATAGCGTTTTGTTACACCAGAGATCTGATTTAGGTGGATGAGATCGTGTGATCTCAGGTTTTTTTTGGCAATCAGAAGTGTTGGTATTTTTGTTAGGGTTTTTGTTGGATTGCAGTCAGAATTCTTTCCTGTACTTTTCTGTCTAGACAGATTGGGCCCCAGTGTTTGCTCATTCTATTTTCTGTCTGTGTCCGTGTTTTCTTCTTGTCTAACTGCCATTATATGTTTGGGGACTTCCTATTTCTTTGGGGATCTGCTCCGGGGCAGATAGCTTTCATCTTTCTGCCTTTAGGTGTAGTTATCTCTCAGGCTGTGACGAGGCATCTAGGATCACCGTAGGTATGCTCCACGGCTACTTCTAGTTGTGTGGTTAGTTCAGGTTACTGCAATCCAATAGGTTCCAGCCTCTCTGGTGTATTACCGCTTTTGCTATTTTTTTGTTATTTCTCCTCAGTTACTGAAACATAACAGTATAACCGGCCCAAAACTGAAAATTATATGGTACTCACAGAAGGGGAAAATAGTAATAAGGAAACTGTTTGTTGCATTTTTTTTTTCCCCCTCTTTTCTCTGGGTGCTGAGGAGGAATTTTTTTTTTTTCTCTCAATGCAGTTTGCACAGATGTCTGGTCGGGTGGAGTAGCTTGCCACTGAGGTTCGGAGTATTGCTATCTATCTTGCTAGGTTGCCGCTTGTGGAACCTAGGATCCCCATCCCAGATTTATTTTGGGGGGTCGGTCTAAATTTCTGAATTTCAAAAATAACTGTAAGTTGTTTTTTGCATTAAAGCCTAAGTCCTCAGGGAACACAGCACAGCAGGTTCAAATTGTCATCTCTCTGCTGCGCGGCGACCCTCAGGATTGGGCTTTTTCCCTGACACCTGGGGATCCTGTTTTGAATGATGTTGATGTATTTTTTCAGGTTCTTGGGGTTATTGTACGATGAACCTAATGTCACTGATCAAGCTGAAAAGATCTTGTTGGCATTAATTCAGGGTCGTGAAGACGCTGAGCTGTACTGTCAGAAATTTCGAAAGTGGGCAGTCCTGACCAAATGGAATGATGATGCTTTGGCAGCCCTTTTTCGAAAGGGTCTGTCAGAAAAAGTAAAGGACATTATGGTGGGATTCCCTGTTCCCTCTGGTCTCAATGATTCTATGTCTTTGGCTATTCAAATTGACAGATGTTTGCGTGAGCGCAGAGGTATGCGTGAGATAGTGTTGCCTTGTGAGCCAGCTCCTGAGCCCATGCAGTGTGATGGAGTGACTTCTGGGGCTCAGCGTCATGAGTTTCGTAAGCGCAATGGGTTATGTTTCTACTGTGGTGACGCTTCCCATGCTATTTCTGTCTGCCCTAAGCGAGGAAGACGTTTTGCACGCTGGTTGTCTTGGGTAGTGTTCAGACTAAATTTTTGTTGACTGTTACCCTGATTTGCTCCCTGTCCACATTTTCAGCTCGGGCTTTTGTTGATTCAGGAGCAGCTATTAACCTGATGGATTTTGACTTTGCCAAACGTTGTGGGTTTCCCATGATACTCCTGCAGAAGTCTCTTCCCTACTGGGCATTGATTCTACCCCTTTGGCGGAGAATAAACCTCAGTTTTCTACTCAGGTGATAATGAGGGTGAACCAGATCATCAGGAGAGTTGCAAATTTCTGGTGTTGCATAATCTGCATGACATTATTGTACTAGGTTTTCCTTAGTTACAGTCTCATAATCCTGTTTTGGATTGGAAATCTGTGTCTGTGACCAGTTGGGGCTGCCAATGTGTTAATACTGATACTCCTGGTTTTTTTGCCTCTCCCCAGTCTCAGGATGTCCCAGACTTTTTGACTGATTTTTCTGATGTGTTTAGTGAAAGTAAATCTGCATCCTTGCCCCCTCACAGGAGCTATGATTGCGCTATTGAGTTAGTGCCTGGGGGTAAATTTCCTAAAGGTCGCCTTTTTAATTTATCTGTACCTGAACACGATGCTATGCAATCTTATATCAAGGAGTCATTGGAGAAGGGTCATATCAGACCATCCTCTTCACCCTTGGGCGCCGGTTTTTTCTTTGTGGCCAAAAAGGATGGTTCATTGAGGCCGTGTATTGATTATCGCCTCCTGAATAAGATCCCTGTGAAATATCAATATCTGTTACCTTTGATTTCTGACCTATTTTCCAGAGTGAAAAGTGCTACTTGGTTTACCAAGCTTGACCTCACGGGGGTGTATAACCTTATTCGCATTAAGCACGGGGATGAATGGAAGACGGCGTTTAATACCCCAGAGGGGCATTTTGAGTACCTAGTGATGCCTTTTGGGCTTACTAATGCCCCTTCCATCTTCCAATCCTTCATAAATGATATTTTCAGGGATTTTGTGGATACATTTCTGATTGTTCATTTGGATGATATCTTGATTTTTTCCAATGACTGGGACTCTCATGTGAAACATGTTTGGACTGTGTTCCAGATTTTGAGAGAGAATGCACTGTATGTGAAGGGATCAAAGTGTCTTTTTGGCGTACAGAAGGTCTCATTTCTGGGATTCATTTTGTCTCCGTCTGTTATTGAAATGGACCCTGTCAAGGTTCAGGCCATCGGTGATTGGGTTCAACCTACTTCATTGAAGGCTCTTCAGAGATTTTTGGGTTTTGCCAATTTTTATCGTAAATTTATTGGTAGTTTCTCTGGTATTGTTAAACCATTGACTGATTTGACCAAAAAGGGTTCCGATGTGGTGAATTGGCCTCCTGAGGCAGTTTCTGCGTTTCAGGAACTTAAGCAGAGATTCATTTCTGCTCCTGTTCTACGGCAGCCTGATGTTTCTCTGCCGTTTCAGGTGGAGGTTGATGCCTCTGAGATTGGGGCAGGTGCCGTTTTGTCCCAAAGGGATCCAGAGACCTCTAAGAGTAACCCTTGTGCCTTTTTCTCTCGAAAATTTTCTCCAACTGAACGTAATTATGACGTGGGTAATCGGGAGTTATTGGCCATGAAGTGGGCCTTTGAAGAGTGGAGACATTGGCTGGAAGGAGCAGGTGGTGGTCCTCACGGACCATAAGAACCTGGTTTATCTCGAATCAGCCAACTTAATCCTAGACAGGATTTAATTTTGTGGTTTCTTTTCTTCCGGGCATTAAGAATGTCAAGGTGGATGCCCTCTTGAGGAGTTTCTTTGCAGATTCTCCTGAGTTATCTGATCCTGCTGTTATTTTGAAACAGGGTGTGGTTCTTTCCGCCATTTCGCCCAATTTGAGAATGGCTCTGGAGGGGTGTCAGGAGGATAAACCTGAGCGCTGCCCTGTTGGGAAGTTGTTTGTTCCAGACCAGTGGAGAAAGAGTGTGATGTCTGAGATTCATTGTTCCGCGTTGGCTGGTCATCCCGGGATTTTTGGTACCAGAGACTTGGTGAGTCGCTCCTTTTGGTGGCCTACTTTGTCTCGTGATGTCAGGGACTTTGTGCAGTCCTGTGGGAATTGCTCTCGTTCCAAGCCTTGCTCTCGTTCTAGTGGTTTGTTAATGCCTTTACCTGTACCCAAGAGGCCATGGACCCATATTTCTATGGATTTTATTTCTGACCTTCCTGTCTCTCAGAGAATGACCGTTATCTGAGTAATCTGTGATAGGTTTTCCAAGATGATACATCTTGTGCCATTACCTAAGTTGCCTGACTCCTCCGAATTGGTGCCTTTGTTCTTTCAGCACGTGGTTCGGTTACATGGCATTCCGGAGAACATTGTGTCTGACAGAGGAGTCCAGTTTGTTTCTAGATTTTGGAGGACATTTTGTTCTAAACTTGGTGTTCAGTTGTCTTTCTCCTCTGCATTTCACCCTCAGACCAATGGACAAACCGAGAGAACAAACCAGACCTTGGAGACTTATTTGAGATGTTTTGTGTCTGCTGATCAAGATGACTGGGTCTCTTTTTTGCCTTTGGCTGAGTTTGCTCTTAATAATAGAGCTAGCTCTGCCACCTTGATGTCTCCATTTTTCTGCAATTCCGGGTTTCACCCTCGATTTTCTTCATATCCCTTCATATCCCTATGAAGGTTGCATCTCCAAAATTTAAGCCAAGGTTCATTGGACCTTATAAGATCATGGAAATTATTAATCCGGTTTCCTTCCATTTGCTTCTTCCAGGGACATTTAAGATCCATAACCTGTTCCACAAGTCCTTATTGAAGAGGTTTGTCGAACCAGTGGTTCCTATGGCTGCGCCTCCCGAACCTGTTTTGGTTGAGGGCAATTTGGAGTATGTGGTTGAGAAAATATTGGATTCTCGTTTTGCTAGACTGAAACTCCAGTATTTGGTTAAATGGAGAGGTTATAGTCAGGAGGACAATTCTTGGGTGTTTGCTTCGAACATTCATGCTGGGAGACTTATCCGTGCCTATCATCGAGCTCATCCTGATCGGCCTAGTTGCGCAGGTGAGGGTTCGGTGATCCCTCCTCAAGGGGGGGGTACTGTTGTGAATATGCTGAAGGCAGCCTCTGAGCTGGAGCTCCCTCTGGTGGTTGCTGAGGGTAATGAAATGTTTACTGAATGACCTTCAGCTGGCGCTGAATGGTAGGATATAAGTGGCCTGAGTTCCCAGCAGCCTTGCCGGTTATCAATTGTTCCTTCTGGTCTTGCTTGAAGCACTGCTAGTTTCCTGCTCTCTTCAGATAAGTGTTTGCTGTTTTTTTTTTTGCTCTGCTTGATTTTCTCTGCTGGTTTGCTGCTTACAGTGAACTGCAGCCTGTCCCCTTTTGGGGGTCTGGCGCTGCAATTGTGCTCCGTTTGTGTCTGCACGTTTGCTTTGCTCCTCTGTTACTTTTTATTTGCTGAACAGCGTTTTGTTACACCAGAGATCTGATTTAGGTGGATGAGATCGTATGATCTCAGTTTTTTTGGCAATCAGAAGTGTTGGTATTTTTTGGTTTTTGTTGGATTGCAGTCAGAATTCTTTCCTGTACTTTGTCTAGAAGATTGGTCCCCAGCGTTTGCTCATTCTATTTTCTGTCTGTGTCCGTGTTTTCTTTTGTCTAACCGTCATTATATGTTTGGGGGCTTCCTATTTCTTTGGGGATCTGCTCCGGGGCAGATAGCTTTCATCTTTCTGCCTTTAGGTGTAGTTCTCTCAGACTGTGATGAGGCATCTAGGATCACCGTAGGTACGCTCCACGGCTACTTCTAGTTGTGTGGTTAGTTCAGGTTACTGCAATCCAATAGGTTCCAGCCTCTCTGGTGTATTACCGCTTTTGCTATTTTTTGTTATTTCTCCTCAGTTACCGAAACATAACACATATACTCATCACACATCCTCTATCCCATAGTCCCATGCCCATTTACCCATCATACATATCCTTCATCCCATAGTCCTGTGCCCATATATCTATCACACATCTTCTATCCCATAGTCCCATGCCCATATACCTATTATACATATCCTCCATCCCATACTCCCGTACTCATATACCCATCAGACATCCTCCATCCCATAGTTTCGAGCCGCGTGGTGCTGAGCAGGGAGTTCCTGGAGCTGTGCTGTTATGTAACCTGGCAGTGTGGCTCTGTGTGCAGCTCTGTGTACGGCTGCTGATGATGCAATTTTCTACACCGGTAACAATAGAGCCCAGCAGTAATACAGGAGGGGGTGATTCATTTCTATCATGTGCTCTCTGCTCCTTTCTGGGGGTAGACAGTGGCTGGGAGCTTATGTTCCCGGGGATGCTAGATTTCTCCCACCCGGTCAGTGTCTGCTGAGGTGTTGTGGAGTGGGAAAACTGTTGCTCATAGCAACCAATAACAGCTCAGCTTTCATCTTTTAAACAGCTCTGGTGAAATGAAAGATGCTTAGTGATTGGTTGCTATGGGCAAAACAGGCAGTGTAACTTGTTGTGGTCAAGAAGATGTGCCTATGAAATATATATATTAGATAATATAAATATATATACAGTATATATGTGTTGTGAACACCTTTAATCTGGCTTCTGAGTTTGGGCTCCCTCTGGTGGTTGCCTCTGGTAATGGAGCAGGTCGGGATGACAGAAGTCAATCACCTGAGGGGGATGATTGGAGATCAGGTGTTACAGACTGGGAAGATTTAAGCGAGCAGCCTTCCCCTGGTTGCTGCCGGTGATTTGGTCTGCTTCCTGAGCCTTTTGGAAGTCTGCTTTCTCCCTGCTATGTCCTGCATCTTGCAGATAAGTTATTTGGATGTTTATTTCTTTGGCATTTGTTTTCCTTTTGCTTATCTCAGTTTTCTGCCTTGCTGGAGTTAGTTCAGCCAGGTTCCCTGCGGGGACCTGTGCTGGACTCTGTTTCTCATTTGCCACAGCTTTTGTATTTCTAGTTCCCTGTTATCTCAGTATCTGTTTCTTTGCGTCCAGTTCACACCAGAGTTCTGATTTAGCGGGGAGAGATCGTGTGGCCTCAGTATTTTTGCATATCAGACGTGTTGGAATTTTTCTTAGAGTTTTGGCTGGATTGCAGACAGTATCCTTTTCTGTCCTGTTCTATCTAGACAGTTTGGGCCCCAGCATTTGCTTACTCTATTTTCTGTGTGTGTTTGTGCTTCATCTGTCTCACCGGCAATATATGTTTGGGGGCTATCTATTCCTTTGGGGCTCTACTCCGGGGCAGTTAGCTTTCCCCTTTCTCTCTTTAGACTTAGTTAACTCTTTGGCTGTGTCAAGGCATCTAGGGCATAGTAGGTACGTCGCACGGCTAATTCTAGTTGTGTTGTCAGTTTAGGGGTCTGCAATCCGCTAAGTTACCAATCTCTCTGGGTGTCTGGTTGCCTAGCCAATTTTCCTATTGTCCTCCTCGGTTACCGAATCATAACATATATGTATATATATTTATATTTTAGATATTTATTATATGGGGCTTTGCTTGTGGAGTGAGTGTGGCTTTGTGGAGTGGGCATGGCTTGATACACACACACATACGCTCATTTCTATACATATAGATTTTAAATCAAAGCCTGGAATGGACTGAAAAGGAATAAGAGATCTAAAGAAAGGACTTTAAGTTATCTTTCCTAATGGCTAAAGTTTTGACTATGACTAAAAAAGCATAACCTAGAAGAAAAATAAAGTGAATAAATACCGTGCAATAAGTAAATAGTAATATTACATGTAAATAACATAAGATACTTAGTTGACACTGTCTTGATGAAAAAAGCGTATAAGCCTACTACCGTGACGAGGTGTTCCCAACACGAGCAGATGACATGGCTCCCTAAACCATCACTGATTGTGGAAACTTCACACTAGACCTCAATCAGCTTGGATTGTGTGCCTCTCCACTCTTCCTCCAGACTCTGGGACCTTGATTTTCAAATTAAATGCAACATTTACTTTCCTAGTGGAGTGTGTCAATGACTGCCTTCTGGACATCTGTCAAGTCAGCAGTCTTACACATGATTGTGAAACCCACTGAAACAGACTAAGCAACCTTTTTAAATGCTTAGGAAGCCTTTTCAGGTGTTTTTTGTTAATTACTCTAATTTACTGAGATAATGACTTTTGGGTTTTCATTGGCTGTACAGTCATGGCCAAAAGTTTTGAGAATGACACAAATATTAATTTTTACAAAGTCTACTGCTTCACTTTTTCTAATGGCAATTTGCATATACTCCAGAATGTTATAAAGAGTGATCAGCTTAACAGCAATTACTTGCAAAGTCAATATTTGGCTAGAAAATGAACTTTATCCCCCAAAACACATTTCAACATCATTGCAGCCCTGCCTTAAAAGGACCAGCTAACCTATTTTCAGTGATTGCTCCATTAACACAGGTGTGGGTGTTGATGAGGACATGGCTGGAGATCAATCTGTCATGATTAAGTAAGAATGACACCACTGGACACTTTAAAAGGAGGCTGGTGCTTGGCATCATTGTTTCTCTTCTCTTGGCATCATTGTTTCTAAAGAAACACGTGCAGTCATCATTGCAATGCACAAAAATGGCGTAACAGGGAAGAGTATCGCAGCTAGAAAGATTGCACCTCAGTCAACAATCTATCGCACCATCAAGAACTTCAAGGAGAGAGGTTCCATTGTTGCCAAAAAGTCTCCAGGGCGCCCAAGAAAGATCAGCAAGCGCCAGGACCGTCTCTTAAAAGTGTTTCAGATGCGGGATAAGGCTACCAGCAGTGCAGAGCTTGCTCAGGAATGGCAGCAGGCAGGTGTGAGTGCATCTGCACGCACTGTGAGGCGGAGACTCTTGGAGCAAGGCCTGGTCTCAAGGAGGGCAGCAAAGAAGCCACTTCTCTCCAGAAAAAACATCATGGACAGACTGATATTCTGCAAAAGGTACAGGCAGTGGACTGCTGAGGACTGGGATAAAGTTATTTTCTCTGATGAATCCCCTTTTCGATTGTTTGGGACATCAGGAAAACGCCTCATTCAGAGAAGACAAGGTGAGCGCTACCACCAGTCTTGTCTCATGCCAAATGTTAAGCATCCTGAAACCATTCATGTGTGGGGTTGCTTCTCAGCCAAGGGAATCGGCTCTCTCACAGTCTTGCCTAAAAACACAGCCATGAATAAAGAATGGTAGCAGAATGTTCTCCAAGAGCAACTTCTCCCAACCCTCCAAGAGCAGTTTGGCGATCAACAATGCTTTTTCCAGTATGATGGAGCACCTTACCATAAAGCAAAGGTGATAACTAAATGGCTCAGGGAACAAAACATAGAGATTTTGGGTCCATGGCCTGGAAAGTCCCCAGATCTTAATCCCATTGAGAACTTGTGGTCAATCATCAAGAGACGGGTGACAAACAAAACCCTAAAAATTCTGACAAAATGAAAGTATTGATTGTGCAAGAATGGACTGCTATCAGTCAGGATTTGGTCCAGAAGTTGATTGAGAGCATGCCAGGGAGAATTGCAGAGGTCCTGAAGAAAAAGGGTCAACACTGCAAATATTGACTTGCTGCATTAACTCATTCTAACTGTCAATATAAGCTTTTGTTACTCATATGTTTGCAATTATATTTCTGTCTGTGATAAAAAAACATCTGTCAAACACACACATAAAAACCAGAGGGCAGCAGATCATGTGAAAATATAATATTTGTGTCATTCTCAAAACTTTTGGCCATGACTGTAAGCCATATTCATCAACATAAACAGAAATACACACTTGATAGATCACACTGTAATGACGCTATATAATATGAGTTTCACTTTTTGTATTGAAGAACTGAAACAAATTAACTTTTTGATGATATTCTAATTTTATGAGAAGCACTTGTATGTGCAAAGTACAAAAACAAAATCAAAACCAAAGAAATGAACTGGAACACATGTTGATATAAGTGTAATGTGCACATTCACAATGTGGGCATTAACAAACATTTACTAGAATAAAAACAAAATTAATGAATTCCCTGCAGTAAATAAATAAGTAAATGGTAATAGTACATGTAAATAACATAGGGTAGTCAGTGTGAATGTGTTACCTGTGCATTAGACATATCAACATGTCTTCCAGCTCATTACTTTGGTTTTGCTATTGCTTAAGAAAAACTACATGCCATTTTCATCACTAAGATACATTACTGCTTGCATCCAATACAATATTGTCTATCATTTTTTGCCACAGTGCTGCCATGTGGCTGTCACCTGGTCGCAGAATAAGAAATCAATGATCTTTCGATAACAGACACACTTTCATATACTTGTAGACCGCTTTTTTTTGTATTACCAAACCAAGAAGAATGTTTTCTCGACCTACTTGACAATACCGCCCTTTGAATGTGCTTTCAAAATTTGCACAAAGGTCAGTGTTCTTTATTACATTTTTAATCATTGTGTCCAATCCAAATCACGGCACTTTTAGTCTGCTCAGATCTGGACTTTGATGAAATAACCTTTCATGAACCCTTAAAGGACACTATGTTAATCTGTATTATATCTCAGTGCGGTTCAAGTGTGAAGCAGCGTTTATTAAATGGCAGGGTGTGATCGAGAGACTGGCTAGCACAATAAAGTGAAAGTGAAGATTGGCCTTAGACATAACCAAATCCAGACAATTTCAACAGCTTATTCATTCCTATTATGCGCAGTCCAGTTCATTATGTGAAATTTCCCTTCCAAACATCACTCAGTTGTGCCTTCATCTGTTACGGGTGGGGTCCTGGAACAGCTGAGATATACTGTTAGCCTCTGTGGAGTTTGAGCCCTCTAAAATGTGAAGAAATTGGCTACAAGGAGCACTGGCATGGAAAGCAGGAGCGAGCAGTGAGCTACGCTCACATGTATACAGTATATCACCTGTTGGAACAGAACATAGTAATCTATAGAAAGTTCTAAGCATTTTTACAGGGAAATTCATCACATAATTCTGTTTATTATAATTCACAGCATGCAACGTGAATAAGATTTGTATTAACTCTATGAATCTTATGTATTGTGTATTTTGTATATTAAAGGGGTTGTCTACTTAACGAAAATACGGGTCCCAGGTGCAGTTCAGTATAACCACTGCACTAACATCACATCGTCAGTGAGGCAGCCAACTACTGAGCTCAGCGGCTCTGCCAGTGTAGATACAATGCCCCACTCAGAGCCAAGTGGTACATGTCAAAGTAATAAATTCCAGGATGAAATCCAGGGTTTCCCAGCAGAATATTGCACTACCTCCATTGGCTTACTATTTTGCATCACATTGCCATCTTTTCTCCCCAGGTACATGCACCCAGCAAGATAAGAAGATTCACCAACTTCTTCCATTTTTTTCTGTAGCCTAGCTCATGTGTCTCTTGGGCGCTTTCATTAGTGAATAAGGACTGGCATTGGTACTCTTGACTAGTCTGTAGCTAGACAACAAACTGTAATGCACTGGCTGCTTTGAGATCTTTCTATCATAGCCTAGCCATCATGAATCCTTTCAGTATTTTGTGCTATGGTAGTTCTTCAATGGAAGTGTACAAGACAAGCTAGCTGTTAGCACCATGCCGGATCCCTGCTCTGACAGGCAGGGTCTCTGGCGTGTCATTTCACACACCCACACTGCGGTCATTTCTTCCCTTCTCCATGCTCTGCATGCTTCCAGCAGAGCTTCCAGCTATGTCCTTAGGGCTCGCACGCTACACCCTCTTAAAGGGCCAGCGCGTGCACTTGCTATTTCCTCCCCAGCCAATGGCTGTGGGGCATTATTTATATATTTCTTCCTCCCCACTGGGGAGGTGCCTGGGCAACCTTCCTGTTCTGCTGTCTAAATTGTGTAAGGTTCAGTACAAGTCCTTGCTGCACTCTGGTGCAGATCCTACCTGCTGTACTCTGGTGCAGATCCTGCCAGCTGCCCTCTGATACAAACTATGTCTGCCGGACCATCCAGTTTGTCCTACTGGGTCCAGTTGCTGCAAGTCCATTGGTCTGTCCTGGAGTGGCACCTGGCATTTATCGTGAGCCAAGTCTAACCTCACCATCAGAGGCTCTAGTGAATAGTCCGGTGCTTGCTTAGTCACGCCCCTTCAGGCTCTTTAGGGTCCGTGGCACAGTGGTTCCACAAACCACTTTCGAGACACTAGCCTTCACTCCCCACAATTATTACTGAGCCTTGGATGACCATGGCTCTTCTGGCAACTACTAACAACAGATTACCATGAACATTCTTGGCACTGTGGGCTCTATTGTTGCAAAGCTTGTCATTATACAGTGGGTATGGAAAGTATTCAGACCCCTTTAAATTTTTCACTCTTTGTTTCATTGCAGCCATTTGATAAATTCAAAAAAGTTCATTTTTTTCTCATAAATGTACACTCTGCACCCCATCCTGACTGAAAAAAACAGAAATGTAGAAATTTTTGCAAACTTATTAAAAAAGAAAAACTGATATATGGTCATAAGTATCCAGACCCTTTGCTCAGTATTGAGTAGAAGCACCCTTTTGAGCTGGTACAGCCATGAGTCTTCTTGGGAATGATGCAACAAGTTTTTCACACCTAGATTTGGGGATCCTCTGCCATTCTTCCTTGCAGATCCTCTACACTTCCGTAAGGTTGGATGGTGAATGTTGGTGGACAGTCAAATTCAGGTCTCTCCAGAGTTGCTCAATAGGGTTTAGGTCAGGGCTTTGCCTGGGACAGTCAAGAATAGTCACAGAGTTGTTCTGAAGCCACTTCTTTGGTATTTTGGCTGTGTGCTTAGGGTCATTGTCTTGCTGGAAGATGATCCTTTGGCCAAGTCTGAGGTCCAGAGCACTCTGGAAAAGGTTTTCATCCAGGATATCTCTGTACTTCGCCGCATTCATGTTTTCTTCAATTGCAACCAGTCGTCCTGTCCCTGCAACTGAAAAACACCCCCATAGCATGATGCAGCCACCACCATGTTGGGATTGTATTGGGTGGGTGATGAGCAGTGCCTGGATTTCTCCACACATACCGATTATAATTATCACCAAAAAGTTCTATATTCAACTCAGACCAGAGAATCTTAATTCTCATAGACTGGGAGACCTTCAATGTGTTTTTTTTAGCAAACTCTATGTGGGCTTTCATATGTCTTGCACTGAGGAAAGGCTTCCGTCGGGCCACTCTGCCATAAAGGCCTGACTGGTGGAGGGCTGCAGTGATAGTTGACTTTGTGGAACTTTCCCCATCACCCTAATGCATCTGTGGAGCTCAGCCACCGTGATCTTGGGGGTTCTTCTTTGCCTCTCTCACCAAGGCTCTTCTCCCACGATTACTCAGTTTGGCTGGACGGCCAGGTCTAGGAAGGCTTCTGGTGGTCCTAAACTTCTTCCATTTAAGGATTATGGAGGCTACTGTGCTCTTAGGAACTTTGAGTAGTGCAGAAATTCTTTTGTAACCTTGGCCAGATGTGTGCCTTCCCACTATTCTGTCTCTGAGCTGCTTGGCCAGTTCCTTTGACCTCATGATTCTCATTTGGTCTGTCATGCACTGTGAGCTGTGAGGTCTTATATAGACAGGTGTGTGCCTTTTCAAATCAAGTCCTATCAGTTTAATTAAACACAGCTGGACTCCAATGAAGGAGTAGAACATCTCAAGGAGGATCACAAGGAAATGGACAGCATGTGACTTAAATATGAGTGTCTGAGCAAAGGGTCTGAATACTTATAACCATGTGATATTTCAGTTTTTCTTTTTTAATAAATTTGCAAAAATGTCTACATTTCTGTTTTTTTTTAAGTCAAGATGGGGTGCAGAATGTACATTAATGAGAAAAAATGAACTTTTTTGAATTTACCAAAGGGCTGCAATGAAACAAAGAGTGAAAAATTGAAAGGGGTCTGAACACTTTCCATACCCACTGTAGAGATGTGGTGATCCAACCATCTACCTAAACCAACACAATTGGGTAAAAGTTACTTACATCTGACCACTTTTCCTTCTAATAAATCAGCTTCAAGAATTAATATATCTCACAGCCTGAAAGATACCATTGTCACAACATGAATGTTATTCCCTTCTCTTATCAGTAATTTTAACTTAATTTATTGGACCAAATGTTGGAATACTGGGAGGGTGGTCTACCGGGCAAAGTGTTTTGTCAGTAGGTAGCCAGCAAGCAACTTTCCCTTGGCTAAAGATGCCCGACACCTTGGATTGGCTATGCTAAATGGATATTTATGGTCACTGGACTCATTATGGTTATTCACATTAGTGTATGTCAGTTTCAAGATTCTATGCACAATTTTTGCACCAATACCATCCAATAACAAATAATAACAACCACCACTTTCTATTCTCCTTCCATTAGTAATGAAAAATAAAGGTAATATACAGCTGTAATATATATATGCTTTTCTTGTAAGCGAGATCCAAGATTTGTTCTGTTATATTGAAATATCCGATCTAGTGGTGAATTTTCTGATGATTCATGTGGATGTAGGTGTATACAGTATATCAGCAGAGCCTTCTTACGGTAAGTCCAGACGGTATTACTAATTCCAGATAAGATTACAGGGTTTAAAGCTAGCTTCACTTTATTTTACTAGCTTAACTTTTTTACATTATGAAGGATGGCTGGACCTACGACAGTCTGGCATGAAGACAAGATGTTGGATATTTTAAAAGAGGTGCAAGCTCTTTATTTATGACTTCAACTATCCCTGGAAAGGGATCTTTTTACCATAATTCAAACAGCATCAGAAAAAGGATTAATTTCTGCAGAACTGATGTCTCCAAACTCTAGAAGTGTTGAAATTTGTCATATAGAGGTAAATCATGTTCATTGTCTTTAGAAAACTTCATTTAATCATCTACTGAATATTCCCAAACATAACATACAATATACTTGTGTATAATAGTAGTGTGTGATGTAAAGTACACGTACAGTACCCTCAACAATCATCACCATCTTGTTATGTCTTCTTCCATATCTAAAAATTACCCTGAGGCTTCATGTTATCCTCCATTGCCATATTAAGGTCATAGCAGTAATTCAAATAAAGCACAAAATGTCAACTTTTACAAATAGAAGTCACTCTCTCCATCACAATCTGCACAATGGATATTCTAATTGTATGATTATCAATTTTGCAAACATTTCCATAACGTTATAGTTATACAGCGGCATTCCATCTACCATCATGATTTTTAACTTTATATATTTAAATAAAAATTTGAAGATTTTATCTAGTTGCCAACACTTGGAATTTTCTCTTCAACCTCAATCCTAATTTTATCTTCACGATTATTACAATAAACCTAAAACAATTTGATTATGCAATAAATACCGTATGTTCTGTTTATCCATCACTTGGGATGCACATGCTGCATAAATCCTCCTGACATTTACTCCAAATATGTCGTCCTATTAGACAGCTGCATGCCATAAAGTTGCACAGGCTGACCATTGTGAAAAAAGCTAAGTAGACCATTTGGTATAATTTTTTGACAAGTTAAGTCAACTTTACAATACTATGAAATAAAACTATTTCATTATTTGTCAGGACCATTGTAGTGTCACTCACCTGTGCCAGCTTCGCTTTGTTCCTTTATAGCTGATTGCCTTTGTGCTAGCCCATACTGGGTTACTCAAGCACCTCTGATGTAATCTCTCAAAGCCTTCAAAGGCCGGCTCAGGCAGCTATGCACTGCCTGAGTACTGAGGTAATATAGCACTTTACTACCACATGTTTATCAAGAGTTTAGCATCACATTACAGTTGGCTGTTCCAGGTATCTAATTATCTGATCTACTCCTTATTTTTATCCACCTGCCAGTGTTTTCTACCAAGCATAGTCAGGTTTCTGTAGGTATAAATCCTATAAACCAGACCAAAAACCACCAGAAGGGGTTAATGGATATAGGACAGAGTATACCGTGCAAACACTAGATAGAAATCAAATAAGGAAAAGTGCACTACTCATAATGTAATAGAAAGATGCAAAATTTTATTAAATGACAAGTTAAAAAATACCAAGGATGGCAGTGGTAAACCGACAGGCAGAAAAGCAAGCAGCCATCAAATACAAAGAATAAGGGTACCACACATATTTATCATAATGATTGGACAGAGTGCAAAGTGCATAGTATAGGAGACTACAGTACATAAACATACCAAGAGAATAATATCCATATACATAAATAAGAACTGAAGTCATATAGACATAAATAGTAGTGTCCAAGACATCGCAATAAAAAGAGTAGATGGCCCAAATTAATACCTGATGGGGACTGCGTCTCTGCCCACCCCAATGCGCGTTTTGGCGCTGTGCCTTCTTCCGGGTCCCCTCAAGTCTTCTAAACTATTCTTTTTGTTGTTCACACCACTGTCTGTGCTATCAAACTACTTGATAATTAAAGGGAACCTGTAACCTGATTTATGCTTCCCAAGCCATGGGCAGCATGAATCAGAGTCTGGCTGAATGTTTGCAGCCAGATATACTTTTCTCTGAGAAAATAAACTTTAAAGATCCGGCCTGGGACCAGAGTCAAAGATGAGACTGATTCGGTGACAACTCCTGCCAGGTTCTCCTTGCTCTGCATCAGGTAATTGACTGGTCTCTCTCATAGAAAGATGCCTGTCAATAACCTAGAAAGATTCTGGGAAAAGCTGGCCAAGGGCAATGTTTGGTTAGTCTTGTCTCCAGCTATGGTCCCCAGCTCAATCTTAAGTCTATGTGCACACGTTGCAGATTGTTAGTGTTTGTGCCGCGTTTTTTCACTGCAAAAACGCTTACACAACGCAACCCATTATATTCTATGGTATTCCGCAATGCTGTGCACATGCTGCGTGTTTTTCTGTGGCGGAATCGCATTGCGGAAAAACACTCAGCATGCTCATTCTTTTTGCGGAATAGCGGCGATTCCGCCGCCATAGGAATGCATTGAACCACTTCCGCATGTGGCTATGCCCACCATGCTCAAAGTGAGCGGTTCATGTGCGGATGGTACCCAGGGTCGGGAGGAGAGCAGACTCTCCTCCAGGCCCTGGGTACCATATCCAAGTTAAAATAATAATTAAAATAAAAAATCGTGATATTCTCACCTTCCGGTGGCCCCCGCAGCTTTCTCGCCTCTCAGAGATGCTCCCGGCAGCTCCCGTTTCCAGTGACGCCTTGCGAGAATCACCCCAGATGACGTAGCGGTCTCGCGTGATGCTACATCATCTGGGGTCATTGTCGCAAGGCATCACTGGGAACGGGAGTTGCCGGGAGCATCGCAAGGAGCAGGAAGGCTGCGGGGGCCACCGGAAGGTAAGAATTTCATGATTTTTTATTTTTTTTATTATTTTTAACAATATATCTTTCTACTATTGATGCGGCATAGGCAGCATCAATACAGCATCAATAGTAAAAAGTTGATCACGCTTGTCAAACACTATGTGTGACTAGTGTGACCAACCTGTCAATCAGTTTTCCAAGCGATGCTACAGATCGCTAGGAAAACGCTAGCATTCTGCAAGCTAATTACGCTTGCAAAACGCTAGTTTTTAGCGGGAATATGCATACCAATTAAAATGCGTATTTCCCGCAGCAGGGAGTTGCAGGATTGCCGTGGAAATTTCCGCTGCAATTCTGAACGTGTGCACATAGCCTAAAAGTATATAATGTCTGAAATGCCGGAGCATTTCAGAGGAAGATATACCTGACTGCAATTGTGAACCAGACTGATTCATGCAGCCCCCAGGTTGGCCAGCATGAGTTATCTCTGCTATTCCTTTGTGTGTAACTGCACTCTTGCTGCAATATACCAGTTAGCCTACACATTTCTGCTATTTCTACAAATAACTATACTACTGCTTGCCTATGCATCTGGTTTTTCCAGTACAATACAGAAATATGACACAGTTGCATCTATTGCTTTCAACTCTGATTGCCAATCTTCTGTCCTACATACCCCACAGTACGGGTCCTCGCCGATCCACTGACAAGTCGCATTTCACTGCAAAATCGACTCCAGAATGTACAGCTTACGCTGAGTTACAGGCTAGAACATCCACCTCACCAGGAGAGCCCTTAACATGTAACTTATGGACGTGTTTGTGACTTCCATGTATATATATTATATACGCTGAATGTGCTCCACATACAATATCATGGTACATGGTTTATACATGGTATATACTTGCATATATACTAATATATATATACAGTATATACACATATTTATATTGAAAATGTCCACAAGTATTGTAGACAGTTTTTTGATTCAGTTGTGTCATGTCACAGCAAACTAAATGCATACAAATGAGGGACAATACAAATTATTGTGACTAAAATTAAATTCATTTATTGAGCCAAATCCCTAATAATAGGCTATTTACAAGATAGGACTGCTTTTAGTTTGAAATTTGGCATTAAAGTCATAACGGAATAATTTGTAAAATACACAATGGTGGTTATTCATAAGGGGCCAATATCTCTATATCTAAACTGGAATTAATTTATGTCACTACTTTGTTTTATGTAGCAGAGCTGTGTCAATTCTCTGTGTTAAGAGTCTGGAAAGAGAGGAAGACATCCCTGGAAGAGCATCAGCATAGAATCATCCAAATAGTTTCCATGTTGGTTGCCAATGCCATTAAGAATGCTGAATGTAGGAAAATAATGGCACGCTTATTCTATCAATACACATGTAATATAAAATCACCACACCCATGTAAAAAAAAGACATAGCAGATCCATCTAAATTTACAGCAATCTACAGTTATCTTCAATTTTTAGTGCATTCTTGGTTAAACTGTATGTAGTAACTTGACAATTGACAGAGGCACTCATATATGAAGGAAGTCTATATACTGTACGAATCTAATCCAGGGTGCTCTGCTTCTTCAATACAAGTGACATAAAGGGATTTTGTCATCAGGTTATTTCTATTTAATCTGATAGCACCAAAAGGTAGGGCACAAGACCCTGATTCCAGGGATGTGTCACTTAATAGGCAATGTGCTGTAGCTTTAATGCAATCAGCATTTTATCAGCAGGAGATTAACACTATCTGACTACAGCTCATGTGCAGCCCAGTCAGGCTAATCTGTGTAACCCCACCACTGAGAGGCAGCTCACAATGCCAGTCAGAGGTGTGGGCCGGGTTATACACAGTTCAACTCTTTGCTCTGCTGCATCTCCATCAGACAAAAATAGGTATTCTATGATTAGTACACCAAGCAGCCCCATAAGTGATACATCCCTGGAATGAGGTCTTCTCGCCCTATGTTATGCTGCTATCAGAATATATAGCAAAAACCTGCTGACAGATTCGCTTTAAGGTAAAGTTATGTTCCCTGCAATTACCAATGTGCTGCTTATGTGGTGAATAAATTTGTAAATACAATACATGAGAGAAATTTGAGCTTGGAAATACTAAGAGCATACGCTCCAGTCCTTGTTTCATATTTTTCTTTACTCCTTGTTTCCATAAGTGTCTCTATGCACATTCCGATAAGAGAAAACCATTGCATGAAAAGGTGTGTCCAGATTTTTGTCTTGTACTGTAATTGATTGAAAATACACAAACAGGTAGAAGCCAAAAATATAATGCAACAGTCCAAATGCCATTACATTATTGCACAAAGAGAAGGAAAAAAACTGAATTATGAGTAATAGCAATCTCCATAGTTCTCATCATGCATGCAATTGAAAGACATGTGGAAGTGAATCAGTGTTATCATATTGTTGATAAATTCCTATAAAGAGTACGGCCAATTCCTTTTGGAATGTATGGAAAAACTCAGACAATAAACTCATTCCTTGTAATGTTTACACTTTGAAAAATGATTACTTTCATAAGAATTCTGTCAAAGAAGGCCTATCATTTTTATGAATTCCAGACCCCTTTTTAATTACATGACATATTCATTAGAACCTAGAAAAGTTTGTCATTAATATCTTAGCCCCAGACAACACCTTTAAATTTGCATCAGTCAATTAAAAGCAGTTTGTACATTGAAACAACAAACATGTGAGTTGTCTGGATTATTCTGATTGGTCTAGATCTTTGGACTGTTGATAGCATTTTATCAGAGGCTTGGTAAAGGGGAATGACTATCCATAAGTAGGAGTCAGATGACCCACAAGTACAAACAGTTACCCTGTTAAAATTGTTAGGATCCAATAACTTTCTTTTTGTGTGTATAGCCAGCTTAATTTCGCCTATGGGCGCATGACGCTGCATGCGACCTGCGCACCCTATCTTTAGCATTGGGTTCGCAGGCCGTACGCAGGTCGTGCGCGGGTATGTGTTTGCCGGCGCATGCGTCCTTTTGACGGTGCGGCGACCTGCGCCCAACGCACCGTGTTGCATTTTGGTGCGCTCTGTGCACCATCAAAAGGACGCATGCACCGGCAAACGCATACCTGCGCACGGCCTGCGTACCCAATGCTAAAGATAGGGTATGCAGGTCGCACATAGCGTCATGCGCCCACAGGCGGAGCGATAGGGAGGAGGCCCGGCCGGGGGCAGAGCTTAGCGGCGCCCGTGCGCTGACCGACGCAGGTCAGTGCAACGCTAGTGTGAAACTACCCTAATCTACAAGGATATTAAATGTATATACTATCTGGATATTGAGAAATGGCATGCTGCAGCATCAGGTGAAGGTCTATGGTATCCACCGTTCAAACTAGAAGCACCGTGAGGACTTGTGCTAGCCATGTTTAAAAGACCCGGGAATGCAGAGGGACAAGGGGCGAGCATGCCGATAGGCATCCAGGAGGTGTGTTCAAACCAAACCGGTTACCCAGGGAAGAGAGATGGTGTGAGTGCAGTGGACTAATATGGTGTGAGGGGTCGTGGTCAATGACAAGTCATCGGAGGAATGGTTAGAGTCCGGAGATAGTGCTTGCTCTGCCAGTCAGTATAAGAGAATCGGGCCAGTAACATAGTGTGAGGAAGGAACAGCCACCATCTTGGATATTGGCCTGCTCCAGCCTCCATTTTGTCTGTTCTCAGAGCCACAGGCTGCTAACTGCACCTGGCCCTATGGCCTTGGGCATATTCAATACATAAGGGTTTAGTTTCCACTGCGAATAAAAAGGTTGTTTAGTATGCTAAGTAATTCAGGCCCAATGTTGAATAGCAAGGTCTGTTAGTATGATAATGAGATAAGGCCAAAAGAAGACCTCAAAGCTTTAGCCTGAGCCATGGTAGCCTGGGGGCTTCAATTAGATTATACCTGCCAGCTAGACACTGAAAACACATCATTGTATGTTTCCAGACACGAAAGCTCCATTCTAGGATTATGAATTATGAGCACATCTTTCTAGGTACAAACTCATAAAAAATATCTGCGTGATCCTGGGGACCTCGGGCATCTGATGGTGCAACTCCCGAGTCGGTGATTGCTCGGGGGGCTGAGATATAGTGATTGGCACTCCAAAGAGACCCAATCGGGCCAGGTTTGATCTCCACGCGACAGGCAAAAATACTGCATCCGCTGGTACCTCTCGTGTCCTGATCCGTCATCCTGGAGAAAGTTAACCCCTTTTTTAGATATTGGGAATAAATTCTGCAGGGAGCTAAGGGTGGAGATTATCATCCCACCCTCGGACACCGAGGGGAGTGACCTAGCATGTTTAAGAACTGTGAGCTATGGGCAGACTGGATCCATTCTCACAGAAGCCAAGAAGCAACAAGGGACAGATCTGCCAAGGGAGCAGCGGCACACGTTTTGGGGGACTGTCCAGCAACTAAGACTTTCACCTGTGGATCGCAGAGCTCCCTGCCTCCATATGTCCCTACAACCTGGTAATATTGACTTCTAGCTAATACCTCTAAGCCTTGTACATTATTGTTGTATTTTACTCTGACTGCAAATCCATTGTAATTCTGTTGTATAGCTTATTGTATATTTCTGTAATTATCTAGTGCGCCCTTAAGGCAATTAAACCGTAAAATTAATCTTGGGCTGATGCTTTTACTCTGATCACGAATCTTAGAATACCCAGTGGGTAACAGTACACCCTCCCCGGTGGCCATTTGCTCTAGGTGCAGTTCCCATACTGACCTGAGAGACAAAGGGGGCGCCGTAGAGCTGTGCCTGTGGAGTTACGTCACATTGGTGACGTGGAAGGACGGGGGTTGTCCTTCACATTTGGTGACAGCGGTGGGATCAGAGTAATAGTGTGCGTGGGACCCCTACTCCCAGACACTAAAGACTACCAGCGGCAACTTTCACTGCTGGGGTCTTAAGGTCATCCCAGCACTAGACGGTCAGAGTGTAATATAATAAGTGGTGTGGCAAGGTCAGGGTTGCAGCTGTGTCAGTAACCAAAGGTTCCCAAGATGGCGGAAGGTACTAGGAGTAAGGCAAAGGGGGATGCCAATTCTATGGTCTTTGAGGGGTTCGATACCGATGAAGGCGAGGGGGAGCTCAGCCAGGGCTCCCCAATGAGCCAGACCCCCATGCCCAGTCCCGCAGTGGACTGTCCACCTCCTGCCCGTCCCAGCCTGTCCAGATCGGAGGCCCTTTTCCAAGCGGCTATGGCACAGCTCGAGGCTGGTAATGACGCCACCCATGACTGTCACGGGTGTGTCGCCATGAAGATCGTCGCGATTACACAACCTGACTTCTCACAGCTGAGTTTTTGGTGCTTGGTGTTTGTCGGCAGTGAGGGAGTTAATTCTCCCTCTCTCTGTGCTAGACGAGGCCCAGCCTCGCCCAGCTGCAGTTAATGCTGCACTAATGAGATTCCTTCAAATACCTGCCAGTCTGCTAGGGAAGTGTCGGTAAAAGCATTCATGCAGACCAGCAGAGCGGATCGTGGTATTGTGAAGTCTGAAGTGAAGAGTACCTGGTGTGGTTTTCTCCCCTCCTCGCTTTATTATTTATCTCCTTACCCGTTGGTGTTCCCTCTGTAGTTGTATAGTGAGTTTTGTATGCAAGGTGGTCTTTTTTTTACCCTTGTACTGTCTCGTTCGTGTTATACTGTGTGTAGGCATTTACCTTCCCGTTCCCTGTGGTGGTGATCAGGGTCCTTCTCAGGACTAGATTACAGAGGGTCAGGGATTTACAGGAGATAGGGTTACGCTGGCGGCCTGGACCTCTGTACCATCAACAGTACCTCCAGGTTGAGGGATTAGTCAGGGCCCCAGCTTAGGGTCAGCATAGACCCAGACCTCCTGTATACAGTGACAGCGTGACATTTTCACCGACCATACTAAAGATTCTCTCCAGCCACCATGGATCCAGTAGCCAGTCTAGCTCGGCAGTTGCAGAGTTTGTCCATGGAGCTGGCGGATGTTAAGTCCAAGGTTTTGTACCCCATGGAGCAAGCCGGACCTGAACCTAAAGTAGCTCTCCCTGACAGGTTCACTGGAGGGCGGGACAAATTTTTTGCTTTCCGGGAGGCAAGTAAATTGTACTTTCGGCTGCGACCTCGGTCATCGGGGAGTGAAGATCAAAGGGTGGGAATTGTCATCTCGCTCCTACAAGGGGACCCCCAATCATGGGCGTTCTCGCTTCCCCCGGGCTCCCGGCTCTCCAGTCAGTGGATAGGTTTTTCGCAGCTCTGGGTCTTGTATATGATGACCCGGATCGGGTCTCCCTTGCAGAATCTAAGTTACGTAAGATACAGCAGGGAGATCGTCCGGCGGAGGAATTCTGTTCGGAGTTCCATAGGTGGGCCACGGCACCCAGTGGAATGACCCGGCTCTTAGGAGCCAGTTTTGTCAAGGTTTATCTGACAAATTAAAGGATGTGTTGGCACAGTATGACCCTCCCACGTCACTGGAAGCCGCTATGGCCCTTGCTATTCGCATTGACAGACGGCTTCGGGAGAGGTGCGGGGTAACTCCGCCCCCTGTGATGACTCCACCTTCTACTAGGGCCCCTTATATGGAGGTTCCCCTGGTCAGTCCAGAGGAGCCTATGCAGTTAGGAGGGACATCATTCCGAGGGAGGGGATCGGCAGTGCGCTGCAAGACAGGAAGGTGTTTCTTCTGCGGGAGAAAGGGACATTTTATTGGGGGGTGTCCATCCCGTCCTTTGCAGAGTGAGAAGTCGCCGGAAAACTATTGATCCCAGGTTGTGTGGTGGACGACAATCTGGGAGTATGTATTTCGTCCCCAGGTCCGTCTCAATTTCTCGTACCGGCGGAGGTGGTGGTGGGTACGAGAACTGAGAGGATATCTGTTCTTCTGGATAGTGGGGCCGGGGCTAATCTGGTGGACGCTCGGTTTGCCCGGGTTCAAGGTATGCGACTGAGTGTATTGGCTAAACCCATCCCATATTCTCGATCGACGCCAGGCCTCTCGGTCAAGGTAGTTTTTTGCAAGCCGTGCATAACATAGATCTTCGAGTGGGGGCGATACATAAAGAACTGTTGTCTTGTTACGTGTTGGAGGGTCTTCCCACTCCTATAGTGTTGGGCCTTCCTTGGTTAACTAAGCATAACCCGGTTATTAATTGGCAATCCAGAGAGATAAGCCAGTGGAGTGAATTCTGTAATAAAAACTGCATGAACACGGTCATCGGTGCGGTCGTGCCTAGGGCCTTACCTCCATTTCTGGCGGACTTTGAGGATGTATTTTCGGAGAAAGGGTGTCAAGAACTACCTCCTCATCGCACGTATGACTGTTCTGTAAAATTGCTCCCTGAAGCCAAGTTACCGAAATCTAGGTTGTATAACCTTTCTGGTCCTGAGAGACAGGCCATGAAGGATTATATTTCGGAGAGTCTGGCTAAGGGGCATATTAGACCTTCATCTTCCCAGTGGCTGCGGGGTTCTTCTTTGTGAAGAAAAAAGATGGAGGCCTACGCCCTTGCCTGGATTTCCGTGAGCTTAATCGGATTACGGTCCGAGATCCGTATCCGCTCCCACTTATTCCTGATCTCTTCAATCAGATTGTGGGCGCCAAATGGTTCTCTAAGTTGGATCTCAGGGGGGCGTATAATCTGATTAGGATGAAGGAGGGGGATGAGTGGAAGACGGCGTTTAACACTCCGGAGGGGCATTATGAGAACCTTGTCATGCCATTTGGTCTGACTAATGCCCCGGCGGTGTTTCAACATTTTGTTAATGACATCTTTCGCCACCTAGTGGGACAGTTTGTTGTCATATATCTGGATGACATCTTAATTTACTCGCCGGATCTTGTGTCTCATCAGGAGCATGTTAGGCAGGTGTTGCAGATCTTGCGGGATAATAAACTGTACGCCAAATGGGAGAAGTGTGTGTTCACCATACAGGAACTTCAGTTTTTAGGATTCCTGGTGTCAGCATCCGGTTTTCGTATGGACCCTGGGAAAGTGCGGGCAGTTCTTGAGTGGGATCTGCCAGAGGATCTTAAGGCATTACAACGTTTCCTGGGGTTTGCTAACTACTACCGGAAATTTATTTGTAATTTCTCGTCCATAGTTAAACCTCTCACAGACATGACTAAAAAAGGGACGGATTTTTCAAGGTGGTCTGACAAGGCTTGTCAAGCGTTTTCCTCATTGAAAAAATGTTTTGCTTCGGCACCCATACTCATTCAACCTGATGCGTCACAGCCGTTCATTGTGGAGGTAGACGCTTCTGAGGTAGGGGTGGGAGCGGTATTATCTCAAGGTCCGTCCCTGGTAAATGGCATCCGTGCGCCTTCTTCTCTAAAAAATTGTCGTCCGCTGAGAGGAATTATGATGTCGGCAATAGGGAACTCTTGGCCATTAAGTTAACTTTTGAGGAGTGGCGTCATTTTCTGGAGGGGGCAGTACACCCGGTCACCGTCATTACCGATCACAAGAACCTGCTATATTTAGAGTCCGCAAAACGTCTGAATCCCAGACAAGCTAGGTGGTCGTTGTTTTTTACCAGGTTTAATTTTGTCGTCACATATCGTCCTGGGTCAAAAAATGTAAAGGCGGATGCCTTATCTCGCAGTTTCCCTGGGGCCGGGAAGACGGATGACCCGGTTCCTATCCTTCAGGAGGGGGTGGTGGTGTCGGCAGTATGCTCTGAGCTTGAGGAGGAGGTATTGGAGGCTCAGGGGGACGCCCCTGTTGGACCTCCAGGGAGACTGTTTGTTCCAGATCAGTTGAGACAGAAGGTAATCAGGCTCACCATAATTCAGCTTTGGCAGGACACCCAGGGAGTAAAGCAACTGTGGATCTCCTCTCGCGCCGATTTTGGTGGCCTAACTTACATAGGGAGGTGGTAACTTTTGTCGCGTCCTGTGGGGTTTGTGCGCGCTCTAAGACCCCACACACCCGTCCAAGACAAAACCTGACTGGCACTTCCAGACTAATGTGAATAGGTGCAAACCAAAGGAGCTCCCTCATGTTTAAACATCCAAAAAGGCTGCACTCAAGCATACTAAAGCATGACAACATAGAATACATGAATTTGATGCAATGGCTTTGGAATATAAGGAAAAATTTGAGACGCTTAGTATAAACATTTGGCCAAACTTTTAAAGCCAAAACCATCGTCAAGGTGGTCTCAATTCTGTTGAGTCTAACTAATGTGAAGCATACCTCATTAGGCTGATATCTGAATTCGGGGAATGCACCTCTGTCAGTTTATGCTGCAATTTGGTAAAGTAGGGACCTGGTGTATTAAATCACACTGGGGGGGGCAGAGTGCTCGTCATGCAAGCTAACATTCAAAGCAAAAAACTGACTGGCATTCCAGACTAATGTGAATAGGTGCAAACCAAAGGGAGCTACCCTTTTGTAAACATCCAAAGAGGCTGCCTCAAGCATACTAAGCATGACAACATAAATACATGAAATTTTGAATAGCAATATGGCTTTGGAATATAAGGAAAAATTTGAGACGCTTAGTGTATAGTTTATATTCCAAAGCCATATTGCTATTCAAAATTTCATGTATTCTATGTTGTCATGCTTTAGTATGCTTGAGTGCAGCCTTTTTTGGATGTTTTACATGAGGGTAGCTCCCTTTGGTTTGCACCTAGTTCACATTAGTCTGGAAGTGCCAGTCAGGTTTTTTGTCTTTTGAATGTTAGCTTGCTGACCGAGCACTCCGCCCTCACCAGGTGGTGATTTTAATTACACCAGGTCCCTACTTTACCCATAAATGCAGGCATTACTGACAGAGGTGCATATTCACCCAGAAATTCAGATATCAGCCTAATAGAGGTATGTTCACATTAGGTTAGGGACTCAACAGAATTGAGACCACCTTGACGATGGTTGTTGGGCTTTAAAATGTTTGGCCAAATGTTTATACTAAGCGTCTCAAATTTTTCCTTATATTCCAAAGCCATATTGCTATTCAAAATTTCATGTATTCTATGTTGTCATGCTTTAGTATGCTTGAGTGCAGCCTTTTTTTTGGATGTTTTACATGAGGGTAGCTCCCTTTGGTTTGCACCTAGTTCACATTAGTCTGGAAGTGCCAGTCAGGTTTTTTGTCTTTTGAATGTTAGCTTGCTGACCGAGCATCTGCCCCCACCAGGTGGTGATTTTAATTACACCAGGTCCCTACTTTACCCATAAATGCAGGCATTACTGACAGAGGTGCATATTCACCCAGAAATTCAGATATCAGCCTAATAGAGGTATGTTCACATTAGGTTAGGGACTCAACAGAATTGAGACCACCTTGACGATGGTTGTTGGGCTTTAAAATGTTTGGCCAAATGTTTATACTAAGCGTCTCAAATTTTTCCTTATATTCCAAAGCCATATTGCTATTCAAAATTTCATGTATTCTATGTTGTCATGCTTTAGTATGCTTGAGTGCAGCCTTTTTTTGGATGTCCTACACACCCGTCCGTCTGGGGCCCTCTTACCTTTGAAGATCCCGGAGCGTCCGTGGACTCATCTGTCTATGGACTTTATTACGGACCTACCGCCGTCTTCAGGTAAAACAGTCATACTCGTAGTGGACAGGTTCAGCAAGATGGCACATTTTATCGCTCTTCCTGCTCTTCCTAATGCTAAAACTCTTGTGCAGGTGTTCATTGGGGAGATTGTGAGGCTTCACGGGGTACCCTCCGATGTGGTGTCGGATCGGGGGTCTCAGTTTGTGTCCAAATTCTGGAAGGCATTTTGTACACGGCGGGGGATGCAGTTGTCATTTTCATCGGCTTTTCATCCGCAGACCAATGGTCAGACAGAGCGTCTGAACCAGAGCTTGGAGACATATCTCCGGTGTTTTGTGTCAGAGAACCAGGAGGACTGGGCTTCTTTCTTGCCTATGGCGGAATTCGCTCTTAACAATAGGCGGAGCGAATCCACTGGTAAGTCCCCGTTTTTTGGGGCATATGGTTTTCACCCCCAGTTTTGTACTTTCAATAGGGGGGGCTCTTCTGGGGTTCCTGAGGAGGAACGATTTTCGTCGTCACTTGCTTCAGTGTGGAGAGGAGTGCTGAATAATCTGAGTACTATGGGGAACCGATACAAACGTATGGCTGATAGGAGGAGAGTGTCTGGTCCGGACCTAAGTGTGAACGATCGGGTATGGTTGTCTACCAAGAATATAAAACTTAAGGTTCCCTCCTGGAAACTGGGTCCCAGGTTCATCGGGCCATACAGGATCAGTTCTATAATTAATCCGGTGGCATTCCGTCTTGACCTCCCCACTACGTTTAAAATTCACAATGTGTTCCACAGATCGTTGCTTAAGAGGTATGTGGTGCCGGTGATACCATCACCTTTACCTCCTCCTCCTGTGGTGGTCAATGGTAACTTGGAGTTTCAGGTGTCGAAAATCATCAATTCACGTCTGAATCGCCGGTCCCTTCAGTACCTGGTTCATTGGAAGGGGTATGGTCCTGAGGAGAGGACGTGGGTTCCTGCGTCAGATATTAACGCAGACCGATTAATTCGGGCCTTCCACACAACTCACCCAGATAAACCTGGCTCTGAGGGTCCGGAGGCCCCTCGTAGAAGGGGGGGTACTGTCACGGGTGTGTCACCACGAAGATCGTCGCGATTACACAACCTGACTTCTCACAGCTGAGTTTTTGGTGCTTGGTGTTTGTCGGCAGTGAGGGAGTTAAATCTCCCTCTCTCTGTGCTAGACGAGGCCCAGCCTCGCCCAGCTGCAGTTAATGCTGCACTAATGAGATTCCTTGAAATACCTGCCAGTCTGCTAGGGAAGTGTCGGTGAAAGCATTCATGCAGACCAGCAGAGCGGATCGTGGTATTGTGAAGTCTGAAGTGAAGAGTACCTGGTGTGGTTTTCTCCCCTCCTCGCTTTATTATTTATCTCCTTACCCGTTGGTGTTCCCTCTGTAGTTGTATAGTGAGTTTTGTATGCAAGGTGGTCTTTTATTTTACCCCTTGTACTGTCTCGTTCGTGTTATACTGTGTGTAGGCATTTACCTTCCCGTTCCCTGTGGTGGTGATCAGGGTCCTTCTCAGGACTAGATTACAGAGGGTCAGGGATTTACAGGAGATAGGGTTATGCTGGACCTCTGTACCATCAACAGTACCTCCAGGTAGAGGGATTAGTCAGGGCCCCAGCTTAGGGTCAGCATAGACCCCGGACCTCCTGTATACAGTGACAGCGTGACAATGACAGACTCCTGGCAGCGGCAGAGAGAGCAGCAGAGCGTGAGCATACAGAACGCCGTGAAGTGCCGGCACCGACTGGAGGACGCACCCCCGTTGGGCACTCCAGCCCTACCGGAGACAAAGGCTTCCAAGGTCCGGGCGGATGACTTTCCCCTGCTTAAAAAGGATGGAGACCTGAATTCCTTTCTGCTGGCCTTTGAGAGGACCTGCCTCCAACATCATCTGGCCCTGGATCAGTGGGCAAGGTACCTGACCCCCTGTTTGAGGGGTAAGTCCCTGGAGGTTTTGGGGGACTTACCTTCCAGGGAGGAGCAGCATCAAGCGGGCCCTGATCCAGCACTACAACCTCACCCCGGAGTCGTACCGCAGGAAGTTCAGGAGCCTGCAGTGGGGCTCAAAGGACACCTGGACCGACCACATGCGGGCCCTGCTGAGAGCTGTGGAGCACTGGACCTCGGGTCTAGATCTCACCACCCACCAGGAGGTCCAGGAACTGTTCTTCACGGTGCAGTTCTTGTGGAACTGCCCAGAGGACCTCCAGCTGTTCCTACGTGACCGGAAACCAAAGGGGGCTTCTGCTACAGCCACCCTGGCAGACAAGTATGCCAACAACAGGGCGCCTGAGCTGAAGAAGCCTGCCAGCAGCACCTGGAGAGGGGGTAAGCCCAATACTGCCCCGGCCCCATCCCCAGCCCCCAGAGTGCAAGGGGTGTACCCCCTGCTGCCCTCTCCAGGCCAGGAACAGAACCCAGACGTTGTCATCATTGCAACCAGCCAGGACACTTTAAGGCTGCGTGTCCCCAGTGCCATAAGGCCCCATCCCTGTCCCAGAAACCGTCCACTGTTTTGTGTGTGGGAGGGGGTGGTGGGAGGTCCCTGGACAATTACCAACCCGTCACCATCGGCCGCTCAGCAGTCATGGGACTGCGGGACTCAGGCGCTGAACGAACCCTGGTATGTCCTGAGGTGGTGTCCCCTCAAGACTTGGTGCCTGGGAAAACCCTTTCCGTCTCTGGAATTGGAGGCATTGAACCGGCGCTGCCCGTCGCCAAGGTGTATTTGGACTGGGGCGCTGGGAGGGGGATGCAGGAGGTGGGAGTAACGCCAAATATTCCTGCCAATGTGTTGCTTGGGACCGATTTGGGGCAGCTAGTGTCCCAGTACGTGGCCACTGAACCCCCAAGTTCGGCTCCCCAAGAATGTCATGACTCTACTGTGAATGCTAATGTTATGTATTGAATGTGCCTCCAACAGTGGAGGAGGGAGTGAAACCTGATGGTAAGCCATGCACTGACACTACACACACAGGGCTCACAGTGAGGACAGGTGAGGAGGCTGCAGGGGAGAGCTCAGAGGTGGAGGGAGGGGCTGCTATGTCCAGCAACTAAGACTTTCACCTGTGGATCGCAGAGCTCCCTGCCTCCACATGTCCCTACAACCTGGTAATATTGACCTCTAGCAAATACCTCTAAGCCTTGTACATTATTGTTGTATTTTACTCTGACTGCAAATCCATTGTAATTCCATTATATAGCTTACTTTATATTTCTGTAATTATCTAGTGCGCCCTTAAGGTAATTAAACCATAAAATTAATCTTGGGCTGATGCTTTTACTCTGATCACGAAACTTAAGGTACTGCCACACTAAACAATCCCGCTAGCGATCACGATAACGACGCATACTAATGCGATCGCTAGCGGGATTGTTTCTATATCGCTAAGTGCGGCCACATTTAGCGATATAGTTAACGACGCTATCGCCGTTAGCGATCTCCTTAACGACTTTAGCGGTACAAAAGTACCGCTAAATCGCTAAGAAAAGGTGCCACACTAGCGATATATACTTACCCAGCGGGAGCGCCGACGAGAAAATAGGGTCCGGAACGATTCCAGCGACGAGCGAGATCACAGCAGGAAGCTCGTCGCTGGCAGATGCCGCACTGAACAACATCGCTAACGGGATCGCTAAATAGTGACTTTTTTAGCGATCCCGTTAGCGATATTGTTCAGTGTGGCATACCCTTTAGAATACCCAGTGGGTAACAGGACACCCTCCCGGCGGCCATTTGCTCTAGGTGCAGTTCCCTTACTGACCTGAGAGACAAAGGGGGCACCGTAGAGCTGTGCCTGTGGAGTTACGTCACATTGGTGACGTGGAAGGACGGGGTTGTCCTTCACACATAGTATATAGGGAATGGATCCAGTCCAGGCACTTCTAGCCTGAGCGGTGGATACCACAGACCTTCATCTGGAGTTGCAGTACGCAGTTTCTCACTATTCAGATGACTGATGTTCGTGTGTTGACCGAAATGTCTCTTATTTTTGCCTGGATTTCTCTACAATTAATAAATATATTCCTATTGAATACACAGAACAAGAGTGCCAAGTATTTTTACAATATGCCTACATAAAAATGTCCAATTAGACATTTCATGACAAAGCCTATACTGCCCTGGTTTGATGACTATTTGTAACAATATTATACATATCAATTTACAGTGCCATAATGTCTGATCAGAGGGGACTTATAGATGGGATTACAGTTGATGAGATGTCATTGCTGAAAAGTAACACCATGATCGTTAAGCAAAAGAAGAGGTGTGGCTGCCATCTAGTAACAGGTGGTCCTCCTGCTCATATCCAGCGACCACAGGCTATTGTTGTGGCCAGTGGACTAGGACATTCAAGTCAATTTGCACAAACGCTAAAATGAATAAATCCTGAATTCAAGAATGCCTGATCTCTGTTTCATTATTGGCTGCATGGAGATTGACACTTTTCAATGAACTCTAAGAAATATTCAGAAACAGCCAATGTAGTGCATTTTGTTGTTTCTGTACTACGATTTAAAAAAAAAAAAAAATTAAAAGTTTTTACTAATTGGGTGTTATCCATCATTTTGTGACACCCTTTAACATTAGAATTAATTTCTAATGAAGATTTCCCAGATTATCTCTTCAAGGAAATAGAGGATTTCAGAGCAAACTGTTTTCTGAAATTTGTCAATTTAAAGAGAGTCAGCACAAAATTACTGTTAAAACTAAGCACAATTGCCAAGAGCACCCAGGGTGTGGACTAGTAGTATAATGGAAATAGATGCAAAACCCACAGATTTTCCATTTTTTTTCCATACTTTTTTGTCTCATGTAAAGCCAGTACTGTCAATGAAGGAAGAAGAGGCTGAGATAGATGATAAACTAGTATGTGGGCAGGTGAAAGGAACTGTCAGGGGCCATGCCCAAGGTGCACCAAGCACCTGTACTTGGTTTGAACAGTCATTTTGTGCTGACTGGCACCCTTTAAAAAAGTTTTAATGTAGACAGATGTGTATTTCATCTTCACATTGAATTCAAGCATATATCAACTCATTTTATAAAAAAATAATACTAGGACGAAAACTGGTAACGCCAATTCTTAGAGAAACATTTTCTTAGTCCCATTTATTCCCAGCCATTCTATTACGCTAGAACAAAGTATCTCATAACAGTCAGGAGTGGGTGGTCCCTCCTATTTATTATTTCTTCTAATTTACATTATTGAAAAGGAAAAAAAGGGAGGAAGAAAAATAAGTGATTTTTGTTACATGATATAGAAAAGTGAAGTCATTTAGAAAACATATAATAGGTGGAGGGTGGAGGGCGAGGCCTTAAAGAAAACAGTATTAGCTGCGTATATGCAGATAGATCAGTTTTAGAAGGATGGGAATCAGACAGCAAAGTGGCTGTTGGCAAGAAAGGAGAGAGAGCAGGAAATGAGAACAAGTTATACAAAACTGCTGTCATATATAAGTGAGCCCGGTCTGAAGGTAGGATATTTACATTGCTTGGTCCCTCTTGGGAATGGTATATTTACTCTGGATTAATCCTATCTGAAATTCTGGGTAATGTGAAATTGTTTATTGAAGTTATGTTTAGGTAGAACAACGTTGGCACAAAGAGCCTTATGTCAGGAGTGAGATAAAGTAATTTTCCAAAGATTAAAACTACCATTTCGAGGAAGTCCTCTCTAGCCTAACATTCCCACCATGACATTGAGGCAGCAAAGGCTCGCTTAAGTACCTGACATTTTATTTCCTGTTGCTCATATAGCTACAACATATTCTACAGTGCTGTAGATAGATCAAGATAATTAAGAATAGTTCCTGTCTCCAAAGTGAATCACAATCTGATTTCTTTATCTTAGACACATAAACAATAAAACCGATTTCACAATTTCACAGGAGGCCAATTAACATAGCAGTAAGTTTTTGGAATGTGGAGAAAACACACAAAAACATGGAGAGAACATAGAATCTGCATGCAGATACTGTGTGGGGATGGATTTGAATTCATGACCCCCGTTCAGTCATTTCAAACTTCCATATTATCATTCTACACCAGCTGCCTCTATTGTTTGTCACTGTTGGGCCAATTCTGATTGGCACTTGGTGTGGGGATAGGAATGTTCGCCATCCAGCTCACTTGCCTGCATGCTAATAATAAAGGTCTGGTGGCTGGCAAATCGCTGATACTACTCTACACACTAATGTCAAGGCGTACCCTACATGAAATCCTTATGACATCCTGCCCTTGCCAGTTACTGAATAGTATTAAGGCCCCGTCTCACATAGCTAGATCGCTAGCGAGATCGCTGCTAAACAGCAATCTCAGCAGCGATCTCGCTATGTCTGACACGTACCAGCGATCAGGCCCTGCTGTGAATCGCTGGTCATGTCAGAAATGCCTGGATTTTTTTTTTTGATCGCTGGTCTCTCGCTGGCCAGCACGCATCACTGCGTGTGGCAGGCAGGAGACCAGCGATCAGCTGGTAACCAAGGTACACTTGGGGTTTCCAGGCGCGGGGCTGTGCCTGGAAACCCGAAGTGTACCTTGGCTACCAGCTCCCTGCATCAGCGGGCTGGTATCCAACGTACACTGGGGGTAACTAAGCGACGTTACCCGCAGTGTCGCTGTGCTGATCGCTGCCTGAGCTGCCTGTTTGGCAGCTCAGCAGCGATCAAGTAGCGACACACCAGCGATCCTGATCGTTGTCGGGATCGCTGGTGTGTCGCTATGTGAGACGGGGCCCTTACTCTGCACCTGGTTTGTCTTGGGATTTCTCCTTTGTATTCTGACTTGCTTTCCTACTTTTAGCTTGGCTACTTTTCTGATTAACCCTTTGGAAACCTTTTTGGATTGGACCCTAGACTATTTTTACCTCATGCCTCTTCCTGTCCATGAAGACTTGACCATCCACTAAGTACGTCCCTGCCAGTGGCATAACGTGACACTCATGGGCCTCAATGCAAAAGCTCCAATGGAGCCACCAATTTTTGCAAGTCTTCAATAGCATCTGTATTATCATATCAGCCAAAGGAACATTTTGGGGCCCCTAGGCTCCGGGTGCAATTGCAACCCTGTAACTATTGTAGCTACATCCCTGGTCCCTGCTATCTGATTCCATAATTGTCTTTGTGTTTTTTAGCTCTGATCCAGTGAACTAATTGTTCTTTCCTCACTCTGTTTTTTGAGGTGACAGACATGTTACAGCAGTAAAGCAACACTGCTAACCTCTAAGCCACTGTGCTGCCTCCAGATACATACAGAAGCCATGTATTAAGTGGCCATAATATTTCTTGAAAATAGTGGTCCCGAAATTCTGTTTTGCTTGTTGCTGAAAACATATAACATCCTGTGTAGAGTCCCAGATTGGAGACCACTGCTTTAATGCATTGTAATTTCAAGCCAGAAAGTCAAAAACTAGAAGTGGAATCAGTGGAAAAAAAAGTCACTAAAAAGTTTCAAACTAGTTAACTTTTTTTGGTGAAGAAAAAGATTTTAAAACTCATAACACATCTTTGTATATAGATACCTGGGGAACTCTTTGGTGCCACCCTGAAATCTAGTGTCACTATGGATTTAAAGTGCAGAGCAGTGATTTTATTCAGAGTCACCAGATAGGTCATCTCCTAGAAAAATCATGTCTACAGTGCACGCTGCTCAATCCATTTAACCTTTTCAGACCTTCTCATTAATGTGTTATGGAAAAATATAATTTTTTATTTATTAAAGCATCCAGCGTGAATGGTGCAGTTTATGCAATGTCAGTGCAGACGGTAGAGTAAGTAAAGTTTGGAAGCAGCACAAGAATTTGGCTAAAGAAGCATAAAATATAATTTAAATTCTATTGTTTGCACAAAACTCAATTAGGAAATGAATTTATTTTGAGTTGTTTGTTTGGTGAATTGTCTGTAGCAGTAAACACAGAGGGAACACATGCAGCTAAAGTTCAGCCTTTTATTTTACAGGTCACAGCTATTGAAGAGAAAAAAACAAATTACCCTTATTAGACATAATCTAGTTCACCATCGGAGTGTAAAAAGTCATCCGTGAACCCCTGCAGTGGCTACTAATAAGTTGTGCTGCTCACTACTTAGGACTCTTTGTCCAGTTTAGGAGTAAGCATCATATCTTTCCCTGAATGGACTATATAACTTCAGATGCGTTAATGCTTGTACTTACCACTGCTATACTGGTAGTACACTTAAAGGGAAACTGTCAGTAGGATCAACCCTCCTCAGCCATCTACACAGACACGTACTGTAGGTCTTAGGAAGCTGAATAACATGATACCTTGATGTATGCGATCCGATGTGTTATTCCAGAAAAAAAAAATCACATTTTTCTTATATGTAAATGAGCTATTCAGGAGTATGGGCAGGACACTGATCTGCATGAGAATCTCCCCCCAGAGCTTATTATTAATAGAAGGGGGCATTACCAGTGTGAGACATGTAACTAACACAGGACAGTAGAACTGAACTTTGTCTCCTTACAAACACATTTGCTAAAGCTCTCACAGCTCTACTGTATTGTAACAATATTGCACCACTGTCTGCCTGTGAGATGGAAGCTGAAGCTGAGAGGAACCTGCAGGTGTGTCAGTTATAATCACACACAACTCTGCAGTTAGATCAGGAGAGCAGAAAGCGGCCATCACACTGGTAATTTCCTCTATTATTTATAATAAACTCTAGCGGCAAATGCTCATTCAGATCAGTGTCCGTTCCACAGCCCTTAACAGCTCATTTACATATAAGAAAACCATGGATTGCTCTGGTATAAGACATCAGATGGCAGATATTAAGGTATCATTTTATTCAGCTTCCTATGATCTGCATGTCCATGTAGACAGTTTAGAAGTAGTGACATATCGCCAGAGACAGGAGACCGTGCGACATCCTGGATGCTGATATAGTTAAAAACAAAGATGGAAAAGGGAGCAGTCAGATGATACTCAGTCTCCCATCTTTCCTTTCTGCGTCTGGGCTCTGACGCCTCAGCACACAGGGCTCAATGACATCACTACAGTGCACACTGTGCCAAGAGGTGAAGAGAATTAGAAGATGTACTGAGGAGAAAAGAGCAGTGGGGGACTGGGGAGAGGTGAGTATTTATGTTTTTATTTATACTGTGGACCCTTAACACTATATGTAGGACTATGTGGGGCCAATAGCACTATATGGAGGACTATTTGCAGCCCATTGCATGATATGGAGGACTATGTGTGGCCCATAACACTATATGGAAGACTATGTGCGGCCCATAACACTGTATGGAGGACTTGTACAGTCTATATCACTATATGGAGGACTGTGTGGTGTCCATATCACTATATGGAGGACTGTGTGGGGTCCATAACACTATATGGGGGACTATGTGGGGCCATTATATTATATGGAAGGCTATGCAGGGGCAATTATACTATTTTGATGGCTATGTTTGTCCCATTATGCTATTTGCAGGATTGCAGGACTACATGGGGGCCATTATACTGTTTGCATGTCTATGTTTGAGGATTCATTATATGTATGCAGGTCTATATGGGGGCATTATACTGTTTTCAGGTCTATTTGGGGGCCCATTATACTGTTTACACAACTATATCGAGCCATTATACTGTTTGCAGAAATATATAAGGGACATTATACTGTTTGCATGTCTATGTGTGGGTGGGCATTATACTGTTTGCAGCTACTACAGTTTGCATCGGGTGCTCGGGTATGCACTGAATATCGTGGATGCTCAAGTCCCTGCCTCATGTTTTGCAGCTGTTAGACACCCAAAAAATGCATGTGGGGATCTGCGATACTCTGTGCATACCCAAGCACCTGATGCAAATTCAAGTAGTGAGCATTTGTGCTCAACAATAGCCGTCATATAGTCATTTTTTTACTTTTGAAACCCCCCAATTCTAACCCAACCCTAACTCTATCCCAACCTAACACCAATCTACCCTAACACATCCCTAACCCTAACACACCCCTAACCTTTAGCTCCAACCCTAACCCAAACCCTAACTCTAACACACCCCTAACCCTAACACAGCCCTTACCTCAACCTAAGCCTAACCATAACCTAAACCAACTGCAAAGAATGGAAAATAAAAAAAATTATAAATTCTAACTATGGGGTGACAAAGGGGAGTTTGATTTACTATTTTTTTTTTTTTGATCACTGTGGTAGGATCTGTAATCGAAAGGAACCAATAGGAAAAATATCCTATTGATACCAGGTACAGCCGGCAGATGTCGGCGGGTGAACTGCGCATGCGCCCACCATTTTTTCCAATGACTGATGACACGGAGTATCCACAATTGTATCCACAATCAATGTTGGCTCGGGAGTCATGTCATCTGCTGTGTAGTCCACTGTGTTTTATCAAGACAAGTCAGCGCAGCAATCTACCAGGAATATTAGAGCACTTCATGCTTCCCCCTGCCGACAAGCTTTTATGAGATGGACATTTCATTCTCCAGCAGTACTTGGCACCTGTCCACACTGCCAAAAGTACCAACATTGTTTAAAAACAACAGTATCACTGTGCTTGATGGCCAGCAAACTCGCCTGACCTTACCCTCATAAAGATCTATGGGGTATTGTCAAGAGGAAGATGAGAGACACCAGACCGAACAATGCAGACGAGATGAAGGCTGCTATCAAAGCAACCTGGGCTTCCATAGCACCTAGCAGTGTCACAGGCTGATTGCATCCATGCCATGCCTCATGGATGCAGTAATTGATGCCAAAGGAGCCCTGACCAAGTACTGAATGCATTTACTGAACACATTTCAGTAGGTCAACATTCGAATTTTAAAATCATATTTTCAAGCGGTGTTATAAAGTATACTAATTTGTTGAGGTAATGACTTTTGGGTTTTCATTGGCTGTGAGCCATAATCATCAACATTAACAGAAAAAGCACTCAAAATAGATCACTCTGTTTGAAATTACTCTTATAACATACGAGTTTCACTTTTTGCATGAAAAACTGAAATACATTAACTTTTTGATGATATTCTTATTTTGTGAGATGCTCCTGTAGATAGGTAGATAGATAGATGTATGTGCTAAGCACCTTCATTATTGTAATTACACTTTATTTAGCAAAAATGCATTTCAGATCTCATGTATTCAGTGTTTGCGTATGTTTTGGCACTTACAATGTGCTGCTGTGCTCTTTATTTTGGATAGTGTGCAGTCATTGCAGCTTGCACCTATTCACACTACAAGCAGATGCTGGTCAGGGTTTTGTATTTTATAGCTAGATAAAATGAGACAAAAAAAACAGAATTGGACTATGTGCACATGGAGTTTTTCGAGCAGTTTTTGGAGCAGAAACTGAGAGAAAGTGAGTCGCACACGGTACCAGGGCTTATGGGGTACTCGGCACCGAGCCCGTTCACTTCAATGGGGGAGAGGTCACGGGTAGCACAGCTCGGTCCGTTGCCCTGGGCGCTCATTCAAAGGGGGGTATATTTACAGGGGATTGTAGAATTGTTCGTGACGCCACCTGTGGTTCCTGATCAGGATGACCAGCGCTGCAGGGTAGATTCTCTGAGGGGTTGTTACTGGGCAGCAAGATGTTAAGTCCCCCACAGGCGAGACTGATCCCTCGAGATATATGGCGGTGCAGGGGTGCAGGCAATAAGGCAGACACACACAAGTCAGTCTCTTTCCATACCTTTACTGGTGGTATTTGCAGGTACGTCCCGTGAAGCTGCTCAGGGTGGAGGATGCACATACAGTAATCACTGAGTAGGTTTAAGGCCTCCTTACTTTCCAAAGTGTGTGAGTTTCCAACTTGCATGAAGCTAAGTTTAACTCCGTATAGAACAGCTACGCCCGGCCGACATTGTGGTGGAGACTTCTTTTGGACAGAACTAGTCTCTATATGCAGGGCCCTGCTAGACTCTTATTCTTCCTGACTCCGGTTACGTATCAGCACTGTAGGGCCCCTCTGCGACCTGAAGTCCAGCAGGGAATCCGGTTTCTCCCACTAGCCGTGAAGGAACTAGCAAGCTCGGACCCGGTGTCCGGTAGTGCAGAGTGGAGGTTCAGCTATCGTCGCTAATTCTCCTCAGTCACTCTTTCTTCCTTTTCACCACTCGCCTGTCGCCCTACTCACACCCTTAACAGCTTCCTTCTATCACCGCTCACTGACCGTTCCTCAGTCGACTCGTTGTTACAAATCCTGTAGTTCCCTTCCTTCTTCTCCTTCATAGACTTTGTCCAAAGTAGCTATCAGGACCTTCCGTCAGACTGATTTCATGCTCACTTCGAGAGTCACTTTCCACGTTCTTAGGGATCTAACAGTCAGCCTGCTCTGAGGTAACAGCTTGTCTTTCCTCCTCTGTCTCATCTGACAGGAATCACACTCAAATGTCTCGCTCAGACTAGAATGTAGAATCTCTCACTCCGATGCTCTGAGGAGAACTCCACTGTCTGAGGTACAACCAACAACTAGCATGGCTGTCTGGCTAGAATGCCTACTGCTGCGTTTCTCCACACCCCTATATACCTGAATCTAAGGGACTCCCTCTGGTGGCTCCTGGAAAGTGTGGATGTGAATGAATATCAGGTGTTTGTGATTTACCTTTCTGTGCATCCTCCAGGGAACATGTGTCACCAAGCGCAGCTGGGCCACACAAGAGCTCTCCAAATTGTCCTCCAAATATCAGGCTATGTTCACACTGAGGTTTTCTTTGTGTAGTTTGAGGCTATGTTCCCACGATGGCCTTTGGTTAAGTTTTTGATGTTGCAGAATTTCTGCACTATTTCAGCACCTATTATGTAAAACCATGTGCACACGTTGAGTGTTTGGTGAGTTTTTTACCTCAGTATTTGTAAATCAAGATCAGGAGTGGAACAATCAGAGGGAAAGTATAAGGGTACGCTCACACTTGTATAAAATGGTAATAATAATAATAATCAGTCCTATTCTAATCCAGAAATGTGGGATGATTTGTTTCTCACTATTTCTCTGTCTGCTGTCCAAATGCAATCTGTTTTTTTTTTACTCAGCAGCTATTCGTCTTTTACAGGACCATTTACAATTTCCAATGCCATAGAATTGTAATGTATCTGTAAAAATCTGAGCCATACTGACATGGCATGCAATTTATTTGTTGCACTGTCTGATATTTCTCATGCCGAATATAGCTGAAATAAACACGCAGATCTGCACTGCTTCATTGAATAACATTGATCTAAGTGCAAACCGATTTTTTTATTGGATTGCACTCATCCGATTTATACACTATTGTGAGTGAGCCCTAATAGAAACACGTCACCGCTCCTGGTTTTGGCTTACAAATACTGAGGTAATAAACTCATCAAATTCTGAACGTGTGCAAATGGTCTCAGGCTACTTTCATACATTCAGTATTTGGTCAGTATTTTCCATCAGCATTTGTAAGCCAAAACCAGGAGTGGGTGAAAAATGCAAACATTTTGACGTGTTTCTATTACACGTTTCCTCGCGATTGTTTCACTCCTGGTTTTGGCTTACAAATACTGATGCACAATACTGATCAAATACTACGTGTGAATATGGCCTAAATTAGGTTATTTGCCTTTTTTTACAGCGATTTTGACACTGTGATTTTTTTTCTCTTTTTGTTGTAATTCTTTATATAAAGCTGCTTTGTTTTTGATACTTCCTGGTATCTGGCTTTGACAACACTTTATTGACCTGCTTAACTTTGCTTTCATTGTCGGACTGGGGTACCAAGGGCCCACCAGTAACCAACTCCAGAGCCCCACTTTTCATCTACATGTAAATGTGACATTATCCTCAATCACAAATTTCTATAGCAATGAACTGTAGATTGGTAAATGAATAAGATGCTGCCTTTGTCTGTACAAAGTGATTCTAGTAAATTGTGCCAAGTGCTAGTCATATAAGAGGGTGGTGCCCTACTTCTCCACTGAGGCCCACTGGAGAATTCACCTGTTCTCCTGTGGGCCAGTCCAAACATGTGTGGATTACATATATTTTTGATGCATGTGCATTTTTTATCTGTGGAATTTCCACACCTAATGCAAGTCTACAGGGAAATTCTGCACAGAAAAGTCAGAGTACCCTCAAGAAAAATTGACATACTGTGGATGTGAAACACGCACTGCAGGTCAATTTACGTTACGTTAAAAGGAGTCACAATGGGCATGAGATTTCTATAAATCCCATACACTTTGATAGAACTGTAAGATGCTGAGATTTTTTTTAATTTTTCACATTACTTAACAAAACTAAATTGAGAAATGTTATAAAATTTTATTAAAAAAAAAATTTTACAATTTTCACACTGTCTTATAAGCCTAATATTAGACTCAAACGTCCTTCTCCATACAGAAGTCTTTTTACCTGTTTTATCGTCATTACAATCACATTTACAATGAAAGGTAGCACTTTTACAGAGCTTTGAAAAAGTATTCATACTGTGAACTTTTCCACAATTTTTCACATTACACCCACAACTATCAAGTGTTGGTAAAGTGTTAAGGAAATTATACATGGTTTTCTAATTATGTTAAAAATATAAATCTGAAAATTGTGATGCACATTTATATCTAGCCCTCTGTAGTTTGATACCCCTAAACAAAATACTGATTGACTAATTGCATCCAGAAGTCACATACTTCATTTAGCATCGATCATGGGCATTTAACCCCTCTGATGCCGCTGTCAGTACTGACATGGAGTACTGGCATGGAGAAGCATCGCATAGGGAGGGGGCTCCCTGCGCGCTCCCACCTGCACAACGCAATGCAATCGTGTTGTTCCGGTGGTCTCCATGGAGACCCCCAGCTCCAAGATGGCGCGGGTCCTTCCGGGTCCTTCAGTGAGGTGGCTTCTCAGTGCTTGCTAAGAGCAGGCACTGGCAAGCCTCCTTCACTGCCTGTCAGATTGCTGATCTGACACTGTGCTATGCAAAGTGTCAGATCAGCTATCTAACTTTATATAGTAATGTCCCATACTGGGACAATGTAATAAAGTTGAAAAAAAAATTACAATGTGTAAAAACATTTTTTTAAAAATCCCCAAATAAAGAAAAAAAATATTTTACCAATACATTTATTTATGTAAATAAATAAAAAAAACAATAAAAGTACACATATTTGGTATCGCCGCTCCATAACGACCCGACCTATAAAACAGTCCCACTAGTTAAGCCCTTTGGTGAACACCGTTAAAAAAAAAACGAGGCAAATAAACAATGCTTTATCATCATACTGCCGAACAAAAAGTGGAATAACACGCGATCAAAAAGACGGATAAAAATAAACATGGTACCGCTGAAAACGTCATCTTGTCACGCAAAAAACAAGCCGCCATCACTGGAAAAATAAAAAAGTTATAGCTCTCAGAATAAAGCGATGCAAAAATAATTATTTTTTCTCTAAAATAGTTTTTAATGTATAAAAGCACCAAAACATAAAAAATATAAAAAAAGGTAATGCTGTCATCATACTAACCCAAAGAATAAAACTGCTTTATCAATTTTACCACATGCAGTAGAAACTCCCCCCCAAAAGAAATTCATGAATTGCTGGTTTTTGTCATTCTGCCTCCCAAAAATCAGAATAAAAAGCGAAAATGTCATGTGCCCGAAGACGGAACCAATAAAAACGTCAACTCGTCCCACAAAAAACAAGACCTCACATGACTGTGGGCCAAAATATAGAAAAATTATAGCTGTCAAAATGTGGTTATGCAAAAACTATTTTTCAATAAAAAGTGTCTTTTAGAGTGAGACAGCTGCCAAACATAAAAACCCGCTATAAAAACCGCTTTATCACCCCCTTAGTTAGGGAAAAAAAATAAAATAAAAAGTATTTATTTCCATTTTCCCATTAGGGTTAGTGTTAAGGTTAGGGTTATAGTTGGGGCTAGGGATAGGGTTGGGGTTAGGGTTGGGGCTAAAGTTAGGGTTAAGGTTGGGGCTAAAGTTAAAGCTAGGGTTGGGGCAAAAGTTAGGGTTAGGGTTGGGATTAGGGTTAGGGGATTATGGTTAGGGTTAGGGGTGTGTTAGGGTTAGGTTTGTGGTTAGGGTTATGGTTAGTGTTGGGATTAAGGTTAGGGGTGTGTTGGGATTAGGGTTGGAGTTAGAATTGGGGGGTTTCCACTGTTTAGCCACTTCAGGGGCTCTCCAAACGCAACATGCATCTGATCTCAATACCAGCCAATTCTGCGCTGAAAAAGTCAAACAGTACTCCTTCCCTTCCGAGCTCTGCCATGCGCCCAAACAGTGGTTTACCCCCACATATGGGGTATCAGCAGACTCAGGACAAATTTCAAAACAACTTTTGGGGACCAATTTATCCTGTAACCCTTGGTAAAATAAAAGATTGGGGGGAAAAGATCATTTTTGTGAAAAAATAAGATTTTTATATATTTTTATATTTTTACGGCATTTTACATTATAAACTTCTATGAAGCACTTGGGGGTTCGAAGTGCTCAACACACATCTAGATAAGTTCCTTAGGGGGTCTACGTTCCAAAATGGGTTTTTCTTGTGGGGGGTTTCCACTGTTTAGGCATATTAGGGGCTCTCCAAATGCGACATGGCGTCTGATCTCGATTCAAGCCAATTTTGCATTGAAAAGTCAAATGACGCTCCTTCCCTTCCGAGCTCAGCCATGCGCCCAATCACTGGTTTACCTGCATATATGGGGCATCAGCATACTCAGGACAAATTGTACAACTTTTTGGGTCCAATTTCTCCTGTTACCGTTGGTAAAATAAAACAAATTGGATCTGAAGTAAATTTTTTGTGAAGAAAAGTTAAATGTTAATTTTTTAAACATTCCAAAAATTCCTGTGAAGCACCTGGAGGGTTAATAAACTTATTGAATGTGGTTTTGAGTACCTTGAGGGTTGCAGTTTTTAGAATGGTGTCACTTTTGGGTATTTTGTATCGTATAGACCCCACAAAGTCACTTCAAATGTAATGTGGTCCCTAAAAAAATGGTTTTGTAAAATTTGTTGAAAAAATGAGAAATCGCTGGGTCAACTTTTAAGCCTTATAACTTCCGAACAAAAAAAAATTTTGGTTCCAAAATTGTACTGATGTAGTAGACATGTGGGAAATGTTATTTATTAACTATTTTGTGTGATATGACCCTCTGATTTAAGGGCATAATTATTAAAATTTGGAAAATTGCAAAATTTTCAAAATTTTTGCCAAATTTCCACTTTTTTCACAAATAAACGCAAGTCATATAGAAGAAATTTTACTGCTAACATAAAGTACAATATGTCACGAGAAAACAGTCTCAGAGTCAGTGTGATCCGTTGAATCGTTCCAGAGTTATTATCTCATAAAAGGACAATGGTCAGAATTCTAAACATTAGCAGGGACAGAAAGGTGAAAACAGGCTGGGTCACGGAGGAGTTAAAAAAGACATTGAAAAATTGTAGCAGTATTCAGAGAAGAGCTGCCAGGATGGAGAGCGGACTGCAGAGTATGTCCTACAAGGAACAGTTAAAGGATTCGGGAATGTTTAGCTTGAAAAAAGAAGGCTAAGAGGAGACTTATTAGCTGTCTAAACATAACTGAAGGGATTTCACAGTGTAGAAGAATCATCCTTATTCTCATTTGCACATGGAAACACGAAACGCAATGGAATGAAACGAAAAGGGAGAAAAAACAGATTGGATATTACAAAAAAAATTTTGACAGTGAGAGTGACCAATGAGTGGAACAAGCTGCCAAGAGAGGTGGTGAGTTCTTCTTCAATGGAAGTTTTCAAACAAAGTCTGGATAGACCCTGGAGGTCCCTTCCAACTATAACATTCTATGATTCTACAATTGCAAAGCTACCAAGACATGGCCGTCCACCTAAACTGACATCCTAAGCAAGGAGAGCAATAATTAGTGAAGCAGCCAAGAGGCCCATAGTCACTCTGTGGAAGCTGCAGAGATCCACAGCTCACATGGTAAAATCTGTCCACAGGACAACTATTAGTTGAATGCCCAACAAATCTGGCCTTTATCGAAAAATGGCAAGAAGAAAGACATTTTTTAAGGCAAGCCATGCAAAGCCCCTTTTGATCTGGTCAGATGACACCAAACTAGAATTTTTTGGGTTGAATTCAAAATATTATGTGTGATGGAAAACTAACACTATACATCACCCTGAATACACCATCCCCACCGTCATTGTGGTGGCAGCATCATGCTGTGGGGTTTTTCTTCAGCAGGGACAGGGAAACTGATCAGAGTTGATGGGAAGATGGATGAAGCTAAATACAGGGCAATCCTGAAGGAAAACCTGTTAGAGGCTAAAAAAGATTTGAAACTGGTGAGTAGGATCACCTTTCAGCAGGACAAAGATATTAAACATACAGCCAGTCATCGTCATTAAGTTTTGCCAGGTAAAGCCACTTTGTGGTAAATCCAGGGCTCAATTTCCAGAGGTGGCTTTGTTGGTGGCTTTACAGTCATTCTTGTGATGGCTCCACCAGCGGTGGATGTCACTCCATATTGCTAAGTATAAGAGCTGTCCAAAGAATGCACATGTCAATTTTTGTAACCTCTTCAGGGTTTCTGAATCTTGAAGCACTAAGAAGAAGAGACATAAGATGGAACATGTGCATAGTAATGTTGTTGTGACATTGCTGTGCACGATGTTCATTTTATGGGAGCACGTTTGCAACACTTTTTCAGGCGGATTACAGACGGGAATTGCTTTAAGTATGTGCACATGACGTTTTTTCATGCGGATTCTCTCACTGCGACTGCCTGAAAAATCAGAAAATATTAGCTTAATGGCTATTGTAAAAATTGCAAGATTTCTGATTTTTTAATATACGTTATACAGATAGTGTTGTGGCAATTGTAAAAACACCAAAAATAAAATAATATTAAACTTTCATTTTCTAATTACACATTCTCTTCAGATGGAATCTGCAGTATGATAAACTCTACTAAGCTTTCTATATGTAAGTCATAGGAAACTGAATAAAATTATACTTTTATATCTACTATCCAATGTCTTTTTATTTAATAAAAGGGGGCGTTACCAGTGTGATGTGTAATGGCCGTTCTCTGCTCTCCTGATCTTACTGCAGAGCTGTCTGTGATTATACCTGATACGTCTGCCATTCCCCTCATCAAGCATTCATCGCTTGCTGCAGTTCTACATCTAAGGTAGACAGGGTTGCAATACAGCAGAGTTGTGAGAAGTGCAGTTGCTATCATCTTTGTAAGTAGACACAGTTCAGCATCTGCAGGTTCCTCTCAGCTTCAGCTTCCATCTCACAGGTAGACCAGGTTGCAATACAGCAGAGTTGTGAGAAGTGCAGTTGCTATCATCTTTGTAAGTAGACACAGTTCAGCATCTGCAGGTTCCTCTCAGCTTCAGCTTCCATCTCAAAGGTAGACAGGGTTGCAATACAGCAGAGTTGTGAGAAGTGCAGTTGCTATCATCTTTGTAAGTAGACACAGTTCAGCATCTGCAGGTTCCTCTCAGCTTCAGCTTCCATCTCACAGGTAGACAGGGTTGCAATAGTGTTACAATACAACAGAGCTGTAAGAGCTGAAGCTGCTAATGTGTTTGCTATTACAAAGTTCAGTTCTACTGTTCTGTGTAAGTTCCATGTCTCACGCATGGTAACGTCCCTTTGTATTTATAATAAACTCTGGAGGCTGATTCTCAAAGAGATCAGTGTCCGGCTCATTATCTTAAACAGCTCATTTACATATAAGAAAAAATGGATTTCTCTGGAATAAGACCTTGGATTGCAAATATCAAGGTATCATTTTATGCAGGTTCCTATGACCTAAATGACCATATTGACGGCCTAGGAGGGTTGATCTTACAGATTCCCTTTAAAAGCATGTTCAATTAATTGGATTTGGGTTGTTCTTGAGGCATGTGCATGGATTTTGTGCAGCAAATCTGCAATGTGCAGATATATATTGCATTTATATTTATATATCGCATTTGTGGTGCATTTATCCCCAGCCTGATTCTCTATTCCTTTGGTTGATTGGTAATCTTTTTACAATGGTAACTGTGCTTCAGTTTTCACCCCACACTAAACACATATTTTTCTCATTTCCATATCTTCGTTTACGATATAAGAAAATTTTCAATGGCTTACTTTAATGAGAAGCAGACACCAGTAGTGACGTACTAAATTGCCATGCAGATGATAAAACAACCATGGCCGCTTAGCGACCCACTATGTGTTTTGAAGAGGTGATTGTGACAGAAAAGCTCCGCTGCTCACGGCGTGTTCTATGGGTGCTGACAGCTAGATGACAGGCACATCTACTCACAACACTAAATGAAACATCAGCTATCTGTATCATATTTTAATTTTCTACTTCCTCAGATAACGTAACATGGAGGATCATTAGTGTCATTGGTTTGCAGTGTGTTTCAGAGTTATAGGACATATTTATTTCAGATCCTGTGTCATTATGGAAATGCAGTAGAGTTGTTGCTGAAAATATTGGCTACAAGAGAAACTGGCTCAATATAAAAGAAACTGTTGCTGTTGTGTTGTGGTGAAAGGCATTGTGACTAGCAGAACTGAGAATTTCAATGAACTTTTGATCTTGATTTCTGGCCTTGTAATAAACTCTACATGTGAGCAAAATGACCCAAATCCCAAAATAAAAAAGCATAAACAACCTTTTCATCTAGATATAGAAATGTGAGCTATCAAGTGTGCACAAGGGGCACAAAGAAACTCTGCCACACAAGAAGACAGCAGTGTAAGCCCCGTTCAAACATGCGTTGTCCATTTTCATGTACTTGTTCTACCATGATTAGAGCCCATGCCCATTGTAGTCTATGACAGGGATGGGCAACTAACTTTCCCAACGGGCCACATGAGAGAATGTGACTGCTGTAGAAGGCTGAACCAAGAGA
>JARQOD010000001.1:905796220-905899772 GCA_033576555.1 Oophaga sylvatica
TTTTTTTTTTTTTTTTTTTTAAAACGTTAAAGTTAATTCAGAGTGTCATTTATTATTCAACCCCTCAAACCACAAGAATTCTGTTTGGCCCCCCTAAAGTATTAAGAAGTAGTTCAGGCACCAAGAATAATGAGCTTCAACATGTGTGGATTAATGATCTCTTTTGCCAGCCTTTTCTGACTATTTAAGACCCTCCCCAAACTTGTGAACAGCACTCTACATGGTCAACATGGGAAAGACAAAGGAGCATTCCAAGGCCATCAAAAGACAAGATCGTGGAGGCTCACAGGCTGGCAAGGGGTACAAAAACCCTTTCCAAGGAGTTGGGGCCTACCTGTCTCCACTGTTGGGAGCATCATCCGTAAGGGGGAAGGTTTATGGAACTACTGTTAGCCTTCCACAGCCTGGACTGCCTTTGAAAGTTTCCTCCCGGCCGAGGGCCAGGCTTGTCCGAAGAGTCAAGGCTAACCCAAGGACAACAAGGAAGGAGCTCCGGGAAATCTCATGGCAGTGGGACATTGGTTTCAGTCAATACCATAAGTAACGTACTCCACCGCAATGGTCTCCGTTCCAGACGAGCCCGAAAGGTACCTTTACTTTCAAAGCGTCATGTCAAGGCTCGTCTACAGTTTGCCATGATCACTTGGAGGACTCTGAGACAGACTGGTTCAAGGTTCTATGGTCTGATGAGACCAAGATCGAGATCTTTGGTGCCAACCACACACGTGACGTTTGGAGACTGGATGGCACTCCCATACGACCCCAAGAATACCATCCCTACAGTCAAGCATGGTGGTGGCAGCATCATGCTGTGGGGCTGTTTCTCACCCAAGGGGCCTGGCCATCTGGTCAGCATCCATGGGAGGATGGATAGCATGGCCTACCTGGAGATTTTGGCCAAGAACCTCCGCTCCTCCATCAAGGATCTTAAGATGGGTCGTAATTTCATCTTCCAACAAGACAACGACCCAAAGCACACAGCCAAGAAAACCAAGGCCTGGTTAAGAGGGAAAAAGTCAAGGTGTTGGATGGCCTATCAGTCTCCTGACCTTAACCCAATTGAAAACTTGTGGAAGGAGCTCAAGATTAAAGTCCCATAGAACACCCAAAGAACCTAGATAACTGGAGAAGATCTGCATGGAGGAGTGGGCCAAGATAACTCCCCAGACCTGGCCGGCCTGATCAGGTCTTTTAAAAGACGATTTTAGCTGTAATTGCAAACAAGGGGTTTTCCACGAAATTTTTAAACATAGGGGTTGTATAATAATTGACCCACACTTTTAGTTTAAAATGTATTAAAATTCAACTGAGCAACATAACTTTTTGGTTTGTAAGATTTTGCTTCTGTTAATGATTCCCACTCTCGTTTGCAGTTTGAAGGCTCTAACTTTTGCATCTTATCAAACCAGCTAAAACTGCAGAGGGTTGAATACTACTTGTAGGCACTGTATAGACAATAATCATTTTTTGGGAACAAAAAAATTGTAACTCAACCAGGACAAACGATTGTTAAAAAAAATAACCCACTATAATTTTACACAAAGCTTTTTAAACTGTATGGATGAGCAATTGAATCAGGAAAACAATTTTTAACTTTCTTGGAGTGTTATATACCACTGAAAAGTACCCAAGAACACGTAACGCTCTATGGATGAGCAATATAATACTGATACATTTTTTAACAAGTTTTTTGAGGCTTATATAAAACCAAAGAGAGTGAACCTTTTAAAATTAATTTCGGCTTGGTTAACTTCCCAATGTTCACTGAACCCCATTGAATTCAATTTGAGGCAAAACCAAATGCATAGACAACACCTTCAGGGGAGGCCAAAATCTGCCAAAGCAGCTGAAATTAGGGGCAGACACCAGGAAAAGTGGCATCAATTGACCCAGAGTACAAATAGTATAATTGCACATCATGAATGTATGGGACAGAGCCTGGGACATGGCTTGGACCAGCATTTGTAGCTTAATCATTGAACAGTGGATGAGTAACAGGTGTAGGCCTGGTGCTCTGAAACCTGTTTCACTACAGGCAACACACCAGATGGAGACACAATTTGGAGTCTCCACATTTCAAAAAGTGATTGGCACACACCACTAAAGTGGCATCAATTTCCCAAGAGTATAAATAGTATAATAGTGCTCTGAGACCCCTGCCAATACAGAAAGCATACAACAAGGAAACACAAATAAGAGTCTCCATTTACCAAAAATGTGGCTTGTCATGACTCAGGAGGAAGCTAAAGAAGGAGGAATATTAGGTACTTTAACCCCTTCATGACCCAGCCTATTTTGACCTTAAAGACCTTGCCATTTTTTGCAATTCTGACCAGTGTCCCTTTATGAGGTAATAACTCAGGAATGCTTCAACGGATCCTAGAGATTCTGAGATTATTTTTTCATGACATATTGGGCTTCATGTTAGTGGTAAATTTAGGTCGATAATTTTTGCGTTTACTTGTGAAAAAAATGGAAATTTGGCGAAAATTTTGAAAATTTCGCAATTTTAAAATTTTGAATTTTTATTCTGTTAAACCAGAGAGTTATGTGACACAAAATAGTTAATAAATAACATTTCCCACATGTCTACTTTACATCAGCACAATTTTGGAAACAAAATTTTTTTTCGTTAGGAAGTTATAAGGGTTAAAAGTTGACCAGCGATTTCTCATTTTTACAACAAAATTTACAAAGCCATTTTTTTTACGGACCACCTCACATTTGAAGTCACTTTGAGGGGTCTAAAAAGCACAAAATACCCAAAAGTGACACCATTATAAAAACTGCACCCCTCAAGCTACTCAAAACTACATTAAAGAAGATTATTAACGTTTCAGGTGCTTCACAGGAACTAAAGCAACGTGGAAAGAAAAAATGAACATTTTAATTTTTCCAACAAAAATTTTTTTTAGCATCAATTTTTTCATTTTTACATGGGCAACAGGATAAAATGGATCCTAAAATTTGTTGGGCAATTTCTCCTAAATACACCGATACCTCATATGTGGTCATAAACCACTGTTTGGGCGCACGGCATGGCTCAGAAGGGAAGGAGCGGCATTTGACTTTTTGAATGGAAAATATGCTGGAATATTTAGCGGTTGCCATGTCGCATTTGGAGAGTCCCTGTGTGCCTAAACATTGGAGCTCCCCCACAAGTGACCCCATTTTGGAAACTAGACCCCCCAAGGAACTTATCTAGATGCATAGTGAGCACTTTGAACCCCCAGGTGCTTCACAAATTGATCTGTAAAAAAAAGAAAGTACTTTTTTTTCACAAAAATTTTCTTTTAGCCTCAGTTTTTTCATTTTCACATGGGCAACAGGATAAAATGGATCCTAAAATTTGTTGGGCAATTTCTCCTGAGTACATCGATACCTCATATGTGGTCATAAACCACTGTTTGGTCGCACGTCATGGCCCAGAAGGGAAGGAGCGCCATTTGACTTTTTGAATGGAAAATTAGCTCCAATCGTTAGCGGACACCATGATGCGTTTGAGAGCCCCTGTGTGCCTAAACAGTGAAAATCCCCAACATGTGACACCATTTTGGAAACTAGACCCCTTATGGAACTTATCTAGATGTGTTGTGAGCACTCTGAACCCCCAAGTGCTTCACAGAAGTTTATAACGCAGAGCAGTGAAAATAAAAAAATCATTTTTTAACTCAAAAAAATGATTTTTTTGCCCCCTTTTTTATTTTCACAATGGTTACAGGAGAAATTGGACCCCAAAAGTTTTATTTTCACAAGGGTAAGGCCGGCGTCACACTGGCGACAGTATCGGACGACTGCAATACGATGAAAAATCATATTGCAGTCTGCCCTATGTTAATCTATGGAGCAGCTCCTAGTATCAGATTTTTTGTGGTCCGTTTTAAACGTCCGTGTGCTATCGCAGCATGCTGCGATTGTCACCGATTGTGGGTCGACTATCGCCAATGCAAGTCTATGGGAGCGATGAAAAATCTGATTACAAACGGACCGCATGTGTGACTTGCGATTAAATCGCATCGGTGTCCTTTAGAAAACCCGGCAATTCATCCCCGGCTATACTGTAAAATCACACTGACAGCTTTAATAAAGAATAGAAAGAATAGATATACACACATAAAATACATATATATATATATATATATATATATACATGTCATTGTGACATGTATATATATATATATTTATAGTTCATATACTTCTACATACTGTAATAGCCGCTAATTCAATTGCCGGCTTTTGTGAAATCACAGAAGCCGACATGAAATGATACATTGTTTCCACACAGTTAACCATGTCATTTCCTGTATTTTGATATTTGTTTAGAACTTACAATTACATGAGTGTATTTGTGCAAAATTTCAGACATGTAGGGGTTAATTAAAGGTGTAAATTCGTTGAAAAAAAATGCGTGGGCTCCCGCTGTATTTTCTCCACCAGACAGACAAAGCAAGCGAGTGGGGGCAGATAATAACAGCCTAGGGAGGGTACATTTTTTTGTGCCCCCCTGGCTACTAACATCTGCCCCCAGACACCCCAGAAAGGGCAAATCTATAATTAGATTCGCCCTTTCTGGCACTTTGCCCGTCTATTCCCATTGCCCTGTAGCGGTGGTGAATGGGTTAATAATGTCACCTTAATGTCACCTTAGTATTGAAAGGTGACCTTAAGGCAGGTTAATAATTGAGAGCTGTCAATTAGACAACTATCAATTATTAATCCTATTGAAGTAAATAAAAAAACACACACACTTTAAGAATAATTAATTTTAATGAAATAAAAACACATATTTTCGCGTTGTGAGCTTCCTTGGGGGGCTCACAACACGAAACGCGTGTCGGGGCTCGTTGTGGACGCTCACAGCAGAGATCCCACCTGGGTAAGCACTATTTGCGGCACTTTAGACTGGTTTAGCATGTCATTTCAGTTGGGCTATGTGCAATATGTGAGGGAGTATTTTTTGGGAGTAGGATCATGTGACACCTTGCTAGAGTAGCAATTGATTTGGTATGTGCACAGCATCTTCTCCCACTCCTGACACTCCTTATTGTGATATATCTATATAGCCCTTCAGAGTAGCTTATACAGTCTGTGCTGCATTGATGTGCATTTATATTTTTATATATGTATTCTCTGTTGGGCTCATCCATTATGTCATTCACCAGTCCTCATTACACATGTATTGTTGTTTTTAAAAATATTTTATGAGAATGTATCAATAAAGGTTGAAACTTTTTTACCACATATCTTATTGGTTGTTATTTGTAGCATGGGGCAGCATGCGCTGAGATTTTTGTAGGTTCATTATTGTGGGAGTTTGCCCCATCTTTCTTTCCCTTTGGTGCCAAGGGCACGGTCTTTTTGAGGGATTGTTATATTAATGTATGTATCTGCAAAGTTGGTTTTTGACAAAGGTTAACTGATATAGCAGTAGTAGCTATGGTTTTGAATGGGATGTTAAAACATCACATCCACATTATGCTGGATTAAAGCAGATCAGTCACTCGATTTCACAATGTTACAATAATTATTGAATGCAGTGGATATAAAAAAGTCTCCACACACCAATACCAGATATTAGTCATGTAAAAACAACATACCAATAAGAATTATTTCAGAACTTTTTGTACCTTTAACCCTTTACCCAACATTGGACGCACCAGTATGTCCTATTATACAGTGTGTTACTGTAAATAGACGTACCAATATGTTTTGGTGATTATGCTCCTGTGACTGCAAAATTGACACTGGGAGCTCAGCTTAACTGATAGCCGAGCTACTACTGTAACAGCCAGGACCAATGACTGCATAGCTCCAGGCCCTGTTATCTCCTAAATGCCATGATCAATAGCGATTCCATCATTTAGAGGGTTGAAAGAGGCAGGAATCTCCCTCTCATCCTCCATCGCCTCCCACCTCACCCCCTTCATGATGCGATTTCAGGTAGTTGATGACAGTCGTGTCAACTGGAGGTCAAATAATGACCTTTAGGTCTGCCAACTAAAGTGACCTGATTTATCATGCCATAATCAGGGTCTAAAAGGCGTTCTGTCAGTGTAACAATGAGATGTTCTTATTAGTGATGAGTGAGCATGCTCAGATAAGGTGTTATCTGAGCATGCTTGTGTTTTTATAGAGTATCCTCGACATGCTCGAATACTATGTTCGAGTCACCATGGCTGCATGTCTCATGGCTGTTCAATAACCACAACTGGGATTGCCTAGCAAACAAACAATCTTGGCATGTGTTTCGGCTGTATTCCTCCCAGCAGGGGGATTTCAATCACATGGATGGGCTGGCGTACTTTCAGTCACCGCTCTGTACATAGAGAGTGGTGGCTGTAACCACACCCTGACCCTGACTGATAGATTTATTATCAGATGCATTAGAGCTGGCTAACAAAAGATCTGGTAAGGAGCGAAAACTTTGAAATTAAAGAGTAATTGTAATTAAAATTCAGCAGGACAAATACCAGCTATACCATAACCCTAATCAATCACACTGAGTTTGACACTGCTGTTGACACCTGTCTTATTTCTCTCCTACTATAATTTAAATCTCTGTATTTGTTGTGACCTGAGTTGCATTAGTGGTATTGCAACCACTAGGGGCAGCACTGACCAACCAGCCAGGGGTCGGTACATGGGAGCAGCAGTATAGTTTGGACCAAGCAGCAGGTAGAAAGAGCACTTGGCTAAAAGTTGGAGTGCAATAATCTTACAAGGAAGGAAGTGCATTGCCAGGTTTAAGAAGGGTGTTCAATCAGGAGATTACAGGGTAAAGCCAATCAGGAACTCATGGTGGAGACAATCAGGAACAACACAGGTACTAGTATCTGGGTTAGCAAGGAACTGTCCAGTGAGTTGAATAGCTCAGAGGGGAGAACTGCTGCCTGGTGCACAAGAGCTGCTGGGTTTGAGTCCTGACACAAAGAAGGAAAGGTATCCAGCAACAGATCCATCAGTGAAAAATTATTTAAAAACAAAAATCTTTATTTAATAACATGGTTAAAATAATGGTATAAAACCATTAGTTTAAAAAAAGGTAAGTAACCCTTTCCTTCTTTGATACTGCTAGTTTCCTGCTAACACAACTTCTTTCCGTGCATGGCCATTGGATTCTACGGTGGTGAGCTGGATTTTTTCTACAAAGTTTTTTTTCATTGTTGTTTGAGTCTTGACAGTATTATTCACAGACTGCTGCACTCATCTTCTTCACTACTGCATTTTTACAGCACATTACATACTGTTTGTAGTAATTGTCCAATGTTTGAGGGCTTTCTTATCTATCTCTTTGCTGAGCTGTGAGCTCTGACATCCTTTCACTATTCTGAATCATGCTAAAATGGCTGCTGCTGGTTTTGGTTTATATTTTTGTATGTTAACAAATAGGGGCATGGCCCCCCTTTTTGGGCTAGGCATTTTGTTTAAATAGCTTTCCATGCTAAGATGTTTGATGGGACTGTGTCCTGCTCTGCTCCCAACTATTTTGATGTCTGCTGACACATACACACGTTGTCAAAATTGTTGGTACCCCTCATTTAATGACAGAAAAACCCACAATGGTGACAGAAATAACTTGAATCTGACAAAAGTAATTAATAAAAAAATCAATGAAAATGAACAAATGAAAGTCAGACATTGCTTTTCAACCATGCTTACACAGAATTTAAAAAAAAAAATAAAACTCATGAAATAGGCCTGGACAGAAATGATGGTACACTTAGCTTAATATTTTGTTGCACAACCTTTTGAGGCAATCACTGCAATCAAACAATTCCTGTAACTATCAATGAGAATTCTGCACCTCTCGACAGGTATTTTTGCCCACTCCTCAAGAGCAAACTGTTCCAGTTGCCTTGTGTTTGAAGGTTGCCTTTTCCAGACAGCATGTTTCAGCTTTTTCCAAAGATGCTCAATAGGATTTAGGTCAGGGCTCATAGAAGGCCACTTCACTTGGTATCCTCTTTGGTCTTCTCCCATGAAGTCCACTTTGGCTCATACAATGACGGATGGTGCGATCTGACACTGATGTTCCTTGAGCTTGAAGTTCACCTTTAATCTGTTTAGAAGTTTTTCTGGGCTCTTTTACCATTCGTATTATCCGTCTCTTTGATTTGGCATCAATTTTCCTCCTGCAGCCACGTCCAGGGAGGTTGGCTACAGTACCATGGAGCTTAAATTTCTGAATAATATGTGAAACTGTAGTCACAGGAACATCAAGCTGCTTGGAGATGGTCTTGTAACTTTTACCTTTAACATGTTTGTCTATAATTTTCTTTCTAATCTCCTGAGTCAACTCTTTCCTTAGCTTCCTCTGGTCCATGTTGAGTGTGATACACACCATGTCACCAAACAGCACAATGAGTATCTGTATCCCTCTATACAGGCCCACTCACTGATTCCAAGATTGTAGACACCTGTGATGCTAGTTAGTGGACACACCTTGTTTTAACATGTCCCTTTTGTCACATTATTTTCAGGGGTACCATCATTTCTGTCCAGGCCTATTTCATGAGTTTTATTTTTTTTTAAATTCTGTGGAAGCATGGTTGAAAAGCAATGTCTGACTTTCTTTTGTTCATTTTCATAGATTTTTGATTTATTATTACTTTTGTCAGATTCAAGTTATTTCTGTGACCATTGTAGACTTTTCTCTTATTAAACGAGGGGCACTTACAATTTTGACTACGTGTGTAGTGAGGTGAGCTACAAGAGATAGGGACCATCCTGATTTGGAGCACCTTGTCGCAATAACCAGTCTGCTGCTGCAGACCCAGGGACTGCCCTGGAATCTATCCTTACCATCAGTGGCTCTAGTGAATACCTGGTAGGCACTTAGTTATGCCCCTCCAGGCTAAGCCCAGCCCATTGTGTAGTGGGTCCACACCCAACAAGGTTACAAACTATGAGATGTAGTCTTGGATACAACATATGCTTGCTTCCACACATGGTCCTTTGTTCTTTTCTCTAGCTTTTAACTGCATTATGTTATACTTGAGAACATGATATACTTTGTGTCAGGTCAGGCATCAGTCTACCAAATATGCACTGGATTACAAACAACATGATACAGTCCTAGTATTCATTATCCCATTGTATGTTTTGGTCTTCTGAAATTGCTCCTGTTAGAATTAAAAGTGACACCTGATGCGTTCTGGTTGTATGTTTCACAAGCTGCTAACTACTTTCTTTGTGGTACAAAATACATAAATGGCCAAAGGAAAAGCACTGCAGAATTCTATAGTCTCACCCAAAGATGACCATCATAGTCTAAGTTCCCTCATCTAGATTGCTAATTCTCCTGATGTGGTTTGTAGAAGGCTAACAGAACGTCAGAAGGATTTGGCATAGACTGCTGCAACCTGGCTATTGTCCAGGAATTAATTGGCTTCAGAAGCTGTAGTAAAAAGTCTGTTAATAAATATCAGATACAAAGATTATTAACCAGATAAAGGGATATATAATATGAATCAGCTTTGTCTATTATACAAGATATGTAAGTACAAGAGAAGCAAAAAGGGCACTTCAATATTTAACAGAAAACCTAGAGGGAACTTGACAACAGCTGATCTACTGTCAGCTTGCATAAGACGCTGGCTGTTTGATTTCAGCCATTTGACTCTGAAATGCTGTGTCATTTACGAACAAAACATACTTTAAAATGCAGAGTTTTAAGAAAAGATTCTGTAGTTATGTTACATTATGAGAATTCAATATGTAGTGGCCGCTGCTGGGTACTGCAGAACAGTTCCTATTCTTTAGAAGCTTTGTTCCATGTGCTTGGATCTGGCACCACTGGAGCAAATAATGGCTGACAGATGGGTGTGTTGGGCTTCTATAAGTACAGTGTCCAAGACTCGGTGTCAGAATCAGTAATCAAAGTCAGGTATCAGAGTCAGTTATCAGACTCAAGTATCATAATTAGGTATCAGACAGAGTATTTCTGATGTTTGACTTTGATACATGATCATGTCCTAAAATGGACACTATATAAGCTTTGCTTTGATCTATACTGCTCCCTTTATAATAAAGCTTGCTCTTCAAGGGATAAATGAAGGGAAGAAACCAAAGTCTGCCCTCAGAATATCTGCCTGCATCGCTTCTGGAAGGGTCATGATACAGTAAAATTTTGGTTTCTGGACTATGTCACTATAGCAGCTTCTTTTCTTTATCCCTGCCATAGTGGATACTTAAATTACATAGTGTAACACAGTTGCAGCATCTTTTCTTATAACTCTGCATTATGCCATTCATGTTATTCCCACTACAAATTATTGAATACATTTACAACTGGGTGTTAACACTTGGAGATGTGGATCGACCTAGTCTATCACTATCCACTCACTGTGAGTGCTGTGTAAGCTGTGTAAGGCAATATCCATTTCAGAAGAGGAATTATATTTCCCTACTGTTATTTATTCATACATTTCTACTAACGATGATAGAGAGATGGCATAATGCAAAGTTCCAAAAGAACATTATCCAAAATTGTAGCTTCATGGGAAATACAGATTTTTACTAAGCAGACATGTCAGGGTAGCTGCAGGTCCTCTTTAAAATGTCTAGAGATTGTTTGTCAGTCCATAAAACAGGATAAGTGGTCGTTCACATCTAATCCCTGCTCTGTTTTCCATCAGTACAAACTGATGGTCACACATGTTTATGTCTTCTGATGATATTCCCAGGTGAGTAATCAGTCCCTGACTAGAAAGCTGAAGATTCCTGTTTCAAGAATAGAATCTCAAGGTGATTTACTGTTTTTAATGAATAATGTAGGCCACACATGTTGCAACCTAATTGTGCCGCATAATTACCAAGCAATTGATTCTTTAATAGTGTTGAGCGATACGATAATGCAAATATCGGCTATCGGCCGATATTAGCTCTATCGGCCTTTCGATAATTCGTTTCGATATTTTCGTATTATCGAATACCGGAATCGGAAGTTCCCAAAATTATTTGCGAGGCAATGTGATTTTATTCAGCCAATAAGGAATCCTAAGAAGTGTGGGCACATCCTGTACTGCTGCGGTCATGTTAACTAATGGCATGGCTGTGATTGGCTGCTGAAATGATGTCAGAATGCACTATAAAAGGCGCCGCCGCCATTTTAGCGTCACTGTGCTGTGAATTCAGTAAGGGACAGAACGCTGCTGTGCTGACTCTGAGGGACAGTTAGAGATTGCGATTTAGTGTACTGTGCTGTAGGCAGGCTAGCACCAACCGCTGTGTAAAGCTTCCTTTTGCCTGCAGTGTTTTAACAGCTCTGCAAGGTGTGTGTGAGTGCAGGTGACGCTGCAGTTTGCTCGGCATGCAACGCTGTCTGTAGGCATTTGCACCTGTCACTCACAGACTCTTTTTTTTTTCCTTCAGTGTAATTCTTGCTGCTCCATGCAATTTAACTATTAGTGTGACGCGCTTCCATCCGTATCCAATACATTGGTTGCAAACACTATAGAAGTAGACAAAGGAGTAGCCTTTCACAGATTGTGATTTGTGAACAGTTGTGTTTCAGTGTTCACTTCAGTCTCTGCGTAATAACCACACTTAGGCCTTAAGTTATAACTTTTCTGACTTTCTTTATCAATCTACCAAGATGAAGAAGTCAGTGAGTAAGGCACGTGGTCGTGGCCGTGGAGTTTCAGCAGGGAGAGGACGTGGGGATTCTGTGTCTGCTGCCGCCCTCAGTGACACAGCATCCACCATTTATCCCCGTGAGTGTTCCTTTATGCGCACTTTGGTAGGAGCTCGGCGTGCCCCCCTGCTGCGGGAAGAACAAATTGAAGCCGTTGTTGGTTGGATGGCAGCCAATGCATCGACTTCAATTCCTTCCACCTCCTCTCAGGAACACAACACTGTTGAGCAACCATCTGTCTGTTCACCGCCTGTCAAATTGCCAAGGCAGTCAGAGAGTTCTGTACAGGAGCCAGCTGAGTCTCTGCTTCTGTTCTCAGAATCTGTTGGCTCGCAAACACGGGCACAGGCAAGCAGCATTCTGCAATTTGAAGAAGAGGGAGTATGCAGTGATGCGCAACAGCTGTGTCTCTCTCAATCTGAAGAGGCGGGTGAGCCAGTGCCGATGGACAGCACACCGCAGAACGCATCTTATGATGATGATGAGACTCAGGTGCCAGGTTTTGTGGAGCATGGTGCTGCCCAGACCATCCAACAGCAGCAGGTGTTGGAAGAGGGTAGTGGAGATGATGAAGTCCGAGACCCAACATGGCGTGAGCAACAGCAAGGTGGTGGGAGCAGCTCTGAGGAAGAGATTGTCCCAACGGTACAAAGAGGAGGGAGAGGTAGGCTGCAGACTCGCTTGCCTGTAGCCTCCAGTTTGGCACCTGTTGGGAGCAGTTCTCTTAGAAATGTCAAAATTGGCGCTCCCATGACTTGCACTGCGTGGTCCTTTTTTGACAGACTTGTAGATAATATTTGCTATGTTCAATGCAAGCTGTGTAAGCAAAAAGTTAAAAGAGGTAAAAATATCAGGAACCTGAATACCACAAATATGTGGACACATGTACGGACAAAGCACGTAGCTGAGTTCCAAAGACACACTGGAGATGTAGGCCAACCTACAGCAGCACCTACATCTTTATGTCATGTTCGAGCCTCTACCTCCAGCTCTCACACACCTGTTTTGGCTTCCTCACAGGATCTCCATGGAAGAACCTCGGTCACTGTTGTCCATAGACAAACTGTTATTCCACCCACTGCAGCAAGTTCACAGTCATCGTCACACTCCCAGTACAAAAAACAGCCATCGGTAACACAGGCATGGGATAAAAGACGGCCATACTCGGCAAACCATCCACGAGCACAGGTTCTGAATGCTGGCCTTGCAAAACTCCTGTCCCTTGAAATGCTGTCATTCAGGCTGGTGGAGACTGACAGTTTCAGGAACTTTATGGCATTGGCAGTCCCACAATATAATGTGCCAAGCCGATTTTATTTCAGCAGGCAAGCTGTCCCTGCTCTGCAAAAACATGTCGAGGGAAACATTAAACATGCGCTACTAAACGCCGTCAGTAGCAGGGTCCACCTGACCACCGATGCGTGGACCAGTACCCATGGCCAGGGACGATACCTTTCCCTCACTGCCCATTGGGTCAATGTTGTGGAGCCGGGTACAGATCTTGCCAGTGGCGCTGTACGTGTTCTGCCAACTCCAAGGATTGCAGGAATCCAGTCTGTGCACATTGATTCCTCCTCCTACTCCAGTTCCTCAGAATCATCGCTGCACGAGCCGTCACGGTATACCTCCACATGGACCCGTGAACACTTACCTGTTGCGACCGATATGAGCACAGCCGTGGCCAAACGTCAACAGGCCGTCCTGAAATTAATTCCCATGGGGAATCGAAGCCACACAGCGCAGGAGCTCTGGGATGCCATCAAGCAGGAGAGCGACGTGTGGTTTTTGTCAGCTAATCTGCAGCCAGGCTTGGTAGTGTGTGACAATGGCCGAAATCTGGTGGCAGCTCTGGGCCTTGGCAACCTCACTCACATACCATGTCTGGCACATGTGCTCAACTTGGTCGTGCAGAGTTTTTTGAGGGACTATCCGGATCTTGATGCACTGCTGCACAAGGTCCGCCTAGAGTGCGCTCACTTGCGACGTTCCAGCATGGCCAGATCGCGCATTGCAGCTCTGCAAGTCAGATTTTGCCTTCCTGAACATCGCATCATATGTGACGTACCCACCAGGTGGAATTCCACGTTACATATGTTGGAGCGGTTGTGTGAGCAGCAGCCAGCAGTAATGGAGTATCAGCTGCAACAGGCGCAATCAACTCGCAATTTGCGCCGTTCACACTTCACCACTACTGAGTGGGCCTCTATGAAGGACATCTGCGACGTTTTGCGTGCGTTTGATGTCTCAACGCGGATGGCGAGTGCAGATGATGCACTAGTCAGCATGACTGTCCCCCTTATCTGCCTGCTTCAGAAATCACTGAAAGCACTAAAGGAAGAGGTTTTGAAACAGGTGGAGGATGAGGAGTCACAAATTCAATTACCTTCAGGACAGTCAGCGCAACGTGGTTCCTCACAAAGGGCTGGGCAGGGCTCACTTTGTGAGGAGGATGAGGAGGAGGAGGAGTCAATGGAGGAGGAAGAAATCCCTACAGAGGAAGGTACACAACGCTGTAGTCAGTATGTAGAGCGAGGGTGGGGTGATGCAGAGGAGACAGAGATGACGCCTCTTCCAGAGGACAGCCTTTGTTGGCCAGTTGGGAGTCTGCAGCACATGGTTTATTTCATGCTTCAGTGCCTAAGAAACGACCGCCGCATCGCCCACATTCTCAGCACGTCAGATTATTGGGTGTACACCCTCCTAGACCCTCGCTACCGGGACAACTTACAAACCCTCATCACACCGGTGAACCGGGACCGTAAAATGCAGGAGTACCAAGACACACTGGTGCAATCCATACTGTTGTACATTCCAGCCGAGAGAGATGCTGCTGCTGCTACTGCTTTACAAAGCAGCTCTGTGCGTCGAGGCAGTGTAGACACCTCTACAACAAGAGGGAGCAGAAGCAGCGCCTCTGCACAGGGCAAGAACTGTATGTTACAAATGTGGCAAAGTTTTGTGACAGCGCCAGCAAGGTCTACACCATCCGAGACGGCTCCAGTCACCAGGAAGAAACGTTTCCGTAAGATGGTGACAGACTACTTGGCTTTCCCTCTAAGTGTACTCCCAGATGCCTCTTCCCCTTTCAAATTTTGGGTCTCTAAGTTGGATACATGGCCAGAGCTTAGCCAGTATGCATTGGAGGTGCTGGCTTGCCCTGCTGCCAGTGTATTATCTGAGCGTGTCTTTAGTGCTGCAGGTGGTGTAGTAACAGACCGTCGCATGCGACTATCCTCAGAGAATGTAGACCGGCTTACTTTTCTGAAAATGAACAAGGCATGGATCTCACCTGAATTTGCCTGTCCGTTTTCAGATTAAATAACTGTTTGGCAACGTTTTCCATGTCTCTGGTTATGTTCATCTTTCTACCACCTGAACTCTACTCCCTGGGCTACAACACCGCCATTTGTTGCTCGTAAGTAATTGGCAGGGGTACTGACTCCTGGCCAGCCTGGTTACAGCACGACAGCTGTTTCCTGGCAGTGTGAACGTCAATTATCCTCCAATAAGTTGTGCTGTCGTGTTGCATTCGGGTTAGCCGACTCTATGGTGCCTGCAGTTTAGGTGATTCCTATGTGTGCTGTGGGATATGTAAATAAAGGCGGTTTCCATTGTGACAATAGGATAAGCACCCACTGTAGGACTGTGTGATTCTGTAACTGCGGACGGCTTGCGTCCTGTCAACTTACATTTTCATGGGTGCGTTCTTCTACCCGTCCGGGGTCCAGTACCGTCAAGTGGTTCTCCCCAGTGCCTTTGGCCTAGGTGCCTCCATCTCCGTATCCGAGTTCCAGCAACGTCTGCTGGTCCTTGGTAGTGCTTTGGAGCACAGGTACCTCCTGCTTAGTAACCGTGTCACAGTAACGTCAGCTGGTACTCGGTTGTGACATTGCCTCTTTTCCTTCTGCTACCCGTCCGGGGTCCAGTACCGTCAAGTGGTTCTCCCCAGTGCCTTTGGCCTAGGTGCCTCCATCTCCGTATCCGAGTTCCAGCAACGTCTGCTGGTCCTTGGTAGTGCTTTGGAGCACAGGTACCTCCTGCTTAGTAACCGTGTCACAGTAACGTCAGCTGGTACTCGGTTGTGACATTGCCTCTTTTCCTTCTGCTACCCGTCCGGGGTCCAGCACAGTCAGCTGGTCCTTGTAACTTCCATTGTCTCTTGCTCCATCTGATACCCGTCAGGGTTCCAGTAACGTCAGCTGTTTCTCGGAAATTAGACGACATTAAAGACCACCCAGAAGAAGATGACGACAACAAGGACGACGAGCATGAAGCCAACCAGCCTGAACACCATCACAAAGAAAAAATAAAAGATTACCAAGAAGAAGATCACCAACAGGACAAAGAAGGTTAAGACAAACTACAAGATACAGAACAGGAGACAGAAGAACAATAAGCAGAAGATCAAAAAGCAGAAGAACATGAAGTATAAGACCAAAATGAAGAGCAAAATATATGCTCTAAATTCTAAGCAGAAGAAGACTAAGCAGTGTATGGGGGTGAGTCCGTTCCTCCTCGTGGTGCCCCTGGAAAATTCCTGCTGCTGCTGCAGGCTAAACTGAACACGGACAAAGTCAAATACTGTTGTAATTTAAATCTTTTGTGACAGCAAGAACGGAAGGATGAACAATTCATACTTTTACAGATTACAAGTACAGGAATCTCTGTCACAAATAAGAATATGATTAAGAAGATGAAGAGGAAGAAGATGAAGAATTTGAATATGAAGAAGATTAATTAGTTTAATAATAACAATATGAGTAATGTAAACAAAAACATGAATAGCAAGAAGTTTAAGAAGAAAATTAAGAAGGTGAAGATGAAGAATAATTTGATGAGAAAGATGATGCTGCTGCTGAAGATTATGAAGGAGAAAGTGTGGCACTGGCAAAAGTTAAAAAGGTGAAGAGCATGGAAGTTGTTAAACATACATATTTGCCAAAATAGAAAAAAGGTTAACAACATTGTCAATTTGTTAGTCAATCCAAACGTATTTCCAAAAAAAAATATATGAATGCTATTCCAATGCATTGGGTTAAACATGTATGCCTTTATTGTCTCCTCAACCTCCCCCAATACATTCTACATTAGTCTTTGTTGTTTTCCTTCATGTACAATTAACCAACAAGGCAAGAATGTTTTTTTTTAATTTCGATATTTTGTTCCCATAGACTTACATGGGACTTCCGGTATCGAAATCGGATATCGACGATATTTAGTGCTATCGGCGATACAATTTCGATACAATATTTTTAGATATCGAGCAATATCGCTCAACACTATTCTTTAAGCAATTTGGAGACAAATGCATATGACCAGGTACATGGCACATCCATGGTAGGTTTCCATGGTAGGTTTCCCTCTCGCATCGTATTTGGGCTAGGTCAACAGATAATCTCACACACAGATGGGATTTATTAATTAGTCTGATTAATCACTGAAGTTTTTTTAAGGCCAAATTCAGAATTAATACAAACGCCAAATGACAGCTATAAAGAAATGTATACCCACTGTGCATTTGATGTATGCACTGAGAAATGCTGTTATGTGGGGGTCTTATTTTAAAAATTGGACAATTGTTGGCTAATAAAATTGAAATAGTCCAACATTACTGAACATCCAGCTGTGTTCAGTAATATTAAACTTTGGCCCTCAACATTTTTTTTATAGCAGTTTAGAAAGCGTTACTTGTGTTTTCATCACTTACTGTATATGAGATACAATTTTTAATGTTGAAGAATAAATTAAAATATTCAAGCTTAGAATCACAGAATCATTCAATGGTAGAGTTGGAAGGGACCTCCTGGGTCATCTGGTTCAACCCCTTGCTCAAAGCAGGATTCACTAAATCATCCCAGACAGATGTCTGTCCAGCCTCTGTTTGAAAACTTCCATTGAAGGAGAACTCACCACCTCTCGTGACAGCCTGTTGCACTCATTGATCACCCTAACTTTCAAAAAGTTTTTTCTAATATCTAATCTGTGTCTCCTCCCATTCAGTTTCATCCCATTGCTTCTAGTCTTTCCGTGTGCAAATGAGAATAAAGATGATCCTTTTACAATGTGACAGCCCTTGAGATATCTGTAGACAGCTATTAAGTCTCCCCTCAGTCTTGTTTTTTGCAAGCTAAACATACCCAAATCCTGTAACCGCTCCTCATAGGACATTGCTTGCAGACCGGTCACCATTCTGGTCACTCTTCTCTAAACTTGCTCCAGTTTGTTGATGTCTTTTTTAAAATGTGGTGCCCAAAACTGGACACAGTATTCCAGATGAGGTCTGACCAAAGAGGAGTAGAGGGCAATAATGACTTCATGTGATCTAGACAGTATGCTTCTGTTAATACATACCAGAATTGCATTTGCCTTTTTTGTTGCTGCTGTTACGGATCTGCAACTAAGGAATAAGACAGGAGTGGAAGAAGCTGACCCTGCACTGGGACTAGACTCGATCCCTACGATGGGGAGGGCGACCTATTCCTTGTGAATAGACCCACCGGCGTTTCCTAGTCTAGACTCAAGCGAAGACCTAAAGGTGGGGGGAAGGGTATCCCTGAAAGTTCTAGGGACTGGGAACAAACACACAGGTAACCTCCTAGCAGGGAAATAGAGGAAGCTGCAGAAGCAAACGGAAAAACAAAAAGACAAAGCAAGCAAAACTAAAGTTCCCAGAACTGCACAAAGTTAAACACAAAAAGCTATCAAAGCTTCTAGCCAGAACTCTAGCAGATTAACACTGATGTCCAGCAAGGACTGGGAGGCAGGTGCAGGGTAATAAAGGGTGATACAATCACCTGACCAACGACAAGCCCAGCACCAGGGGAAAAAGACCTGCAGCCAGAAAACCATAACAAGATGGCGGATGGTCAGACTAAATAGATTCTAACAGTACCTCCCTTTTACGAGGATCCTCCAGATCATCTTGGCCGAGCCTTATTCAGAAATCTCCTGTGAAAAGCCTTAATCAGCCTTGAGGCCGAGACATCCTCAGCTTTCACACAGGAATTAACCTCGGGACAGAAACCCTTCCAGGACACGAGATACTGCAACCTTCCTTTGTGCCACCTGGAATCCAATATGCGTGAAATCTCAAAATCGCCATCCTCATCAATTGGAGGGACAGTCGGCATCGCCTCCTTATCTGGTATGTCAACTATCTTCAGTAACGATACATGAAAAACTGAATTAATTCTCCAGGACGAGGGTATGTCTAATCTCACAGCTGCTGAGCTGACAACCTGAACCACTTTGAAGGGTCCTACAAACTTAGGCCCTAGTTTTTTAGAAGGGATCTTCAAACACAGATACCTAGAGGACAACCAGACCATGTCCCCAAATGTGAACAATGCCTCCCTTCTTTTCTTGTCAAAATATTTCTTATACTCCTATTCGCCTTATTCAGATTATGGCGTACATTGGTCCAAACTCTTTCCAAACTTCCAGAAAAACTCTCCTCCTCAGGCACAGACGCTCCAATTTTTGAAAATGGACCGAAAGATGGATGTCTCCCTGTACAGCAAAAAAAAGAACACCCAGCCGAGGCAGACATATGATTATTAAGAGCAAACTCGGCTAGTGGTAGATATTTCGACCACATCTCCTGTTGTCTGCTACAAAACATCTCAAAAACTGCTCAATGTCCTGGTTCTTCCTTTCTGTCTGTCCATTGGACTCCGGATGATAACCTGACAAAAATGACAAATGAACCTTCAATCTGTCACAAAAAGCATGCCAAAAGCGAGCCACAAACTGTGGTCCTCTGTCGGAAACAAGGTCCGTGGGAACACATGGAGCCTGACAATCTCTCACAAATGCCTTAGCTAGAGTCTTGGCGCAGGGTAATTTATTGAACAAGACCAGATGACACATCTTACTAAACCGGTCCATAACAACCCAGATGACAGAAAAACCCTTAGAATCCAGCAGATCGGTGATAAAATCCATAGCAAGATGCGTCCATTGGGAGTTAGGAACCTCCAAAGGGCACAGCAATCCTGCAGCAGGGGCATGAGAGGTCTTCGACCTAGCGCACACCGTACACTGATGCACCCACTTGATGATTTCTCTATGCCACCCTGGCCACCAGAAACTTCGACCGATCAACTTTCTAGCTTCTGAAATCCCTGGATGACCCCCAACTGAGACTCATGACATTCAGCATACAAAGCTCTCCCAAGGCTTTGGGCACAAATAATTTACCATACGGAGTGTTTGTTGGTACAGAATTCTGGGCTTCTAGGATGCTATTCTCCAACTCAGAACCCAATGCTGCCACCACCACCCCTCTCTGCAAAATACATTCCTCCTTCTCATAAATCCTCCTTACTAATTTGTGCATAAAAGACAATAAATAATAATATGTAAATTTAGTAAAGATATTTTTATTAGAATAATAAATCAAATAACAAAATAATAACAATATAATATTCAGCTGAATAAAACAGACAGAATAGGGATGGAGTATAATAATAATATTTTTGCCAGAAAATAAGAGCACCAGATATTTTTAAAAAAGCACCAAATAAATCATAAAAATGCTCAATGGACCAGATATAGATATGCACAACAAATTTATATATATGGATATATTTATATTACACAAAAAATTGCTAAAAGCTATGTGTGAAATATGCAAAAATTATATTAATTGTGCCACAAATTTTTTTTATATATAAAGTGCTAATGTGCCAAAATATATTACAATCAATAAAAATTCATAATCAAGTGCCACATTTATACAATAATAAATAAATATATGTGTATAAAAAATGATAACAGATAATAACAAACTTGTGTCATAATCAATAAAAATTCATAATCAAGTGCCACATTTATGCAATAATATATATATATATATACATATACATATATGTGTATATAAAAAAATGATAACAAACTTGTGTCACAGCAATTTATGTGCAAAATCACATAATAAATAAATATATACAAATAAAGTGCTGATGTGCAAAAAAATATGGCCACCAACAAGAGAAAATATATAAAAATCACGGTGCTAACTTAAAATGTAAATAACCATTATATAAAATGCCATGTGGAAACAGGATCTAATATAAATATGTGCACAACACAATGAAAATGTTGGAGTGCTAAAAGTGACAAAGTGCTGTGCTGATCCAAAGTGCAGCTTAAGCTGTTACCACAGATAAATGAAATAAGGTGCTACAGTGCTATCTGTATATATACTGGCATTAGTCACCTGTAAACAATGTGTTAATAGGAGCTCCACATACCAGACTGCCTGCTGTCTCCCTATGCGCGTTTCGGCTGCTCGTGCCTTCTTCCGGGGGGCGTGTATAACAACAAACAGGCTTGCTGCATATTTATGTAACAAGGGACCAATAGGATGCTTCAATTTCCTCATACAGCGATGTGTATGAGCGCATGCGCCGCCGCCCGGACCTCAAGACCGCGTCCATCCAGCGTCACCCAGGCAACACTCAGCTGAGTCCTCAACACTGCCCACGTCTAACACGTGAACAGGCAAAGACACAGAGAGCGCCGCCTAGAAAATAGACGCTGGAATGAATGCGATCCAAGGCCAGGAAAACGGAACACGCGCTCCACCAACTGCATAGGACTACAAGAAATCTATTCTAAGTTCATATAATTGTGGTGATTCATATAAATAATGAATTAATCTAACAAAGGACAGATATCAGTAAATAACAAGACAATGTCTATAAATAGAAAATAGATATCTAAATAAAATCCATAAAAATAAATATATAATCCAAACTAATAATTCAGTAAATCAATATAATATACATGCATAACAATTCATATATATATATATATATATATATATATACATATATATATAAATAAAATTAATAAATAAGTAAATCCATATATAAATATACAAATCATAATATGCAATTCATTAAAGAAATAAAATTCATAACCAATATTAAATAAATATAGAATACAACATATATATTATTAATTAATGTATGGAAAAATAAATAAATATATCATAATAACAGAAGAAATATTTCTTTTTATCTTTAAAGTATCTTCTTTTTCTTTGCTTTATTCTTCTATTTCTCCATAATAGACAATCCATATTCATCAAAGTGGTATTCATACAGAAAAAAAGGGAGTCATTACCATCCAAATATTAACAAGTTATTCAAGATAATTGATCCAAAATAATAATAATAAATATGACTGAAAAATAAAATATGATAAAATTAGTAAAATATATGTAAAATAAAATATTTAAATAATTAAAAACGGTTATAAAAAGGATGAAAAATTGAGAGTTTCATTGAGACCCAGCGGTTGTAAAGTGCGAAGTGTCCAGATCCATCTAGTTTTCATCTGAGTCAATCTACGACTAACATTACCGCCGCGGAGATCAGTGATGATGCGATCAATACCTATTACCCGAAGACCTGAAGAGTCACAATTCCTCCTTCTCAGTATTAACTGCTGGAGAGAAACTACGAGACAAAGCATCCACTTTAACATTCTTTGTGCCAGGGATATATGTTACAGAGAAATGGAACCGGGCAAGAAACAGTGCCCACCTAGTTTGACGGGCATTCAAACGTTTTGCAGCATCCAGATATATCAGATTTTTATGATCAGTAAAAACCTGTATCGGATGTCTAGCCCCCTCCAAAAAATGTTGCCAATGCTCAAACGCGAGCTTAATAGCCAACAACTCTCGGTTCCCAACATTATAGTTGAGCTCAGTCTCCAAAATTTTTTAGAAAAGAAAGCACAGAGATGCATCCCATCCTCTCCCTCCTGGGACAGAACTGCCCCCACCCCTACTGATGAGGCATCCACCTCTACCAGAAAAGGCTTGGTCTCATCTGTCTGGATCAAAACAGGAGCAGAGCTAAACCTCTCCTTGAGATGCTCAAAACCCTTAACAGCCTCAGTGGACCATTGGACAGGATTAGAACCCTTCTTAGTGAGATCAGTTATGGGTTTAGCGATAACAGAAAAATTCTTTAGGAATTTTCTATAATAATTGGCAAACCCTAAAAATCTTTGGACAGACTTTAAACATTCAGGCCTAGGCCAATTCAGTACTGCCTGAAACTTCACCGGTTCCATCTCAAACCCATGACTGGAGACCAAGTACTGTTGTGAACGTGTTGGAGATGACTTCGGAGCTGAGGCTCCCTCTGGTGGTTGCTGAGAGTATTGAACCTATGTTGAACAGCAAAGGTCCACCACCTGCAATGGATGAATCGTTATCAGGGGAGACGGACTGGCCTGATATAAGTGAGCTGACCTCCCATGATCCTCGCCGGTGATCAATTGTTACTTCCTGGTCTAGGTTGGAAATCAGCTTGCTTTTCTGCTGTCTCCTGCTATCATTCAGATAAGTTACTGTTTTTTTTTCTGTGGTTTGATTTTCCTTGCTTTTTGCTGCCTTGCTTATGAGTTCAGCTCGGTCCCCTTAGGGGGCTTGTACTGCTCTCTGTTCTCTTTTTGTATTTGTTCATTTTCTCAGTTCTTGTGATTTTTTACTGCTGGGTAGCTGCGTGTTCACACCAGAGATCTGATATAGTGGTCGAGACCGTGTGGTCTCAGCATTTTTGGAATCAGAAGTGTTGGAGTTTTTCCTAGGGTTTTGCTGGGTTGCAGACAGCATTCTCTCCTGTGCTGTCCTATCTAGACAGTTTTGGGCCCAAGCGTTTGCTCATTCTATTTTCTGTCTGCGTTCGTGTTGTGAGTACCTTGGAGGCGACTTCTGAGCTGGGGCTCCCTCCGGTGGTTGCTGAGGGTAATGAACTAATTACTGAATGGCCTTCAGCTGGCTCTAAGTGGTATGATATAAGTGACCTGAGTTCCAAGCAGCCTTGCCGGTAATCAATTGTTCCTCCTGCTCTTGCTTGGAGCAAAGCTTGTTTTCCAGCTCTCATTCAGATAAGTGTTTTGCTTTTTTTTCCTCTGTTGGATTTTCACTGCTGGTTTGCTGCTTTCAGTGGACTGCAGCCTGGTCCCCTTTTGGGGTCATGCGCTGCAGTTGTGCTCATTTTTGTGTTTGCAGTTTTGCTCTGTTCCTTTGTCACTTTTTATTTGCTGTGTTGCTGTGTGTTATACCAGAGATCTGATTTAGGTAGTAGAGATCGTGTGATCTCAGGTTTTTTGTTAATCAGAAGTGTTGGTATTTTTGTCAGGGTTTTTTTGGGTTGCAGTCAGAATTCTTTCCTATACTTTTCTTTCTAGACAGATTGGGCCCCAGCATTTGCTCATTCTATTTTCTGTCTGTGTCTGGTTTTTCTTCTTGTCTAACCGCCATTACATGTTCGGGGGCTTCCTATTTCTTTGGGGATTCTGCTCCGGGGTAAATAGCTTTCATCTTTCTGCCTTTAGGTGTAGTTATCTCTCTGGCTGTGACGAGGCATCTAGGATCACCGTAGGTACCGTAGGTACGCTCCACGGCTACTTCTAGTGTGGCGGTTAGTTTAGGTTGCTGCAATACAATAGTTTCCAGCCTCTCTGGTGTTTTGCTACTTTGGCTATTTTTTGCAGTTTCTCCTCAGCTACCGAAACATAACAGTATTACCGGCCAAACTGAAAATTATATGGTACTCACAGAAGGGAAAAATAGTAAAGAGGAAAAAGTTTGTTAAATTTTTTTCCCCTCTTTTTCTCTGGGTGCTGAGGAGAAATTTTTTTTCTCTCAATGGAGTTTGCACAGTTGTCTGGCGTGTGGAGCAGCTTGCCACTGAGGTTCAGAGTATTGCTATCTATCTTGCTAGGTTGCCAGTTGAGGAACCTAGGATCCCCATGCCAGATTTATTTTTGGGGATCGGTCTAAATTTCTGAATTTCAAAAATAACTGTAAGTTGTTTTTTGCCTTAAAGCCTAAGTCCTCAGGGAACGCAGCACAGTAGGTTCAAATTGTCATCTCTATGCTGCGCGGCGACCCTCAGGATTGGGCTTTTTCCCTGACACCTGGGGATCCTGTTTTGAATGATGTTGATATATTTTTTCAGGCTCTGGGTTATTGTACGATGAACCTAATATCACTGATCAAGCTGAAAAGACCTTGTTGGCATTAAATCAGGGTCGTGAAGACGCTGAGCTGTACTGTCAGAAATTTCGAAAATGGGCAGTCCTGACCAAATGGAATGATGATTCTTTGGCAGCCATTTTTCGGAAGGGTCTGTCAGAAAATGTAAAAGACGTTATGGTGGGATTCCCTGTTCCCTCTGGTCTCAATGATTCTAAGTCTTTGGCTATTCAAATTGACAGACGTTTGCATGAGCGCAGAGGTATGTGTGAGATAGTGTTGCCTTGTGAGCCAGCTCCTGAGCCCATGCAGTGTGACGGAGTGACGTCTGGGGCTCAGCGTCATGAGTTTCATAAGCGCAATGGGTTATGTTTTTACTGTGGTGACGCTTCCCATGCTATTTCCGTCTAGTTTCAGACTAAATTTCTGTTGACTGTTACCCTGATTTGCTTCCTGTCCACATTTTCGGCTCAGGCTTTTGTTGATTCAGGAGCAGCTATTAACCTGATGGTTTTTGACTTTGCCAAACGTTGTGGGTTTCCCATGATACCTCTGAGGAAGTCTATTCCTTTACTGGGCATTGATTCTACCCCTTTGGCGGAGAATAAACCCCAGTTTTCTACTCAGGTTATAATGAGGGTTGAACCAGATCATCAGGAGAGTTGCAAATTTCTGGTGTTGCATAATCTGCATGACATTATTGTACTGGGTTTCCTTTGGTTACAGACTCATAATCCCTTTTTGGATTGGAAATCTGTGTCTGTGACCAGTTGGGGCTGCCAATGTGTTAATACTGACACTCCTGTTTTTTCTGCCTCTCCCCAGTCTCAGGATGTCTCTGATTTTTCTGATGTGTTTAGTGAAAGTAAATCTGCATCCTTACCTCCTCACAGGAGCTATGATTGCGCTATTGAGTTAGTGTCTGGTGGTAAATTTCCTAAAGGTCGCCTTTTTAATTTATCTGTACCTGAACACGATGCTATGCGATCTTATATCAAGGAGTCATTGGAGAAGGGTCATATCAGACCATCCTCCTCACCCTTGGGCGCCGGTTTTTTCTTTGTGGCCAAAAAGGATGGTTCATTGAGGCTGTGTATTGATTATCGCCTCCTGAATAAGATCACTGTTAAATATCAATATCCGTTATCTTTGATTTCTGAACTATTTTCCAGAGTGAAAAGTGCTAGTTGGTTTACCAAGCTTGACCTCAGGGGGGCGTATAACCTTATTCGTATTAAGCACGGGGATGAATGGAAGATGACGTTTAATACCCCAGAGGGGCATTTTGAGTACCTAGTGATGCCTTTTGGGCTTACTATTGCCCCTTCCATCTTCCAATCCTTCATGAATGATATTTTCAGGGATTTTGTGGATAAATTTCTGATTGTTTATTGTTTATTTGGATGATATCTTGATTTTTTTCCAACGACTGGGACTCTCATGTGAAACATGTACGGACTGTGTTCCAGATTTTGAGAGAGAATGCACTGTATGTGAAGGGATCAAAGTGTCTTTTTGGCGTACAGAAGGTCTCATTTCTGGGATTCATTTTGTCTCCGTCTGTTATTGAAATGGACCCGGTCAAGGTTCAGGCCATCTGTGATTGGGTTCAATCTACTTCATTGAAGGCTCTTCAGAGATTTTCGGGTTTTGCCAATTTTTATTGCAAATTTATTGGTAATTTCTCTGGTATTGTTAAACCATTGACTGATTTGACTAAAAAGGGTTCCGATGTGGTGAATTGGCCTCCTGAGGCAGTTTCTGCGTTTCAGGAACTTAAGTAGAGATTCATTTCTGCTCCTGTTCTACGGCAGCCTGATGTTTCTCTGCCGTTTCAGGTGGAGGTTGATGCCCCTGAGATTGGGGCAGGTGCCGTTTTGTCCCAAAGGGATCCAGAGACCTCTAAGAGTAACCCTTGTGCCTTTTCTCTCGAAAATTTTCTCCAACTGAACGTAATTATGACGTGGGTAATCGGGAGTTATTGGCCATGAAGTGGGCCTTTGAAGAGTGGAGACATTGGCTGGAAGGAGCCAAACATCAGGTGGTGGTCTTCATGGACCATAAGAACCTGGTTTAACTCGAGTCAGCCATGCGACTTAATCTTAGACAGGCCAGGTGGGCCTTGTTTTTCACACGTTTTAATTTTGTGGTTTCCTTTCTTCCTGGCACTAAGAATGTTAAGGCGGATGCCCTCTCGAGGAGTTTCTTTGCGGAGTTTCCTGAGTTATCTGATCCTGCTGTTATTTTGAAAGAGGGTGTAGTTCTTTCCGCCATCTCGCCCAATTTGAGACTAGCTCTGGAGGGGTGTCAGGAGGATAAACCTGAGCGCTGCCTTGTTGGGAAATTGTTTGTCCCAGACCAGTGGAAGAAGAGTGTTATGTCTGAGATTCATTGTTCCGCGTTGGCTGGTCATCCCGAGATTTTTGGTACCAGAGACTTGGTGATTCGGTCCTTCTGGTGGCCTACTTTGTCTCGTGACGTCAGGGACTTTGTGCAGTCTTTGGGACTTGCTCTCGTTCCAAGCCTTGCTCTCGCTCTAGTGGTTTGTTGATGCCATTACCTGTGCCCAAGAGGCCATGGACCCATATCTCTATGGATTTTTTTCCGACCTCCCTGTCTCTCAGAGAATGACCGTTATCTGGGTAATCTGTGATAGATTTTCCAAGATAATACATCTTGTGCCATTACCTAAGTTGCCTTCCTCCTCCGAATTGGTGTTTTTGTTCTTTCAGCACGTGGTTTGGTTACATGGCATTCCGGAGAATATTGTGCCTGACAGAGGAGTCCAGTTTGTTTCCAGATTTTGGAGGACATTTCGTTCTAAACTTTGTGTTCAGTTATCTTTCTCCTCTGCATTTCACCCTCAGACCTATGGACAAACCGAGAGAGCAAACCAAACCTTGGAGACTTATTTGACGAGTGATCCTGTGACGAGGCGTCTAGGATCACCGTAGGTACGCTCCACGGCTACTTCTAGTGTGGCGGTTAGTTTAGGTTACTGCAATCCAATAGTTTTCAGCCTCTCTGTTGTTTTGCTACTTTGGCTATATTTGCAGTTTCTTCTCAGCTACCGAAACATAACACGTTCGTGTTTTCATCTTGTCTAACCGCCATTATATGTTTGGGGGCTTCCTATTCATTTGGGGCTCTACTCCGGGCAGTTAGCTTTCCTCTTTCCATCTTCAGGTGTAGCTAATCTCTCCGGCTGTGACGAGGCGTCTAGGGCACCGTAGGAACGTCCCACGGCTGATTCTAGTTGTGCTTTTAGTTTAGGGGTTTGCAACCTATTAGATCTCAACCTCTCTAGTGTTTGGCTGCCTTTGCGCTTTTTTGCTCCTGCCCTCCTCAGCTACCAAATCATAACAGAATCACCGGCCATACTGAAATTCTATGGTACTCAACAGAAGGGTAAAATAGTTAAAAAAAAAAAAGTTGTCAGAGTTGTCAGAATTTTTTATTTTTTTTTTGTTTGTTACATTTTTTCCCTCTCTTTTCTCTGGAGGATGAGGAGGAATTTTTCCCCAATGGAAGTCAAGCACTTGTCCGATCGTGTGGAGCAGCTTGCTGCTGAAGTTCGGAGTATTGCTATCTATCTTGCTGGGTTGTCTGTTGTGGAACCTAGGATCCCTATGCTGAATTTATTTTTTGGGGATTGGTCTAAATTTTTGAATTTTAAAAATAACTGTAAGTTGTTTTTTGTCTTGAAGTCTAAGTCCTCAGGGAACGCGGCACAGGAGGTTCAAATTGTCATCTCCCTGTTGCGTGGCGATCCTCAGGATTGGGCCTTTTCCCTGACACCTGGGGATTCTGTCTTGAATGATGTTGATGTGTTTTTTCAGGCTCTGGAGTTGTTATATGATGAACCTAATGTTACTGATCAAGCTGAGAAAACCTTGTTGGCATTGAATCAGGGTCAAGAAGCCGCAGAGCTGTATTGTCAGAAATTCAGAAAGTGGGCAGTACTTACTAAATGAAATTATGCTTTGGCAGCTCTTTTTCGGAAGGGTCTGGCAGAGGCTGTAAAGGATGTTATGGTGGGATTCCCTGTCCCCTCTGGTCTCAATGACTCTATGTCATTAGCTGTCATTAACGACAGACGTTTTGTGAGCGTAGAAATATGCGTGAGATTGTGATGCCTTGCGGGCCAGCCCCTGAGCCCTTGCAGTGTGATGGAGTGACTTTTGGGGCACAGTATCATGAGTTTCGAAAGCGTAATAAGTTGTGCTTCTACTGTGGTGACGCTTCTCATGCTATTTCCGTCTGCCCCAAGGGGGAAGACGTTTTGCGCGCTCAGTTGTTTTGAGTAATGTTCAGACTAAATTTCTGTTGACTGTTACCTTGATTTGCTACATGTCCACATTTCCTGCTCAGGCTTTTGTTGATTCAGGGGCAGCTATAAACCTGATGGATTTTGATTTTGCCAAACATTGTGGTTTTCCCATGATACACCTGCGGAAGTCTATTCCTTTGCTGGGCATTAATTCTACCCCTTTGGCGGAGAATAAACTCCAGTTTTCTACCCAAGTGATAATGCGGGTTGACCTGGACCACCAAGAGAATTGCAAATTTTTGGTGTTACATAATTTACATGACATTATTGTACTGGGTTTTCCTTGGTTACAGACTCATAATCCTGTTTTAGATTGGAAATATGTGTATGTGACCTGTTGGGGTTGTCAATGTGTTCGTACTGACACTCCTGTCTTTTCTGCCTCTCCCCAGTCTCAAGATGTCCCTGATTATTTGACTGATTTTTCTGATGTGTTTAGTGAGAGTAAGTCTACATCCTTACCTCCTCATAGGAGTTATGATTGCGCTATTGACTTAGTACTTGGTTGTAAATTTCCCAAGGGTCAGCTCTTTAATTTATCTGTACCTGAGCATGATGCTATGTGATCTTATATCAAAGAGTCTTTAGAGAAGGGTCAAATCAGACCATCCTCTTCACCCTTGGGCGCCGGCTTTTTCTTTGTGGCCAAGAAGGATGGTTCATTGAGGCCGTGTATTGACTATCGTCTCCTGAATAAGATCACTGTTAAATATCAATATCCGTTACCCTTGATTTCTGACCTATTTTCCAGAGTGAAAGGTGCTAGTAGATTTACCAAGCTTGACCTCAGGGGGGCATATAATCTTATTCGCATCAAGCATGGTGATGAATGGAAGACAGCGTTTAATACCCCAGAGGGGCATTTTGAGTACCTAGTGATGCCTTTTGGGCTCACTAATGCCCCTTCCGTCTTCCAATCCTTTATGAACGATATTTTCCGGGATTTCGTGGATAAATTTCTGATCGTTTATTTGGACGATATCTTGATTTTTTCCAATGACTGGGATACTCATGTGGAACATGTTCGGACTGTATTCTGGATTTTGAGAGAAAATGCATTGTGAAGGGATCAAAGTGTCTTTTTGGCGTACAGAAGGTCTCATTTCTGGGATTCATTTTGTCTCCGTCTGTTATTGAAATGGACCCGGTCAAAGTTCAGGCCATTTGTGATTAGGTTCAACCCACTACAATGAAGGCTCTTCAGAGATTTTTGGGTTTTGCTAATTTTTATCGTAAATTTATAGGTAATTTCTCTACTATTGTGAAACCACTGACTGATTTGACCAAAAAGGGTTCTGATGTAGTGAATTGATCTCCTGAGGCAGTTTCTGCGTTTTAGGAGCTTAAGCGGACATTCACTTCTGCTCCTGTTCTACGGCAACCTGATGTTTCTCTACCATTTCAAGTTGAGGTTGATGCTTCTGAGATTGGTGCAGGAGCCGTTTTTTCCCAAAGGGATCCGGAGACCTCTAAGAGTAACCCTTGTGCCTTCTTCTCTCGAAAACTTTCCCCAGCTGAACGTAATTATGATGTGGGAAATCGGGAGTTATTGGCTATGAAGTGGGCTTTTGAAGAGTGGAGACATTGGCTGGAAGGAGCCAAACATCAGGTGGTGGTCCTCACGGACCATAAGAACCTGGTTTATCTTGAATCAACCAAGTGACTTAATCCTAGACAGGCCAGGTGGGCCTTGTTTTTCACACATTTTAATTTTGTAGTCTCTTTCCTCCCGGGCACTAAGAATGTTAAGGATGATGCCCTCTCTAGGAGTTTCTTTGCGGATTCTCCTGAGGTAAGTGAGCCTGCTGTTATTCTGAAGGATGATGTGGTTCTTTCTGCTATCTCGCCCAATTTGAGACTGGCTCTGGAGGGGTGTCAGGAGGATAAACCTGAACGCTGCCCTGTTGGGAAATTGTTTGTCTCAGACAAGTGAAGGAAGAATATGATGTCCGAGATTCATTGCTCCACGTTGGCTGGCCATCCTTGTATTTTTGGTACCAGAGATTTGGTGAGTCGATCCTTTTGGTGGCCCACTTTGTCTCATGACGTCAGGTGCTTTGTGCAGTCCTGTGGGACTTGTTCTCAGTCCAAACCTTGCTCTCGCACTAGTGGTTTGTTAATGCCATTGCCTGTGCCCAAGAGGCCATGGACCCATATCTCTATGGATTTTATTTCTGACCTCCTTGTCTCTCAGAAAATGACCGTTATTTGGGTGATCTGTGATAAGTTTTCCAAGATGATACCTCTTGTGCCACTACCTAAGTTGCCATCCTCCTCCGAGTTGGTGCCCTTATTTTTTCAACAGGTAGGTCGGTTGCACGGCATTCTAGAGATCATTGTGTGTGACAGAGGAGTCCAGTTTGTTTCCAGATTTTGGAGGACATTTTGCTCCAAACTGGGAGTTCAGCTGTCTTTCTCCTCTGCGTTCCACCCTCAGACCAATGGACAAACGGAAAGGACAAACCAGACCTTGGAGACTTATTTGAGATGTTTTGTGTCTGCTGATCAAGATGACTGGGTCTCTTTTTTGCCTTTGGCTGAGTTTGCTTTGAATAATAGGGCTAGTTCTGCCACCTTGATGTCTCCTTTTTTCTGCAATTTCGGGTTTCATCCTCGATTTTCTTCAGGGCAGGTAGAGGCTTCTGTCTGTCTGGGTATTGACTCGATTGTGAAGAGAATGCAGCAGATTTGGGATCAAGTAGTGGATAAGTTGTCTCTCTCTCAGAAGGCCCAACGGTTTGCCAACCGGCATAGGACTGATGGTCCTCGGTTTAAAGTGGGTGACTTGGTTTGGTTGTCCTCAAAAAAATCCCTATGAAGGTTGCATCTCCAAAATTTAAGCCAAGGTTCATTGGACCTTATAAGATCGTGGAAATTCTTAATCCCGTTTCTTTCCGTTTGCTTCTTCCAGGAACATTTAAGATTCAAAACGTATTCCACAAATCTTTAGTGAAGAGGTTTGTCGAGCCAATGGTTCCTATGGCTGCGCCTCCTGATCCTGTTTTGGTTGAGGTCAATTTGGAGTATGAGGTTGAGAAGATATTGGATTCTCGTTTGGCTAGGCAGAGACTCCAGTACTTGGATAAGTGGAAAGGCTATGGTCAGGAGGACAATTCTTGGGTGTTTGCTTCTGACATTCATGCTCAGAAACTGGTCCGTGCCTATCACCGAGCTCATCATGATCAGCCTGGTGGAGCATGTGATGGTTCGGCGACCCCTCCTCAAGGGGGGGTACTGTTGTGAACGTGTTGGAGACAACTTCGGAGCTGAGGCTCCCTCTGTTCGTTGCTGAGGGTATTGAACCTATGTTGAACAGCAAAAGTCCACCACCTGCAATGGATGAATGGTTATCAGGGGGGATGGATTGGCCTTATATAAGTGAGCTGACCTCCCATGATCCTCGCCGGTGATCAATTGTTACTTCCTGGTCTAGGTTGGAAATCAGCTTGCTTTTCTGCTGTCTCCTGCTATCATTCAGATAAGTTACTTTCTGGATTTTTTTCTGTGGTTTGATTTTTCTTGTTTTTTGCTGCCTTGCTTTTGAGTTCAGCCCGGTCCCCTTTGGGGGCTTGTGCTGGTCTCTGTTCTCTTTTTGTATTAGTTCATTTTCTCAGTTCTTGTGATTTTTTACTGCTGGGTAGCTGCGTGTTCACATTAGAGATCTCATATAGGTGGTCGAGACCGTGTGGTCTCAGCATTTTTGGAATCAGAAGTGTTGGAGTTTTTCCTAGGGTTTTGCTGGGTTGCAGACAGTATTCTCTCCTGTGCTGTCCAATCTAGACAGTTTTGGGCCCCAGCGTTTGCTCATTCTATTTTCTGTCTGCGTTCGTATTTTCATCTTGTCTAACCGACATTATATGTTTGGAGGCTTCCTATTCCTTTGGGGCTCTACTCCGGGGCAGTTAGCTTTCCTCTTTCCATCTTCAGGGGTAGCTAATCTCTCCGGCTGTGACGAGGTGTCTAGGGCACCGTAGGAACGTCCCACGGCTGCTTCTAGTTGTGAGGTTAGTTTAGGGGTCTGCAACCTATTAGATCACAACCTCTCTGGTGTTTGGCTGCCTTTGCGGTTTTTGGCTCCTGCCCTCCTCAGCTGCCAAATCATAACAAAGTACCCCAAAAAACTCATTTGCTGTACCGCAAGCTCGCTCTTCTCCAATTTAGCAAAGAGGTTGTTTTCACTCAAAATCTGTAGAACTTCGCGGACTCTCTGCCAATGCGACTCCAGATCAGGTGAATAAATCAAAATATCGTCCAAATAACCAATAACACATCTACCGATCAACAGCCTCAAAATGTCATTGATGACATTTTGAAAAAATGCAGGCGCATTAGTAAGGCCAAAAGGCATCACTTAAAATGACCTTCTGGGGTATTAAAGACTGTCTTCCATTCATCGCCCTCCTTCACACACAGCAAATTATATGCCCCATGAAGGTCAATTTTAGAGAAACACTTAGCTCCGGTTAGTTGGTTAAACAAATCCGGAATTAGTTGCAACGGGTAAGGATTGTGCACAGTGATCTTATTAATCTCCCGAAAATCCAGACACGGTCTAAGGCCCCCATCCTTCTTTTTGACAACAAAAAAAACCTACAGCCACAGGAGACTTAGAGGGTTTTATATGACCTGCAGCCAAACTAGTCTGTTGGTATTTTTTTAAGGCCTCCCTCTCAGGAATCATCATTAAATAAATGACTCTTAGAGAGTGTAGCACCTGGGACGAACTCAATAGCGCAATCATAATCTCTATGAGGTGGTAGAGCTTGCGACTCAACTTCTGAAAATACCTTCCAGAAATCCTGAATAGCTTCAGGTAGCTCTCTCTTCACAACAGCAGCAATGTGAACATTACAACATTTACCATAACACCCCTGACCCCAGTACCTTATAATACCTGACGACCAGTCCAGCAAAAGCTTGTGCATTTTTAACCAAGGTAAACCCAGGACGACTGGAACAGGCAATTTATCCAGTACAAACAAGTCAATACACTCCTGATGTTCCGTATTGACAATAAGTGGGAACCCAGTGACCTTTCGAGACACGCACTCATGCTCCAGGGGAGTGTTATCAATCGCCACAACAGGAAAAGGAGATAACAATGGTTAAGAATCAAATTTATATTAGTCTAGAAATTGTTGATCAATCAAATTCAGTGCAGAACCACAATCCACCATGACCTGAAAATCAATGGAATGACCACGATAGGTGGAATTACCAGGAAAAAAAACCTCCTGCGGACCGTAAAAATGCAATACGAACGGGAGTGTTGCTCCTACTGACCTTTTTTTCTTTTCTTTCCTTATGCGAACCTCGCATTGCTTAATAAAATGATCAGCCTTACCACAATACAGGCATAGCCCCTCAGAGAATCTCCTCTCCCTCTCCTGGCAACAAGAGGACATCGCCCCAAGTTGCATTGGCTCCCCGCTGTCGACGGGGCTATCCTGAGAGACTGGATCCAGCATTATAAGAGGATTCTCATTATTCTGCCTGTGTCTCAATCTTCTATCCACACGGATAGCTAACTGCATAGCAGATTCCAAAGTAGCAGGTGCAGGATATGCAATGAGCAAATCTTTAACCCTTTCACTCAAACCTGCTAAAAACTGACTCTTGAGCGCTGGGTCATTCCACTTGACCTCTGCGGACCATCGTCTGAACAGGGTGCAATACCTCTCAGCATCACCAGAAACCTGTTTAAGCCGTCTGAGCTCTGCCTCAGCTGTGGTTACTCGATCCGGATCATCATATAACAACCCTATAGCAGTAAAAAATGCTTCTACTGAGTCAAACAAGGATCATTAGGTGGTAACGAAAATGCCCAGATTTGGGGATCACTTCGCAACAAAGACATAATAATCCCTACACGCTGTGATTCACTCCCTGAGGATCCAGGTCTAAGCCGAAAATATAGTAAACATGCATTTTTAAACGTAAAAATTTCGTGCCGTTTACCAGAAAAAAACTCAGGTAGTCCTACCTTAGGCTCTTCACAGCGTACTCAAGGACAATTACTCATGTGTTGTTGCAGGCTGGCTACCTTCAAAGTTAACCCTTGCAAGTATTGAGCAAGTTCTTGGACGCTGTTCATAAAATTCTCTCTTTTTTTTTTTATATGTGCTGGCTTGACATACTGTTACGGATCTGGACTAAGGAATAGGACAGGAGGGGAAGAAGCTGACCCTGCACTGGGACTAGACTCGATCCATATGATGGGGCGGGCGACCTATTCCTTGTGAATAGACCAATCGACGTTTCCTAGTCTAGACTCAAGCGAAGACCTAAAGGTGGGGGGAAGGGTATCCCTGAAAGATCTAGGTACTGGGAACAAAACACAAGTAACCTCCTAGAAAGGGAACTAGATGAAGCTGCAGAAACAAAAGGAAAAACAAAGACTAAGCAAGCAGAACTAAAATTCCCAGAACTGCACAAAGTTAAACTCAAAAAGCTATTAAAGCTCCTAGCCAGAACTCTAGCGGATAAACACTGATGTCCAGCAAAGACTGGGAGGTAGGTGCAGGGTAATAAAGAGTGATACAATCACTTGACCAACGACAAGCCCAGCACCAGTGGAAAAAGACCAGTAGCCAGAAAACCACAGCAAGATGGCGGATGGTCAAACTAAATAGATTCTAACAGCTGCATCACACTGTTTACTCATGTTCAGTTTATGATGTATTAGTATACTCAAGTCTTTTTCACATGTGCTGTTGCTTAGCCCTATTCCTCATATTCTGTATATGCTTATTTCATTTTTATTGCCCAGATGTAGTACTTTGCATTTTTCCCTGTTAAAAACCATTCTGTTAGCCCACTGCTCTAGTTTATTTATATCTTTTTGAATCCTCTCTCTCTTTTCTAGTATTAGCTATCCCTCCTGTTATGTTTAGGTAGCTGAGGAGAAGAAGCAAAAACAGTAATACACCAGAGAGGCTGGAACCTATTGGATTGCAGTAACCTGAACTAACCACACAACTGGAGGTAGCCGTGGAGCGTTCCTACGCTGATCCTAGACGCCTCGTCACAGCCTGAGAGATAACTACACCTAAAGGCAGAAAGAGGAAAGCTATCTGCCCCGGAGCAGATCCCCAAAGAAAATAGGAAGCTCCCAAACATGTAATGGCGGTTAGACAAGAAGAAGCACGGACACAGACAGAAAATAGAATGAGCAAATGCTGGGGCCCAATCTGTCTAGACAGAAAAGTACAGGAAAGGATTCTCACTGCAATCCAAAAAAACCCTAAAAAATACCAACTCTCTGATTGCAAAAACACCTGAGATCACACGATCTCTACCACTTAAATCAGATCTCTGGTGTAACAAAACTAAGCCGCAGCCACTGAAAAAAACGAAAAAAGCAAATGAACAAATAACAGTGGCTTCAGATAAACTGAGAGGAGCACAGGCCCCCAGGAGGGGACCCGGCTGACCTCCACAGAAGTGCAGGGAACTATGCAAAAAGCAAGCACAAAAATAAAAGCAGAAAATATCTTATCTGAAAGCAGAAAATGCAGGCAAGACTCAGCAAACTTCCAAATGAACCAGGAACCACAATTGAGACAAGAACAATTGATCACCGGCGACCATCATGGGAGAGAACCTCCCTTATAGCAGTCCAGTTCGTGATCCCAGATTGGCATTCCTCGCTGTGAGGTTCAGTACTGTCTGCAACCACCAGAGGGAGCCTCTGCTCAGAAACCATCTCCAGCACATTCATAACACCCTCCTAGCTTTGTGTCATCAGTAAATTAAATCAGTTTACCCTCAATTCCTTCGTCTAAATCATTGATAAAATGTTGAACAATACAGGGCTCAGGACAGAGCCTTGTGGTACCCCATTTAAGACAGTCTTCCAATTGGATGCGCAGCCATTTATGACCACTCTTTGGGTCCGATCACTAAGCCTATTATGAATCCACCTAACAGTTGCCTTGTCCATTCCATACTTAGTCATTTTTTCAATAAGGATTGTGTGAAATACTTTGTCAAATACTTTGCTGAAGTCAAGATATACTATATCTACATCATTTCACTGATCCCCCCTGTCAGTGATTCTGTCATAGTAGAAAATTTAGTTTGTCTGACATGACTTATTAGCTACAAACACATGCTGACTCTGGTTAATCACTTCATTCTTGTCCAGGTACTTACATACATGTTGTTTAATAATTTGTTCAAAGATCTTTCCTGGTATAGAAGTCAGACTCCCTGGCCTATAGTTTCCTGGGTCCACCTTATTCCCCTTTTTGAAGATAGGAACAAAATTTACTCTTCTCCAGTCTTCTGGGACTTCTCCTGTTCTCCAAAAATTTTCAAAAATTATTGAGAGTGGTTCAAAAATTTCTTCTGCTATCTCCTTGAGTACTCTGGGGTGTAATTCATCTGGACCTGGAGACTTGAATTCATTTATGTTAGCTAAGTATTCCGTTACTATCTTTCTGTTTATAGATATCCTGGATTTTTTATTCCTTTAATAGGACAGGGAAGATCAGTTAATGTTACATTTCCTTTCTGAGAGAAAACAGATGCAAAATAGGAATTATAAAGTTCGGCCTTCTCAGCATCCTTTCTTACCATTTCATAATTTTCATCCTGTAAAAATCCTATAGCATCTGTGACTTTTCTTTTACTTTAACATATCCCCAAAATCCTTTTTTATTGCTTTTGACGTCTCTTGCAAGCCTTATCATTGTCAGCTTAAGTAATCTGATTCGTGCCCTGCAGATTCTGCAGACAGGATTATATTCTTCTTTAGATATACTTCCCTCTTTCCGTTTGATAAACATTTATTTCTTCCTTTTTAGCATGTGTTTAAGTTCTGTGTTCATCCATCCTGGTTTCCTTAAATGCTTCCTATTCTTCCCTCTTTTTGGAATTGTTAATGATTGCTCTTTGAGAATCTCATTTTTCAAGATTTCCCATCCTTCCTGGACATTTTTGTCCTTAAGGATATCCAGCCATTAGATCCCTCCAATTCTCTTTCTGAGTACCTTAAAATCTGCCTTTCTGAAATCTAACCTTGAAGTCTGAGTCTTCACAGATCTTCCTCCTCTAGTTAACCAAAATTCTAAAATAGCATGGTCGCTACCTCCTAGGGTCCCAACCACTGTTACCTCCTCCACCATTTCCTCCCTGTTTATAAGGATTAGATCCAAGGTAGAAGATCCCCTTGTTTCCTCCCCTACCTTTTGGAAGATAAAGTTGTCAGCAAGAGAGGATAAGAATTTGCTTGACTTGTTAGTTTTGCCTGAGAGAGATTCCCAACAAATGTCTGGATAGTTGAAATCTCCCATGACCACTATGTCATATTTTTTGGAGAACTTGGCCATTTGATGCATAAAGAGTTCATCCATATCTTCAGCTTGCACAGGCGGCCTGTAGTAAATGCCTACAATGGTGTCCTTTCCATTTTCTCTCCTTGTATTCTTACCCAAACAGTTTCCACAGAACTCCCAGTCTCTGAAGCTTCAATCTCTGTGCAGATATAAGCTTTTCTAATATACAATGTGACACCTCCTCCTCGTTTATTAAGTCTGGCTCTTGCAAAAACGTGGTATCCTTCTAGTCTTGTTTTCCAATCATGTGTATCGTCCCACCAAGTTTCAGTGAATCCAATGACACCATATTTCTTTTCCTGCGTAAGTAGTTCCAATTCTCCTTGTTTGTTGCCCATGCTTTGTGCATTTGTATAGCAACATTTTAGTTTGTGATTGGTTTCTCTTTCGCCAATGTTTTTATTATCTAGATTTTTTTGTCTTTGTTCTCCCTTTCCACTTCTAATAGAGTTCTCAGTAGAACAGTTTTCAATAGAACAGTTTTCTTACCCAAGTCTATGACACACACACCACACATACCACCACCACCACCACCACCACCAACACGCACACGCATTTACATTGCAGAGTGATCCAATGGGCAACTTTTCTCCTTGCGGAGAGTGACATGTAAAGACTGACATGCCAAGGTGAGGAGACTTTTAAGCCTTGCAATGCTCCTCTGGAAAATACGCACATTGTTTCTTCAGAAAGGACTAGAACTCTAGTGCCACCAATTAGCAATACTAAAAGTCAATATTGACCCTCTAATGAGCTTTGCCACATAACTTAGCCAGTATCCAGAAACACAGTGTCTGCAAACTGAGATTTTGGTTTTGGCTTTTATCTTAAGTCATCTGGTAACTAATGTGCACTTTGCAAATATGTTTGTGTAACGAAAACCTTTGAAAATAATGACAGCACTACGATTTATACCATTAACAAATATATCAATTGTAATTCATGCTATGTGGTATATAAAATTATGTGCACTACTTGCAATTTATCTTATATAGGCTGCACTACTAGGAAACTAAAAATCAGGATCGCTGAACATTTGCAAGATATAAAGAATGTTTCTTCGAATCGCAATATTTCTGCTGCTGCTAAACATTTTATTTTTCAGCATGCTCGCAATGTTTCTTCCTTCCAAGTCACAGGTTTTGAAAGTGTTAACCTGTCTGCCCGAGGTGGAGATGCACGTCAGCGACTCCTCACACGTGAAGCTTGCTGGATCTTTAATCTACATACCAGACATCCATTGGTCTCAACAAAAGAAACGAATTGATGTTCCATTATTAATTTTTTCTTTGCATTGATTTTATTTGTACAAATATTGTTTTTGTTTCTTTATTCGTTATGTGCAAATTGTTAAAAGACTTGTCAAAAATCACATGACATTTTTTCTGATCGTGATTGGTCTTCCTTTGTCTTAAATATGTGCCTTTGTCTGAATATGTCAGCTGTGATAAAGATCCCTGTGATCGAAACGCGTAGCCTTGTCCTGAGCTTGTCCAGGAGCATGCCATTATTCATGTTTTTATGAATCAATAAAGATGAAGATTTTATTGAAGCTGGATCCCTTTTTCCTTCATTTTCTCATGTATCTTCACGTTTGATCAAGCGGAGGATCCGTGCTTCTACAAACCGGTGAGCTGGTTAGCGTTCTTATATTAAGATTTTGACCTACCAGTCATCTGAGTCCCATCAATATGTTTGGGAAAGCCAGGAATGGGACCCACCAGTCACCTGGCTCCATGGAGATGTTCTGAGAAGCCAGGTTGTTACCCTCTGGTCAACTAGCCTTGTACCTCAATGGACTGTCATCTTCCTAAGCTTGTTGTTACATCCTTCCTGTGCATGCCACATGAGGGGTATTTGGCCCTGGAAGTTCTGAAGTCACTTATGCTCTTATACTGGTGAGTCAGCGGAAGGGTGAGAATCTGTAAATTTGCACCATCTTGGGTATTTTGCTGGGACTGTTCTATGTTTTGCCTGTTTTGTGGTTCAATAAAGTATTGACACACTGTTTTACCCTCATCCTGAGTTGTCGGAGTACAGTCATGGACAAAAGTTTTGAGAATGACACAAATATTAATTTTTACAAAGTCTACTGCTTCACTTTTTCTAATGGCAATTTGCATATACTCCAGAATGTTATAAAGAGTGATCAGCTTTACAGCAATTACTTGCAAAGTCAATATTTGGCTAGAAAATGAACTTTATCCCCCAAAACACATTTCAACATCATTGCAGCCCTGCCTTAAAAGGACCAGCTAACCTCTTTTCAGTGATTGCTCCATTAACACAGGTGTGGGTGTTGATGAGGACATGGCTGGAGATTAATCTGTCATGATTAAGTAAGAATGACACCACTGGACACTTTAAAAGGAGGCTGGTGCTTGGCATCATTGTTTCTATTCTGTTAACCATGGTTATCTCTAAAGAAACACGTGCAGTCATCATTGCAATGCACAAAAATGGCCTAACAGGGAAGAGTATCGCAGCTGGAAAGATTGCACCTCAGTCAACAATCTATCGCATCATCAAGAACTTCAAGGAGAGAGGTTCCATTGTTGCCAAAAAGGCTCCAGGGCACCAAGAAAGACCAGCAAGCGCCAGGACCGTCTCTTAAAAGTGTTTCAGCTGCGGGATCGGGCTACCAGCAGTGCAGAGCTTGCTCAGGAATGGCAGCAGGCAGGTGTGAGTGCATCTGCACGCACTGTGAGGCGGAGACTCTTGGAACAAGGCCTGGTCTCAAGGAGGGCAGCAAAGAAGCCACTTCTCTCCAGTAAAAAACATCATGGACAGACTGATATTCTGCAAAAGGTACAGGCAGTGGACTGCTGAGGACTGGGTTAAAGTTATTTTCTCTGATGAATCCCCTTTTCGATTGTTTGGGACATCAGGAAAACACCTCATTCGGAGAAGACAAGGTGAGCGCTACCACCAGTCTTGTCTCATGCCAACTGTTAAGCATCCTGAAACCATTCATGTGTGGGGTTGCTTCTCAGCCAAGGGAATCGGCTCTCTCACAGTCTTGCCTAAAAACACAGCCATGAATAAAGAATGGTACCAGAATGTCCTCCAAGAGCAACTTCTCCCAACCCTCCAAGAGCAGTTTGGCGATCAACAATGCCTTTTCCAGCATGATGGAGCACCTTGCCATAAAGCAAAGGTGATAACTAAATGGCTCAGGGAACAAAACATAGAGATTTTGGGTCCATGGCCTGGAAACTCCCCAGATCTTAATCCCATTGAGAACTTGTGGTCAATCATCAAGAGACGGGTGGACAAACAAAAACCGAAAAATTCTGACAAAATAAAAGCATTGATTGTGCAAGAATGGACTGCTATCAGTCAGGATTTGGTCCAGAAGTTGATTGAGAGCATGCCAGGGAGAATTGCAGAGGTCCTGAAGAAGAAGGGTCAACACTGCAAATATTGACTTGCTGCATTAACTCATTCTAACTGTCAATATAAGCTTTTGTTACACATATGTTTGCAATTATATTTCTGTCTGTGATAAAAACATCTGTCAAACACACATAAAAACCAGAGGGCAGCAGATCATGTGAAAATATAATATTTGTGTCATTCTCAAAACTTTTGGCCATGACTGTAGTATTATGCCCTAGGTAAACAGGAGAGCGGGTGTTCATTGAGACGATCCCTTGTCCATGCTGTTTCGGCTAGCGGACCAGGTCACCTGCTGACCCTCACGTGTCTTCACAGGAACCTGTCATGACGCTTTAAAAGCAGCTTGTACAAGTGGGTGAAATTATGCTGCCACCACCTGATACATGCTGCCTGATTCACAGGCATCCTGTATCAGCTGTCAAGTCTTAATATTGGGCGTGCTGGAATAAGACGCACCTAATTCATTAAGAGGCGTACTGTGAATGATAAAAAAAATTGTAAGAAAAGAGGTAATTAAAACTTTTATATGTTTTGTTTATTTTTAATATATATATACACTGCTCAAAAAAATAAAGGGAACACTTAAACAACAGCATATAACTCCAAGTAAATCAAACTTCTGTGAAATCAAACTGTCCACTTAGGAAGCAACACTGATTGACAATCAATTTCACATGCTGTCGTGCAAATGGAATAGACAACAGGTGGAAATTATTGGCAATTATCAAGACACCCTCAATAAAGGAGTGGTTCTGCAGGTGGGGACCACAAACTACATCTCAATACCAATGCTTTCTGGCTGAAGTTTTGGTCACTTTTGAAAGTTGGTTGTGCTTTCACACTCGTGGTAGCATGAGACGGACTCTACAACCCACACAAGTGGCTCAGGTAGTGCAGCTCATCCAGGATGGCACATCAATGCAAGCTAGGGCAAGAAGGTTTGCTGTGTCTGTCAGCATAGTGTCCAGAGGCTGGAGGCGCTATCAGGAGGCAGGCCAGTAAACCAGGAGACGTGGAAGGGGCCATAGGAGGGCAACAACGCAGCAGCAGGACCACTACATCTTCCTTTGTGCAAGGAGGAGCATTGTCAGAGCCCTGCAAAATGACCTCCAGCAGGCCACAAATGTGCATGTGTCTGCACAAACAGTTAGAAACCGACTCCATGAGGAAGGTCTGAGTGCCCGACGTCCAAAGATGGGGGTTGTGCTCACAGCCCAACACCATGCAGGACGATTGGCATTTGCCACAGAACACCAGGATTGGCAAATTCGCCACTAGCACCCTGTGCTCTTCACAGATGAAAGCAGGTTCACACTGAGCACATGTGACAGACATGACAGAGTCTGGAGACGCTGTGGAGAGCGATATGCTGGCTACAACATCCTTCAGCATGATTGGTTTGGCAGTGGGTCAGTAATTGTGTGGGTTGGCATTTCTTTGGAGGGCCGCACAGCTCTCCATGCACTCGCCAGTGGTAGCTTGACTGCCATTAGGTCTCGAGATGAGATCCTCAGACCCCTTGTGAGACCATATGCTGGTGCGGTTGGCCCTGGGTTCCTCCTAATGCAGGACAATGCCAGACCTCATGTGGCTGGAGTGTGTCAGCAGTTCCTGCAAGGTGTAGGCATTGAAGCTATGGACTGGCCAATCCGTTCTCCAAACCTAAATCCGGTTGAGCACATCTGGGACATCATGTCTCGCTCCATCCACCAACGTCACGTTGCACCACAGACTGTCCAGGAGTTGGCGGATGCTTTAGTCCAGGTCTGGGAGGAGATCCCTCAGAAGACCATCCGCCGCCTCATCAGGAGCATGCCCAGGTGTTGTAGGGAGGTCATACAGGCACATGGAGGCCACACACACTACTGAGCATCATTTTGACTTGCTTTAAGGACATTACATTCCACTTTAATTTTGTGGGTGATTCCAAATCCAGGCCTCCATTGGTTAATAAATTTGATTTCCATTGATGATTTTTGTGTGATTTTATTGTCAGCACATTCAACTTTGTACAGAACAAAGTATTCAAGGAGAATATTTCATTGATTCAGATCTAGGATGTGTTTTTTGAGTGTTCCCTTTATTTTTTTGAGCAGTGTATATATATTTATACATATACAGTACAGACCAAAAGTTTGGACACACCTTCTCATTCAACGGTTTTTCTGTATTTTCATGACTGTGAAAATTGTAGAATCACACTGAAGGCATCAAAACTATGAATTAACACATGTGGAATTATACATTACACTTTACAAAAAGTGTGGAACAACTGAAAATATGTCTTATATTGTTGGTTCTTCAAAGAAGTCACCTTTTGCTTTGATTACTGCTTTGCACGCAGAAAAGGTGAACGGATGGACTCTACATGCCTGGTTCCCACCGTGAAGCATGGAGGAGGTGGTGTGATGATGTGGAGGTGCTTTGCTGGTGACACTGTTGGGGATTTATTCAAAATTGAAGGCATACTGAACCAGCATGGCTACCACAGCATCTTGCAGCAGCATGCTATTCCATCCGGTTTGCGTTTAGTTGGACCATCATTTATTTTTCAACAGGACAATGACCCCAAACACACCTCCAGGCTGTGTAAGGGCTATTTGACCAAGAAGGAGAGTGTTGGGGTGCTATGCCTGATGACCTGGCCTCCATAGTCACCAGACCTGAACCCAATCGAGATGGTTTGGGGTGAGCTGGACCGCTCACGGCTTCAATTTTGAATAATCCCCAACAGTGTCACCAGCAAAGCACCCCCACACCATCACACCACCTCCTCCATGCTTCACGGTGGGAACCAGGCATGTAGAGTCCATCCGTTCACCTTTTCTGCGTACAAAGCAGTAATCAAAGCAAAAGGTGGCTACTTTAAAGAACCTAGAATATAAGAAATATTTTCAGTTGTTTCACACTTTTTTGTAAAGTGTAATGTATAATTCCACATGTGTTAATTCATAGTTTTGATGCCTTCAGTGTGATTCTACAATTTTCATTGTCATGAAAATACAGAAGAATCTTTAAATGAGAAGGTGTGTCCAAACTTTTGGTCTGTACTGTATATATTTTATTTTTTACTTTACTTTTTAGCCCCCTTTAGGGGATTTGAATCTGCTATTAGGCTATGTTTACATGTTGCATTTTTTATGCGTTTTTTTTCCTCAGGTAGTAAAGAAACGACGTTAAAAGAAAGCAGTTTTTGCTGAGTGTTTGCTACGCTTTTGTTGCGTTTTTTAATGCGTTTTTGTCAGGGTACATTTGTCTCTTGTGCATGCTGATAAAGTTTAGTGGATAAAATAATCTGATTCAACTTCATCAGGTTTTGACACCAAAAGTTTATACCTGCATTTTTGCAGCATTTTTTTCAGTGTTTTTTTGCACTACCCATTGCTTTTAATGGCTGAATATGCTGGAAAAACATGACATGCTGCATTTTACAAAACAGTCAAGAAAAAAAAAACAAATTTTATTTCTGAAATCTCATTGACTTTGCTGGCACTGTGAAATGCATCAGAAAATTTGCATTTAAAAAAGCATAACAAAATTGGAAAAACACAACTTGTGAACATAGCCTTACACAGGTATGCAAAATTTGGGTTTATGAAAATGTTTTCAAATTCAATTACTGATACTTATGCACTGATTAAAAAAAACACTTGTGTTTGTAACCATTACATATGGATTTTGAACAAAACACACATGAAATTACAAGCAAGATGAACTAGAAAAATCTTTATTGTAGCCAAAAAATGTACACAATATTATATATAAAAATGCATTGAACATTCATGCTACAACTTTATTGGAAATTAATTATTGCGCCTTTTCCTTTTGTCTTCAAAGCTTCTCTTGATACCTTTTCTCTTGTAGAAGGCCTGAGGATCTTCTCTGTGAAGCATCCAGAACTAGTCCCCCATCATGTTCATGTTCTATCTACCTTCGTATCGTTCTTCCTTCCTGTTGATATTCTGCTTAAACCTTTCTCCTTGCTCTTTGCTAACAGCACCAAGGTTTTCAGGAAAGTAGTCTAAATGGGAATGTAAAAAATGTAACTTCAAATTCATCAGACAACCCAAGACTTTGAAACTTTTCAGCATGTTTTCCACGCTGGACTTAAATTTTGGATCTTTGCTGTTACCTACACATTTCTTCACAACTTCTTTACAAGAATCCCAATCCCTTTTTGTCAACAGCTTTCATTTTTGTTTCGAACACGTATGCTTCGAAGGAAGCTTCAGAAGTTTCTGAATATCTGGACCCACAAAAATGCCTTCATTCAGTTTTGCTTTGAACTTGATACACAGGTACTTAAAAGTCTCTCATTCTTTCGGTAGAGCTTTCACAAACTGCTTCATCAGACCAAGCTTAATGTAGAGTGGTAGCAGGAGAACTTTAGTTGGATCAACTAATCTTTCCACAACAATGTTCTTGAGTCCAGGTTGCAAAGATGTTCTCATTGGCCAACTTTTTTGGTTCCAATGATGTGTCCTATCCCGGCTGTCTAATTAACATAGAAAGTATGGGTACTTTGTGTATCCTCCTTGCTGCCGAAGGAGCAAAGAGAGAACTGTAAGATCACCACATATTGACAATCCTTAACCCTCATAGTTAAGTATTTGAGAATAAAGTCTAAATTCTCTTAGTTTTCCTTCAAGTGTAGAGAAAGTCCTACCTGCACTGAGGCATACTAGCTGCCATTGTGTAGAAGTGCAGCTTTCTGATGTTTTTTGGATGAATCAATAGAGTCTCCACTCGCTCACCTTGTACTCAATGTTAAATTTTCCATCAGTTCATGACCATCACTGCAATACACCAGAGCACCTTCTTGAGAAGGAATTACTTTACTCTGCTTCTGTACCATGAAAAACAGGTACCAGGAGCTAGCAGGTTCTTTTCCATTAGTCTAGACCCTAAAAGTTCTGCAGAATGCTTAGGAAGGTCCAAGTCCCTGATCAAATTTAATTCGAGCTTTGAAAACAGCTGTGGCTCATTGGGACTAGCATGAAAGTCTTCATCAGAACCCTGCTCATCATGTTCTGAATCTTCTGAATCAGGTGCATCTTCAAGTTTCTCCAAAGGTGAAGGGACAGGTATTCCTGAACCGTGAGGTACAGGGCAAATCGCTTAAGGGAGGTCCGGGTATATAACTTTGTTCTTATTTTTAAGGTTGAATCCCTCCAGTCACACTTACAAAAGTATCAATCATCATTATGATTTCCCAATTCCCTCCAGATCATAGGCATGCCAAAATGAAAGGTTTCTTTTTTTTTCCCTTTAGACCACTGTTATAGTTCTTCTACACAAACAGAACACACTACATGTGGAGCCCACAACTTGTTCTTCCTGATGAGCTACTTTTTCACCACAGTTCGCATAGTATACTTTTCTAACAGTCAGTAATGTTCCTTCACTGTTTCTTCACTATAAAGTAAACGCAAGTGTAGCAAAAGTTGTCGGGTGAGTTACGACACCGCCTTGTAGCCATTTAGATCAAGTTGTTAGAAACAGAAGCTTAATCCCCCACAACCACAAAATACTGAAAGGAATTGTGGTAAGTTCACCACCATATTCTTATGAACACTGTCTAAAGGAAAATCTGCCTTTTCTCAATATAACAGCCAATCACAGTGCAGCTTTCAAATCTTATATTGCTAAGATAAAATGAAAGACATGCTATGATTGAATGCTATGAACACTACCACACTCTTTGGAAGCTGGGTTAAGACAATCTCTACCCACAGCAGCCAATCAAAGAAGAGTGTCTATTTCTAACCAATTTCTAACCAATCTGACACCAAAATCATCCACCAAGTGCACAAGATATCACACCATTAATTTAAATACCGCTGTTAGAAATTCATTGCAACAGCTAAATGGTTAACAGCTTAGCTCTGGCCACAGCTGTATGAGACAGATGCCAGCTGTCTACCATAGCTGTCATCTGCCACAGGTGGAGGGAGCTTAGCTCCTGAGTTTCCCACATGCAGTGCTACTAAGCTTAATTTTTATAATTTTCATCTAGTTTTACATCTCAGGCAAAATGCCACCCATAGAAAGACATTTTAGGCCAGGCTGCATGTGGCCTGCTGAAAGATTTTGAGCTGACCGGGAGATGCCACTCTGTTATGAATGTGCTAAAAATGGTTCCTGAGCTGAGTCTTGCCTGCATCTTCTGCTATCAGATAAGATATTTTCTGCTTTTATTTTTGTGCTTGCTTTTTGCATTGTTCCCTGCACTTCTGTGGAGGTCAGCCAGGTCCCCTCCGGGGGGCTTGTGCTCCTCTCAGTTTATCTGGAGCCACTGTTGTTTGTTCATTTGCTTTTTCCTGTTTTTTCAGTGGCTGCAGCTTAGTTTTGTTACACCAGAGAACTGATTTAGGTGGTAGAGGTCGTGTGATCTCAGGTGTTTTTGCAATCAGTAGAGTTGGTATTTTTTAGGTTTTTTTTTTGTTTGAAGTGAGTTTCCTTTTCTGTACTTTTCTGTCTAGACAGATTGGGCCCCAGCGTTTGCTCATTCTATTTTCTGTCTGTGTCCGTGTTTCTTCTTGTCTAACCGCCATTACATGTTTGGGGGCTTCCTATTCTCTTTGGGGATCTGCTCCGGGGCAGAGAGCTTTCATCTTTCTGCCTTTAGGTATAGTTATCTCTCAGGCTGTGACGAGGCGTCTAGGATCAACGTAGGAATGCTCCACGGCTACCTCTAGTTGTGTGGTTAGTTCAGGTTACTGCAATCCAATAGGTTCCAGCCTCTCTGGTGTATTGCCGTTTTTGCTTACTCTCCTCAGCTACCAAAACATAACACCACTCCTTCCTTCATAAATTCAAATGTATTGAGAGGGGCAGTGTTGGGGAGTCATTATAGAGAGACAGTATGGGGGACATTATGGAAATGGGCAGTTTGGGGGGGGGAAATATGGAGAGGGGTAGTATGGGGGATACTATGAAGAGGGGCAGTGTGAGGGGTAAATTTTGTGCAGGAAGCACAGTGAGTGGCAATTATTAATTCAGGGGCACAGCATGGGAAATATTTATATTTATAGCACAGTACAAAGATACTTTAAATTCTAATGGCACCATGTAGGGAAGTACTTCTGAAAATGGAGAAAAAGGAAGTCTGTAGAGACGAGCTCTGTACATGAAATCTCATCATGGCGTCTATACTACATTGAGACATAAGGGATGAGAATGACTTGAATCGAAGGACATGTCACTTATAAGGTTCCCGGATGTAAATGTTTTATTTGTATCCTTCCTGCATGTCTTCAGTACTGTGGTAGTTATGTGGTCTGCAGTCTAACCATGACTTGTAACAATAACTCTCAGCATCTCCTTATCATTGTTAAGGATATACTAGGAATTGTAGGTTCAAGCAATACAATTATATGTGGGGTGACGTGATATTACAATTGATCCCTGTACTAAGCTTGGTGCTTTATAAAAGTACTGACAGTGGCTCTGGCGCTAAATTCATGTACTGATGGCGGTTCTGGCTCTACATTCATGTACTGATGGTGGTTTTGGCACCACATATATATGCTGATGGTGGGTGATTCTTATCTTGTATACATGTAGCAATGCATAATATGCTTCATGGCTAAGTTAAAATGTAAAATTCCTGCAAAAACTCATTTTAAGTTAGCATGTGTTCATACTGAATTTTTTTAAAATCAAAAGTGTAGCTGAGACCCCAGAGAACATGATTTGGGTCGGTTTTTACCAACCCTGGGGTTGCGATCGCTGTTATTAACCGTATAATGGCGACACAAAAAAAAAAATCTGATGTGCCATTTAATTTCTCTCTCCTCTGATGTGATCGAACATCAGAAGAGAGAGAAATAGGGTCCCCGATCCTCCCTTGCACTCCCTGGTGGTCCTCGGGTCCTCCTGCCTCCTCAGATGGGCGCCGCCATCTTCTTCCGGTCAGTGATCAAAATAAAAAAAATAGCAAATAAACCCCCCCTTTATCACCCCCTTATAAAGATCTGCTGGAGGGTTGATGTTCTCCGGGTCTCGGTTGCTGGGGGTAGCCGAGACCCCAGAGAACATGATTCGGGTTGGTTTTTATGGACCCCGGGGTTGTGATCGCCGTTATTAACCGTATAACAACGACCGCAAAAAAAAAATCAGATGTGCCATTTAATTTCTCTCTCCTCTGATGTGATAACACATCAGAGGAGAGAGAAATAGGGTCTCCGATCCCCCCCATACCTCGCGGTGGTTAGGGGTGTGTTAGGGTTAGAGTTGTGATTAGGTTCATAGTTAGGGTTGGGATTAGGGTTAGGGGTGTGTTGGGGTTAGGGTTGTAGTTAGAATTAAGGGGTTTCCACTGTTTAGTTACATCAGGGGGTCTCCAAATGGACATGGTGCCACCATTGATTCCAGCCAAGTTTGCGTTCAAAAAGTCAAACTGTGCTCCCTCCATTCTGAGCTCTGCCATGCACCCAAACAATGGTTTACCCCCACATATGAGGTATCTGCGTACTCAGGACAAATTGCACAACAACTTTGGAGATCTAATTTCTCCTGTTATCTTTGTGAAATAAAAATTTGGGGGCGAAATATGATTTTTGTAGAAAAAATATGATTTTTTTTTCACGGCTCTATGTTTATAACCTTCTGTGAAGCACTTGGGGGTAAAAAGTGCTCACCACACATCTAGATAAGTTCCTTAAGGAGTCTAGTTTAAAAAATGGTGTCACTTGTGGGAGGTTTCCACTGTTTAGGCACATCAGGGGCTCTCCAAACGCGACATGGCATCCAATCTCAATTCCAGCCAATTCTGCATTGAAAAAGTCAAACGGCGCTACTTCCCTTTCAAACTCTGCCGTGGGCCCAAACAGTGGTTTACCCCCTACATATGGGGTATCGGCGCATTCAGGAGAAATTTCACAACAAATTTTGTGATTCATTTTCTCTTTTTACAATTGTGAAAATAAAAAAAGTGGTTCTGAAGTAAAATGTTTGTAAAAAAAGTTAAATGTTAATTTTTTCCATCCACATTGCTTCAGTTCCTGTGAAGCACGTAAAGGGTTAATAAACTTCTTGAATGTGGTTTTGAGCACCTTGAGTGGCGCAGTTTTTAGAATGGTGTCACTTTTGGATATTTTCTGTCATTTACACACCTCAAAGTGACTTTAAATGTGATGTGGTCCCTAAAAAATGGTTTTGTAAATTTTGTTATAAAAATGAGAAATCGCTGGTCAACTTTAAAGCCTTATAAACTTCCTAACAAAAAAAATTTGTTTCAAAAATTGTGCTGATGTAAAGTAGACATGTGGTAAATGTTAGTTATTAAGTATTTTTGTGTGACATATCTCTCTGATTTAAGGGCATAAAAATTCAAAGTTAAAAATTGCAAAATTTTCAAAATTTTTGCCATATTTCTGTTTTTTTCATAAATAAACGCAAGTCATATTGAAAATTTTTTACCACTAACATGAAGTATGATATGTCACGAAAAAAAAATTTCAGAATCAGCTGGATCCGTTAAAGTGTTCCAGATTTATAACCTCATAAAATTACAGTGGTCAGAATTGTAAAAATTGGCCTGGTCATTAAGCTGCAAATTGGCTCTGTCACTAAGGGGTTAAAACAGTCCAGCCTTTTTCGGTACAGCATAAGACATAATATTAGGTTTGGTGCAATACAGACAAAACTATCCAAATAAATTTGGCTTCCTAAATATCCACATTTCTGCAGGTCACCTATGCAGGGTAGGGTTGTATATTTTTCTGAAACATAATGAAAAAAAATTAGCTTTTTCATTATCTTGCTTTTTATATTGTCTTACCACTGTTTACAATGTTTATTAAAATTTCTCGTGTTGCTAAGTGCAAGTGAGACTTACAATGACCCATCCCTCAATTTCCCTATTAATAACTTTTGCCGCATCAACGCTACATTGTTTGTAACCATAGCTACACAAAAAATAATCCACTATATACTACTCCGTTACTCATTCTGTACAGCATGATGTAATCTTCTCTTACTCTTTATTCTTAAGTTCACTGTCATGGCTGAAGGGATATTATGACAATTCACAGTACTAAAAGGGAAAGAATTGCAACAGTCCATGAAATGGATACCAACTATATAAAACTATAGTTTTGTATTATACATTTTCTTTTCTTAAATATATACTGAGAGTAATCATGCTCTTCACATTTTTAGAACTCCCTTTCATGCGAATGAAGAGAACCGCGACGATTCGGCTATGTCCCCATTGACAGCGACGTGTGATGGGGCCCTTCTTCCCAAGATGAATGCCAAACATTTATGGAATATATTTGTAATTTTTGACATGGGATCGACCCTATAAAGAAAAACTGCATTGGGGTCAGAAACTTCACACCAATGTCTATGACATGTCTTGTCTTGTAACCTGCAGTTAGATCTCTTTCTAACATTTTTCTACAAGAGTTGCTACAAGATTTTATAGGAGTCTAGGAGAACATTGAGTTGCCAGAGCACAACGGTGGGAAGTGTAGTCATAGGAGCAGGCCGATAAGCTCTTTTGAATAGAACCTGTCAACACGATTTTGCCTGTTAAAGTAAAGGCATGGCCATAATAGCACTGTTATACAGATTACATTGATACGTTTAGGGAAGAAATCTGCATGGTGGATGTTCTTCATTTGAAGTTTTGGTGTAATAAGCTTGAGGTGTATAGGGGTGAGACTGTGGGTAGAGCTTTTGGCTCCTTCCTTCCCCGGCCACCCCACCTGCTTCTGGTGTCTGTTTCTGCCTTCTGTTTGTAAGTTTGCGCTGTCTTATCCACTGGTGGCGTTTGTGCAGATTGATCTTCCGGCAGTTTTCAGTAAAATGCCACCAGTCATGGCACTTACGCAGATTGAGATCTTGGCTCATTTAAATCTCTAAATGACGTCACTAAACTGAGATCTTAATCTGAGCACGCACTGCCAAAGGTGCAATTTTATTAAAGACCACCAGGGGATCAATCTGCAAAAGTGGCGTACTTTCAAGCAGAGGGCAGTTCACTCACAAAGCAGTGACTTGTTATAGAGACACCAGAGGCAGATGGAGAGGCTGAGATTGGAGCCAAAGATTCTTCCCTCAGTCCCACCCCTATATACCTTTTACCTTATTATACCAAAATTTCAAATGCTGATTAAATAACAACCACCATGCGGATGTCTTCACTAATGTTATCTATTGAATCTGTACAATAATGCTATTATAGCCATGCCTTTAACATGCAAAACAGTGGTGACAAGTTCTCTGTAACAAGCATTGTGACTTTGATGGCTGACAGGTTTGTATAGTAACAAGATTTTTCGATTATAAAATATATGTGAAGGATTCAATTTTTCCACTTTTTGAAAAATTACTGAGACTTTAATACAAATATTACAAAGATTTTGGGGGTAATAATGCTTCTCATTTTGTCTCCATGTGCAGTACAAATTATTCTACTGGCCAAAATAAAAGGCATTGTAGACAAAAATGTAGACATGAATTTGATTAACCCCTTTACCCCCAAGGGTGGTTTGCATGTTAATGACCGGGCCAATTTTCACAATTCTGACCAATGTCCCTTTATGAGGTAATAACTCTGGAATGCTTCCATTTAATCCCGGTAATTAGGACAATATTTTCTCGTGACATATTGTATTACATGAGAGTGGTAAAATTTCTTCCATATGACTTGCGTTTATTTGTGAAAAATTTGAAAATACGGTGAAAATTTTGCAATTTTCAAACTTTTAATTTTTATGCCCTTAAATCAGAGAGTCATATCACACAAAATAGTTAATAAGTAACATTTCCCACATGTCTACTTTACATCAGCACAATTTTGGAACCAAAATTTTTTTTTGTTAGTAAGTTATAAGGGTTAAAAGTTGACCAGCGATTTCTCATTTTTTCAACACTATTTTTTTAGGGACCACATCGCATTTGAAGTGACTTTGACGGGGGTCTATATTATAGAAAATACCCAAAACTGCACCCCTCAAGGTGTTCAAAACTACATTCAAGAAGTTTATTAACCCTTCAGGTGCTTCACAGGAATGTTTTTTGAATGTTTGAAAAAATGAACATTTAACTTTTTTTCACAAAAAATTTACTTCAGATTCAATTTGTTTGATTTTACCAAATGTAACAGGAGAAATTGGACCCCAAACGTTGTTGTACAATTTTTCCTGAGTACGCTGTTACCCCATATATGCAGGTTAACCACTGTTTGGGCGCATGGCAGAGCTCGGAAGGGAAGGAGCGACGTTTGACATTTCAATGCAAAATTGGCTGGAATTGAGATCGAACGCCATGTCGCGTTTGGAGAGCCCCCGTTGTACCTAAACAGTGAAAAAAACCCCACAAGTGACAACATTTTGGAAAGTAGACCCCCTAAAAAACTTATCTAGATGTGTGGTGAGCATTTTGAACCCCCCAAGTGCTTCACAGAAGTTTATAACATAGAGCCGTGAAAATAAAAAATCATATTTTTTCTACAAAAATCATATTTCGCCCCCAAATTTTTACTTTCACAAAGATAATAGGAGAAATTAGACCTCCAAAGTTGTTGTGCAATTTGTCCTGAGTACGCAGATACCCCATATGTGGGGGTAAACCATTGTTTGGGCGCATGGTAGAGCTCAGAATGGAGGTAGCACAGTTTGACTTTTTGAACGCAAAATTGGCTGGAATCAATGGTGGCACCATGTCGCCTTTGGAGACCCCCTGATGTAACTAAACAGTGGAAAACCCCTAATTCTAACTACAATCCTAATCCCAACACACCCCTAACCCTAATCCCAACCCTAACTATGAACCTAATCACAACTCTAACCCCAACACACCCCTATACCTAATCCCAACCCTAACCCCAACACACCCATAACTCTAATCCCAACTGTTGTGAATGTTTTAGAAATGAATTCTGAGCAGAAGCTCCCTCTAGTGGTTACAAACAGTACTGAACCATTCAATGAGGATTGGCAATCAGGAATCACAGACTGGTCTTATATAAGGGAGCTTCCCTCCCATCATGGTTGCCGGTGATCAATTGTTCTTGTCTCAACTTTGTTTCCTGGTTCACTTGGAAGCTTGCTGAGTCTTGTCTCTTCTCCTGCTCTCAGATAAGATATTTTCTGTTTTTCGTTTTTGTGCTTGCCATTTGCATATTTCTCTGCATTTCTGTGAAGTTAGCCAGTTCCCCCTCCCCGGGGGGCTTGGGCTCCTCTCAGTTCCTCTGGAGCCACTGTTATTTGTTCATTTGCCTTTTCCAGTTTTTTCAGTGGCTGCGGCTTAGTTTTGTTACACCAGAGAACTAATTTAGGTGGTAGAGGTCGTGTGATCTCAGGTGTTTTTGCAATTAGTAGCGTTGGTTTTTTTTAGGGTTTTTTTTGGATTGCAGTAAGTATCCTTCCTATCCTTTTTCTGTCTAGGCAGATTGGGCCCCAACGTTTGCTCATACTATTTTCTGTCTGTGTCTGTATTTCCTCTTGTCTAACCGCCATTACATGTTTGGGGGCTTCCTATGTTCTTTGGGGATCTTCTCCGGGGCAGATAGCTTTCCTCTTTCTATCTTTAGGTGTAGTTAACCTCTCAGGCTGTGACGAGGCGTCTAGGACCAACGTAGGAACGCTCCACGGCTGCCTTTAGTTGTGGTGGTTAGTCAGGGTACTGCAATCCAGTAGATTCCAACCTCTCTGGTGTATTGCCGTTTTTGCCTGCTCTCCTCAGCTACCAAAACATAACACCCAACCCTAACCACAACCCTAACACTATTCTCAACGCTAACCATAAACCTATCCACAAACCTAACTCTAATCCCAACCCTAACCCTAATCCCAATCATTATCCCAACCCTAACCAAAACCCTAACCCTAAAACTTTAGCCATAAAAATAAAAAATCATATTTTTTTTACAAAAATGATATTTTCGCCCGCAATTTTTTATTTTCTCAAGGATAACAGGATAAATTGGACCCCAAAAGTTGTTGTGCAATTTGTCCTCATTATGCTGATACCCCATATTTTTACAAATAAATTTAAAAAAACATTTTTTTTAGGGACCACATCACATTTAAAGTCACTTTGAGGATGTAAATGACAGAAATTACCCAAAATTGACACCATTCTAAAAACTGCACCACGCAAGGTGCTCAAAACCACATTCAAGAAGTTTATTAACCCTTTACGTGCTTCACAGGAACTGAAGCAATGTGGAAGGAAAAAAATTAACATTTAACTTTTTTTTACAAACATTTTACTTCAGAACCATTTTATTTATTTTCGCAAGAGTAAAAAGAGAAAATGAATCAGAAAATTTGTTGTGAAATTTCTCCTGAATACGCCGATAACCCTTATGTGGGGGAAAAAACATTGTTTGGGCGCATGGCAAAGCTCGGAAGGGAAGGAGCACTGTTTGACTTTTTCAACGCAGAATTGGCTGGAATTGAGATCAGACGCCATGTCGCATTTGGAGAGCCCCTGATATGTATAAACAGTGGAAACCCCCCAAATCTAACTCCAACTCTAACCCCAACACAATCCTAACCCTAATCCCAACACTCACCATAAAACTTTTCACAAACCTAACCATAACACACCCCTAATCGTAATTCCAACCATAACCCTAATCCCAACCCTAACCCCAATTGTAACCGTAATCCAAACCCTAACCCCCAGCTCTAGCCCCAATGCTAACCCTAACTTTAGTCCCAACCCTAACCCTAACTTTAGCCCCAACCCTCACCATAAATTTAGCCCTAACCCTAACTTTAGCCCCAACCCTAACTTTAGGACCAACCCTAACCCTAACCCTAATGGGAAAATGGAAATAAATACATTTTTTATTTTATTATTTTTCCATAACTAAAGGGGTGATAAAGGGGGTTTTATTTACTATTTTTAGTGGGTTTTTATACCGGTTTTTATGTTTGGCAGCTGTAAAACACTAGAAGACGCTTTTATTGCAAAAATATAGTTTTTGCATCGCCACACTTTGAGAGCTATAATTTTTCTATATTTTGGGTCACAGACTCATGTGAGGTCTTGTTTTTTGCGGGACGAGTTGATGTTTTTATTGGTACCATTTTCGGGCACATGACATTTTTGATCACTTTCTATTCCGATTTTTGGGAGACAGAATGAGCAAAAACCAGCAATTCATTAATTTATTTTGGGAGGGAGTTTACACCGTTCCGCGTGTGGTAAAATTGATAAGGCAGTTTTATTCTTCAGGTCAGTACGATTACAGCGATACCTCATTTATATAATTTTTTGATGTTTTGGTGCTTTTATATAATAAAAACTATTTTATAGAAAAAAATAATTGTTTTTGCATCACTTTATTCTGACAGCTATAACTTTTTATTTTTTTCACTGATGATGCTTTATGGTGGCTCATTTTTTTGTGGGAAAAGATGATGTTTTCAGCAGTACCATGTTTATTTATATCTGTCTTTTTGATAGCGTGTTAGTCCATTTTTTGTTTTTCGGTATGATGATAAAGCATTGTTTTTTGCCTTGTTTTTTTATGGTGCTCACTAAAGGGGTTAACTAGTGGGACAGTTTTATCAGTCGGGTTATTACGGACACAATGATACCAAATATGTGTACTTTTATTGTTTAGTTTTTTTTCAAATATTTATTTAGTGATAGAATAAATATTGATTTTTTATTGTTTTTTAAAATATTTTTACAATTATTTAAAAAAAAAAATTTCTTTTTTAATTCTTACTTTTACACTTTGTCCCACTATGGGACAATCATTTTGTGAAGGTTTATCGTTTCTATAGCATGCACATGCACATGCTACAGAAGCAGTCAGCACTGCAGCTTCTGTACACTAACCTGTGAGACTTCCTGACATGTACTGTGCATGACAGGAAGTTTCACTGCTCTGGAGACCCGGATGTCGTCATGGGTTTAAAAGTCAGAGTGGAAATACCTCCTTAAAGGGTTTAAGACAAGGATAAAAGTTATCCCCTATCCACAGAATAGGGGGTAACTTACTAATTTTTGGGGGTCTTACCAATGAGGGCTCTGCAGAATCCTGTCTAAATGACACCGCATTTGGGCATTCCATCCATTATCACCGACATTGCCTGATATCGCTGAGTACAATGCACAGCTATCTTCAGAAATGAATGACGCTGTGGTATGCATGATCAACTGCTGCTTCATTTAATTGGGACACTATAAAGCCTCAATTTTTGGATTACGGGGATCCCATTAGTGAGACCCCCAGCGATCAGCAAGTTATAAATAACCCTGTGAATAGGTGGTAACTTTCAAACTTTGTACAATCCTTTAAATACAACTATAGCAAATATATAACTCAGGTAAGGGCTATACATTGTGTTATTTGGTGATATGGAAATATTCATACATTTCAGAAATGAGGCAAAAGAAAATTCCTTAAAAAAAGTGTAATAAAAAAGAATGTTCAATGACTTAGTGCTGCTTATTAAAGGCAGATACAATATGCTGCCAATCTCTTGTGACTTCCCTACTGTAAAAATTCTGACCTTAAACTAGGTCTTTACTATGGAAAGTATGAGATCTATTAGTCATTTTGTAGGAAAATCCCTATCATCATGTTTCTGAATTTGTTTTATTCAGCTTTATAGCAAATACAATGAGTCAAAGAGGAAGGTCTCACAGACTAAGAATAGAGTCAATTTGCACAATCATTTGTCAGTAGTGTACTTATCGAAACAGCAAGTGCACTAAGCGTAATATCTGTCATGGTTATTTTGAAATAACTTACCCACCCTAACAGAAAAATATACTTTGTCTTGATTTTAGCCTAAAAATTTCAACATCAACATATGCTGCCTATAGGTACTACTGTCTATGCGTGTCAGCGTTCTAGTGAAAGTGGCCAAACCAAATGTGGGACAGCCCCATCGACCCCAACCCCAAGGACACATGGATGTTCTAGAGGGTGTGCTCCATCTATTAACTTTACTTTAAAAGATATGATTAGAGTTGTGCCAAAAGAGTCACAGGACCCTGGTTCAGCAGCAATGTTGTTAGTTTATAGCCGCCAGACCAGAGGCTTATGAACCTTCTCCTACCTACCTCCTCTGAAAGTAGGCCTGACGTGACATCATGCGTGCATTACGCCAAAACAATTACTTTGTGCTGGGCCTTCTAATCAAAAGAGGAGCGATAGGACAAGTTTTAAAGGGCTCTGGTCCGTCTGTCTCCCTCGGACTACCAGGGTGGCCGTTGCACCAAGTTCCCGCAAATCTTTTTGCTAAAATTGCATGTTTATGTATTACACAGCTTCTTCCTTTAGTAAATATTCCACTCTGAAGGGGTTTACAGTGTTAACAACTGAACTACTCTAAAGTTTGTCATATGGAGTAGTTCAGTCACTCTTTAGGTCTACTCCATATGGTTAACTTTAGAGTAGCTCAGTGGTTAGCACTGTGGCTTTGCAGCGCTGGGGTCCTCAGCTCAAATCCCACCAAGAACATCATCTGCAAGGAGTTTGTATGTTCTCCCACTATTTGTGTGGGTTTCCTCTGGGTTCTCCGGTTTCTCCCACACTCCAAAAATATGAAATTTAGCTTGTGAACCCCAATGGGGACAGCGATGCTAAAGTCTGTGAAGTGCTGTGGAATTACTGGCGCTACATAAGTGAGTAAAATAAATCAATAATATAAAAGGCTGACTCAACACCCTGCATAATTTAGCATCTCATCAGTGAACTACATTAAAGGCAACCATACATATTACGTGAATGTTGTTCGTACACACCAACCATCTGATGTGTACAGTATAGGGGGCTCCTGACCATGAACCAATGGCAAACACTGGAAGAAAGAAGAATTTGGCATGCTGGATTTCAACATGTCTGATCTTTGTCTTCTCATAGGAGGTATGCAGCCACCAGGAGTGCTCGGCAGCTGAATAATCCACTCTCCCCATTGTCAACATATGCACAGCTGAGTATTTCAGGAGGAATAAACAATGAAAAACATCTAAAAAGTATACCTGCATAAAACGTAATGTAATTTCATGAAACGTTACTGTGCAGTTGATTTTGAAAAGATCAGAAATCATTTAAATTGCGGAAATGCTGATATACTTATAAGAAATATTACTATTTATAGATGGGCATGTGATGAACATAGGATCAAAATATGTTATCACTTGTCACTCTATAAATCCATGTATTGTAACACAGAATTGTTATCATTACAATTTAATAAAAATGTTTCCTTCCTAATAATATTAATTGTATCATTTTTATGCTTTATTGATAGTTCTACATTTGGAATAATTTAATTATGTTTTTTCTTAATTGAATGGCTTCATGTATTTTTAATTGCTAATTAAATTAAAATGGGATCAATTGATTATTTAGTATGAAATAATTCAAAAAATCACGGGGAATTGTGAAATGTAGACATTAAAAAGTATGGACTAAAATAACATGAAAGAAAGACCCATTCATATAATCTGGAAGGATAAGAAAATGATTACCATGTATTGGTATGTATGGCAGTTTTCAACAAACTGCCAATTAAGCCTAACAATGAAATCGCTGCTTGCATGATAGGAATGGGAGTGCAAACTCATCTGCAATCCTCTGCTTTGGCTGCTTCATGCCATTGAATGAGAATGTGAATGAAAGGTTATGTGAGTATATAGGTATGAGTGTAAGAATTAATGAGTATATAAGAGTATGTATTGATGTGTATATGAATTAATAATTATGTGTGAGCATGTATGAATAAGTATATGGGCATATATTACTGGGTGTTTGAATGAATGAGTGTCTTTATGAATGGGTGTATGAGTGAATGAATTCATGTGCATATGGAGTGTGTATTAATGGGAGTATGAATTAATGAGTATGTGGAATATGTATGTATAGGTTATTGGGTGTTTGAATTCATGGATAAAAAGGGTTAAAATGAATGGGCGTATGAATGAATTAACAGGCATATGGAGTATTTATGAAGGCATGTATGAGTTTATGAATGTTCAAATGAGTATGTGTATAAATTGGTGCCTTAGTGTAAGAATTAATGAGTATATAAGAGTACGTGTTGATGTGTATGTGAATTAATAATTATATGGGAGCATGTATGAATAGGTATATGAGCATATATGAGTGGGTGTATACATGTTTGAATGAATGAATGCACGAGTGTCTGTAGAAATCAGTGTATGAATGGGTATATGAATGTAGGAATTAATGGGTATATGAGCATATACGATTATTATTACGTGTATACAAATTGGAATGAATTATTGTATGATTGTATAAATGGGTATATGAGTGTGTGAATTAATGGGCATATGGAGAATGTATGAGAATGTATGAATGGGTATATGAAAATATGAATTAATGGGTATGTGGAGTATATATGAATGGGTGAATGAGTGTATGAATTAATGATTTTGTGTGAATTGGTGAATGAGTTAATTTGCATATACAGTTTTTTATGAATGGGTGTATGAGTATGAATGATTGGATATATTGAGTATGTATGAATGGGAGAATAAGTTAATTTGCATTTAGAGTTTGTATGAATGGGTGTATGAGTGTATGATATTTGGATATATGGAGTATATATGAATGGGTTTATGAATGAATAGTTATATAAAAGTATGTATGCAGGGGCGGAACTATCGTGGAAGCAGGGGAAGCAGCTGCCATAGGGCCCGGGCTAGCAGGGGGCCCGTCCCTGCTGCAGCTGTCTCCCCTGAGGCTGCGTTCTGCCGCCCCCGGCCTGAGAGTCGGCGGTTCCCTGTGCCGGCTGTCATGCTGACAGCCGGCGCAGAGAAGCTGCTGCGTGCCGGCTCCCAGGAATCAATTGCACTGGTGTCTATACAGGCGCCAGTACAATTGAAGCTCTGACCGCCGGGTCAGAGCGACGTCTGCAGCGTGATCATGTCATGTGATCACGCTGCTGACGTCACTGGCCGGCGGCAGCAAGGTGGGGGAACGATGGTGGTAAGTGTGCTCCAATATGGAGCTGAAGATACCACCGAAGATTAACGGGGGCACATACTGTGTGAGTGTGTGTGTATGGGGGGGTTTAGAGTGGGGATGGGGGTTCTTTTATGTGTGGGGGGATTTGGAGTGGGGATGGGGGGGATACATTATGTGTGGGGGGGATTTAGAGTGGGGATGTGGGTTCTTTTATGTGTGGGGGGATTTGGAGTGGGGATGGGGGGATACATTATGTGTGGGGGGGATTTGGAGTGGGGATGGAGGTTCTTTTATGTGTGGGGGGTTTGGAGTGGGGATGGGGGATACATTATGTGTGGGGGGGATTTGGAGTGGCGATGGGGGGTTATTGTATGTGTGGGGGGATTTGGAGTGGCGATGGGGGTTATTGTATGTGTGGGGGGATTTGGAGTGGGGATGGGGGGTTATTTTATGTGTGGGGGATTTGGAGTGGCGATGGGGGGTTATTTTATGTGTGGGGGATTTGGAGTGGCGATGGGGGGTTATTTTATGTGTGGGGGGATTTGGAGTGGCGATGGGGGTTATTGTATGTGTGGGGGGATTTGGAGTGGGGATGGGGGGATTTAATGTGTGTGGGGGGATTTGGAGTGGGGATGGAGGTTCTTTTATGTGTGGGGGTTTGGAGTGGGGATGGGGGATACATTATGTGTGGGGGGGATTTGGAGTGGCGATGGGGGGTTATTTTATTGTGGGGGGATTTGGAGTGGCGATGGGGGTTATTGTATGTGTGGGGGGATTTGGAGTGGGGATGGGGGTTATTTTATGTGTGGGGGATTTGGAGTGGCGATGGGGGGTTATTTTATGTGTGGGGGGATTTGGAGTGGCGATGGGGGGTTATTTTATGTGTGGGGGGATTTGGAGTGGGGATGGGGGGATTTAATGTGTGTGGGGGGATTTGGAGTGGGGATGGGGGGATTTAATGTGTGTGGGGGGATTTAGTGGCGATGGGGGGTTATTGTATGTGTGGGGGGATTTGGAGTGGGGATGGGGGTTATTTATGTGTGGGGGGATTTGGAGTGGCGATGGGGGGTTATTTTATGTGTGGGGGATTTGGAGTGGCGATAGGGGGTTATTTTATGTGTGGGGGGATTTGGAGTGGGGATGGGGGCATTTAATATGTGTGGGGGATTTGAGGGTACTGAAGAGTATGTATGAGGAAACAGTATGGGGGTATGAGTGCAGACAGTATGGGGAGCGAACGGGTGAATATATGTGGACACAGTATGGGGAGTGAGGGTGATGGGATGTGTGCAGACACAGTATGGGGAGTCGGGTATGTGTGAGCAGACAGTATAGAGAGTGAGGGGGTAAATATGAGGACAGTATGCTGAACAGGGGGGATGTGAGAGGAGACAGTGTGAGGAGGGAGGGGAATAGTGTGAGGTGACAGTATATTGCAGATATTTTTATTTAGGGGCATTATAATGACTCTTCTGTCTTTAAGGGCATCGTGCGGAGAGCGGAGAAGATGGAGGTCTGCAGAGACGACTGTGGATGAGAAAACTCATCATGGGATCTGGACAAGATGAAGAAAAGGAGAACGACTCCAGAGACAGCGTCATCTATAAGGTACCTGGATGTAAATATTATTTGTGAAATTGACTAATTCTCATGTCTTTATTTGTTAGGAGCATTAAAGGGGTTCTCCAGGTCTGTGTCACATAGAATGACTGCAGACTCAGCACAAACCTGGACAGCCCCTTTAATGCTCCTAACATAAATAAAAACATGAGAATTAGTCAATTTCAGAATTCTCACAGTGCGCACTGCACGCTGTTAGGATTCTCTCGTGCCGGTGATTTACATACATGCGGTTACATGCTGACTAGACGTGTGGCCTCACTCAATGAAAATGAACGGAGCGAGGCTGGGCACGTCTAGTCGGAATGTGGCCAGAAGTGTATAAATCACATGCTGGTGCTGACATGACTGTCCACTCTTGCCACTGGTAATGGAGAATCCTAAAAGTGTGCAGTGCATTCGTTGTGAGAATTCAGAAGCTGCAATGTCAGGATTCAGCTCTGCAGGTTCCAGCAGTCATCACATGGACACTTCACTCATATGCGATTTTTATACTTATGGTCCTGTGACAACGAGCTTCTCCTCTGCTTCTCTCAGTTTTTCACTGAACATTGAGAGCATTAGGGAGAGCAGCTCGTGGGTACATGACTAAGTGTGCAAATCGCATGTGTGCGGGGCGGGGGCCAGGACACAGCGGGCCACATTAGAGGCCCCAGGAAGCAGCAGGCCCCTAATGGGGCCCTAGGAAACAGCAGGCCCCATTAGGGGCCTAGGTCCAAAGGAAGCAGCAGGCCCCATTAGGGGCCTAGCTCCAAAGAAAACTGCAGGCCCCATTAGGGGCCTTGGGCCCCAGGAAACTGCAGGCCCCAGGAAACAGCAGGCCCCATCAGGGTCCTAGGGCCCCAGGAAACTGCAGGCCCCAGGAAACTGCAGGCCCCAGGAAACAGCAGGCCCAATCAGGGTCCTAGGGTCCCAGGAAACAGCAGGCCCCTAATGGGGCCCCGAAAACAGCAGGCCTCTTTACAGTGCTGCAGATGGCGACCAAAATGGTCGCCAAAGCGGCTAAAAATTTGCAAATGGCGACTGGATTATTCAATCCATTCGCCGTTTGCGATTAGTGATTTTTAAAAAATATATTTTTTTTTTAAAATGGCGGCCGGAGGCGGGGGGGGGGCCCATTGTGAAGTTTGCTGTGGGGCCCTGCCGTTCCTAGTTACGCCCCTGTATGTATGAATGGGTGTGTGTATGAATAATCGGTATATAAAAGTATATATGCATAGATTTATGGGTGTATGAATAAATGGGTATATACTCTTTATGTATGCAACATTCCAGCTGGATAAGACCTTAATAACTGAAAGACAAATGTAAAAAAAGTAACAAAAGAACAAAAAAAAAATCAATTAAGTTTTAGTACCATTATATTTTGTAATAGCGATTTTGTCCCCAAATCCATTATCAATCATGTCACTTATCAGTCACCAAACCCATCAGACGGTGATAATTGAATAAACAGACCATCTTCTTGGGTGTCCATCCGGTTGATTGCAGAGCTGTTGAATGTCTTTAATGCCACAGACAGATAGCATGTGGCCGGATTTAGTTGTGCAGTGATTTATGTTGCTTAGTATGAGTGATGTGGTAATACTTTACATTTTATTGTTCCTGACAGTTACCACAACTGAAGAAAAATAATGAAATAATGTCTCTTTCTATGATCATAAGGTGGACAGGAATGTTCGTGTAGAAGACAGGAGAGAGCTTATTTACCAGAGTTCTTCTAATTATGATTGATATATGGTTATATAAAATGCATTGTGCTGTCAAATCAAGCTTAAATATGTTTATGTTTCTGACCCCTAAAAATTGAGTCTTAGAATGTAAAAAAATAACCATTTTGCACCTTTCTTGTGACTATCAGTGACCAGGATCCTCCACTGCTTCCTGCTGGCAATGTGCCCCCAATACTATGTGAATCTACTAGGTAATACAGACACAGCAGTGACAGCTCAACTAATGACATTTTTTAGGCCATTTAATTATTTGCAGTAAAAATTTCTTTCTGTCTCTGAATGTGTTTTTTTTGCAGCATGTGCACGAATTTTTACATTCAGCAGAAATTTCTGCAACTGTGAATATTTCCCTAAATATAACTTTTAGGAAATGGAATATTGTGTATGTACAGATCTGAGAAATTGTCATTGGAGAGAAAGGCATTGAAGATACATGCAGTACAAACGTAAAAGAATATGTAAACTATACTCCCACCTCCAAAAAAGCACAACTAACATAAATTGTTTAGAACACAGCAAAATTTGTAACAGATCACATTTACTTTCATTAAATCTGTCAATCTTTTTTATTTTTTGTTTAGCACCTCTCAAAGACCGACCAATGAAATCAATGGAGGTGCAAACAGAAATGTTTCCATATTAATATGCATTATGGAACACAAAAACACAGATACTTGGGGGAACTCATCAAATAATTTACTATGAAAAACTAGTTTCGGAAGGTCAATATTTTTCTTCAATACAAGGAAAACTCCTTTAAATGGGCATTCTTATTTCACACATTTATGAAATGTTCTTAGGATATGTCTTAAAGGGAATCTGTCAGTAAGATCAACCCTTCTATGGACATGCAGGTCATAGGAAGCTGACTGAAGTGATGCCTTAATATCTGTGATCTGATATCTTATTCCTGAGAAATCCATTTTTTTATATGTAAATGAGCTCTTCCAGGCTCTGGGGAGGATGCTGCCTGGAGATAACTCTGCCTCCAGAGCTTTCTTTACATAAAGGAGGAGTTACCAGAGTGAGACAAGTAACTAACACAGAACAGGAGAAATTAACTTTTTCTTCTTACAAACACATTTTTGCTTTTCTCTGAGCTCTGCTTTATTGCAACAATATTACAACCATGAGTGCCTGTGAGATGGAAGATGGAGCTGAGAGGAACCTGCAGATGTGTCAGCTCTGCAGAGAGATGAGGAGAGCAGAGAGCTGCCATTACACATCACACTGGTAACACTGGTAACCAATACACATCACACTGGTAACAGTGGTAGTGGTAACCATTACACATCACATTGGGATCACACTGGTAACCATTACATATCACACTGGTAATCATTACACATCACACTGGTAACCATTACACATCACATTGGGATCACACTGGTAACCATTACACATCACATTGGGATCACACTGGTAACTATTACATATCACACTGGTAACTGCCCCTTCATGTAAAATAAATCTCTGGAGGCAGAGTTATCTTCCAGGCAATGTCCTTCCCATAGACTGAAAGAGGTCATTTACATAAAGTGATAAAAGATGATTTCTCAACAACAAGACACCTGATATGAGACACACAGGTATCACTCTAATCAGCAGTCTATAACCTGTATGCCTATATTAATAGTTTACATAGGTCAAATGTGAAGAGATCCCTTTAATTGTAGATAAATCCTATTTGTATTTTTTAGCCCATAACAAGAAAGTAAATGGAGAGGTGGCCATGTTTGTACATTTCTCATTGAAGTATATGGAATTGTAGACAAGCAATGCTTGCTTAGCAACTCTTTAAAGGCATCACTGTAGGGGTCAATTGATGAAGTATTACATTTATATAGTTAAAAGGGTATTCCCATCTCCAAGATTCTATCCCAATATGTAGTAAGTGTAAAAATAACATAAGCAAATACCTCAAATTAGAAATGTAGTATAGCCATGTCTCTTTCCTCATATGCAGGCATAGCAGGACCTTAGGTATCCATGGTTGCAACCACTTTCAACTAGCTATCTCACTACATCAGAGGTCATAACCATGGATACCCAAGGTCCTGCAATGCCTGCACGAGGAAAGACAGTATATCAGTAGAACTGTACTAAATTTCTAATTGGATGTATTTGCTAATATTATTATTATTATTATTAATTATTACACGTACTACAAAGAGGGATAGTATCTTGTAGATGGTGACACCCCTTTAACATATGGTGACTGCATACTTGAAGTACAACAACATACAGCACTTGGTCAAGATGTAATGGTTGACATGAACAAAATAGCCATCAGTCTTGCTAACAAATTAAGATTGGTCAACAGAATTGGCTTTATTATAGCAACATACAGATGTGAGACTTGGACACTGAAGATGGCTGAAAGGAAGAAAATGTGAACTTTGTTGCTGGAGGAGACATTTATGGAATCCATGGTAAGAGACAATCATCAATCGAGGCATCTTGGTACAAGGCAAGAGTGACATAGGAATGACCATTGTGAACTAAAAGGAACAGTGTGGGATAGGACTGCCTGGCGAACGATGATCGATAAAATGACTGAGCGGATAAGAGAAAGAGATGACTACTGAATTTTTAAATGATGGTAGTAGCCCTTTAAAATAGTAGGACCATTTCTAGTGTCTCATAGGCATATTTGAGGCTATTGAGTTTGAGGCAGAATTCCCATAGCTGGATAGTTTTATATGCAAATTGCCTCTTCAGAGAAAAAGAGGACTTGTACTCTATAGCGCCACCTGTTGGAAGTAGCGATCCTACAAGTCACAATCAATCCTTTAACGAGTCTTGCAATATGACTTAGGATAAAAGCCAAATCAGAATCTCCATTTGCAGACACGGTGTTACGGACTATTGGTCCTCATCAGTGCAAAGTATGAGATCTGATTTGGCTATGTGAGAGGCTCTGGACTAGGGTCTAAGGAGTAAGGTTTCTCCTTGTGGAGAGTGACATACCAGCTCTGGCTTGTCAAAGTAAGGAGGCTTATTTACCGTGCAATGCTCTCTGGAAACTTAATATGCAAATTGCCTCTTCAGAGAAAAAGAGGACTTAAACTCTATAGCACCATCTATTGGACATTTAGGTTCATACTTGGACCATGAATGTTAGATATGTGAAACCAACCTTGTCGAAAACTATTAATTTTGGTTTAGGGCTATCTGTGCATGATTATCTAGAGAGGATTGTGCTATGATCGATCTGGTGTAAATAAATACTACTGCTATTATGGTCAATGTGCTTTAAGGATATTGCTCCTCACACCTTCAAATATGATGTGTTATGAATGATTACTCGATTATGATAAGTTACCCAAAAAATAAGAATTTCTGCTAAATTTTCCTTGTGGATCACTTGATTTTTATTGATTATCTCAAATCAGGCTAAAAAATATATATAAAAAAACGACAAACAACAATGTCTTACAGTAGTAATATTATTCTGGAGGACAGGGAATTATAACACCTGGATGAAAGGCTTGCAGGCATTTTACTAAATTCTGAATGAATTTTCCAGTTAGCAATGCTAACAAGTTTCACAAACCCTGGTGTACAGGCCACCAAGCTTTCCTTTCTGCCTGGGTCATTGTACTAGGCAGCGGCACTTAATAGGAAGTAATTAGTGCTCAGGAGATACAATAGTGCTTGATTGATGTGACTGGATGACTTGATGCAAAATGGGAGACAGGGAAGACAAAACCCTGAGCTCTGGTGTGTTGGGATTTGTGGAGAAGGGAGATTAACAGACAACAAAGGACATGAAGGGAAAGAGGGGGAAATGTTGAGGAGTCTGCTTTTCTATGCGTTAACCCTTTAAGGGGTTCACTGGCTCCATCATAAGTAACCTCGTCACTAATTAGCCATGTGACATATATAAGGCTGGGGACGCCATGTGGGGGAGCGATCTGTGTTCTGCCTCTGTAATACATTCAGTCGGTCTCTCTCTTCTCCAGCTAGTATTAATTCATGTGGTTCCCTCAGCAGCAGGGGAGTGTACAGTTAATTGCTATGTACAGTGAGAGCCAAGTGGCTTCTCTGGTATTTTGCAATGGAGAAGCTGCCTTCTGTTTTAAGATCTCTACTGCATCCTTGTGTTCAGATGCAGGCCTAACTCACACTGCTAATAAAGTGATCCGTCCCGGCTCTGAACAGAAGGCAAAGGAGGCGTTGAGCGGCACAGTCACCATTCTGGGAGGTGTCCCCACTTTCCTTATGTTCCTATAATACAGATTTCAGTTCAGATTAATGGCACTTTAGTGATGATATAACAAATATTGTAGCAGAATATGTAAATATTTACATTAACTGTTCACGGAGATACAATGTGGCTGGGAAGCCTACTGCAAGCGGATCCGGAAACTCAAGATGTAGATAGACTAGGATTGACAAAAAGCATACGTAGGACAGTAACCAAAAGACAAGAAGTTTCACCGCGTTCTTCTCGTGCCTACTTTGTGATGCTGTGAAACCACAGCACTTGGATAGCACTTTCCAACTCCGCTGCTTGGAAAGCGTCAACAATGATATTTACCAAAATCGAGAAATTTCTAGGTGGAACCGACCTCTGCATCAGGGGAACCACGATCTTTAAAAAAAAAAAAAAATGTGTTGTGGTTGTCTTGAGAAAGAAGCCCGTTCAACCTAGAAACACATTGGGGATAAATTGCAACTTATTTTCATTCATCCGTACCTGTGAATTCTTGCACACCCTATCTCTCCCTCTCGGTATATTTCATCCTTGAGTCATAATTGTCAGCTGCTGTATCACTGATGTATAAACTGGCGCAGAACGCGAGATTCATTGCTTCTCTATGGCACCGATCGTTCTGCAGGAGCCAGACATGTTATATAAACAGTTAGATAGACATCGAGAGAGATACATTGATGGATAGCAAACCATAAAGAAGGCAAAATGAGAAAAAAATAGTTTATTTCCATGCCCAGAGTGTATGACGTTTCCACACCCACAATGAGCCTTTCTTTTTGAAAAAAAAAAGCTAATTTTTGTTCTAATAGCCGGTGAATTGAAAAATGTGCATGTGAACCTGGTGGATTTAGTGCGGCTTTATTTATTTATTTGTTGTAGCTAGATAGATAGATAAATAGATAGATAGATGATAGATTCAGAAAAAATGGAACAGCACAATGCCTATGGTGTGTGCCAAGCCTCCTAGGCAATAAATCCCATACTTGCCCAAATCCAGACAAAAGTAAAAAAGTGAAGGTAGCACTTCATATGGTTTCAAAGTAAAAAAAGGTGGACTTTATTCAGACCCACATAGCAAGGTGACATTTCGGCTCACACTGAGCTTGAGAAAGGTCCTGTGTGAGCCGAAGCGTCGTCTTGCTATGTGGGTCTGAATAAAGTCCACCTTTTTTCACTTTGAAACCATATGGAGTGCTACCTTCACTTTTTTACTTTTGTATAGAAAGATAGATAATAGCTAGATAGATAGATAGATAGATAGATAGATAGATAGATAGATAGATAGATAGATAGATAGGCAAATATGAGACAGATACATGTACTCGTGCCCTTGTTGTCACTTGGGTATATTAGTGATTAGGCAGAAACAGGAGCTTATCTGGATCTGTACAGGTTTCCTTCGATCTGCTGTACCCTCTCAGCACACTCCACATCATCCATTGATTAATCTCTTGTATTACCATGGATCAATGGCCATCAGAGCAGCAATGAGACAACCAATGTCATCCTTTTATCTACTCTTGATAGATAAGATCGTCTATTGAATGCCGTCCACATCACGTGAGGGACCAGGACAAGCCCCATACTGTACATTGGCTTTAGGACTCCTATCTACAGAATGTTCGGATATTATATGCGGCTGTACTCCATAGCGCTCTGTATCTACAGACTGCAGACAGCTTGTGACGTCATTACACCTATTTATAGCTGTCACTTTCGGTTACATGACAGTATAGACTATTTTGGGAACCAGGGCTGGCATTTTCCATTGTTATAATGGAGTGTGTGAGACTCCGAGAAGTTGGTGGTCTGTACTGTGTTCCAGTCAGAGACTGTGGGAAACCAGTTGGTGACAGAAATTCCACGTGGGAGGTAGCTGCCAGACCGGTATCTGACATCTGTCAGTATCATTAATCCCTTACATTTTCCTGCTTGTTACATTACTGGAAATAACTAAGGACTCAACATCAACAATATGTCACAAATTCAGTTCTGCATTTTGTGTGATAATAATCAAAATTGGGCAGAACTACTAACAAAGGAAGCTTTATCTGCCCAATGTGTTCCTCAAAATATGTCAGTGGAGGTGTGTGGCCCTCAGTGGCATAACCTGAAGCGTGGGGCCCCAATGTAAAACCGCCAGTTATTAACTTGTGTTTAGTAACATTGCTCTTCTCATATGGGCCAAATGTATCTATTAGGCCCCCTAGACACCAGGGTTCAGATGCAGCTGCAACCCTGCACCCATTACAGTTACACCCAGATGCAGCTGCAACCCCTGCACCCACTACAGTTACACCCAGATGCAGCTGCAACCCTGCACCCACTACAGTTACACCCGGATGCAGCTGCAACCCCTGCACCCACTACAGTTACACCCAGATGCAGCTGCAACCCCTGCACCCACTACAGTTACACCCGGATGCAGCTGCAACCCCTGCACCCACTACAGTTACACCCAGATGCAGCTGCAACCCCTGCACCCACTACAGTTACACCCAGATGCAGCTGCAACCCCTGCACCCACTACAGTTACACCCGGATGCAGCTGCAACCCCTGCACCCACTACAGTTACACCCAGATGCAGCTGCAACCCCTGCACCCACTACAGTTACACCCAGATGCAGCTGCAACCCCTGCACCCACTACAGTTACACCCAGATGCAGCTGCAACCCCTGCACCACTACAGTTACACCCAGATGCAGCTGCAACCCCTGCACCACTACAGTTACACCCGATGCAGCTGCAACCCTGCACTCACTACAGTTACACCCGATGCAGCTGCAACCCCTGCACCCACTACAGTTACACCCAGATGCAGCTGCAACCCTGCACCACTACAGTTACACCCAGATGCAGCTGCAACCCCTGCACACACTACAGTTACACCCAGATGCAGCTGCAACCCCTGCACCCAATTATCAGTTACACCCAGATGCAGCTGCAACCTCTGCACCACTACAGTTACACCCAGATGCAGCTGCAACCCCTGCACCAATAAGTTACACCCAGATGCAGCTGCAACCTCTGCACTCACTACAGTTACACCCAGATGCAGCTGCAACCCCTGCACCCACTACAGTTACACCCAGATGCAGCTGCAACACCTGCACCCACTACAGTTACACCCAGATGCAGCTGCAACCCCTGCACCCACTACAGTTACACCCAGATGCAGCTGCAACCCCTGCACCCACTACAGTTACACCCAGATGCAGCTGCAACCCCTGCACCACTGCAGTTACACCCAGATGCAGCTGCAACCCCTGCACACACTACAGCTACACCCAGATGCAGCTGCAACCCCTGCACCAATTATAGTTACACCCCTTTTAGCAGTAGGACTCCACCAGGAAACTGGACATGGACATTTTCAGCTGAATATCCACAGTATGGGTAGATTTACACGTTACATATATGTTCCATAAATGTAGCTGCAGAATATGCACCAAAATCCTGCAACCAAAACAGGAGATCGAGGCAGAACCCAGAGAATCAGATCACTGCAACAAAGTGCGACTCACTGTTAGGCCGGGTCACACTTGCAAGAAACTCGCACAAGTCTCTCATCTCAATACCTGTCGGCACTCGGGACCGGAGCGTTCAGTTGCATAGAAATACATGCAGCCGCACATTCCGGTCCCAACTGCCGGCGGTAGTGCTGGGTATTGAGGTGCGAGATTCGTGCGAGTTTCTCGCAAGTGTGACCCCGGCCTTAGGGAATGAAGTTTTATCAAACCCTGTTCACTCACAACGTAAAAGAAAAATCACTGCAAATTCTCCATGGATAGACTGGGGATAGACATATCTGAAACATGTCCTGTCTTTTGTGGATTTTCCCAGCAGATTTAATTGATTTCAAAGCAATAAGTGAAATTTGCGGCTGAACTCTGCACTAAAATCAGCAACAAAATCCACATTTAACAATTGTGTATTTCATTGCTAATTTTTAGATTGGATTCACAGCATAAATTTTACGTTAAGTGAACAAATACCCTTTTGGACAAATTGGTAGGAAAAAAAATCAATTGTTTATTAATATTTATTTTACTCACTTGTATAAAACCATCATATTCCACAGCGCTTTACGTCAATTATCATCACTGTCCCCGATGGGGCTCACAATCTAAATTCCCTATCAGTATATGTTTGGAATGTGAGAGGAAACCGGAGAACCCGGAGGAAACTCACGCAAACACGGGGAGAACATACATACTCCTTAAAGATGTTCAATGAGTCGTTATTAGTATAAAACATGCATTCATATGTATCAGTAATTGTATTTTTTTGCAAGGATCTCTTTTAACATCACTTATCTGTCATATAAGTTCCCCAATAATATTTGTCAACGCTTTGATAAGAGATTTGATCACTGATGACTGATATTTCTCCCTGATTGTGCACTAGCTGCAGATATTTCCACTTGCCAATTATTGCCAAGTTGTACTGGATCTACTGATATTTTAAGCATCATGGTGGCTCAGTGGTTAGCACTGTAGCGCTGGGGCCCTGGGCTCTAATCCAGCCAAGGAAAACATCTGCAAGGAGTTTGTATGTTCTCCCCGTGTTTCCGTGAGTTTCCTCCGGGTTCTCCGGTTTCCTCCTACACTCCAAAAACATACTGATAGGGAATCTAGATTGTGAGCCCCAATGGGGACAGAGATGATGATGTTTGTAAAGCGCTGTGGAATCAATGGCATTATATAAGCGAGCGTACTGATATTATACAGAATAATTGCACATGTAAAAGATTCTTCACTGAATGAATGAGGAGCCTTCAGCCAACGTCTGGACCTAATCTGAGATCATCTACGAGTCAGGCTTTGGTAGTGTCTACTTCATTGTGCCACGGAGAATAGGAGAATGACCACAAGACATTCCAGAGCTGTTTACTTCCAGGTATATGTGATCAGCACTGCTTGCTTAACCTTTGTCTTGAATCATCATTGTATGGGGCTGTAAGCAGACACTGAATGCTTTACTATATGGGCCTGGGTCAGAGGAAGAGTGGCTGTTAACAACTATCACTAAATTCATTTATTTGTTTACGCTGTTTTCACTCCAACAGGTGTGAACACAGACAGGCTCCTAATTAAAGGGAATGGCCATACAAGGCTCCCTAGGGGGTCAATGCAGAGAATACACACAATGCTGAGATTTCCATCTGATCATGCTTGTTGCCAGATCACATCTTTAGGCTGAGATGTCTCTCATGAATGAATCCAAAAGCGATTACACGACCATCCTGGCTCCATTCCCAGTCTTCTCTCTGCGGTTACACAAAACTTCTCTTTCTTCTTTCCTACAAGATCATTGGTTTATCTAGGTGACAGCTGAAAAGACTCATGTTTCATTAAAAGCACATTAGGTGCATAGGAGAGATCATCCCATTCATCTATGTTTTCTAGAAGGAGGTGTTACCTCCAAGAAATGCCAGTGCTAAGCTGCCAGTAACGAAAGCCAGCAAAGACAATGCTTACATCATGGGAATCTATTCTTTGCTTCCCAATAGAAACCCTGCTTGTGCTGCAAGTCCATGCAGCCTCCATGGAAATGCTGAGACCTGATGGCTGCCAGAAGTTTTAATCACCAGATGTACGAAAGTTGTATTACAATCTGAATAATGCAGAGGCCAAAAGGGATGTGGGGGACATGGTCTTGGCTCGGGGTTGAGAGTCTAGGCGTTTTCTTGGACTGTCACACAGGAGATGATAGAGAGGTGATCCCAAATAGGGGTGAGGGGGACGCAGACGAAATGCGAATACGAAACAATCTTCGCAAACAAAAAAATAAGATAATGGATTAAGAAATGTATCGATCAGTGTCATTTCCAATAAGCATCATATGAATGATCAGTCGTCAAGAGCCGCGGACGCCTACGGAATTCAATAACCATTATCTGATTCAATGATGATGGACAGGACATGTCTGATACATTTTCTGAATGAATCAATGGATCACATGGGGCGAAAATGGAGAGTGGAGAAAATTAGAGAAAAGAATTTCCTCTTCAGTCATAATAATCTTTATAGTACGTCAGCTTAGATTTATACTAATCTTTCATGAGATGCATATGTTGTTTAATATATAAGTATATATACATATATATAGAGAGAGAAATATGAAATTGACATATATATATATATATATATATTTATATATATATATATATATATATATATATATATATATATATGTATTTCTACATCTATATGGAAAAATAGCAGCACAGTCCTAGTGTTGTGGGTGCAATAGTTCCACAAGCAGCCAGCCAAGAAGCCTCCAAATGTAGAGAACATAGATTGGAAATTAGAGAAAGAATTGGACTGTATTCACACACATGTGACATCTCAGCTTCTCATTTGCAGCCTTTTTCCTGATTGCTTGAAACGTTACATATATATCCATTATACCACATATGCATCTTATTATGAATGATTAGTATAATTCTGGGCTGATCTAGTATGCAGATTATTATGATTAAAGGGGAACCATTCATTCTAGCAGGGTGCATGTGATTGGATGGCCGCACAGCCCTATGTGCAGGGTCTCCAGTGGGGGGGTGGTGTGGAGGGTGAGTGAGCCCTCCTCTCACACTGAGTGCCCCTCCTTCCCACTGTGCTGACGGGGTAATGATATAATCATGAGGGGTGTCAGATCCCGCATTTGAACTTGCAGCCAAACAGACTCCGGTTCTTCTGTCCCTAGGACTCTGTACAGACACAAGCTGGAGAGACCGAGCTCTGCCACCATCAGCTGCCACCTGGAGCCCCGCACTGACTGATAGCAGCAGCGCAGACAGACACTGGCCCCCAGCATCCTCCTCTGAGCCAGGGACCCGCACAGGCAGCATCCAGCAGGACCCCGGACTACATCCCTGCCTGACACTGGACTTGATGAAGCTGAGACAACACTAAGTCACCTTGGAAGGTAAACTCCTCGTGTTCCTCCTGTGCAGTGCTAGCAGGTGGGGTCCAGCGAAGGGGCAGGGGAATAATACTGATCTGGGGGGAGGAAGAGGAGTGGTGCTGGAAAGGGTTAAATGTAGCATAGGGATACGTATGATTGCTAGTTGCCTTCAACTTTTTTTTTCTCTATTGTTCTGGGAAACAAAGGACAATATGTCAAGGTGCCACAGAGGTGTGTGAGAGGTTCTTGTCAGTGTGGGGGATGACATTTGGGCAGATCTGGTAACTGGGAGGACTGGGCTGCTGTTCCTGGAAAGCACAGTCCCATTCTTTGCTTCTACAAGATACCATAAGTGTAAAGGATATATGGGAGCAACCAGACAAGAAAATGTAGGTGTTCAGCACAAGAGGTCAATGGACCAAGGAGTCACTGCAAAAGGCTCAGACAAAGACTTATACTATGGGGAGGGAAATAAGGGAAATCTATATAATGCACAGATAGACATAGATGTATCCAGAGAAAGTGACTTTTACACATGCGGTTACAGAGCTGCCAGTGCTGGTTGCAGCAGGGATGGGTAGTGAATGTATAGTTGGTTTCTTCAGTTTTCTACTCACCAAGTAAAATATTGCTGCTCCCAATCCTCTGTGGCAGGGGTCAGCTCCTGTTACAAGTTAATGAGTACATTTCTTCCAGATCCCCCCAACTCTGTGTACACTGACCATGCTGTGTGAACAATGTGCCATCCTTAGAGGCAATATTGACTCCACAGATGTTACACTGTGTTGCTGCATTTCAATAGAGCTTTGTAAAGTAATGGGAGTCAATTGAAGGGTAGCATTTTTTTTCACTCTGTGTGACTTTATGGGGTTAAAGATTTTCTTAAGGCAGGCAGCAAAAAAAAAGAAAAAAGCAAAAAAAAAAAAAAGTGTCTTAACAAAGAAAGTGAGAAGCTCTGTGTGTCCTGTGGATTTGGAGGCTGCTGGGCTCATTTCTATGGGAGTCGCAGCGCTGGAGGTATTGTTCTGGAGCAGCCCCTGGCACTGGATGTCTAGGAATGCCTGATGCTGCTCTACCAATGGGAGGCGCGACCTCTGCTGGACGAGTCGAGAATTGCTTTCCGCAGCATCATGCAGCAAAGCCATCCCAGCACGAGGTTTTTACACACCCCCTTTGTGTCAGGTCTTGGCTTGGCATCACTGATTTCTTCTGTCTAGTGACCTGCATGATGGAAGTCAATGCATGCAATTATTTTATTATTATTACTACACTATTATATGTTATAGTAATTATATTGTGCATATTAATCTACAGTATATTAGATCTAGCAGATCTTATGTACCGCACAATGGAATCAATGGTGCTCTAAAAATAAATAATAATGAGGCTGCGTCCTCTAGAAAGGGTTACAGGTTGACAGACACTTGAATTGTAGAGCCATTGAATGACATTGCATGCTGGGACTTGTAGTGTCACGTTCGCTGTAAGGATATCCATGTGTGTTTTACCTTCTGCATCTGTGAACCATTGACTTTGGTGAGCAGATGTGATTTAGAGCATGTTACATGCAGGGAGAAGCCCAGGAGAGTATATAGCATTAATCCCATTGAGATTGATGTGATGAATGGTAAAGTAAGCATAATGACAGGAAAGGCGACGGAGCAGAGGTGTCCTGTGAATGCAGGGCCGGGTGGATATGATTTCACCTCTGAGAAGATGCAGTCCCAGATCAGTCTCACATAACAAAAGCCAGCTGTCTCCATGAGCCACGGCTAGGGCGGTGACTGCAAGCCGGGGTGGGAGGGAGGCAGCGCTGGAAACTGGGCAAACTGCAGGGAAGGTCCACATTATCAGTCGCCACGTGGACTCCGGCCGTGTCACACATAGTGCGGCTCGTCCAACTAGCCACTAGTTACATGTCTGCAGGGATCGTCTAATAAAAGATGTCGGCCGTTTTTACCTGCGCTTTTTATTAAATCCCATTTCACATCGCATTGACTCAAAGAGCCGCACGTGGTGTCCAGAGGGACAGCCACCAAAAATTGCACTGAAAGTGGTCTACTTCTAGAGGGTCAGTAGAGATAAAAGAAATCCGGTGCGGAGAAGGGGCATTCTCCTCAAATAGGTGGTCTTTTGTATTTCTTCTCTTATTAACAAGTAGCCAGATGTGTTTTACCAAATGATGACACATAACATAGTAATGGTGGGCAGGAAAGAAGTCTGTGCAGACATGTAGGGAAACACTAGCTGTTTATTAGCAGATCAAGTGTTAACATTGCCACTTTAGTTGCCCAGAGGAGACATCAGACCACCAAGGGCCCCGTGTGGGATCATTTCCTTTAGAGAGGACGCTCTCCTTGCCCCCAATATTCTCGTTTATTCAGTAATGTTGATGGAGCCAATTACCTATAGTGAGTTATTGTGTAACCAGAAGTGTCAGGATCTCGCATTGGGGTCACTACCTTTGGAAATGCACAGATATGAAATGCCCATAGAAGTCCACATCATCACCACCCACTTAGAGGAAACGACAGAGCTTGACAACTGCTTATTGTTAAAGACCACCAGTAACCAGCTAAGGAGGGGGTGTGTGAACGTGCAAACTTAAGGAGGAGGTTGCTAAGGGGAAAAAAAGGATCAGAGCACTCTTCATCCTCTACAAGGAGAGGTAAGGATTAGACTGGGTCAGTGGAGCAGCGCCATTGATGACAGTGCTTCCATAGCCTACAAAGAAATGGCTGTCACTTAAGGATCCTTAAACAGCCAATATGTAGGACACTCAGTGAATGACCCTGACATCAAAGGCTGCAGTTGCATTTTACAGCTGGATTGAAAAGACATCACTTATACTATAAAGACCAGAGGTAGGCAGACGATTGTTTCTTCAAAGCCCTCTATGTATTTGCCAAGAAGGTTTGAATGTTATATGAGGGGCGCCATTGTTTGGACATAACTTTGGAATAGTGAAGGTTTAGCAGCAATGCCCTGCTCAACCACCGATGTGTATGCTATGGTAGAACATCTGCTTTAGGTTTTATTCTTCTATGTTCTTGTTCGGCTTGATAGTGATACAAGTTTTGACTTCATAGCAAATGGGGTGAATGTTAAAAATGTATTTCTTCAGTCTTTAGTTCCTATAATGCTTATTGTGCTATTTTTGATCATACAAAACGAATGCACTCACAATATGTGTTGGGCATCCTACTAGTTTTCATTGGTCTTGCCTGGTAGCGATAGCATAGTACATTGTGTAATGATGTGAATATACAGTATATTACATACCACATTTAGAATGGGATTTGGGGCGTTCTGCCAGGTCCGCACCGCGACCTAGATGCTTACTGTAGTTTTATTTTAACACACACACAAGTCTATCTATCTATCCTCTTTCTATCTAGTATGGGAGCTGGAGACGTCACTTTCTTTTGAGCCGCCTGGAATCGACCCCAACGATGGTGACCACAGATTTCACCATCGTCATAGAAAACCACTTCATGGATATCAAAATATTACACATGATCTGAATAGAGCTCAATGCTTATATTGATTTGTATTAAAACACTAGCCATACCTGAAGATATGCTATAGGCACAGCACTCTAGATACATCCATCCTCTGGTTGACTTTACAATTTACTCCACTTCACTTTTTACAAATGATAGTTTAGTGTTCACTTTTATAAAATTATAAGTAATGAGATTTACAAAGTTGTAGTTTTGCGTCCTTGCCCCTTTTCTGCCCTAAGTTCAGCAATACTTCAGCTTTGGAATGACAAATTTAGGACAAGCTGGTTGATAGAGAAGTGCAGCCTGACAACCCTTTATAAAGACTATGGCTGTTGGGTAATATACCCAGCAATCTGTCTGTGTGACTCTTGTCTTTAGCTGAAAGCTGCCTTCACACTATGGCGGCACGCGGGGAAAAGCAAATTTTTAGTGGCTAAACCATGCTTTCCCCCACTCAATCTATGCTACTAATGATCATTTTCTCGGAAAAAAATGAATTATACTCAATTTGCACCATAGAACTCCCACACATAACTATTTAGTAAAGGGAAATTCTCATCCTAGACATTTACACCACTTTCCGTAAACCTATATTCTTCAATAGACAAGCAGGACCACCCGTCGTTGGAGTTTATGAACACAAAACATGGGCCACCAGACTTCTGTTCTCCCAGTAGGTAATCAGGCATTTATGACATATCCTGTGGATTAATGCCTAAAATATTAATACCTCTTTATTACTATTGCTGGATACTTGGGACACAATACTGAAGACGCTAGTGGTAAAAAGACTTAGTCTACTCTATATCAGGATTTACTTTGTGGGGGTTAGCGTCAGGAATTTGTAAAATGTAGAACATGATAGAGAAAGGGCAGCAAGTAGAGAAGAGACTTACTTGTCAAATTTTCCACACAAGAGTTGGAATTAATCCTTTGTATGAAGAGTTCTTGCTGGGGAAAAACTTTCTTGTAGCTGTAGAGAGTTAGTAGAGAAGCACAAGTGATGACCATCTTAACTGCAGATGTGGTCCAAAATGGAAAAGAAATGGCTCAAGTTTCCAGTGATGACCAAGTTCATAAGGTGGACTTGGCTTTATGCTAATTTGATCTAGTCCTTAATGAAACCAACCACTTTTTTGTGTCACCTTTTCAAAATGTATGATATATATATATATATATATATATATATACATATATATTATTCTATACACATGGTGCCATAGTGGGCTATTTGCAGCAAGATCATTCATAAGGAAACAGGCAATGTGACCGTCCATCTACTGTCTTGGCTTGTCCATGTCCACAAGGGGACAATGCAATACAGTCTTTACAGTAGTTCTCTTGTTTAGGTGTAGCTTTTATTATTGCAATATTTCATTTTGTGATTTATCAATTTTTTAAAAAGTTTCTATTAAGAAAAAAGTGTCCTCGAGCCCATAGTATTTGTGTGAAGGAAGGTAAAACATATGTTTTTAATTACTCTTCTCCGTGATCCATGGCGACCTATATGGTAGCTTTGCATTTCTTTCCTTATGTATTTTAATAATGAAGTACAAAATGCGTGTGAGTTCACTAAGGATCTTTTAGGGTTCTTATATTATCATGTGTAAAGTTACAATCCAATGTTAAACTTGAAAAGCCATCATCTGGACACTAATCTTCTCCTATTATTATTGATGTTCTGTTTCACAAACTGATGCACTTGCATACTTGGCCCAGTCTCATTAATGAAATCAACATCAATGGTCTGACTTACTTGAAGCTTAGACTTTTTTCAAGGTGTTTCCTTTCCTCACATCTGTTTATTGTCAGCGAGCAGAACACGAGGTTCTCAGCCGTCCTCTCCCTTAGCTCACGCCTCTGACATCATCATGGGGAGCAGGCCAGAGCAGCTGATTGTCAAGAAGGCTATGGCTCCCACAGACCGCTTATTGTGAGCGAGAAAATACATGCGAGCTCCCAGACAAAATAACTAAATTGTGTTTGTTTGTTACTGAAATGTCACATCTGGGACTTTTGAGTCATTACTTAATGTACATTTCTATTTCTTTCCAGGTCAATATGTTGTTAGATCTGAAATCTATCTTTTGGATATGCTCGGCATTCCATATTTCTAATGCATTCCGTACAGGTAAGATTTTATCTTTTCACCAAAATATTTTAGAATTTATAGATCAGAATTTTTCTTAGGTCAATTTGGTGACTATCACAAAGTGGCCTGTGGCTATGGGACTCTTTGCTTTTACATACCTTAAAATAATTTACAATCTCTACAAAAAGCCCCTTGTTTTTATCCTTTCATCACCAGTAACTGGGAGAGTCTGGCTATGGACCACTGGAACGGAAAGTCGAGTCCCATTTTGACTTTGTGGCATTACTATTGTTGCTCATGTGGGACAAGCTTTCTTCGTACCGAAAAAGGGTTATGATGACTATATACTCTACCACCATTTGTTCATAAACTTTAGCGCTATATCTCTACAATGTGCAATCATTCTTTTTTTCCCAAACCAACTTTTAGCTTGTTTTAATATAATATAAAATCCCAATTTCACTTGTTCTCCTTCACACTAACGCAAGTACAGTTCTAAATGCAGACCCAGTTGTCCTCTGTTCCACATATCGGTTGTAGGGTCCACCAACACCTATGGTTCTTCTTCATCCCTCCCATGTGTTGCTGCAACATTGTGGGTGCTTTGATTTTGTTAATGAATGTAAATATTAATTTAAAGGGGTTTTCCACCTTTTTTTACTTAAATGGATGTATTTTTGGCTATAAAAAAAAATCATTTTTGAAATTGGGTTTCATTAAAAATTTTGCACCATTTATCGTTCACAGCCTATGTGTTACACTGTGTATTGCTGTCTGCAGAATGGCTTTACTGAGAATCCATCCAGGAGCACAATCTGATGGTCCATTGGGAGAGTTTCCAACTCTTTTATCTGTGTTTTTCTATCTCCTTTCAGCTGATTTATGAACACAGACAACAGCAAAATTGAATAGATAGGGAAATAAAGAGTCTGTAAAAGAAAAATAGTGCAACAAAATTAATAAAACTGATTTAGGTTAAAGAGAAAATTTGGTGGATTACACCTGTAAGCTGTCCATACATATTAAATGAACACTAAATTTGGCAGGAACTTCTTACTGTCCTTGTGAATGGGAGCTTCCCAATTATTTTTCAATGGCAGATGTTGAAGGAAAGAAGGATTGGGATTGTTAGATTTCAACATGTCTGATCCTTTAGTTCTAAGAAGAGCTAAGCCACCATCAGTGGTGTCAGCCAATCATTCTTGGCCAAACCAAATATGTATTTGCATATGAAGAGCCAAGATTGAAGATGTATGGTCCCCTGTTCATAGTACAACCTCTGAGGATTTGTATACAACTTATAACTTACTATATGGCCATATAGAAGACTCCTTCCTGATAAGAGCTCACCAGTTTTTTATGGTACAGATGATCTTCAAAATCATGGCTCCCTGATGAATATTGAGGTGACATTGGAATATGATGTACAAGTATTAGTGATGAGCGAGTATACTCGTTGCTCTGGTTTTCCCGAGCATGCTCGGGTGTCCTCCTGCTTGGAGATTTAGTTTGTGTCACCGTAGCTGCATGATTTGCGGCTGCTAGACAGCCTGAATACAGGTGGGAATTCCCTAACAAACAGGCAATCCTCACATGTATTAAGGCTGTCTTGCAGCTGCAAATCATGCAGCTGCAGCAACACAAACTAAATCTCTGAGCACTTCCAAATACTCGGAAAACCCGAACAACAAGTATACTCGATCATCACTAATAAGTATATAACTATATGCCATAAGCATGCATTGTTCTTTCAGTGTGGCTCATACAATTATAGCGATACAATGTTATATTTCTATAAGAATGTACAATTAGTAAAGCATTCCATGGCTTATGCTCTGGCACTTACTGTTACTTTCATGCCAAGGAGAACATTTTTCCTTGCTATCTGGAAAACGAAACTGATTGCTTGAGCGAGAGGTAATAGACACATTATTTCCTATATTGAGAGTGCCTCATATTTCCATTCTGCATTAAACACACAGAAGATTTTTAAGAATTGAATGCAAACTCGGTTCAAAAGAGAAAAAAAATTTGTGGTGAACTTTGCATTCTCTTCTATATTCTTTTGTTAGTACTTTCTAGCAAAGAAAAGAAACATAAAACGCTAGAAGCTTTATACATGTGTTAAAGAAGTTGTCTACTTTGGAAATCCTACTTAGAAATCAGGAGGGAAGTGAGCAGCCAGCCGCAGCTTTCACTTCCTCTTGATTATGTACGTCCGAAGGCGGGGATAGTGGCGCCAACGCTGATTGGGCGCCGGGCTCACGCGTCATAAGCCCTGGGAACGCAAGATTTGACACCGCTGGAACAGCGCCGGCACGGGAGTTGAATATAATTGTTTTCATTTTCATGGCAGCAAACATTAAGACTGAGAAGGGGTTGTCCTTGTAGTGGACAACCCCTTTTAAATACTGTAAATAAATAGAAATGAACCAGAACAAAGAGTGTCTACAAAGAGGACATGGTATATCATGCCTTATACAGATCACTTGCTGATTATAATGAGAACTGTGTAATACATCATTTTCCCTGCGGTGGCACTGTAGAGAAATTGAGCAGATTGATGATCGCTGGGGATCCCAGCAGTGGGACACCAAGAAATAAGCTAATCACATGAAAAACTTTTCTTACAAAAAACAACTCCTTTTAAATATCTGCAGATTAGTCTGAATACTGTTTTAACAAAGTTATTAGGATTCATGTACAAAGTAGTGCATCCAACAAGTAGAGTAATGGTCCATGGTAGCTGATCACATCACGGCAAAAATTAAACCTGGAAACTCAAAATCTAGATGAGCCCAACAGTGTCTGGTTACTTAATGGCTGTGTAGAAATAAATATGATATATCCATAAGAGACACTTAGCAGTATAAATTCCATCTTATTAAAGCTGCGTTAATGAGTTTAATTAACAAAGAAATATGAGTAAAATTGAGTGAATCCTAATAATCGTGTTCATATTTGTAGTACTGACTGAATTATCCATGCGAGAACCAAGCCTGTAAGGACTAAACATACCGATTTAACCACATCTATTAAATGAGCTACAATAATTCCTCAAATGCTGGATCGCGAGAACAATTACATTTGGCAGAAATGAAAGAAAAAGATCTGCTCAATAATTAAGCATCAGAGGCTTGGGTAAAAAAAAAACAATTCACAGAGGAACTTAATGGGCCAAAAAATGTCTTTAGTTCTAATTAGGAAAAACAAAACACTTTTCTTAAAAAGGCAATTGTGAAATCGGGAAAATGAGAATGTGGTCAGGGGAAATGTACCATAATTATCTGGCAGGGATATTCCTGCATTGGATTCCAATGGGAAAATAAACTGTTGTTATTCTGCATTCTACGAATCTTCCCACTTTCCGTCGTTACTAAAGGCCGGCTTAAAAAACTTTTCAAACTTTTGGTCAATAATCAAAAGTTTGAGTAGTTCTTGGCAACAATCTAAAGCAAATTTCCATCTGTATGATTCTCACTGGTGGCATGCGGACAACTATTCTCTGCCGGCAATGTCTCATTACAGACCTTGTTCCGGTAGATCATTTTTTTAACGGTGCAAAATGGGTTAAAATAAGAAGAATTAGTCATCTTAGCAATTTCCCCACTGTTTCAGGTCGAGCTCTGCCAAGTCCCACACAAGCTTCACTTTCTGGCCTTGTCTTGATATATAACAAATGCCTGTTCAAATCTATGGCCATAGTGTGATTGGTTTCTCCTAGCATTTCCTGAATATTGAGATGATCAGGAAGTAGAAACTGTGGGGCTCCTGAACTGCATTGGAATCGAGGTGTAGGGTGATCAGTAAGGAGGGTACTGCTTTTTTTTCTTTTTCTGAAACATTGGTAAAAAATTGTTACCTTCCTTATAACCACTTTAAGGCTTAGTGATCACTCTCATAGACAAACATGTCCTGCATACAAGTAAGGCTAAGTTCACACGTTCAGGAATATTTGCGTTTTTTTTTTGCGTTTTTTCCGCGATTTTCCACGGTAAAAACGCGAAAAAAAAATGCAAGCAGTAAGCATCCTATACATGTTAATGGATTCCGCATGTTTTGGCCACATGTTGCGTTTTTTTTCCGCGGAAAAAAACGCTTTGCGGAAAAAATAGCAACATGTTCATTAATTTTGCGTAATCTCGGCATAATCGCCGCCATAGGAATGAATTGAACCGCTTACTTTCCGCATGTGGCTATGCGGAATATAACCGGTTCATGTGCGATGGTACCCAGGGTCTGGAGGAGAGGAGACTCTCCTCCAGGACCTGGGTACCATATCCCTGGTAAAACAATAATTAAAATAAAAAATAATGATATTCTCACCTTCCGGCGTCCCCCGCAGCCTTCCCGCCTCTCAGCGACGCTTCCGTTCCCAGGAGTCCTTTGCGAGAATCACCCAGATGACGTAGCAGTCTCGCGTGATGCTACGTCATCTGGGATCTGTCGCAAAGGACTCCTGGAAACGGAAGCGTCGCTGAGAGGCGGGAAGGCTGCGGGGGACGCCGGAAGGTGAGAATATCATTATTATTTTTTTTATTATTTTTACATTAGATCTTTTCACTATTGATGCGGCATAGGCAGCATCAATAGTAAAAAGTTGGTCACACGTGTCAACACTATGTGTGACTCGTGTGACCAACCTGTCAATCAGTTTTCCAAGCGATGCTACAGATCGCTAGGAAAACGCTAGCATTCTGAAAGATAATTACGCTTGCAAAATGCTAGTTTCTGGCAGGAATACGCATACAAAAAAATGCGTATTTCCCGCGGCAGAGAAGTGTGGGATTGCCGCGGAAATTTCCGCGACAATTCCGCAACGTGTGAACTTAGCCTAAACGTGCAGCCAATGATGATATCTACTAAGCTGGCATGAACAATAAAAATCAATAACAAAAAAATAATTGTTATCAATGGTTCTAAGCTGGTAAATTATTGGGAAAAAAAACAGGAGAAAATTGTGATAATCGTTCCGCGTAGGAAGACCTTTAACGTCAGATGATGAGTGGTGACGTGTTTCGCTATTATCGAGGGTATGGTCAACATTTAGGCAGGCACAAGCATATTCTTGAAAACACATACTTTTAATGACCAATGTTAAGGAAGGTGAATTCACAACCGGTATTGGTATGGGTTTTGTTCTGTCTCTATAGAAGTCTGGTTCCTTTGTGTATTAATGAGAAGTACTCCATAAAGTGATTATCAACAGCTAGACACTTCTTTAATGGTTTTCAATGGTTGGTCCTCTTTTTGAAAACCCTACTGTGATCAATGAGACATCCAATTTGTATAGTAAGAAGACAATTGTTCACTAGGTTTTTCGAGATGCAAGGATAGAGTCTGTTTTGCTCAAGAATTAGATATCTATTGCCTATTTTAAATTTTCTGACATAAGGTTTGTGTGATTATCATGATGTTAAGAAATATTAAGCCAAACAAATTTAATTATTACATTACCTACTTTGCCTACTACTCCAGAATAGGAGATTGAACGGGCAAAGTTTCTACTTGTAGAGAGTGACATGTTGGCTTAAGGAGTCTTATAAGCCAAGCAGTGCTCCTTTAAGAATTTAAATATGCAAATAGCCTTATAGAGAGGAAGCGGAAAGGAACTCTAGTGCCTCATACTGGGGGTAGCAGTCCTAAAAGGCAATATTGAACCTTTAAAGGGCCTTCTTATCTTAAAGGGTCGAAATTGTCTCTACCACTCTGGCTTTTTCATATCTAAAATAGGAGTTAAGCTTTGGCTTCAGTATTCATTTTATGTAAAGGGAGTAGATATCCTATTGCCATTACAAAGATATTCTTGTTGGAATTAACTGATCTCTATAAGTGCTAAGCTTTCCTAATGAAGAAGATAAATCTAATCTTATCAGTGAAATTAAAGCTAGGATGGCTAAATTGATCACTTTTATCACAAGCGCCATGCAATGTACAGACTTATTATTGCAGAACATTCAGCAGTTGTAAGATACATACTGGTCACCTCAAGGCTGGGTCTCACATAGCGATACACCAGCGATCCCGACAACGATATGCACTTGTCAGGATCGCTGGTGTATTGCTACATGATCGCTGGTGAGCTGTCAAACAGGCAGCTCAGGCAGCGATCTGGGACAGCGACACTGCGGGTAACATCGCTTAGTTAACCGCAGTGTACCTTGGTTACCAGCTCCCTGCATCAGGGAGCTGGTATCCAAGGTACACAGCGGGTTTCTAGGCACAGCCCCGCGCCTGGAAACCCGCTGTGTACCTTGGTTACCAGCGGATCGCTGGTCTCCCGCCTGTCACACGCAGCGATGCGTGCCTGTCAGCGGGAGACCAGCGATCAAAAAAATGTCCTGACATTTCAGCGACGATCAGCGATACCCAGCAGGGGGGCTGATCGTCGCTGAATGTCACACACAGCGATATCGCTGGTGAGCTCGCTGCTGCATCACAAAACTAGTGACTCAGCAGCGATCTCGCTAGCGATATCGCTATGTGAGACGGGGGCTTTAGTGTTGTCCATATAATCTTTCTGATAACCAGCAATCAGTACAATTAAACATGCAATCCACATATGTCAAGCCATTTTGTCTGCAAGAAGACTTGGACAACCAAACAAATGTTGAATCTTTAGTTTTTCAAACTGAAGCCAAAGCTTCAGACAAACTAACTATATGATTTGGTTTTGTTAAAGTTATAATTGTCAGATCTCAACTGTGTTCGACTTAGCCAATTTTATTTTTCATTAATTTATGGAAACTAAAAAAAGTAACCATTATGAGATTGACCTACCCAAGTACCTATTACAGGTGTCTCCTAAACAATAATTGGTTCAAAGGTCCTTCAGAAGACAATGCAATTTGGCTCCAAAATTGTATCTTTTTGCCACAGGACAAGTGAATATGGATTAATCCACAAATAACTTAGTGGACATTATAAATGATAAGTCCACAACAATGATTATCGTAGAATTAAAAATACATACATGCACAAATTCTGCATATGTGGAGGGTAGACCCTCTAAAATGTTACCTCTGATGGCTCCTTGAGACAGAACCAGGTATGGACTCGGGCTGAAATTCAGACCTGGCATTTGAAATCACACAGGCCCATGTTGTCCCCATCCTCACGAACCAGATGGGATATATTACTAATATTATCCTGGATGGTGGAAGGGAAGATTTACTACAAGACCAATACTTCTATTGATGCCCATGGCCTGCTAGGGTAAGTGACTTAGTCAGCGACTTTGTGCTCCGTCACAACTCTTAACAGTATGGGTGGCTTGAGAACACCGATTCTGTTAACAACGTAGCAGACAAGTCAGCTCACAATCAGACAGGCCCTTCTGGCATTTGCCAGAATTGCCAGATGGCCAGTCCGGCCCTGGACAGAATCATAGTCTAATACTACAAGTGTTTTCCCTTAATCATAAGAAAAATTGGTCAGACCTTACTGATATTAAAAAAGTTGTCCACTTCTTGGACAGCACCTTGTTATACCCCACGCTTAAGTGGGGTATAACTTTGACAGTATAAAAAGTTTATACTCACCTCCCATGCCAGTGCTGCTCCCATGGTGCTGGCGCTCACTCTCTCCGGGGTCTCCCATGCAGTTGTTGTGACATCGGTGACCAATCAGCGCTGGCGTCACTGTCCCCGCCTTTGGACAAATTGAACATAAAGAGGAAGTCCGGGCTTCTGTTTATTTCTGACTTCCTCTTCATGTTCAATTTGTGACGCCAGTGCTGATTGGGTGCCAATTTCACGTGTCACAATGACTGCACGGGAGCCCCAGGGAGAACAAGTGCCAACACCGTGGGAACGGCGCCAGCATGGGAGGTGAATATAGGCTTTTTTATTTTATTGGGGCCAAGTGTGGGGTATGAGAAGTGGTTGTCCTAGTATTGGACAACCCCTTTAAGCACCTAACACAATTTTTAATCTGTTTATAAAGCTTTTGGCTCACATTGACTCTCACTGCCTTTACTGGTTTTTGACATTTTAGGGTCAAAGACTCCATACACATTAGATTAAAGTCAGCCCAATTTGTCAAAATTGATGGGTTTTGGCAACAGAGTTATAGGTATGGGGGCCTCTAAGAGATGATATAGGGAGAGATACATATCTGGCACGTATGATTTTGGACTGTTGCTGAAGATTTCTGTCAGCTGCTCTCTTATAGAGAACACAGTAGTGCTTGCCATATTGTTTGCTTTTATTTATGAGCGACTCGGACGAGATAGTTGCTGGCTGAACCATCATCAACATGACACTTATCTAAAGTGTATGGGGGGCTTTAGTGTTTAGTTTGAGCCTTTAGTTAACATTCAATAGACATTATTGCTAATTCAGGTATGTGAAAACGTTAAATGCTAGAGATTGATAACAGGCAGCTTCCATTAATAAAGACTCTTTGTGTGTCTGTCAAGAGTCTTATCTGTCTTTTACCTCAATTGCTCTTATTGCTTCACAATGTCCTTGCCTTTCAGCCATGGATTTCCTCTTAAATTGTGGCAGGTGTCATTATCCTAAAAGACAGGTTAGAGGAAACCTATTTTCATCTTCTTACTTCGGATAAGAGTACATTTCTCAGACCACTAAGCTTTTAAAAGGAAAAATACCAGTTTTGAAAAATAAAATGTATAGTGAAGATCTCGGAAGATCTGGAATGTTCAATGTCTATCCTGCTTTCTATCCTTTGATTACCTCTTTGTTGAGAAGCAGCAGCAGACAGTTTGTATATTGTTGGGTTTTTAATTACTTGTACTACATTTTTGTAGATAATTGCAATGTCCTGAAAGCCAGAACCATATCCACATGGATGTTGTAAAAAAAATCTGGTTTAGATTTGGTTACGGATATTGTTGAGTTCTTACTAGGTTTGGTTAAGGGATGAATGATGACAGGTTAACTACTTTATGAAGTTGGCACTAAAGAGATTATTTTCGTCCTTCTGGAGAATATTTAATATGTATACTTTTCCCATGTAGTGTTGGCTGCAAGATGTCATAACAATTATAAAAACTTAATTCCAGCTCACCCAGTTGCTCTATGCTCTTCCACCTGGGGCTCAGACACCGGCCTCACCCTGGCCTCACATCAAGGATAATAGAAAAAATTGGAGTCCAGCTCAACAGGACTGGATTTTCTCATGTCACGAGTAAAGGCCCCGTCACACATAACGAGATCGCTAACGAGATCATTATTACATCACAATTTTGAGTTCGCTGGAGAGCCGTATCGTGATCGTTGGGGAGCTGTCAAACATGCAGAACTTCCCAACGATTTCGGCGGCCCCAGCGATCTAACTAACGATCTCGTTGGTCGTTGGGACGCTTTCACACAGCAGCTATTTCAACGATCCACACCTTGATAGGGGCTGTACTGTGTCACCAATCATCTCCGATTGGTGGACGCTACTGCGTTCTGATTGGGCGGCAGGTTTAAAATAAAACCATGTTGTAGCAGTTCTGTCCCTTTGTTCCTGTTTGCGTTCTGGTTTCGGATCGTAGCAGCGTTCTTCGGCTGTGACTCTGTATCCATTCATCTGGGCTTTGTTCCTGACAAGCGTTCTGGTTTGTGGATTGTAGTGTTCTTCGGCTGTGACTCCACACAGCCCGGAGAATTCTGCTAAGATCTGCAATCCAGCACGAGGTCAGAAACAAAGGATGGAATCGCTATTCTGTTGCTTTCTTTATGCACGGCGGGAAATGAGAATGCTGTAGCAACCACCAATCGGGGACGAGGGGCGCAGAAAAGTCCAATTTATGCACGCCTACGTGTTTCAGTTCTGAATCGCTAACGAGGTCATTGGTTAGGTGTCAAATACAGCGATGCACACTGCCCAGCGGGAGCGCAGCGACCCAGGAATGGTCCAGGAAGCTTTGTAACGATCAGCGATCTCACAGCAGGGGCCTGATCGTTGCTACCTGTCAGACATAACGAGATCGCTAGCGAAATTGTTATTGCTTCACAAAACCCGTGACGTATCAACGATCTCGCTAGCGATCTCGTTATGTGTGACGGGGCCTTTAGACTGTTTAGTGCAGTCGAAATGGGTCGACTGGGTCATGTCGACCATGAAAATTTGCTTTTGTATGCACTATAATTTCTTTTGAAAAAGAAAAAGAAAAGGAAGATCCAGTCCTGTTGAGCTGGACTCCAATTTTTTCTATTATCCTTGCAAGATGTCATAATTTAGCTATATGTCCATAATAAGAATTAGTCACCTACCAAACTCTTTCCGAAGAATACATAATTATAATTGATAGGAATAGTGTGACATGTCATTCTGTGGCAACATAGAAAAAAACAAAGGCCTGAGAATTTCATTCTAACTTTCACCTGACCCTTTAGTTAACTTCAAAATTAGACCTTATTTTTCTCCCAGATATTCCTAGTTGCAATACTTATATGATTGATACATAAATATAGCATATTACGTGAATAAACCAAAAGATAAGGTAATATATTTTCCATTTTGTGGATGATGAATATTCAGGCAGAACACATAAAATATTACAAGGAATATGTCAGCAGGTTTCTGCTATATAATCTGACATCAGCTTGATGTAGGGATAAAGACTCTGTTTACAGTGATGTATCATTTAGTTTACTTAGTGTAGCACTTATAATATAGTTATAGTTTTCTCTGCTTCACATCCAGCAGAGCTCAGTTATTGAGCTGAGTTTAACACCAGTCACACCACTGCTAATCAGTCTTGAGTGAATGGTTGGACTAGGATGTACGAGGTCGGTTGTCCTCTAATGATAATCTCCTGCTGTTAAAACTGGTTGCGTTGAAAGAGTAAAACACAGTCTAGTAAGTGACACATTACTGTAGTAAGGGCCTCTGCTCCTATATTATGGTGCTCACATCTGCTAACAGATTCTTAAAGAGGACATTTCACCAAATGTTTCATGTTGAACTGGACACACAATATAATAATGGCTACAGATTGGAATTAAACATTTCTTTTATTTATTTTACCTTTCCAATGCAATTAGCAATACAAGTATTTGGAACTTAATGCGTTAACTTTCATTAACCCAAGTGGGTGTTTTAGATATCAACTAACAGAGGGAGAAGAAGTACCTGGCCGCAGTGAAAACACACACTTGGACTTAACTAAAGTTAATTCATTAGGTGCCAAATCCTTTGATTGCTTAAATTTCCTCAACAAGAGAGGGTAATTAATTTATTAAAAGAAACAAGTTGTATTGTGCTCAGCAGCCGCTATGACATCTTATGTCCAGTTCATCATGGAAAATATGGTGAGAGGTCCTCTTTAATTGGATTATACAGCATATGTACTATTTATTTTGGTGGTCAATATATATATGAACCCTAACCTAACCCATGACTAAATAAAAAAAAAACATGCCTACCATGCAGCTCCATTCATTTCCTGAAGAAGGAAGAATGGGGATCTCTGTACTAGCGGTCTGGGAGGGTTTCAGCAACCATTGAATAGGTGATAAATGCCTTTGGTTGGAAAACCTCTGTAAGACAAATTGCCACATTTTACAATATGTGAGTATGGTAGTTTAACCATTCCGATAAGTTTCAGGATTTATGGATCTTCCATGGAAAATGAAGTCAAATTCTTCTAACAAGAAAACTCTCCACTTATTTTATAAGTAGCTAATGTCCTGCTGTTGACCCCAGCGATGACTTTATAAAGGACCAAGAAAAAAAACCTTGCGAGCTTTATAATTCAATACAGCTCTCCCATAATGTTTTTTTTTTTATACGGATTTAGTGCTTGAGTAGTCAGTGCCAACTTTCCTTTTCCATACATTGGAAACATAGCTCAGAGTTTAAAGCTCTGTCTGAGTTACAGTCTTTGAGGTTTAAGGTGGGATCCACAGAAATGCATAGAAGTACATTGCTCTGTAGTTAATCCTCACAGTAGCAGTTCAGGCCCTGTCTTTCTAGGACTAGTTAATGGTCACAAAGTTAAGATGAAGTGTGCAGATGGAATTTCAATTAGCTTGGTTTTCAATGATTTACAGAGAGTCTACATCAAGTAATTGATCCCTCAGCACCTAATGCCTGTTTAACATCCTCCTCCTTACAGTATAGTAGCCTTTGCCACAATCCATCTGGTGAAAACACTGAGGCCTTTGTTCCCTTACTATTTATTACCTAAAAATGCCAAACCCCAGTTATGTTCCCGTTGGATGTACTCGCTCTCCTAAACTGCAAATGACAAATTGTTACATTCTGAAGTGTGAAAATTCAATTCCCAATTATTTGAAAATAGTGAACTGTTGTGTGTTTAGCTGGGGAAATTGAACCTTATCCAGCAAGAGCACATTACTGGCATCACTTCTGAATTTCACAGAGCAATAAATATGTGTGAAAAGGATTTTTCATTAAACAGGGTACAGATTAGTTAGACATGTTAATATAGGCAACAGTATCCTGCAAGAGAATAGCCTACATTTTTATAAGGCAAAAATTAGAAATTGTGAGGTGTGGGTCTCGGTATTTTAATCTTGTTATTGATCACAGGATTTTTTAGAAAATTAAAGAATTCAGGGCTTCTCTTTTTTTTATTAACATTTGTAAGCATAGACGATCGTTGTAAAAAAAATTGTCCGTAGTAGCGTAACTGAAACCTTTCCCAATATGTGAGACCTCCATGAAAGTCGGTAATATTAATTAGTTAAAAAAATAAGTTCACAAATAAATAGCTATGATGACTATCGGTCTGACCCTTAAAAGAGTTGTCCAGCAATATGGTGCCACTTTTGTCCAAGGTTGTCTCTGGTGTTGCAGCTTAGCCCATTAACTCTTGTTGAAGTACATTGGTCACCTCTGGTGTTGGTGCGAATTGATTCCAGTTGGTATGAATTGACCCGATTCATCTGTGAGGTTGGTTATCTTGTAGCCGATGGATGAAAGTCCTAAGAACCACCTCCAATAAAGCAGGATCCACGTTTTTTCTTGTGATTAGTCGGCCTTGTGTAATGTCACATGTGTGTAATGCTGTAATGATGATGTCTAATCAAGAGAAGAGCCACAGACATCGGGAAATAGGACTCCTTTCTCAGAGCTCCTGTCCAGCGGCCACAGATTATTGACATGGCCAATATACTGGGTCCTGTTAATCAATTTGCACCAACTCTATTCAGCGGTTCATCCACAGTGTAGCAGCTCAGGCTTTGTCTTTGTAGTTCCAGTACATAGAGTTAAACCATTAATAACAGGTTTCTGAAAAATATATGAATTGGCTCCTTGCACTTCTTGAGAATGGAGCTGTAGGGCACATGTGGATCCACTACTTCTTTCAATGTCTTAGCCCAAAGAAGTTGATGGAACAGTAAATGAAGCATTACTGCACATAAATTTAATGACCCTCATTCTCAGAATTGTTGGGGATATACAAATAGTAGACTTGATGGCAAAGTTTTATTCAAGTACAGAAGAATATTGGAGTCTTCAATTAATCATTGGTCTGAATGTGTATCGATAAATATACAAAGCAAAAAGTATGTTTAATTGACAGAAAAATACATTACAGGGTAAGCTTTTGAGTAACAATTTTTTCATTCTTAACCCTATAGTTTTCTATCATAAACATATATAGAATATACTTATTATGATTTTAACTGAAAACCATTTGGAAAAGCCAGAAATACTAAGCTAAGAATTCAAAACAGGTGGACTAACTTATGCGTAGTAACAAAAAAATGTAAAAAATTTTGAGAAAATGTACCACTTGTGGTGGTGTTCCAAAAAGGCTTAGCAGTGTGTACTTTTCATCTGAAACTAAGTGGTTTCTTAGGTCATTTTATAAATAAGTTGTTTATATGAATTAAAATTCATATACCGGTTGGATTCATTCTCTGTGGCCAAATCTGCCCTCATAATGTCATTTGAGTGGGTGGGGCTTTCTCTGTCACACTCTGGTGACTCCTATAACATCAAGTAAGTGCAAAAAATGAGCAATTATGAGCTAATTAATGAAATCAACATGTCATAATCTAGCCATTTGTTAGTTGCTAATTAAACGTAAAATGTTTTTCTACTTTTATTTTTTGTGTCTTTTGGTACTTATACTCTTTTGTTGATAAGTAGAATGTAACCGTTGCACTATGTTCAGCACAAACTCATTAAATGACTGAATAACTTGACCATATGATTGATAAATGTAGGAACTCTGTTACCCAGTTATTTTGGATCTCCACTATTTCATGGTTTCCAATATTGCACAGTATGTATCGGAAGCCTACTTACACTTGCTCACATAAAGTAGATGAACTGTTATGTGTCTCAAGTCCATCACGTAACAATTGTTCTTTAGTTCAAGTCAATACAAATCTTGCCTATCAATGTATATACATTCAGACAAGGTAAGACTGTCACAGAGGAGCGCCAGCCAAGCGCAGCTTTGGGTGATGTAATGCAGCTCCAGCCGGGTGCCTCAGATGAGGAAGGGAGGTGCAGAGTTGGATGAAACCCGGTCAGCAGGAGTGCAAAAACGGGCAAAATTAATAAACAATCTTTTATTAAAGCCACAACGCGTTTCAACAGGTAATTCTGTCTTCCTCAAGTGCCACCTGAGGAAGACAGAATTACCTGTTGAAACGCGTTGTGGTTAAAATAAAAGAAGATTGTTTATTAATTTAGCCCCTGTTTTTGCGCTCCTGCTGACCGGGTTTCATCCCACTCTGCAATGCATATACATTGACATTTTCTGAAAAGGTGTTCAAAAGAAAAATGTCTAGTGCTTAATTTTTTATTTATAATCTTTATTAAGTAGCCCGAGGGAAGCATGACTATGAAGCGTATCTCTTCTGGCACTACAAGGAAATTGGAAACTTGCTGCTAAGTTTAATGGCTGGTAATGCTGTAGGACTGATGACAACTTTTCAAAAAACTTTTCTAATGAAAAGGAATTGTCTGAAATCCACAAATAGCTTGATATCCAACAACATGTATTTTAAAAAATTGTCAGATAATTGTATAAAATAGTAAAATGATGTTTGCCTGGCCTGCCGATCCTGAGTCAAAGCTTCTCTGAATCCATGATAGTCTTTGTTTATCCAGCTTTAGTGACGTCAGTTGACATGAATTGTGATAGTTGCTTTCTATTAATTGCAATAGCCATGACCTCAGTGGTGTTGACATAACCCTTACAATTAATGATTGGCAAATGGCCTTGATTAGATAAAAGTTGGCTAGAACAACTGTTATCAGTTTGGATGGGTCAATAACTAGTGAGTAATGGTGGCCTCCTTACCCTTCTCCAACAGAATAAGTTGGATGAACCCAAAAACCAACCATTTTGTTCCCTGGTAGAGATGTCTGGCAGTGGTTTTCTCTGCTTTCTCACATCAACATTCAGCCTAGCCAAATGTATACATATTGTGGGGCAGGCGGGATAGATTTGGTGTCATCCAAGTGCTCAGGTATGGCATATGTATGTCCAGCTTTACTGTCAACATTACACCTGTTGGTCATTGGAGACCGGTAAACCTGAATGGTGGAGGGCCAAGGGTCCGTGTACACTAGCCGACTGGCAGCACTTAACAACCGTCAACTGGGTACTCATTTGTGATTGGCAGTCATGTAAATGCAAATTTATACAGGTAGACCCTCCTTCAGATGTGCGTGGAAGAATCTGTAGTAAATCATTCAGTGTGCAGAGGCTTGCCATTGTTCTTGGCCAGTGAGGTCTTCTTTACACAGGACAAATACACTGCTCAGAATGATGATCTTTAGTGCAAACCACAAGATATAAACCTGATGGACTAGTGCTCTGCTCATTCGTGGGTTTATCAGTAGTCTGTTTAGGCTGCATTACTATCATGATCAAGTGTTCCTAGGAAGCGTTAATGGACCTTTAGAAAGTCAGCACAGCACTAGTAGGCTGAGTTGTACCTATTCATTTTTTATAATTATTGGCTGGTTTTCTGCCTTTGGGTAACCTGATTAGGGTCAAGCAGTCTTAACATTATGGACTGTGCTATAACAATGACCACAATCAATGCATTCCCCTGTCTGATTTACATGATTTGGTGCAGGATTCTTAAACAAGTTGAGGTTTTGTTTATCCCTAGTAAGACAGTTTACAAACATTTTCTTTTCGTGTTACCCTATGTACTTTGGCTTTGGCAGTGCAGTTGATGTTGGCTCTTCCAAAAGGATTAGACCCTGGCTGTCACGTGCTGTGGTCAGGATTGTGAATGTAAATCGCGTTTTATTGTTTTCATTGGCGTAATGTTTTTTCAACAGGGTAAGTATTTGACAGCTATTTCCTTGTTGTCAATGTGTGATACTGTGATTACAAAATAAACACCATTAAGCTCTAATGAAGTCTTTTATATTGTTCTCCCCCACTTAACATAGATATTTAGATAGCCACAGCCTATTTTACTGCTTTTTATGGAAATAACTCCAGCTATTGCAACAGTCCCTTACTGATGTTTATTGGAGTTCTCTAAGGAAGTCCTGTTAAGGTTTCTACTTTGCCATTTAATGCTTGGGAATTTCTAGGCAGCCTCTCCAACAGGCTGAAAGTGATTTATAAGCTGGTTTGGTTAGAAAAAAATCCAACCTTCTCACTTAAAAAGAATTTAGTTTTCATCAGCTTTATCTAACAATGCTTTTTATGCCCAAACTGCATTGAACATTAAAATGAGACTTTTTTCTTTTGCTTCATGTAAATAAAATGGGCAATTCAATAGGGTTTTACTTAGCTGATCCCTAACAATAATAACAGAAAACACATGTTACGAGGATTTTCTTTTGTACTGAGTGTTTCATTTCAAGTTTGGTTACAAATTGTTCATTAAAATGCCTAAAATTTGTTTCAAGTTTTGTTCTGCAGTTTTCCTCCAGCTACGAAGGTAAACTGAGGGCAACCAAACTATCTTCACTACTGAGGCCTCCCTAAGTGTCCTGATGACAGACACCATTATCACAGTGATCATGTGAAAGCAATTGTGTCACTGTATCGCCCACAGGCTGTAAGATGCATACGTTCCATTTCTCCCTGTGCTACGTAATTACTAGTGAAATGGAACGCTTGTACAAAGCAATCTCATTGTAAATGTTTTAGCCACCTCATAATCTTATGTAGTAATGTGGAAAATATTAAATCATTTGCAAGTGTTATACACACAGAAGATGTTTTTCCTCCAAAATGTTTCACCACCCATTACTTTCCCAACCAAAAGCAATTCACTGTGAATGTAAAGATATACACATAACTGCCAAGCTTGCCAACTATTCAGGAAATCCAGTAGGATCCATAAAAAACTAAAACTCCTGGAACTCGGGAGGTTAGCAGATTGCCCAGGTGTTTACCTAAAATCCAGCAGAAACCTCTCACAAACAATTATTTCCAAACAATTGCTTTTACCTGGACACCAAAATTGAACCTATCATTAGAAGGAGCTGGAGCAACCATTTGTGCTTTCAAGGTGGGAATGATGGCATGCATGGTGTCATCAAGAGGTCACCATTGACAATTATTTCTCAAACAACCCAAAACGTTTAGCAAACATAAATTCCGATGATAAGGTTCTTCACAAGCTTATCACTGAACAGAACAATGATCACACATACTTGTGGAAGTCTGTTTTAAATCCAGTAGCATCATAAGACAAATAAATAAGTATCATGGACATACTGACCAGAAGCCAAGTCCAAATAAAAGCTTTCTGGAATATTGATGAAACTAGAGCCAAAAAGAAGGTCGATAAGTGGCTTGCAGCTGATCCATGACACAACAATGTCATATGACCCACCCTGAAAAAGCATTCCTGACTAGGGATGGGAGCCCTGGATGTAGGGTCTCGCAGGTTCAGCCAAACAGTTAAGAAAAGTTTAAGTTCAGGTACCAGAACAGTACCGGACCCCATTTTGTTGAATGGTTGCCTGAACATCGAGTGTTTGCCATGCTGTCATGTTAGACTGTAAGACACTATCTATTACTAATAGTGTTGGCGATACGATACTGCAAATATCGGATATCGGCCGATATTAGCTGTATCGGCCTTTCGATTCCGAATACCGATATTTTCGTCATATCGAATACCGGAATCGGATTTTTGTCACTGTCACTGTTCTGTTCCGTCGGTCGGGTCTGTCACTGTCAGTGTCCTCGGTCGGGTCTGTACAGGAGTCGCGGCACTTACCTGGCAGAAGATCTCGGCGCGTCACGTCCTGGACTGCTTCATGGCGCTCCTCTTCTCCCCGGCGGTTACATGCAGTTTCTCGCGATAAACTGCAGTGACTGCTGGGTAATCCCGGCCGTAAAGCAGTCCAGTCCCGATGACGTCACCGCCGGGGGGAAGCAGGTAATCAGCTGTTGCTGCGTCGCGATGACAGGCTCTGCCTTTCATTGCGATTGTGCATAGCTTGGTCGTGTGGGACACTCGTTACTATGGACTGCGTCGGACAGGTGGTATACTGTTGGTTTGTTTTTTTTTCTTTTTTTACAGGAGGAGATCGATGGCGTCGCAGGAAATGAGGAGTACAATAAAAGAAATGAAAACTGTGTTGTCTCTTTATTTCATAAATACTTTTTCTTGCTTTGTCTTTTTTTATGCATTTAATAACTTGGGTTTTAAAAAATGGATCGGTGTTCTTATTGACGCCTCTCCATTATTAACCGGGCTTATTGTCACCGTGCAATCAACGGTGACATAACCCCTTATTACCCTGCTTGCTACCGCTACAGGGCAAGTGGGAAGAGCGGGTATTAAGTGCCACAATTGGCACATCTTTTGATGCGCCAAATGTGGGGCTGCTGTAGCCTGGTATTATCAGGCTGTTGAGGGCCAAAATCCAGGACCCTTGACATGTCTTTTAATACCAGGGCCGCAGCAGTCTGCATTTTACTTGCTGGTTAACAAAAATAGGGGGACCCCTACGCCGTTTTTTTTTTTCGAGGGGATCCACTATTTTTTTTTACCAGCCAAGCTAAGCAGACGCTGTGGCCTGGTATTACAGGCTTGCAAGGTCCATGGATATTGGATCCTTGCCAGCCTGAAAAACCAGGCCTCAGCGGTCTGCTTCATCTGGTGGTTAACAAAAATAGGGGGAACCCCACGCCAATTTTTTCGGGGGATCCCCTATTTTTGTTTATCGCCAGATATGCAGACTGCTGTGGCCTGGTATTATCGGCTGGCAAGGTCCAGGATCTTGGCTCCTTAACAGCCTGAAAATCCAGGCCTAGCGGTCTGCTTTCTGGCGGTTAACAAAAATAGGGGGACCCCACGCATTTTTTTTCGAGGGATCCCTATTTTTTGTTAACCGGTTCCCTCTGATGTAAATGATTGTGTCCCTGGTGACCTGAAGTGCAAGTGGAAAGCAATAATTTGTTTCCCTTCCTTCTGTCGCCAGGAGAGGAACTAATTCTTTGGGGGTTTACTGTGAGGTTTGCGCATTAGCTGGGTCCCTGCAGTAAACATTAACCCTTTCTGATGGATTACACCGTGGATGATGTACATCGGATTGGTAAGAATAATTTTGCTTTATTATTTTATTTTTTTTTTTCGGGAAAATTTGGTTTTAGCAGGTAAATAAAATATGGCCCCAAAAACTGTGTGATTATTTCATTAAATTTTTTTTTTAAAATTAAATTTGTTGTGTTTGATTTTTTTTTATACAATAGGATTAATAATTGATAGTTGTCTGATTGACAGTTCAATTATTAACCTGGCTTTTTAAAGTGACCTTTCAATTGCAAGGCATTTTAACCCTTTTTATTAACCCTTCGCCACGACAGGGCAATGGGAATAGAGGGCAAAGTCCCCAGAAGGGCAATCTAATTAGAGATTTGCCCTTTCGGGTGTCTGGGGGCAGAGTTATTTAGCGGGGGGGGGCCAAAAAATATGGTCCCTTCTGGGCTATTATTATCTGCCCCCACTCACTGGCTTTGTCTGTCTGGTTGCGGAAATAGGGGGGAGCCCACGCATTTTTTTTAGCAATTTTACACTATATTATATTATAATGTCTTGAATTTTTGTGACAATTTTATTATATTTTTTATATTTATAGTTCATACCTTCTACATAGTATAATTCCGCTAATTCAATTGCCGGTTTTGTGAAAATGCAGAACCGGCATGAAATGACACTTGGTTTACATAGAGTTAACCATGTATTTTCATGTAGTTTGTTATCTGATTTGCAAAAAAAAATTACAGAGTGTAAGTGTGCAAAATTTCACACCGTAGGGGTTAATTAAAGGTGTAAATTCGTAGCAAAAAAGTCCGGTTTTTTTTTTTACAACGAATTTACCCTTTAATTAACCCCCCACAGGTGTGAAATTTTGTACACTAGACTGATGTAAATTGTTTGTGCAAATCAGATTGCAAACGAAGGAAAAGACTGGTTAACCCTATGTACACCAAGTTTTCATTTCATGTGGGTGCTTCTGTCTTTTACAGAAGCGGCTTTACCCGGCAATTGAATCAGAGGATATTTTTACTATGTAGAAGTGTTATAAAACTAACATATATGTATTATATATGTCACAATGATTGTATATATTATGTATTCTATGTGTGTATATTTAGTGTTTACAAGGAAAAAAAAAAGGTTTTTTTTAGTTGCATTTTTTGTTCCCATAGACTTACATTGGACTTCGGTATCGAAACGGAATATCGAGATATTTAGTGATATCGGCGATCCATTTCGATACGATATTTTTAGTATCGAGCAGTATAGCTCAACACTAATTACTAATCTATAGTTGTATTCTAAATAATCACACAGCCAGAAAAAAAGTATTTATTTGAAATAAAAACAAATACACTTCTTTTTTTATTTAAAAATAACAACAGTTTCTCCCCCTAATGGCCATTCATTAAATCACTGTCTCCGGTAATTAAGCAAAAATAAAAAATCAACCAATCCCTCAGCGTCTGATGTTTGTCCCAAAATGTAATTCATGTTGGGGTAAATACAGTAATTTTCAACCTGGTGGTGCCAAGATGTGACCATCCAGGCTGAAAAAATGAAAATGAGCTGCTGCGAGTGGCCGCATCATGAGCTGCGGTGACCTCAGTTCCCAACCAGGAATGAACTGCGGTTACCTCCTCTGGTGAGATCACGCTAGCACAGTGAGAAAAAATCTCATGATGCAGGGTGAGTTCACCGCAGTTCAAATTAACCGCATGAAATTCCCCCATGAACTCATATCTGCACCGGAGACTTTCTAACAGTGCTAGCGGTGATGTCACCAGAGGGGGTTCACCGCCGTTCATTGGCCCGGCTGGGAATGCAGCCTCATCACCTAGATGAGGTCACCACTGCTTTTTGAGCTATGCTCGCGCACCTCTTCAACCGTGGTTAACAGCCTGGACGGTCGCATTTGGCACCGTCCAGGTTGAAAACTATTTATCCCCAGCAGGGGTTACGCGTGGGAAGAAACAGACAGGTGGGGTATGTTTTTTTTTTATTTTTGTTTTTTACAGGAGACGAGGATTCAATGGAATGGACAAATAATGTATTTGTTACTTTTTTAAAAAAAACAAAGGAAAAGTGTGTTTTGAATTTTTTTCAAATAAAAGACTTTTTTCTGGCTTGTCTTTATTTACAAGCAACTATAGATTTTGTAATGGTATGTGTCTTCAGATGTCTCCTTCTTAATAATCTGTGGGCTTGATGTCACCAGACCTAACAAAGGTGACATCAACCCCCCAAATATGAACCCCACTTGCCACAGCTATAGGGCAATGGGAAGAGTGGGCAAAGGCCAGAATTGGTTCCCTCTTCTGGGGGGCTGCAAGCTGATTTTTAAGTGAGGGGCAATATCCAAGGCCTCTTACCAGCTAAGACTACCGCCCCAGCTTCTGGGCTTCGGCTGTCTGCCCGGTAATGATTTTATGCCGATCA
>JARQOD010000001.1:905899872-905955956 GCA_033576555.1 Oophaga sylvatica
AATGATGGTCCAGCCTCTTGAGGGAGTGAGGCATGGATGGAGATAGTGAATGGGCTCCACATACACACTTAAACATAGAACGACTTTGGTTATTGAATGTGATAGGCCACTCTGAACAAATGTGTTTTGAGGGAGCGCCTGAAACCAGGCAAATTGTGGATAGTCCTAATTTCTTGTGGTAGAGAATTCAAGAGGATTTGCGCAGCGCGGGAGAAGTCTTGTAGTCGGGAGTGGGAGGTACGGATTACTGCAGAGGTTAATCGAAAGTCATTTGCAGAGCGCAGCAGTCGGTTAGGCCGATAGATAGAAATGAGGGAGGAGATGTAGGGGGGTGCTGCACTGTGGAGAGCTTTGTGGGTGAGAACCAGTACTTTGAATTGGATCCTATAATGAATGTGCAGCCAGTGTAAGGACTGGCGAAGAGCGGACGCGTCCGAGTACCGATTAGCCAGATGGATGACCCTGGCTGCTGCATTAAGGATGGACTGGAGAGGGGATAGTCGAGTAATGGGGAGGCCAAGTAATAGAGCATTGCAGTAGTCCAGGCGGGAATGGATCAATGCTACAGTGAGGGTTTTTGTTGTTTCCATGGTGAGAAAAGGGCGGATTCTAGAGATGTTCTTTAGGTGTGTAGACGTTAAATATCTAACAAACAGGTCATGCTGGAGAGACTTGCACCTACTGCCACTCAGGGTCTTCAGCTCCTTTGTGAGAAAACTAATGTTTGGCCAGCCAGTATATCAAATAAAGTTCATGAGAAATGGGAACTGTGGTTGGCTTCACTTTTGGTACTGGCTGGGTGCTAATACCAAACCATGGTGTGGCATTCAATGGATATTCCTGGCTGGTTGGAGACAACCTCATTCCCACAGAAAAGTACCTGAAAGCTAAGGAGATGGTGGCCTCTCTCAACATGAAGGAGTTTGCTTGTTGTCTAGGAGACCGACCACCCCTGCTGTGTACCTTGTCAACGTTGTGTTGAAGCTTGCAAGGATTAAGAAGAGGTTACAGTGGTAAGTCTGGTTTTTTACTAAAGATCCTGCTGTGTATTATAGTTTTTATGTTTTAAAAAAAAATTTTCTTAGGAATGTTAAATAAATTTGTTATTTTTTTGGTTAAATACAATGTATGTTATGAATGTTAAATAATTTTTTGGGGTTTTTTTATAAAATAAAATGTATGTTATGAATGTTAAATAACTTTTTTTTTTTTTTTTTCAGGTATTTGATCTACCGTAGCTAGTTGCTGATCGTTGACTCTACACCCCTCTCCCCAGAATGTTACTCGGGTTATGGGGAGAAAATCACCGCTATTCCAGACTGATTTAATGTTAATGTGTCTGGCTCTTACACAGCACACAGCACTTGATGTTAGTTTACCTTTTTCCTAAATTATTTGTTACACTGCCCTTCTCACATTTTATTTTCACTTTTTTTTTTAAGCACAAGTTTTTTTACACTTCCTTGTTCTGTAAGTAGGCTTAATGGTTAAATGTTTTATACAAGTTTTTTTACACTTCCTTGTTCTGTAAGTAGGCTTATGGTTAAATGTTTATACTAGATGTAAATATGTAACATGTAAATTTTAGATTAAGATTTTGCAAATTAGTAGGTCCACACCATCAGGCTCTTTCGTCCCCTCTCCCTCAGAGTAGCGGTAATATATCGGACCCCAGGCTCGCCCACACAGTTCCTTGACCACTTCTCTGCCTGGCTGCCGCACATTTTATGTCCTCAGAAGTACCAACCCTTATCCTTGGAGACTTAAACATCCCCATTAACAGCCCTACTTCCACACTCAAAACACATTTGTTCAGAGCGGCCTATCACATTCACTAATCAAAGTCATTCTATGTGTAACTGTGTGTGTGTGTAGCCCATTCACTATCTCCATCCATCCCTCACTCCCTGAAAATGGCTGGACCATCATTGTAAATACACCATTGTATATAAACAACTGTACTTTGGAGCTCCCCCTCCTCATTGTAGATTGTAAGGTCTCACGAGCAGGGGCGCCTTATATTGCTTTAATTATTGTATTGTTAACGTTGTCACTTATGACTTGTGTTATGAAACTGTTAAACTGTACAGCGCTGCGGAATCTGTTGGCGCTATATAAATAAAGATTATTATAGTAGAGGCCCACTCAGTAGTGGTGAAGTGAACGCGCAAATTGCGAGTTGATTGCGACTGATGCAGCTGATACTCCATTACTGCTGGCTGCTGCTCACACAACCGCTACAACATATGTAACGTGGAATTCCACCTGGTGGGTACGTCACATATGATGCGATGTTCAGGAAGGCAAAATCTGCGTTGCAGAGCTGCAATGCGAGATCTGGCCATGGTGGAACGTCGCAAGTTAGCGCACTGTAGGCGGACCTTGTGCAGCAGTGAATCAAGATCCGGATAGTCCCTCAAAAAACTGTGGACGACAAAGTTTAGCACATGTGCCAGACATGGTATGTGAGTGACGTTGCCTAGGCCCAGACCTGCCACCAGATTTCGGCCATTGTCACACACTACCAAGCCTGGCTGGAGATTTGCTGGCAAAATACACATGTCGCTCTCTTGCTTTATGGCATTCCAGAGCTCCAGCGCTGTGTGGCTTTGATTCCCCATGGAAATTAATTTCAGGACGGCCTGTTGACGTTTGGCCACGTCTGTCCTCATATTGGTCAACAGGCTAGCTGTCTGGGTGTTATGTTTGACACAATCTCTCCTTCACCTCCCATATACAATCTGTTGCCCGCTATTGCCGCCTACACCTAAAGAACATCTCTCCCCAATCCAAGACTTCTCCCGCGCTGCGCCAATACTGTGGAATGCTGTACCCCAAGAAATTAGAACTATCCACAATTTGCATGTTATTGGGCGCTCACTCAAAACACATTTCTTCAAGGTCTTCCCTCTCCTAGTGTATCCTCACCCATCCCTGTAGACTCTGAGCCCTTGCGGGCAGGGTCCTCTCTCCTTCTGTACTTGTGTGTGCCTTGTATTGCTCATGTTTACTGTACTTGTCTATACTTGCCCCTCTTCACATGTAAAGCGCCATGGAATAAATGGCGCTATAAAAATCAATAATAATAATAGCGGCCTATCACCTTCACTAATCAAAGTCATTCTATGTGTAAGTGTGTGTTTGTAGCCCATTCACTATCTCCATCCATCCCTTCACATCATTCTAAATATACCATTGTATATAAACACCTGTACTTTGTATCTCCCCCACATATTTGTAAATTGTAAGCTCTCACGAGCGTGTGCGGATTATATTGCTTTCATTATTGTATTGGTAACGTTGTTAGTTATGACTTGTGCTCGGAAACTGTTAAACTGTAAAGCGCTGCGTAATCTGTTGGCGCTATATAACTAAAGATTCTTATTAAGCGTTCACGGGTCCATGTGAAGGTAGACCGTGACCGCTCCTGCAACGATGTTTCTGAGGAACTGGAGAAGGAGGAATCAATGTGTACAGACTTGATTCCCGCAATCCTTGTAGTTGCCTGAACACGTACAGCGCCACTCGCAAGATCTGTACCCGGCTCCACAACATTGACCCAATGGGCAGTAAGGGAAAGGTATCGTCCCTGGCCATGGGTACTGGTCCACGCAGCGGTGGTCAGGTGGACATTGCTACTGACGGAGTTTAGTAGCGCATGTTTAATTTTAACCTCAACAACATGGTTTTGCAGACCAGGGACGGCTTGCCTGCTGAAATAAAATCAGCTTGGCACATTGTATTGTGGGACTGCCAATGCCATTAAGTTCCATAAACTGTCAGTCTCCACCAGCCTGAATGACAGCATTTCAAGGGACAGGAGTTTTGCAATGCCAGCATTCAGAGCCTGTGCTCGTGGATGGTTTGCCGAGATTGGGCCTACACCCGATACGCCACAACCTGACACCCACAGATAAACAAGCCATAAAATCTCTGAAAGATAACCCCAACATTATTATTAAACCAGCAGATAGGGGGGGTGCTATCGTTATTATGAATAAGACCCAATCTATTGCCGAAATTCATAGACAACTGTGAGTTAACCTAACCTACAGACAACTAAATTGTGACCCTACATTTTACATCTGTCAAAAAATTGATCGTATCCTGACAAAACATCTTTAATTGATCACCATAGACTGTAAGACTATGACATTCCTTAATATTCAATACCCCTCACCCCTGTTTTCTACACACTCACAAAAATCAACAAAAAACTACATTATCCACCCGCATACCCTAGAGGGATAATTCTCCGTGTTCTACAGTATCACCCAAATGTTTAACATGTTGCCTAATTGCTATGTATATATATTCTTCACCCTATGTATATATTGTATATATTATACATTGTCATTGACTGTAAATTTTTCTATCTCTTCCAGCGACTATTTAATAAAGGCCACTGCGTTGCCCAAAACGTCAGTCAGTCGTCTCATAGTTAAAATTATTTTCTTTTTTCACATCAAGTGTGCAATAAAATTTTCAAATTTAACCATGATGTATGCAGTTAAACTTGTGCTGTGATTCTCTATAGACTGTACATCTTCAGTGTGTCTTTGTAACTCAACTACGTGTTTTCTACGCACTATTTTAGACATATTTGTGGTATTGAGGTTACTGACACTTAACCTCTTTTTACTTTTTGATTACACAGCTTGCATTTGACATAGCAAATATCATCTGCAAGTGTGTTAAAAAAGGACCACGCAGTGCAAGTCCTGGGAGCGTCCGTTTAGACTTTTGGAAGAGAAAACCGAACAGGTGCCAAAATGGAGGCTACAGGCAACAGAGTATGCAGCCTAACTCTCCCTCCTGTTTGTACCGTTGGGGCAATCGCTTCCTCAGAGCTGCTACCACCACCTTCCTGTTCCTCACGCCATGTTGGGTCTTGGACCTCATCATCTCCACTAACCTCTTACAACACCTGCTGCTGTTGGGTGGTCTGGCCACCACCATGCTCAACAGAAACTGGCACCTGAGTCTCATCATCATCAGATGCGTTCTGCGGTGTGCTGACCATCGGCACTGTCTCACCCGCCTCTTCAGATTCAGAGAGACACAGCTGTTGCGCATCACTGCATACTCCCTCTTCTTCACATTCCAGAATGCTGCTTGGCTGGGCCCCTGTTTGCAAACCAACAGATTCTGAGAACAGAAGCAGAGACTCAGCTGGCTCCTGTACAGAACTCTCTGACTGACTGGGCAATTTGGCAGGCGGTGAAGAGACAGATGGTTGCTCAACAGTGCTGTGGTCCTGAGAGGAGGTGGAAGCAATTGAAGTCGATGCATTGGACCCTGGGCTCCAACACCGCCAGTTGTTGCCTGTAAGTGCTGTTAGCACAGTCAACACTTGCTCCTGTGTTACTGGTGTTGAGTAATGGCAGCTGTTCCCCTGCTGTGTGTACGACAAAAAGTCATGCTGCCTCCACCCTGTCCTCCTCTCATCCCTGGGCTCCAACACCGCCAGTTGTTGCTCGGAAGTAATTGGCACGGGTACTGACTCATGCCCACCCTGGTTACAGCACGACAGCTGTTTCCTGGCAGTGTCAACGTAAATTAGCCTCCAATAAGTTGTCCTGTCATGTTGCATTCCGGTTATCCGACTCTATGGTGCCTGCAGTTTAGGTGATTCCTATGTGTGCTGTGGGATATGTAAATAAAGGCTCTTTCCGTTGTGAAAATAGGACAAGCACCCACTGTAGGACTGTGTGATTCGGTAACTGCAGACGGCTTGCGGCCTGTCAACTTACATTTTCATGGGTGCCTTATGGTACCCGTCCGCGTTCCAGTACCGTCAGCTGGTTCTCCACAGTGTCTTTGGCCTAGGTGCCTCCATCTCAGTATCCGAGTTCCAGCAACGTCTGCTGGTCCTTGGTAGTGCTTTGGAGCACAGGTACCTCCTGCTTAGTAACCGTGTCCCAGTAACGTCAGCTGGTTCTCGGTTGTGCCATTGGCTCTTTTCCTTCTGCTGCCCCTCCGGGTTCCAGCACAGTCAGCTGGTCCTCGTTACTTGCATTGGCTCTTGTACCTTCTGCTACCCGTCCGGGTTCCAGTACCGTCAGCTGGTTCTCCGCAGTGCCTTTGGCCTAGGTGCCTCCATCTCGGTATCCGAGTTCCAGCAACGTCTGCTGGTCCTTGGTAGTGCTTTGGAGCACAGGTACCTCCTGCTTAGTAACCGTGTCCCAGTAACGTCAGCTGGTCCTCGGTTGTGCCATTGGCTCTTTTCCTTCTGCTGCCCCTCCGGGTTCCAGCACAGTCAGTGGTCCTCGTTACTTGCATTGGCTCTTGTACCTTCTGCTACCCGTCCGGGTTCCAGTACCGTCAGCTGGTTCTCCGCAGTGCCTTTGGCCTAGGTGCCTCCATCTCGGTATCCGAGTTCAGCAACGTCTGCTGGTCCTTGTAGTGCTTTGGAGCACAGGTACCTCCTGCTTAGTAACCGTGTCCCAGTAACGTCAGCTGGTCCTCGGTTGTGCCATTGGCTCTTTTCCTTCTGCTGCCCTCCGGGTTCCAGCACAGTCAGCTGTGGTCCTCGTTACTTGCATTGGCTCTTGTACCTTATGCTACCCGTCCGGGTTCCAGTAACGTCAACTGGTTCTCGGAAGTTAGACGACCCTAAAGACCACCCCGAAGAAGATGACGACCCCAAGGACGACGAGCATCAAGCCAACCAGCCTGAACACCATCACAAAGAAGAAATATAAGATTACCCAGAAGAAGATCACCAACAGGAAAAAGAAGGTTACGACAAACTACAAGATACAGAACAAGAGACAGAAGAACAATAAGCAGAAGATCAAAAGCAGAAGAACATGAAGTATAAGACCAAAATGAAGAGCAAAATATATGCTCTAAATTCTAAGCAGAAGAAGACTAAGCAGTGTATGGGGGTGAGTCCGTTCCTCCTCGTGGTGCCCCTGGAAACTGCCTGCTGCTGCAGGCTAAACTGAACACGGACAAATACTGTTGTAATTTAAATCTTTTGTGACAGCAAGAACGGAAGGATGAAAAATTCATACTTTGACAGATTACAAGTACAGGAATCTCTGTCACAAATAAGAATATGATGAAGAAGATGAAGAGGAAGAAGATGAAAATGTAGAATATGAAGAAGAATAATAGTTTAATAAGAACAATATGAGTAATGTTAACAAAAAGATGAATAACAAGAAGTTTACGAAGAAGATAAAGAAGGTGAAGATGAAGAATAATTTTATGACAAAGATGATGCTGCTGAAGATTATGAAGGAGAAAGTGTGTCAAAAGTTAAAAAGGTGAAGAGCATGGAAGTTGTGAAACATACATATTTGCCAAAATAGAAAAAAGGTTAACAACATAGTCAATTTCTTCGTCAATCCAAACGTATTTCCAAAAAAAAAATTTTAATGCTATTCCATTGGATTGGGTTAAACATGTATGCCTTTAATGTCTCCTCAACCTCCCCCAATACATTCTACATTACTCTTTGTTGTTTTCCTTCATGTACAATTAACCAACAAGGCAAGAATGGGTTTTTTTTAATTCCGATATTTTGTTCCCATAGACTTACATTGGATTTCCGGTATCGGTATCGGGTATCGCCGATATTTTTGGGGTATCGGCGATACCATTCCGATTCCGATACTTTTGGATATCGGAAAGTATCGCTCAACTCTAATCATCACCCATCTTTCCTGAGCCCACTCACCCTGTATCTGTCTGCCATTACTGTTGGCTTTATCTGTCCTTTTGGATCTGACTATTTCCTTTTGCATTTTTCCCTTTTGACTTCTAATTAATCCCCTCCTGTGTCTGTGAGGCTCCCTGCTGCCCCTCCCTCCTGATCACACCAGGCCTATTTCATGTGCACTTAGCTTGTTATAAATTCGGAGTCACAGGTGTGCCAGACCGTGGTCTGTCTCCATAAGGATGGGTCTTTAAGGATACAGCAGAAATATGCCAGAAATGAGCCAGAAGTGAACAGAAGGTATGACTAACCACTGTAATTAAATGTACTAAATTTCTTTCAACTTCCTCCCACACTTAAGGTACTGCCACACTAAGCTATCCCGCTAGCGATCTCGTTAGCGTGCATACTAATGAGATCGCTAGCGGATTGTTTCTATATCGCTAAATGCTGCCGCATTTAGCGATATAGTTAACGACGCTATCGCCGTTAGCGATCTTCTTAACGACTTTAGCGGTACAAAAGTACCGCTAAATCGCTAAGAAAAGGTGCCACACAGCGATTAGATACTTACCAGCGGGAGCGCCAGCGATGAAATAGGGTCCGGAGCGATTCCAGCGACGAGCGAGATCACAGCAGGAAGCTCGTCGCTGGAAGCTGCCGCACTGAACAATATCGCTAACGGGATCGCTAAATAGTGACGTTTTTTAGCGATCCCGTTAGCGATATTGTTTAGTGTGGCATACCCTTTACTCTCAGCATACTGACATATGCTCTAACAGTTTTACCTCCATTACTCCTCACTCTCCTTCGCTATACGCATACCCTAGCACAATCAGACCAAATAATAATCTCTCCTTCCCTCTGGCCTCCCCACCTGACCTCCTCTGTTGACCTGCTCCTCAACCACAGATCACTCCTACTAAAACACAAAACAAGCCGCCCACTCTCCTTCTTGCACCTGCTCTCCCTCTCTCTGCTTCTCCTCCCTGCTGGCGACATATCTACCAATCCTGGACCCCCACAGCTCATACTTCCGATTATTACCCCCTTCTATTGCTCCCAACCAAATATAAACACCTTAAATATTGCCCACTTTAAATCCGTGTCCTTGATGCCCACCACCCTGCTCCCTCTCTCTGGATCACTCTGGAATGCCTGCTCCATCTACAATAAACTCCACGTGATTCACGACCTCTTAACCTGTTGTAATCTCTCCTTCCTGGGCCTCAACGAAACATGGCTGACACCCTCTGACACAGCCTCCTGTTAAGGCGGCCTCCACTTCAAGCACACTTCTCGCCCTGGCAACAAACATGGTGGGGGAGTGGGTCTTCTCCTTTCTTCCAACTGTACCTTTAACCCAATCCCACCTCTATCCTCCCTTATCCTCCCCTCTTTTGAAGTCCACTCTGTCCGCATCTACTCTCCCTCCAACCTCCAAGTGGCTGTCATATACCGACCTCCAGGCCCAACCACTGCCTTTATTGACCAATTCTCCACCTGGCTTCTTCACTTTCTCTCTGCTGACATTCCCATCATCATCATGGGTGACTTCAACATCCCGATTGACACCCACCAGCTGGCAGCCTCCAAACTCCTGTCGCTCACTTCATCTTTTGGATTTACCCAGTGGTCCTCCTCAGCCACCCACACAGACGGACATACATTAGACCTGGTCTTCACCCATCTCTGCTTCCTATCTAACTTCACACCCTATCCTCTCCCTTTATCTGACCACCATCTACTCACTTTCTCATCCCTGTCCTTACCTGTCACCCATGTCCAGCAACATGCGCACCCCCGCAGAACCCTCGCACACCTAGACACTCGCACACTCTCTGACTCTATTCTACCACTGTCTTTCATATTTTCACTCCACGACACAGAAACTGCCACTAGCTTCTACAATGCCACTCTTGCATCAGCCATCGACTCGGTCGCCTCTGTCATGCATAGCAGAGTGCGACAAATCAATAGACAACCCTGGCACAATAACATCACTAAAAAGCTTCGGCAAGTATCCTGAATTGCAGAGCGACGTGGGAAGAAAACGCACTCGCAAGATGACTTCACTTCATTCAAACATGCAACACTCGCATTCAAATTAGCTAAACAGGCCTACCTTACATCCCTTGTATCTTCCTTATTTCACAACCCCAAACAGTTGTTCAACACTGTTAACTCCCTCCTCTGCCCTCCACTGCTCACTCCAACTTCCCAAATCTCTGCTGAGGACTTTGCCAAGCACTTCAAAAATAAGATAGACCAAACAAGGCAAGTCTTTGTTGTCCGACCACCACAATCCCTTTGTATGCCAGACCAATGCCCTAACCCCATAACTTCCCTCTCTAAAATCACTGAAGGAGAGCTTGCTCATCTTCTCTCCAAATCACACCTCACCACTTGTGCACTTTACCCCATCCCATCCCACCTCCTCTCCAACCTCACCACTACACTAATCCCATCCCTAACCCATGTCTTCAACCTATCACTAACTTCTGGTACCTTCCCCTCTGCTTTCAAACATGCCACAATCGCACCTATCCTTAAAAAGCCATCCCTTGACCCGAGCGCTATGTCCAGCTATCGCCCCATATCTTTTCTCCCATTTGCTTCCAAACTCCTTGAGCAACATGCCCACACTGAACTTTCCTCTCACTTTGTATCTAACTTGCTCTTCGACAACCTACAATCTGGTTTCCATCCTCACCGTTCCACTGAGACTCCCCTGACCAAACTTACTAACAACTTACTTACAGCTAAAGCTAACAGACAATTCTCTATACTCCTCCCTCTAGACTTGTCCTCTGCCTTCAACATAGTTGACCACTGCCTCCTACAACAGATCCTCTCTTCCTTGCCTTATCCTGGATCTCCTCATACCTTACCAACCGCACATTTATTGTTTCCTACTTCCACACTACCTCCTCATCTTTCCCCCCCCTCTCTGTTGGCATCCCTCAAGGCTCTGTCCTAGGACCCCTTCTCTTCTCAATCTATACCCTTGGCCTGGGACAACTTATAAAGTCCTATGGCTTCCAGTACCATCTATATGCTGATGACACTCAGATCTACCTCTCTGGCCCAGATGTCACCTCTCTGTTCTCCAGAATCCCAGAGTGTCTATCAGCCATATTCTCCTTCTTCTCCTCTCGCTTCCTCAAGCTTAATGTGGACAAATCTGAACTAATTATCTTTCCTCCATCTCGCATATCTTCCCTACCTGATCTATCTATCACAATTAATGAAATCACACTTTCCCCTGTCCTGGAAATCCACTGCTTTGGAGTAACCCTTGACTCTGCCCAGTCCTTCAAACCTCACATCCAAGCTCTCGCCACCTCCAGCTCAAAAATATTTCCAGAATCCATCCTTTCCTCAACCCTCACTCTACCAAAATGCTTGTGCATGCCCTAATCATCTGCCTTGACTACTGCAACATCCTCCTCTGTGCACTACCTTCTAACACTCTAGCACTCCTCCACTCCATCCTTAACTCTGCTGCCCGACTAATCAATCTCTCTCCTAGCTACACTCCTGCTTCCCCTCTTTGCAAATCTCTTCACTGGCTCCCAATTTCCCAGCATATCCAGTTTAAACTACTAACGCTGACATACAAAGCCATTCATAACCTTTCTCCTCCATATATTCCAAACTAATCTCTCAATATCTTCCCTCACATAATCTCCAGTCCTCCCAAGACCTCATTCTCGCCTCCACGCTTATTTGCTCCTCACCCGATTGCCTCCAAGATTTCTCCCAAATATCCCCCATCCACTGGAATTCTGTGCCCCAACACGTCCGGTTATCCACCACATTTGGATCCTTCAGACAGAACCTGAAAACCCATCTCTTCAAAAATGCTTACAACCTGTAATGGTCATGCCGCCACCTCAACACCATCGGAGCTGCTGCAACCTCCGACCTACTGTCTCCTTCCCCATAATCCTGTAGAATGTAAGCCCGCAAGAATAGGGTCCTCTTCCCTCTGTACCAGTCTGTCATTGTTAGTTTGTTTACTGTAAGTGATATTTGTATTTTGATGACCAATATTATGTTGTGATTATTAATCTTACAGGTTGGCTCTTCACTAGATGCTTCATATATATAGAAAGGAGGGAGATACATGGTTAAAATATGTCTACCTTAATTAATAAAAAGTATATTACTTATGAGTGTATTACATAAATCGGATAGCAATACAGATGTAAAATAATGATACATGTGATCTAATACATGGCTTAAGTTATTCTAGCAGTTGACCTAGTTATGAGAAATCCTGAACAATGGTTTGTATTAGTTTCTGTTGCTAACATTTAAGCTGAAGAAAACTTCCAACGCTGGTATTAAAGGTCATAGGATTCGTTTATTACCATGGGAGGAGTAGAAGATTTTTACTGTTAACAGCTGCAAAAGGTGACATCATCTTTTTGTAACATCTGGATCACAGGCCTTAAGTATAGCTCGTGTAAATTATGGGACAAAAGTGTATGTTTGAACGATTGTTCTAGCGCCATACCGACCCATTCTCAAAAAATGTGTGATCTAATCAGTATTCAAGAAGGAAATATATACTTTTTTGTACTTACTGTTTACACTGTCTAAAACTTCTGGTCTCCAAGTAAATATTTCCATAAGTATAAAATTCTTTAAGATCAAAGACTTGCAAACTGTGAGGAGCACTGAGGTCAGCAACAAGACTATGAAGAATAGAAACTTACAGCTGTTGGCTATCTAGGCATTTCTTTTTTACTTTGAGAATATTTCTAATATCATACAAATGGTACGGGGTCTAAAAAATTATAAGAAACAAACATATCTATCTTACTTCAGATGGTGTCTCCCATGGCTTTCCTGTATGTGGCCCTGAGATGTATGGCTGAAAATATTATTGCAAGTTCATGTCAAGTGATGGTTGTAAAGTGAGGCTGAATCTTATTGCCTTACTGTGAAATACCATAACTTCACAGCAGTAATTAGACTTTAAATGCAGTGTTGACCTCATATTTTCTACACCACCACCTCTGTTGGTCAGTTTTCACCAAGATTAAGGTAGCCATGCACCTTCAATGGTTGTCGGCTGATCTTTTGGCTAGCAGATTTTCCACCTTTACACATTAGTACTAGTACTTAGCTGAAATGTGTACCTACCTTGAACACAGTATACATCATATTTTTCTTGTGGTCGAGGGAAGTATGTTTGGTTGGTAAACCGATATTTAGTCCTCACACCGAGCAGTCCACCTCCACATTGTGGCCTTGCGAAAGACACTGGGTAGCGAACACTTCCATCTGAAAGCCAACCATAATCACATTGGTCGAAGCCTTTTCGCCACGCTGCATATATATCCCCTACTGTGGCAATGACTGCTTTCTTCTCCTCGCAAGCTTTTTTTAGCTTCGTCAAATGTCACCTTTTTAGGTAAGTGGAATAAGTCACCTGATAAAAAAAGATGATTAACAAGTTCATAAGCAAATATTGATATTTCTCACAACCATCATACTAAATAAAAATTAATCACACATGTTATAATTTATAGAAACCAAGGTTCTAGACTATGAAATAAGTTTCACATAATAGGCTGGTTTCCAGAATAATCTAAATAAACTTAGAAATTTAAACAAGAACTAAAAGTTATTTTCTTTTTCTTTCTCTTACAATGCCTCGTTAATGATTGAATAAACTATGGCTAAAAGCAAGCAAATCCTCAGCAAACACACTAACAATGAAGTATTTTATTTGTAAGGGATTTTCTCCAGGAACTAATGGTATCTGTGAGCGCTTCACTCATGTGTGAACACCAGGTTACACCTTCATCTCGTGAAATGAAGATCCAGACAAAAAGAATCAGTAAGAGAAATGTGATAATTAATGAATTGCATCTACTTTGTCACCAGTCTTAATTTATTATGGCTGTGTGCTATCACAGCAATATAAGAAATGTCTTTTTTACATACAGGATTTAATCCATTGTCTCAGAAGTATCTGACATTTATTGCCAGTAAAGGCACAAAAGGACATTAAAAGGCTTGTTAAAAATGTCTACTTTTTAACCTAGAAACTTCACCATTTTTGACCATTTGTTGCCTTCGGAATTGCAACTCATCACCAATTAAATGAAAGTGACTGAGCGGCAATATTAGACAAAGCCTACATTTAACGGTGGTGCTGTTAAACAGAGGCTTTGTCTCCTCTAAAGCATGGAGCCACCACTTCTTTATTAGACCTTTTAAATTTTTTTCACTTTTATTGTTCTAATTTTTACTTAATCCATTCTAATAAATATCTGTGCTCACGTAATAAATTAGAATGGTCCCAGAACTGTTGGAAATAAAATCCTTTATTATATATGTTATTTTAGTGTTCTGTTTTTGGCATATCGACAGAATATTTCAATAAGGACCGATGGATGCATCCAACTCAAAAATGAGGTCCAGGTGTGTACTATCAGGAATTGAGAGCCATTTTCAGAGCTTTTATAGAAATGAAAGGTGAGCCAAGGATGGACAACCACCACATCATTCCTAAGAACACACAATGGGGAGCAATTTCAAAAAAATGAGGGTCTCAATGATGTGACCCACATCTATCAGGCGTTTATGACATATCCAGACATTTAAAGAATTTTACCTTTTTTAACATGGGAACCTATTGAAATTTTGGTTATGGATGGCTGAGGAATGGCATACATCAGGTGCATCTGTCATATCCATAAAATGAAAAATATATAATGTAAGAGCCTACCAATGGCAGATGTCTGATGGATGGTCTAGCAGATGTCATCTACAGAGACATCCATCACATGCATACTTTCTACCATCTTGGACCATACATCTCATATCAGGTTTAGACACAAATTATTCTGTACCCAAGATGTCATGACATAGACTACAGTTTCATTTAGGCCTATGATGTTAACTGAACTGATTTGTGTTTTTACTTCATATATGTTGAATATTTTTACTATGATGTCATGTTGTAACTAATAATTGCTGCAGATTTTTAGACATTTATATGACATTTACTTAAAACTTATTTGATAATAAAAGGGTCAAAAAGTTAGAGAAGTCTATTGATATCTATTTGATATTAGCGAGTTATGGCTTCCTGCCTATCAGTGAAAGGAAAATGGAGAAAGTTAGTGCAGAATGTTTTTATAGCTGGATCTATGAGGAACTCCGCAAAATCAGGATGCTACAATCATACTAGAAACACATATACACTAGTGGCTTATGTTGTAACGCTGTCATTGCAGAGCAGAACATGGAAACCATGACTAGGTTTGTGGTAGAGACAATAATGCAGTGTGTGTTAACCTTGGCAGACTTTCTCATCCAGGTTGAAGTCAGCATCGAAGAATTGCCGGGATTTTCCTGTTCTGTGTATATGCACTTTAGGATTGAAAGAAAAACACCTGACTATGTATGGTTCCTATTTTATGGCCATTAAATACCACAGACTAGACTTATGAGGCAGACTTGCTGGTCCAGACAAAGGCTGATTCAGAATCATCTTACTGGAAAGTGCTAGACGCTGTCTTATTAGCCAATTCTTCAAAAGTCTGTCAAACCGTAAGCTCTCTGAGCTAGATTCTGCTTTCATGTTTCCTTATTAATATTATCCCACCTGTTTAGTTTCCCACTTTATTTATCCCCAAGCATATATGCATCTGTTTAATGATGCCAGGAGAAAATTACATGGACAGCTTGCAAAATCTAACATACCTTGCAGTTTATAGCTATAGTCTTTTCCTTTTCTTTCCCTTTATTGAAACTTGTGAATAGAATCTGTGACACAAGACCTGGGCAAACTAACAGGGTTTTAACTAAGGAACAATGCTAGTACAGGGTGTTCCATGATGCATACAGTATGACCCTGAATATTTCTGTGTGTCACTTGATTTTAAAATATATCTTTTCTAAAATAAAATGTGTTGGTCAGAAAGAATTAGATGACAGAGGGAAATTAGTATGACTGCAGGATCAGACTACATATGAATTGTTTGTTGTCTGTTACCAAGGAGATGAATAAATCAGTACAGCAACTATAAAGGCCCCATCTCACATAGCGAGATCGCTGCTAAACAGCGATCTCACTGTCTGACACGTACCAGCGATCAGGCTCCTGCTGTGAATCACTGGTCGTGTCAGAAATGCCTGGACATTTTTTTGATCGCTGGTCTCCCGCTGGCCAGCACGCATCGCTGCGTGTGACAGGCAGGAGACCAGCGATCAGCTGGTAACCAAAGTACACTTCGGGTTTCCAGGTGCGAGGCTGTGCCTGGAAACCCGATGTGTACATTGGATATCAGCACGCTGCTGCAGGGGAGCTGGTAACCAAGGTACACTTCGGGTTTCCAGGCACCGCGCAGCGCCTGGAAACCTGAAGTGTACCTTGGTTACCAGCTCCCTGCATCAGGGCGCTGGTATCCAACGTACACTGCGGGTAACTAGGCAACGTTACCCGCAGTGTCGCTGTCCTGATCGCTGCTGAGCTGCCTGTTTGGCAGCTCAGCAGCGATCATGTAGCGACACACCAGCGATCCTGATCGTTGTTGGGATCGCTGGTGTGTCGCTATGTGAGACGGGGCCATAAGTCGTAGATTATGAAAACTGGTTGGGAATGTACCGGTAAACATAGGACCCAAATTATCAAGATTGGTGTTTCTTATGTCAGTCTTGAAAAAAGTCAGATGGAGTAAGATGTGCCAACTTCATTAAGAGGGTGTATCAGTGCCAGCTTAGGTTTGGGGTAGATTCTTTTTCAATAATTTCTTCCAATTTGTTATACATACTCCATCCCACTTTTAAAAAAAAAATGACATAAGATATATGATGAATTTCCTCAATAGTGCTTACACATGAGGGATATATATATTACACTTGACAGCTAAAAGCTTGTGCTAAAAATATATAGAGTATGTAAATCTATTGTTATTGATGTAGGACTTTTTTACTTTCTTTGCTTTACCCAACAGAAAGTTATGGAAACATTTCTTTGTGGTTAAAGGAGTCATCCAATTTTTGAAAAAGTAGCAAATATTATAAAGCAAAACATAAAATTTACTTATTTCTAAAATTCCCGCAGATCCAGCACAGAAGCCAAGATGGCCTTTCATAGCCTTTATAGGCGGCAGCACATGAACACGACAGTCAATCAGCTGCTTCAGTGGTCATGTGCGATTCTACTAGCACCACAGCTGCACAGCTCAGCGATTGGAGTCGTGATGCTAGTAATATAGTATGTGACCACTGAGGTCGCTGATAAACAAAGATCACATGGAATGATACGGCTTCTTTGCTGGATGTGGGGAAGGATGGATTGGAGTATTAGTTGTTATTTTATACCGTTAGAGGGAGCTTTTCATTTTTTTTCCAAAGGCAAAAAAAGCACATTAAAGGCAACCTGTCTAAAACGTCTACCCTCCCTAAACAATAAGTATGATTGTGTAGCCCTTTAAAAACTAAGCTAGTTGCCGTTAATGTTTTTTTGCCCATTGGAAAAAAAATGAAAAGCTCCCTCTATTCCTATAAAATAGCAACAAATACTCCAATCCATCCTTCCCCACATCCAGCGAAGAAGCCGTATCATTCCATGTGATCTTTGTTTAACAGCGGCCTCAGTGGTCACATACCGTATTACTAGCATCACGACTCCCATCGCTGAGCTGTGCAGCTGTGATGCTAGTAGAATCGCATAGGACCACTGAAGCAGCTGATTGACTGCCGTGTTCATGTGCTGCCGCCTATAAAGACTATGAGAGGCCATCTTGGCTTTTGTGCTGGATCGGCAAGAATTTTAGAAATAAATACATTTCATGTTTTGTTTTGTAATATTTGCTACTGTTTTCAAAGACTAGATGACTCCTTTAACCACAAAGAAACTTTTCCATAACTTTCTGTTGGGCAAAGCAAAGTAAAAAAGTCCTACATCTATAACAATAGATTTATATACACTATATATTTTTTTAGCACAAGCTTTTAGCTGTCAAGTGTAATATAAACCGCTGATGTGTTCTGCCAACTTCCCAAGGTCCTTTGTATTTTTATTAGGGATTTTAGCTGTAGGACCTCATTTGACCTCATACTAGCACTGAAGAATCTAATTTTAGACAATGTGCATTGGCTGCCAGTATTAATTGTGAAGATGAATCCTATGATGACATTAAATGTTATCTAAAATGATGTATTAATTTCAACTTGTGGATTTTAAAGAAAACTTAATCTACCTGGTTTAGATATAAAGATATTCATACAGCTGAGTTGTGAAGCTCAATTTAGACACTTACATTTCGAACCTATCAGACTGATCTTAGAGATTAATGAGTCTCAGTTGGTATTTAAAGGACTCGCTCACATTGGTGTATAACAGTGCCGAGTGCTCCTATGTTTTATCGGATGGCACTCGACCCAATGTTATACAACGGGCCAAAGCAGATCTGTGATTATTTTCTCATGCCAATTCAGCATGAGAAAATAATCTCAGCATGCTGTGAGTGGCTCCAGTATTTGGATCATGCGCACTCATTCAAGTCTATGGGTGCGTGTAAAATGTCGGACTGCAATCGGATGTCACCAGAGTACAATCCCATGTACGCTCACAGAGACAATGGAGAAGATGAGGAAATTAAGTTCTCCATCTTTTCCACACTTATGATTCTTTCATGCGAGAAAATTGGATCACCCTCAGATGACACTCTAACAAAGTTTGAGCCGAGTGTCATTAGCATAATCGGCCCTGATTCTCTCCCATGAGAAAATATAAGTCAGTGTGAGCGAACCCTAAACTGAGTTTAGACACTAAGATTGTAAAGCTGAGTTTAGACACTCAGAATTCGAACTTATCAAGCTGATTTTAGAGATTCCTAAATTGTTCTGAGTTGGCATTTTTAAGCTGAGTTTAGATACCCAGATTTTGAACCATCAGACGGATCTCTGAGATCATTAAATTGTTCTGAGTTGGCATTTTTAAGCTGAGTTTGGACACCCAGATTTTGAACCTATCAAACTAAACTTAGAAATTTTTAAATTGGTCTGAGATGGTATTTTAAAGTTGAGTGTAGACACTCAGATCATCAAGTTGAGTGTAGACACTCAGATTTGAACCAATCAAACCAATTGTAGACATTAATAAATTGGTCTGAGTTGGTATTTTAAAGCTGAGTTTAGACACTCAGATTTTGAACCTATCAGACCGATCTCTGAGATCACTAAATTGGTCTGAGTTGGTATTTTAAAGTTGAGTGTAGACACTCAGATCATCAAGCTGAGTGTAAACACTCAGATTTGAACCAATCAAACCAATTTTAAACATTAATAAATTGGTCTGAGTTGGTATTTTAAGGCTGAGTTTAGACACTCAGATTTTGAACAGACCGATCTCTGAGATCATTAAATTGGTCTGAGTTGGTATTTTAAAGTTGAGTGTAGACACTCAGATCATCAAGCTGAGTGTAGACACTCAGATTTGAACCAATCAAACCAATTGTAGACATTAATAAATTGGTCTGAGTTGGTATTTTAAAGCTGAGTTTAGACACTCAGATTTTGAACCTATCAGACCGATCTCTGAGATCACTAAATTGGTCTGAGTTGGTATTTTAAAGTTGAGTGTAGACACTCAGATCATCAAGCTGAGTGTAAACACTCAGATTTGAACCAATCAAACCAATTTTAAACATTAATAAATTGGTCTGAGTTGGTATTTTAAGGCTGAGTTTAGACACTCAGATTTTGAACAGACCGATCTCTGAGATCATTAAATTGGTCTGAGTTGGTATTTTAAAGTTGAGTGTAGACACTCAGATCATCAAGCTGAGTGTAGACACTCAGATTTGAACCAATCAAACCAATTTTAAAACATTAATAAATTGGTCTGAGTTGGTATTTTAAGGCTGAGTTTAGACACTCAGATTTTGAACAGACCGATCTCTGAGATCATTAAATTGGTCTGAGTTGGTATTTTAAAGTTGAGTGTAGACACTCAGATCATCAAGCTGAGTGTAGACACTCAGATTTGAACCAATCAAACCAATTGTAGACATTAATAAATTGGTCTGAGTTGGTATTTTAAAGCTGAGTTTAGACACTCAGATTTTGAACCTATCAGACCGATCTCTGAGATCACTAAATTGGTCTGAGTTGGTATTTTAAAGTTGAGTGTAGACACTCAGATCATCAAGCTGAGTGTAAACACTCAGATTTGAACCAATCAAACCAATTTTAAACATTAATAAATTGGTCTGAGTTGGTATTTTAAGGCTGAGTTTAGACACTCAGATTTTGAACAGACCGATCTCTGAGATCATTAAATTGGTCTGAGTTGGTATTTTAAAGTTGAGTGTAGACACTCAGATCATCAAGCTGAGTGTAGACACTCAGATTTGAACCAATCAAACCAATTTTAAAACATTAATAAATTGGTCTGAGTTGGTATTTTAAGGCTGAGTTTAGACACTCAGATTTTGAACAGACCGATCTCTGAGATCATTAAATTGGTCTGAGTTGGTATTTTAAAGTTGAGTGTAGACACTCAGATCATCAAGCTGAGTGCAGACACTCAGATTTGAACCAATCAAACCAATTTTAGACATTAATAAATTGGTCTGAGTTGGTATTTTAAAGCTGAGTTTAGACACTCAGATTTTGAACCTATCAGACCGATCTCTGAGTTCATTAAATAGGTCTGAGTTGGTATTTTAAACCCACAGATATTTTATTAGGATAAAACCAATTTTCATCTTTATCATCTGTCATGTTCTCCCTAAATAAAACCTTTTTAATCCCTACAATAGCGTTGCTTTCAAGTATCATTCAGATGCTGTTTTACCTACTACAATCATGGTGATTGGCAGATACATTTTAAGCACCTTACGTCAGTTATCTGGCAAAACATTTGGACATTTACAATCTCCAGTTTAGATTAATCTTGGTCTGATTGGATAATCCATTAATGTAAAGATTCTGTTAAGATGCCAATAACTTTTGGATATAACAGTTAGGTAAGTTTTGGATGTAACACTTTCAGCCGACAGCTCTTCCTGCTGAACACTGCACGCTCTCTTGGATTGAGCATGAATGTGTTTTCAATGGGGAGAACAAGTGACTTTTCATTACAGCACTTTTCTACCCAGGCAGTGTCAAAATTATTTACAAAATCATTAGAAATGTCAAATGCTCCCAATGACAATGTGGTATTTAAAGCATCAAACCTTAATAGTGTCCACTACCTTACAGTCTGTTAAAAAAAAGCCTGAACTGACCACATACTGTAAGTATCGAGTTGGGTCAAATGATGATTCTCATTTTACATAAGTGTAATTAACTGAAAAGATATTTGCTGATCGTCATATCACTGTAGAATTAAAATAAAGCAATCAATTCTAGAATCTCACCATTTAGATCATCCACAAAACAGTACACATCGTATTTCTCCTCAGCTGGACGCCTTCCGTAGGTTCGTATTCCTTCTTTCCCTTTTTTGTCACCATAACAGCCAGCTCTTGGATTACGGATTGGATACCTTAATGAAAACAGCAACAGGAAAATATTATTTTTAATTCGTAGTTACTGGCTGTCGTCACTATTATATTCTTTTTTATTATTTTGCTTTACAGTAAAAAAGTGTAAGCCTTACAATAAAGATCACACAATAACTCCAACACTAAGGTGACTGCGTCTATCAATAGCCAATATTACTTACGAAAAAATTTAGACAACCAACATGTTAGAACAAAAGCTAACCAGTTCCCGAAAGGATAATTTGAATCTCTAGTTTAAAGGGCTAACTTGGGTTAGAAAATTCACTTCCTAATACCCTATTTAACCCCTTCATGACCCAGCCTATTTTGACCTAAATGACCTGGCCATTTTTTGCAATTCTGACCAGTGTCCCTTTATGAGGTAATAACTCAGGAACGCTTCAACGGATCCTAGCGATTCTGAGATTGTTTTTTCGTGACATATTGGGCTTCATGTTAGTGGTAAATTTAGGTCGATAATTTTTGCGTTTATTTGTGAAAAAAATGGAACTTTGGCCAAAATTTTGAAATTTCACAATTTTCAAATTTTGAATTTTTATTCTGTTAAACCAGAGAGTTATGTGACACAAAATAGTTAATAAATAACATTTCCCACATGTCTACTTTACATCAGCACAATTTTGGGAACAACATTTTTTTTTGTTAGGAAGTTATAAGGGTTAAAAGTTGACCAGCGATTTCTCATTTTTACAGCAAAATTTACAAAACCATTTTTTTTAGGGACCACCTCACATTTGAAGTCACTTTGAGGGGTCTATATGGCAGAAAATACCCAAAAGTGACACCATTATAAAAACTGCACCCTCAAGCTACTCAAAACTACATTCAAGAAGGTTATTAACCCTTCAGGTGCTTCACAGGAACTAAAGCAACGTGGAAGGAAAAAATGGACATTTTAATTTTTCCAACAAAATTTTTATTTTAGCATCAATTTTTTCATTTTTGCATGGGCATCAGGATAAAATGGACCCTAAAATTTGTTGGGCAATTTCTCCTGAGTATACAGATACCTCATATGTGGTCATAAACCACTGTTTGGGCGCACGGCAGGGCTCAGAAGGGAAGGAGCGCCATTTGACTTTTTGAATGGAAAATATGCTGGAATATTTAGCGGTTGCCATGTCGCATTTGGAGAGTCCCTGTGTGCCTAAACATTGGAGCTCCCCCACAAGTGACCCCATTTTGGAAACTAGACGCCCTAAGGAACTTATCTAGATGCAGAGTGAGCACTTTGAACCCCCAGGTGATTCACAAATTGATCCGTAAAAAAAAGAAAGTACTTTTTTTTTCACAAAAATTTTCTTTTAGCCTCAGTTTTTTCATTTTCACATGGGCAACAGTATAAATTGGATCCTAAAATTTGTTGGGCAATTTCTCCTGAGTACACCGATACCTCATATGTGGTCATAAACCACTGTTTGGGCGCACGGCAGGGCTCAGAAGGGAAGGAGCGCCATTTGACTTTTTGAATGGAAAATTAGCTCCAGTCGTTAGCGAACACCATGTCATGTTTGGAGAGCCCCTGTATGCCTAAACTTTGGAGCTCCCCCACAAATGACCCCATTTTGGAAACTAGACCCCCTAAGAAACTTATGCAGATGCACAGTGAGCACTTTGAACCCCCAGGTGCTTCACAAAACTTTATAACGCAGAGCCGTGAAAATAAAAAATCTTTTTTTTTTCTCAAAAAATTATTATTTAGCCCATATTTTTTATTTTCACAATGGTTACAGGAGAAATTGGACCCCAAAAGTTGTTGTCTAATTTGTCCTAAGTACGCTAGTACCTCACATGTGGGGGAGAACCACTGTTTGGGCACACGTCAGGGCTTGGAAGGGATGTAGTGACGCTTTGAAATGCCGACTTGATGGAATGGTCTGCGGGCGGGCAGAGCCCCTGATGTGCCTAAACAGTAGAAACCCCCCACAAGTGACCCCATTTTGGAAATTATACCCCCCAAGGAGCTTATCTAGATGTGTGGTGAGCACCTTGAACCCCCACGTGCTTCACAGAAGTTTGTAATGCAGAGCCGTGAAAAAAAAAATCATTTTTTTCCTCAAAAACTGATTTTTTTTAACCCGCAATTTTTTATTTTCACAAGGGTAACAGGAGAAATTGGACCACAAAAGTTGTTGTAAAGTTTGTCCTGAGTACACTGGTACCCCATATGTGGGGGGGAACCACTGTTTTGGCGCATGGGAGAGCACAGAAGGGAAGGAGCGCCATTTTGGAATGCAGACTTGATGGAATGTTCTGTGGGCGTCATGTTGCCTTTGCAGAGCCCCTGATGTGCCTAAACAGTAGAAACCCCCACAAGTGACCCCATTTTGGAAACTAGACCCCCCAAGGAGCTTATCTAGATGTGTAGTGAGCACTTTGAACCCCCAAGGGCTACACAGAAGTTTATAACGCCGGGCCATGAAAATAAAAAAATCATATTTTTTCCACAAACATGATCTTTTAGTCCCCAATTTTTTTTATTTCCCAAGGGTAACAGGAGAAATTAGACCTCAAAAGTTGTTGTCCAATTTGTCCTGAGTACGCTGATATCCCATATGTGGGAGAAAACTACTGTATGGGCACACTTCGGGGCTCGGAAGGGAAGTAGTGACGTTTTGAATTGCCGACTTGATGGAATGGTCTGCGGGCGTCATGTTACGTTTGCAGAGTCCATGATGTGCCTAAACAGTATAAACTCCCCACAAGTGACCCCATTTTGGAAACTAGACCCGCAAGGAACTTATCTAGATGTGTGGTGAGCACTTTGAACCCCAAGTTCTTCACAGAAGTTTATAACGCAGAGCGTGAAAATAAAAAATCATTTTTTTTCCACAAAAATAACTTTTTTAGTCCCCAATTTTTTTTCCCAACAGTAACAGGAGAAATTAGACCCCAAAGTTGTTGTGCAATTTTTCCCGAGTACGCTGATACCCAATATGTGGGGGTAAACCACTGTTTGGGCACACGTCGGGGCTTGGAATAAAGGGAGCACTGTTTGACTTTTTGAACGCAAAATTTGCAGGAATCAATGGTGGCGCCATGTCACGTATGGAGATCCACTGATGTACCTAAATAGTGGAAACCCCTCAATTCTAACTCCAACCCTAACCCCAACACACCCCTAACCCCAACCCTAACCCCTACACACCCCTAACCCTAATACAAACCCTAACCATAACCCTAACCCCAACACACCCCTAACCCTAATCCCAACTCTAACCATAAACCTAACCACAAGCCTAACCCTAATCCCAACCCTAACCCAAAACACCCCTAACGCTTATCCCAACCCTAACCCTAATCCCAACCTTAACCCTAATTCCAACCCTAACCCTAGTTCTAACCCTTACCCTAGTTCTAACCCTTACCCTAGTTCTAACCCTTACCCTAGTTCTAACCCTAACCCTAGTTCTAACCCTAAGGCTGGGTTCATATTGCGTTTTACCAGCCCGTTCAACACGTAGCGTTGACGGGCTGGTAACGGTATAGCATAACGCGATCGCATTATGCTATACCCGCTAGTGCAGAGGAATCAGCGATGATTCATCTGTGCTAGCGGTGATGGAGCCCAGACGCTGCAGCCTGCGTCCAAGGCTCCGTCACTGAATGACGACACGTCGCGAACGCATGCCGCTTCATGGCATGCGTTGCGATGCGCACACAAATGGGGTGAATGGCAGCGTTAACGGACTGCGTTACACCGCGTTATACCGCGGTGAAACGCAGTCCATCTAACGGACTGCCATAATGCAATATGAACCCAGCCTGACCCTAAGGCCCCGTGCACACGTTGCGGATTCACTTTCGGATTTTTCTAAAATCCGCAGGTAAAACGACCTGCCTTTTACCTGCGTATTTAGCGCGGATTTGCTGCGGTTTTTCTCTGCGGTTTTACGCCTATAATGGAATAGGTGTAAAATCGCTGCGGAATCCGCACAAAGAATTGACATGCTGCGGATTTAAAACCGCAGCAAATCCGAGCTGAAAAATCTGCAGCATGTGCACAGCGGTTTTTTTTACCATTTATTTGCATTGTACTGTACATGGTTTCTGGATCTGCTGTGGAATCCGCAGCGCCAAATCCGCTGCGGATCCGCAGCAAAATCCGCTGCTGATCCGCAGCAAAATCCGCTGCGGATTAGCAGCGAAATCCGCTGCGGATCAGCAGCGAAATCAGCTGCAGATCAGCAGCGAAATCAGCTGCGTATTAGCAGCGAAATCCGCTGCGGATCAGCAGCGAAATCAGCTGCGGATCAGCAGCGAAATCAGCTGCGGATCAGCAGCGAAATCCGCTGCTGATCCGCAGCTGATTTCGCTGCTGATCCGCAGCTGATTTCGCTGCTGATTTCGCTGCTGATCCGCAGCGAAATCAGCAGCGGATCAGCAGCGAAATCAGCTGAGGATCAGCAGCGAAATCAGCTGCAGATCAGCAGCGAAATCCGCTGCGGATCAGCAGCGAAATCCGCTGCGGATCAGCAGCGAAATCCGCTGCGGATCAGCAGCGAAATCCGCTGCGGATCAGCAGCGAAATCCGCTGCGGATCAGCAGCGAAATCAGCTGCGGATCAGCAGAGAAATCAGCTGCGGATCCGCAGCAAAATCCGCAACGTGTGCACAGGGCCTAATAGGAAAAAAAAAATTCTTTATTATTTTTCCCTACCTATGACAGGGGGGTTCACTTACTTTTTTTTATTTTGATCACTGTGACAGTTTATCACAGTGATCAAAATAAATTTTTTGACTATGCAGGGCGCACTGCGCATGCGCCGGCCGGCGGGCGCACTGCGCATGCGCCCGCCATTTTCCAAGATGGCGGCGCCCATGAAGAATCCCGGGCAGCTGCCGGGAAGGATCCAGGGACATCGGTGGACCGGGAGAGGTGAGTATGGGGGTCGGAAGTGAGGGGGGGGGATCGGAAGGTGGGGGCAGCTGAGGCCAGGACGAGGGGAGCTTTTAGTGACGGCGGTGACCGACCGCTGCCATCCTTCGGTGGCGGCGGCCGATCGCCGCCGTGAATCCGTGTGGGGGGGTCAGGGCTCGGTGTCCAGCCATGGCCGATGCTATTGCAGCATCGGCCATGGCTGGATTGTAATATTTCACCAATTATATTGGTGAAATATTACAGATTCCTCTGATTGGCTGTTTCACTTTTAACAGCCAATCAGAGCGATTGTGGCCACGGGGGGGTTAAGCCAACCCCCCTGTGGTGAAGCACAAAGGGTCCTGTGCCGGCGGGTCGGGTGACCTTTCAGTGACCCCGGTCACCCGACCCACAGGGACGCGATCCTTTCATGACGCCACATAGGCGTCATGGGTCGGATTGGCACTGATTTTCATGACGCCTACGTGGCGTCATGGGTCGGGAAGGGGTTAATAGAGATAAGTGCCTCTTTCATGACTTCAGTAAATTAATAAGTGCAGAAAGCGTCTACAAATATCAACCAAGCATGTCTGCGCATTAAACAGATGATCCATTTATCTCAGTTCAATGGTTTCACCATCGATTACATATGATTTTAAGGGCTCTTAGAAGTAGAAGAATCTGTGGTCAGTTTCTTTGGGGAAGGAAAATAGGATTGAAAAAAATGATAATCTCTTTAAGTTTCCCATATTGGTTGATCTGTAGAATTCAGAAGGGATCTGAGATCAGCCTCATAGATACCACCTGTTCCCAAACAACTTGAAGGCCTTCAGAATTCACACAAAAGTTTTAGTTCTATCATTTTGATCCTCACAATCTAATTATTCTTTGAATGGGGATAAAATAAATATTAAACAATAGAAAGCAATTAAGAAATTGTAACAATTACAAGTTAGGTAAGAGTTTACCTAACAGTCTGGTCAGCGAGCCAGCCAGCATCACACTGCTCAAATCCATCTTCATAGGCCGCTCTCAGGTGTGCTGGGGTTGCAATTTGGGCACCATTTTCAATACATGCCTTTTGGGCATCTTCAAAATTTAATATGTATTTGTCTACTGATGCTCGATAGTGAAACACGACTCCTGTGAAATAAGAACATGAAAACATTGTAACTTTAACCAGAGTTTGATGTGTTTATGGATCTTAAGACTTATAATTCATGATTGATTGGAAATGTTACCAATCTATGGTGGGGTTTTAGGCTCGAGAATCAGGTTGATTTCTCCATTTTGTTAGTTTGTGACAATCAGACTGCACTCAGATGCCATCTAAGTGCAGTCCAATGTTTTCCATGCACTCATTGACTTGCATGGCCGAGTACAGTCCGATATATAATTGGATCCAACTCGGGCATGCTGCAATTTTTTCCTCGTACTGGCTTGGACATGTACATGGCCCCATAGAATAACATTGGTCCAAGTGCGATCTGTTTTGTCGGAATCATACAATCCTGTGCATGAGCCCTTATAGTAACATGAACAAATCATGATGGATTTATATGGTGAGCATTTTATGTGGACTAAAATGTATTGATCATGGTTAGGCACATGCCAACTCTTCTACAAACACAAGCCTCACCTGAAACATCCAAAGAAATGGTATCTTGAGTATCTTCGATGCACAACAGCACCTCGCAGCGATAAGTACCAGCATCACTAGCCCGAAGTTTGACCATTGTTAATGAAGCATCACCGATGTCTTCTGGATGACTAGGTACAGACACTCTACCCCTATAACTTTGGCCAATTTTTATTCCACCACTCTGGGCAACTAAAACTGTAGTTTCCTTTGGATCTTTGCCATCTCGACTTCTCTCAATTTTTGTCCATTTTATCCTCAAAAATTCATTTGTAATATTATAGCTTGGTGGTAGTGTAGGTATCGTTGAAAAGAAGCATGGTAATGTCACTCTCCCGGACAACGTTCCTTTGACAGGAGGACTTTTTTCCACTTTAACTGAAAAGAAACGAAAAAGATAATTTATGTGAGAATCTAATTAAGAAATAAATCCTTGCATTAATCATAAAATCGTTCATTTGTCATTGATTTTCAAGAGATTAATTAAGTTTATTTCTCTTGGATCATATTTGTTTCCTGTTCAATCGAGAAAACAGTATAGTAGATACTTTCCGCTCTTGAGTAGCAATCACTGTATTACAAGCTATATTGTGTGGGATGATTTACTCAACATTAAAGTTTAGATTTTTTGATAATTCTTACTTTTCCTCAATTTTAAATTTTTTTTGTTTCAACAACAAATCTGCAGAATTTTTTTCCTGGCCACACAGAATGAAATAATGCAATGTCAATGAATATCAGAAATGATTGCCCATAATCACCGACTGGTGAATAAAACAGTTCTAAACACTCAAAAGTAAGCAGAACATTCTCAACAACTTAATTGTGCTGCATGTGCAGTAACCATCTGAAATGACCCCCAGATTTTCTACATATAAAGTTCTTTATATTCCACAAATCAAAAGAATGTGGTTTCATTATTTTTCTACTTTGCTTCAACAAATTACATCACATTTGTCTGGAATGTATAGGAAGTAAGTATGGACTGCCAAGTGATTTGGATAATGGTTTAACTACTCTGCTCAGTGTAAGTGCATAAAACAATAATCTCTATTGTTGTCTACCAAAACCTTTGTGAATATTATTTCCTTTGTAGCCTCAGGACCCAGAATTGTCCTCCAGGAGAACAATGATACTACAAATATTTCAAGAGCAATTTGTATCATCTTCCAGCTGAAATTTGTGGCTAAAAGGCTTTTTATCAGGGTCTGTAACTGTATCCATCAGCCAATGTCTTGTCCTTAAGTGAACTCTCTATAAAATTCATATGGATTTTCGTAATATACAATACTATTTAAAGGCGTTGTCTAGGATAAGAGAAGTGTCTGCTTTATTTCCAGAAACAGCACCATTTTTGTCTAGTAGCTATGTCTGTTATTGCAGCCCTGCTCTACTCATCTGAAGAGAGATGTCTTGCCATCTCAGAAACATTCAAGTGTGATAATGTTTCTAGAAAAAAAGACAACTGTACAGGAAGTAACACAATTTAATAGAAGCCTAAACCTAAAGTTGCCCATACACGTAAGCCTAAACTCATATGAAAGATTGGGGCTTCTCGACTCTTTCCAGACTGATGATTATGGGGGAAGAAGAATTGGGAACGATGAAAATTGTTGGGCATGTTCTTTTTGTTCTAAAGAAACTCAAGCTTATGATAGAGGTGTGGACAAAACCAGTTTTGGGGAAGTGAAAAAGAAATCTGTCAGTTGATCAAGCACCAATCTACTCAAGGTAAGTTTCTGAAGACAGCCATTACAGTCTTGTACTATTTAATTAAAGCAAATTCCACACATTAAGTTTTGATTTACTAAGGACAGGTTTGATAAATTGGCCTATTTCAAGTTGGCTATACTTGATAAAATTATTTGACCATAAACATGGACAATGAGATGCCCTTCCATTATTAAGACCTGCCGTGAGATACCATTGCAGTGAGTAGTGTTGTGCATTTTCTACGTGCAGCTTTTAGAGTCATAGCTTCTCAGTGCACTTCACCATCAATGGCTGGATTTCATGTTCTGAACTACATGAACTTACACTGTAGGATTGGTGGCTTGTTAAACTGATACAAGATTTACTTATGTCATAATTAGTCCTTGACTTTGTTGCTGGTGCAATCATGTCTATGGTATGTAAAAGACCTGGTTACATATAACCATCAATTTGGTACTTATTCCACACTCACGTTTGAGTAAAGGAATATATTCCAAAATATACATATGTTTCTTATTCAGCAATACACTTACAGTTAGGTCCATATATATTTGGACAGAGACAACATTTATCTAATTTTGGTTCTAGACATTACCACAATGAATTTGAAACAAAACAAATCAGATGCAGTTGAAGTTCAGACTTTCAGCTTTCATTTGAGGGTATCCACATTAAAATTGGATGAAGGGTTTAGGAGTTTCAGCTCCTTAACATGTGCCACCCTGTTTTTAAAGGGACCAAAAGTAATTGGACAAATGACTCCAAGGCTATTTCATGGACAGGTGTGGGCAATCCCTTTGTTATGTCATTCTCAATTAAGCAGATGAAAGGGCCGGAGTTGATTTGAAGTGTGGTGTTTGCATTTGGAAGGTTTTGCTGTGAAGGAAACATGTGGTCACAGGAGCTCTCCATGCAGGTGAAACAAGCCATCCTTAAGCTGCAAGAACAGAAAAAAAACCATCCAAGAAATTGCTACAACATTAGAAGTGGCAAAATCTACAATTTGGTACATCCTGAGAAAGAAAGAAAGCACTGGTGAACTCATCAATCCAAAAAGACCTGGGAGCCCACGGAAGACAACAGTGGTGGATGATCGCCGCATACTTTCTTTGCTGAAGAAGAACCCGTTCACAACATCAACTGAAGTCCAGAACACTCTCAGTGAAGTAGGTGTATCTGTCTCTAAGTCAACAGTAAAGAGAAGACTCCATGAAAGTAAATACAGAGGGTTCACATCTAGATGCAAACCATTCATCAATTCCAAAAATAGACAGGCCAGAGTTAAATTTGCTGAAAAACACCTCCAGAAGCCAGCTCAGTTCTGGAAAAGTATTCTATGGACAGATGAGACAAAGATCAACCTGTACCAGAATGATGGGAAGCCAAAAGTTTGGAGAAGAAAGGGAACGGCACATGATCCAAGGCACACCACATCCTCTGTAAAACATGGTGGAGGCAACATGATGGCATGGCCATGCATGGCTTTCAATGGCACTGGGTCACTTGTGTTTATTGATGACATAACAGCAGACAAGAGTAGCCGGATGAATTCTGAAGTGTACCGGGATATACTTTCAGCCCAGATTCAGCCAAATGCTGCAAACTTGATTGGACGGCGCTTCATAGTACAGATGGATAATGACCCCAAGCATACAGCCAAAGCTACACAGGAGTTCATGAGTGCAAAAAAGTGGAACATTCTTCAATGGCCAAGTCAATCACCAGATCTTAACCCAATTGAGCATGCATTTCACTTGCTCAAATCCAGACTTAAGAGGGAAAGACCCACAAACAAGCAAGACCTGAAGCTGCGGCTGTAAAGGCCTGGCAAAGCATTAAGAAGGAGGAAACCCAGCGTTTGGTGATGTCCATGGGTTCCAGACTTAAGGCAGTGATTGCCTCCAAAGGATTCGCCACAAAATATTGAAAATAAAAATATTTTGTTTGGGTTATGTTTATTTGTCCAATTACTTTTGACCTCCTAAAATGTGGAGTGTTTGTAAAGAAATGTGTACAATTCCTACATTTTCTAACACATATTTTTGTTCAACCCTTCAAATTAAACGTTACAATCTGCACTTGAATTCTGTTGTAGAGGTTTCATTTCAAATCCAATGTGGTGGCATGCAGAGCCCAACTCGCGAAAATTGTGTCACTGTCCAAATATTTCTGGCCCTGACTGTAATAATGGAGTATCACAGTCAAAACCCACAATGTAAAGTGCAAATAGTGGGACTACTCCGCAAAGCCCTGAGAAATAGAAGTTTCATAAAAAAAACACTACATTAGAAGATATACAAACAATGTTATTTTTTTTAGCATGCTCATTGCTTTTTTTTACTTTTTAGGCTACATAGAGATGCACAGACCTGGAGCTTTTCTGAAGAATTTGTCCTTCTCGACACCATTTCACAGTCAATAAAGTTAATACTTACAAAACGATTCTTTAGCTTTGCAGATACATTATTGAGTATTAATTGTAAATTATGGCATGGTTACAATTCTTTAATCATCTATGGCCACAATCACAATTAGTCAGGTTTACAGGCTAATATTGCTGAGAATTCCTCACTGGCTTAATATCTATATATTGAATTATATTTGGAAATTAGTGGATATAAAATAGCTCTGCTGGAACATAATGCAGCACAAGCATTGTCTTATAGGACTAATTGACAACACAGGTGTTTGTCTGTCAAGTTTTTGTGGACTGGTTCCTATAACAATTACGAATATTTAACATGTACCCTGTGACTCAGGATAATCTCAACAAAAGAAGAACAATGTATTTGCAAAGCTGCTTAACTTTCGGAATCTTGACAAAATCTGTATGCTGTAAATTATTGTTTATGCTTCATGTTAAATGGGTTGTCCACTACTGGATAACCCCTGCTTAAAGGGACTCTTTCAGCACAAAATGATGGTTCAAACTAAGTACCACTGTTCAGTTCATCATGGCGCTGCAAAACATTTATATTCACCTTCCTACCTGATTGTTTTCCCTCTATCTCCATCTTCCCTTCTTTTTGATTGACAGCTCTGGCTTGATAGAGGCAGGGAAGAGCAAATATAGATGAAAACCCAGCAGGTGGGAAAGTGTAGTTAATAATAATAATAATTTTATTTCTATAGCGCCAACATATTTCGCAGTTTACATTATAGAGGGGACTTGTACAGATAATAGACATTACAGTATAACAATAAACACAGATCAAAGTAGATACCAAGAGGAATGAGGCCCTGCTCGCAAGCTTACAATCTATGAGCCTTGCAGCGCTGGAGTCCTGGGTTCAAATCCCACCAAGGACAACATCTGCAAGGAGTTTGTATGGGTGGTTTCCTCCGGGTTCTCTGGTTTCCTCCCACATTCCACAGATATACTGATAGGGAATTTAGATTGTGAGCCCCATCGGGGACAGCGATGATAATGTGTGCAAACTGTAAGTGCCCCGTCTCACATAGCGAGATCACTACCGAGATCGCTGCTAAACAGCGATCTCGCTATGTCTGACACGTACCAGCGATCAGGCCCCTGCTGTGAATCGCTGGTCGTGTCAGAAATGCCAGGACTTTTTTTGATTGCTGGTCTCCCGCTGACAGGCATGCGTCGCTGCGTGTGACAGGCATGAGACCAGCGATCTCCTGGTAACCAAGGTAAACATCGGATTTCCAGGTGCAGGGCTGTGCCTGGAAACCCGACATGTACGTTGGATACCAGCGCGCTGCTGCAGGGGAGCTGGTAACCAAGGTACACGTCGGGTTTCCAGGCACCGCGCAGCACCTGGAAACCCGACGTGTACCTTGGTTACCAGCTCCCTGCATCAGTGCGCTGGTATCCAACGTACACTGTGGGTAACTAGGCGACGTTACCCGCAGTGTCGCTGTCCTGATCGCTGCCTATTTGGCAGCTCAGCAGCAATCATGTAGCGACACACCAGCGATCCTGATCATTGTCGGGATCGCTGGTGTGTCGCTATGTGAGACGGGGCCCTACAGCACTGCGGAATATGTTAGCGCTATATAAAAAAAATGATTATTATTTAAAAATAAAGATTATTATGAGGAAAAAGGGGAGACACGAAAGATAAATGGTAACAATTGCTTTCATTGTTCGGATCAGCAATAGTGTAAGAATCGGGTGTTCGTGTAATTCTGCATGAACCAATTAACAGCCAAAGTATGTAACAGTACAGACACAGAGGGCTATTAAATGCATAAAACGGGTGAGAACATAATACGAGGTACCTGATTATGGTAAAAAAAATTTGAATGGGCCAACAGGGATAGTTAGGTTAATACGTTGAGGTGGTAGGCCAGTCTGAACAAATGCGTTTTTAGGGCACGCTTAAAACTGTGGGGATTGAGGAGTAATCATATTAACCTGGGTAGTGCATTCCAAAGAATTGGCGCAGCATGTGAAAAGTCTTGGAGACGGGAGTGGGAGGTTCTGATTATTGACGATGTTAACCTCAGGTCATTAGCAGAACGGAGGGCATGGGTAGGATGGTAGGCTGAGACAAGGGAGGAGATGTTGGGTGGTGCTGAGACATGGAGTGTTTTGTGGGTGAGGGTAATAAGTTTGTACTGGATTCTGTAGTGAATGGGTAACCAGTGTAATGATTGGCACAAGGTAGAGGCATCGGTATAACGATTGGTGAGGAATATGATCCAGTGTAGTTAAATGATTGGATCCGCCATGATGCACTGAGCACCTGTACTTAGTTTGAGCAGTCATTCTGTGCTGACAGAGTTCCTTTAATCCGTTCAGAACCCCATTTAAAAAAAACATCTTGCAGCAAAATTCAAGCAATGTCAGTAATATAGATGGGCGAGCCTTAACAGTAAAGTTAAGCATCTGTACTAAACACCTACTGTTCGGGTACAGACATCGAACACGGACTTCACCAGGAAGTCCGTGTTACTGTTCAGGATTGGCCCCCCGAAAACCAGGTGTGCATGACAGTGCGGCAAACACTGCTTCTGATCGGCAGTAAAATCATTACCACTGGGCAGACAGCCGAAGTTCCCAGATAGCTGGGGGCTGGTAGTCTTAGGCTGGTAAGAGGCCTTGGATATTGCCCCTCAGCTTAAAAATAGCAGCTTGCAGCCTCCCAGAAGAGGTGCACCAATTCTGGCACTTTGCCCAACTCTTCCCAGTTGCCCTATAGCTGTGGCAAGTGGGGTTCATATTTGTGGGGTTGATGTCACCTTTGTATAGTCTGGTGACATCAAGCCCACAGATTATTAATGGAGAGACATCTGTAAGACACATATCCATTACTAATATTATAGTTGCATTGTAAATAAAGACATAGCCAGAATAAAGTCTTTTATTTGAAATAAATTCAAAACACACTTTTCCTTTGTTTATTTTAAAGTAACAAATACAGTTATTTGTCCATTCCATTGAATCCCTCGTCTCCTGTAAAAAAGCAAAAATAAAAAAAAACATATCCCTCACCTGTCTGATGTTCTGTCCCACGTCGTAATCCATGTCTGGGGATAAATAGTTTTCAACCTGGACGGTGCCAAGATGCGACCGTCCAGGCTGTTAACCACTGGTGAATGAGGTGCTGCGAGCATAGCATCAAAAAGCAGTGGTGACCTCATCTAGGTGACTGAGGCTGCATTCCCAGCCGGGCCAATGAACTGCGGTGAACTCCCTCTGGTGACATCACTGCTAGCACTGTTAGAAAGTCTCACGGTGCAGATATGAGTTCACTGGGAGAATTTCACTGCGGTTAATTTGAACTGCGGTGAACTCACCTCTGCATCATGAGACTTTTTCTCACTGTGCTAGCGCTGATCTCACCAGAGGGAGGTAACCGCAGTTCATTGCCTGGTTGGGAACTGAGGTCACCGCAGCTCACTGATGCTGCACTCGCAGCAGCTCATTTATCAGTTGTTTTCAGCCTGGATGGTCACATCTTGGCACCATCCAGGTTGAAAATTACTGTATTTATCCCCAGACATGAATTACGATGTGGGACAGAACATCAGACAGCTGAGGGATATGGTTGATTTTTTATTTTTGCTTAATTACCGGAGACGAGTGATTTAATGGAATGGCCATTAGGTGAGTATAACTGTTGTTATTTTTAAATAAAAAAAGAAGTGTAGTTTGTTTTTATTTCAAATAAATGACTGTTTTTCTGGCTGTGTGATTATTTAGAATACAACTATATGATTAGTAATTAGTGTTGAGCTATACTGCTCGATATCTAAAAATATCGTATCGAAATGGTATCGCCGATATCACTAAATATCGTCGATATCCGATTTCGATACCGGAAGTCCAATGTAAGTCTATGGGAACAAAATATCGCAACTAAAAAAAACCTTTATTTCCTTGTAAACACTAAATATACACACATAGAATACATATATATATACATATCATTGTGACATATATATATACATATATGTATAGTTTATACACTTCTACATAGTAAAATATCCTCTGATTCAATTGCCGGGTAAAGCCGGCTTCTGTGAAAAGACAGAAGCACCCGACATGAAATGACACTTGGTGTACATAGGGTTAACCATGTCTTTTCATGTCGTTTGCAATCTGATTTGCACAAACAATTACATCAGTCTATGTGTACAAAATTTCACACCTGTAGGGGTTAATTAAAGGTGTAAATTCGTTGTAAAAAAACCGGACTTTTTTGCTACGAATTTACACCTTTAATTAACCCCTACAGGTGTGAAATTTTGCACACTTACACTCATGTAATTGTTTGTGCAAATCAGATATCAAACTACATGAAAAGACATGGTTAACTCTATGTAAACCAAGTGTCATTTCATGCCGGGTTCTGCATTTTCACAAAAGCCGGCAATTGAATTAGCGGATATTATACTATGTAGAAGTGTATGAACTATAAATATAAATATATATTATATGTGTCACAAATTCAATGACATGTATATATATATATATGAGGTGTAAAATTGCTGAAAAAAAATGCGTGGGCTCCCGCCCTATTTTCGCAACCAGACAGACAAAGCCAGTGAGTGGGGGCAGATAATAATAGCCCAGAGAGGGACCATTATTTTTGGCCCCCCCTAACTAACATCTGCCCCCAGACACCCCAGAAAGGGCAAATCTCTAATTAGATTTGCCCTTTCTGGCACTTTGCCCGTCTATTCCCATTGCCCTGTAGCGGTGGCGAATGGGTTAATAAGGGGTTAAAATGACCTTGCAATTGAAAGGTCACTTTAAGCCAGGTTAATAATTGAGAGCTGTCAATCAGACAACTATCAATTATTAATCCTATTGTATGAAAGAAAAATCAAACACACACACTTTAATAAAAAAGAAGTTTAATGAAATAATCACACAGTTTTTGACCATATTTTATTTACCTGCTAAAACCATTTCCTGTAATAAAAATAAAATAATAAAGCAAAATTATTCTTACCAATCCGATGTACAGTCAGGTCCCACGGTGTAATCCATCAGAAAGGGTTAATGTTTACTGCAGGGACCACAGCTAATGCTGCAGCCTCACAGTAAACCCCCAAATGAATGAGTTCCTCTCCTGGCTGACAGGAGAGGAAGTGGAAAGCTTAATTGATTGCTTTCCACTTGCACTTCAGGTCAGCCAGGGACACAATCAGTGACATCAGAGGGAACTGGTTAACAAAAATAGGGGATCCCCTCGAAAAAAAATGGCGTGGGGTCCCCCCTATTTTTGTTAACCAGCCAGATGAAGCAGACCGCTGAGGCCTGGATTTTCAGGCTGTTAAGGAGCCAAGATCCATGGACCTTGCCAGCCTGATAATACCAGGCCACAGCAGTCTGCATATCTTGGCTGATTAACAAAAATAGGGGATCCCCTCGAAAAAAAATTGGCGTGGGGTCCCCCCTATTTTTGTTAACCAGCCAGATGAAGCAGACCGCTGAGGCCTGGTTTTTCAGGCTGGCAAGGATCCAATATCCATGGACCTTGCAAGCCTGATAATACCAGGCCACAGCAGTCTGCTTAGCTTGGCTGGTTAACAAAAATAGTGGATCCCCTCGAAAAAAAAAAACGGCGTAGGGGTCCCCCTATTTTTGTTAACCAGCCAAGTAAAATGCAGACTGCTGCAGCCTGGTATTAAAAGACTGTCAAGGTCCATGGATTTTGGCCCTCAACAGCCTGATAATACCAGGCTACAGCAGCCCCACATTTGGCGCATCAAAAGATGTGCCAATTGTGGCACTTTACCCGGCTCTTCCCACTTGCCCTGTAGCGGTGGCAAGCAGGGTAATAAGGGGTTAATGTCACCGTTGATTGCACGGTGACAATAAGCCCGGTTAATAATGGAGAGGCGTCAATAAGACACCGATCCATTATTAATCCCAAAGTTATTAAATGCATAAAAAAAAGACAAAGCAAGAAAAAAGTATTTTAATGAAATAAAAGAGACAACACAGTTTTCATTTCTTTTATTGTACTCTCATTCCTGCGACGCCATCGATCTCCTGTAAAAAAAGAAAAAAAAACAAACCAACAGTATACCACCTGTCCGACGCAGTCCATAGTAACGAGTGTCCCACGACGATCCAGCTATGCTACATCGCAATGAAAGGCAGAGCCTGTCATCGCGACGCAGCACAGCTGATTACCTGCTTCCCCGGCGGTGACGTCATCGGACTGACTGCTTTACGGCCGGGATTACCAGCAGTCACTGCAGTTATCGCGAGAAACTGCATGTGACCGCCGGGGAGAAGAGGATGGCGGCCATGAAGCAGTCCAGGACGTGACCGCCGGAGATCTTCTGCCAGGTAAGTGCCGCTGACTCCTGACAGACCCGACCGACGGACACTGACAGTGACAGACCCGACCGACGGACACAGACAGTGACAGTGACAAATCCGATTCCGGTATTCGATATGACGAAAATATCGGTATTCGGAATCCAAAGGCCGATACAGCTAATATCGGCCGATATCCGATATTTGCAGTATCGTATCGCTCAACACTATTAGTAATAGATAGTGTCTTACAGTCTAACATGACAGCATGGCAAACACTCGATGTTCAGGCCAACCATTCAACTAAATGGGGTCCGGGTACTGTTCTGGTACCTGAACTTAAACTTTTCTTAACTGTTTGGCTGAACCTGCGAGACCCGTACATCCAGGGGTCCTCCCATCCCTAGTCAGGAATGCTTTTCAGGGTGGGTCATATGACATTGTTGTGTCATGGATCTGCTGCAGCCACTTATCGACTTCTTTTTGGCTCTAGTTCATCAATATTCCAGAAAGCTTTTATTTGGACTTGGCATATGGTCAGTATGTCCATGATACTTATTTATTTGTCTTATGATGCTACTGGATTTAAACAGACTTCCACAAGTATGTGTGATCATTGTTCTGTTCAGTGATAAGCTTGTGAAGACCTTATCATCGGTAATTATGTTTGCTAACGTTTTGGGTTGTTTGAGAAATATTGTCAATGGTGACCTCTTGATGACACACATGCATGCCACATTCCCACCTTGAAAGCACAATTGGTTGCTCCAGCTCCTTCTAATGATAGGTCATTTTGGTGTCAGGTAAAAGCAATTGTTTGGAAATAATTGTTTGTGAGAGGTTTCTGCTGGATTTAGGTGACACCTGGGCAATCTGCTACCTCCCGAGGTTCCAGGAGTTTTAGTTTTCATGGATCCTACTGGATTTCCTGGAATAGTTGGCAAGCTTGGCAGTTATGTGTATATCTTTACATTCAGCATGTGAATTGCTTTTGGTTGGGAAAGTAATGGGTGATGAAACATTTTGGAGGAAAAACATCTTCTGTGTGTATAACACTTGCAAATGATTTAATATTTTTCCACATTACTACATAAGATTATGAGGTGGCTAGACATTTACAATGAGAGTTGCTTTGTACAAGCGTTCCATTTCACTAGTAATTACGTAGCACAGGGAGAAATGGAACGTATGCATCTTACAGCCTGTGGGCAGATACAGTGACACAATTGCTTTCAGCATGATCACTGTGATAATGGTGTCTGTCATCATGACACTTAGGGAGGCTCAGTAGTGAAGATAGTTTGTTGCCCTCAGTTTACCTTCGTAGCTGGAGGAAAACTGCAGAACAAAACTTGAAACATTTTAGGCATTTTATTGAACAATTTGTAACCAAACTTGGAAATGAAACACTCAGTACAAAAGAAAATCCTCGTAACATGTGTTTTCTGTTATTATTGTTAGGGATCAGCTAAGTAAACCCTATTGAATTGCCCATGTATTTACATGAAGCAAAAGAAAAAAGTCTCATTTTAATGTTCAATGCAGTTTGGCATAAAAAGCTATTGTTAGATAAAGCTGATGAAAAACTAAATTCTTTTTAAGTGAGAAGGTTGGATTTTTTTCTAACCAAACCAGCTTATAAATCACTTTCAGCCTGTTGGAGAGGCTGCTAGAAATTCCCAAGCATTAATGGCAAAGTAGAAACCTTAACAGGACTTCCTTAGAGACTCCTAATAAACATCAGTAAGGGACTGTTGCAATAGCTGGAGTTATTTCCATAAAAAGCAGTATATAGGCTGTGGCTATCTATAATATCTATGTTAAGTGGGGGAGAACAATATAAAAGACTTCATTAGGAGCTTAATGGTGTCATTTTGTAATCACAGTATCACACATTGACAACAAGGAAATAGCTGTCAAATACTTACCCTGTTGAATAACATTACGCCAATGAAAACAATAAAACGCGATTTACATTCACAATCCTGACCACAGCACGTGACAGCCAGGGTCTATTCCTTTTGGAAGAGCCAACATCAACTGCACTGCCAAAGCCAAAGTATCATAGGGTAACACGAAAAGAAAATGTTTGTAAACTGTCTTACTAAGGGATAAACAAACCTCAACATGTTTAAGAATCCTGCACCAAATCATGTAATCAGACAGGGGAATGCATTGATTGTGGTCATTGTTATAGCACAGTCATAATGTTAAGACTGCTTGACCCTAATCAGGTTACCCAAAGGCAGAAAACCAGCCAATAATTATATAAATGAATAGGTACAACTCAGCCTACTAGTGCTGTGCTGATGCTTTCTAAAGGTCCATTAACGCTTCCTAGGAACACTTGATCATGATAGTAATGCAGCCTAAACAGACTACTGATAAACCGACGAATGAGCAGAGCACTAGTCCATCAGGTGTAATGATCTTGTGGTTTGCACTAAAGATCATCATTCTGAGCAGTGTATTGTCCTGTGTAAAGAAGACCTGCACTGCCAAGAACAATGGCAGCCTCTGCACACTGAATGATTTACTACAGATTCTTCCACGCACATCTGAAGGAGGGTCTACCTGTATAAATTTGCATTTACATGACTGCCAATCAGCAAATGAGTACCCAGTTGACGGTTGTTAAGTGCTGCCAGTCGGCTAGTGTACACGGACCCTTGGCCCTCCACCATTCAGGTTTACCGGTCTCCAATGACCAACAGGTGTAATGTTGACAGTAAAGCTGGACATACATATGCCATACCTGAGCACTTGGATGACACCTATCTATCCCGCCTGCCCCACATATGTATACATTTGGCTAGGCTGAATGTTGATGTGAGAAAGCAGAGAAAACCACTGCCAGACATCTCTACCAGGGAACAAAATGGTTGGCTTTTGGTTCATCCAACTTATTCTGTTGGAGAAGGGTAAGGAGGCCACCATTACTCACTAGTTATTGACCCATCCAACTGATAACAGTTGTTCTAGCCAACTTTTATCTAATCAAGGCCATTTGCCAATCATTAATTGTAAGGGTTATGTCAACACCACTGAGGTCATGGCTATTGCAATTAATAGAAAGCAACTATCACAATTCATGTCAACTGACGTCACTAAAGCTGGATAAACAAAGACTATCATGGATTCAGAGAAGCTTTGACTCAGGATCGGCAGGCCAGGCAAACATCATTTTACTATTTTATACAATTATCTGACAATTTTTTAAAATACATGTTGTTGGATATCAAGCTATTTGTGGATTTCAGACAATTCCTTTTCATTAGAAAAGTTTTTTGAAAAGTTGTCATCAGTCCTACAGCATTACCAGCCATTAAACTTAGCAGCAAGTTTCCAATTTCCTTGTAGTGCCAGAAGAGATACGCTTCATAGTCATGCTTCCCTCGGGCTACTTAATAAAGATTATAAATAAAAAATTAAGCACTAGACATTTTTCTTTTGAACACCTTTTCAGAAAATGTCAATGTATATGCATTGCAGAGTGGGATGAAACCCGGTCAGCAGGAGCGCAAAAACAGGGGCTAAATTAATAAACAATCTTCTTTTATTTTAACCACAACGCGTTTCAACAGGTAATTCTGTCTTCCTCAGGTGGCACTTGAGGAAGACAGAATTACCTGTTGAAACGCGTTGTGGCTTTAATAAAGATTGTTTATTAATTTTGCCCGTTTTTGCACTCCTGCTGACCGGGTTTCATCCAACTCTGCACCTCCCTTCCTCATCTGAGGCACCCGGCTGGAGCTGCATTACATCACCCAAAGCTGCGCTTGGCTGGCGCTCCTCTGTGACAGTCTTACCTTGTCTGAATGTATATACATTGATAGGCAAGATTTGTATTGACTTGAACTAAAGAACAATTGTTACGTGATGGACTTGAGACACATAACAGTTCATCTACTTTATGTGAGCAAGTGTAAGTAGGCTTCCGATACATACTGTGCAATATTGGAAACCATGAAATAGTGGAGATCCAAAATAACTGGGTAACAGAGTTCCTACATTTATCAATCATATGGTCAAGTTATTCAGTCATTTAATGAGTTTGTGCTGAACATAGTGCAACGGTTACATTCTACTTATCAACAAAAGAGTATAAGTACCAAAAGACACAAAAAATAAAAGTAGAAAAACATTTTACGTTTAATTAGCAACTAACAAATGGCTAGATTATGACATGTTGATTTCATTAATTAGCTCATAATTGCTCATTTTTTGCACTTACTTGATGTTATAGGAGTCACCAGAGTGTGACAGAGAAAGCCCCACCCACTCAAATGACATTATGAGGGCAGATTTGGCCACAGAGAATGAATCCAACCGGTATATGAATTTTAATTCATATAAACAACTTATTTATAAAATGACCTAAGAAACCACTTAGTTTCAGATGAAAAGTACACACTGCTAAGCCTTTTTGGAACACCACCACAAGTGGTACATTTTCTCAAAATTTTTTACATTTTTTTGTTACTACGCATAAGTTAGTCCACCTGTTTTGGATTCTTAGCTTAGTATTTCTGGCTTTTCCAAATGGTTTTCAGTTAAAATCATAATAAGTATATTCTATATATGTTTATGATAGAAAACTATAGGGTTAAGAATGAAAAAATTGTTACTCAAAAGCTTACCCTGTAATGTATTTTTCTGTCAATTAAACATACTTTTTGCTTTGTATATTTATCGATACACATTCAGACCAATGATTAATTGAAGACTCCAATATTCTTCTGTACTTGAATAAAACTTTGCCATCAAGTCTACTATTTGTATATCCCCAACAATTCTGAGAATGAGGGTCATTAAATTTATGTGCAGTAATGCTTCATTTACTGTTCCATCAACTTCTTTGGGGCTAAGACATTGAAAGAAGTAGTGGATCCACATGTGCCCTACAGCTCCATTCTCAAGAAGTGCAAGGAGCCAATTCATATATTTTTCAGAAACCTGTTATTAATGGTTTAACTCCATGTACTGGAACTACAAAGACAAAGCCTGAGCTGCTACACTGTGGATGAACCGCTGAATAGAGTTGGTGCAAATTGATTAACAGGACCCAGTATATTGGCCATGTCAATAATCTGTGGCCGCTGGACAGGAGCTCTGAGAAAGGAGTCCTATTTCCCGATGTCTGTGGCTCTTCTCTTGATTAGACATCATCATTACAGCATTACACACATGTGACATTACACAAGGCCGACTAATCACAAGAAAAAACGTGGATCCTGCTTTATTGGAGGTGGTTCTTAGGACTTTCATCCATCGGCTACAAGATAACCAACCTCACAGATGAATCGGGTCAATTCATACCAACTGGAATCAATTCGCACCAACACCAGAGGTGACCAATGTACTTCAACAAGAGTTAATGGGCTAAGCTGCAACACCAGAGACAACCATGGACAAAAGTGGCACCATATTGCTGGACAACTCTTTTAAGGGTCAGACCGATAGTCATCATAGCTATTTATTTGTGAACTTATTTTTTTAACTAATTAATATTACCGACTTTCATGGAGGTCTCACATATTGGGAAAGGTTTCAGTTACGCTACTACGGACAATTTTTTTTAAACGATCGTCTATGCTTACAAATGTTAATAAAAAAAAGAGAAGCCCTGAATTCTTTAATTTTCTAAAAAATCCTGTGATCAATAACAAGATTAAAATACCGAGAGCCACACCTCACAATTTCTAATTTTTGCCTTATAAAAATGTAGGCTATTCTCTTGCAGGATACTGTTGCCTATATTAACATGTCTAACTAATCTCTACCCTGTTTAATGAAAAATCCTTTTCACACATATTTATTCTCTGTGAAATTCAGAAGTGATGCCAGTAATGTGCTCTTGCTGGATAAGGTTCAATTTCCCCAGCTAAACACACAACAGTTCACTATTTTCAAATAATTGGGAATTGAATTTTCACACTTCAGAATGTAACAATTTGTCATTTGCAGTTTGGGAGAGCGAGTACATCCAACGGGAACATAACTGGGGTTTGGCATTTTTAGGTAATAAATAGTAAGGGAACAAAGGCCTCAGTGTTTTCACCAGATGGATTGTGGCAAAGGCTACTATACTGTAAGGAGGAGGATGTTAAACAGGCATTAGGTGCTGAGGGATCAATTACTTGATGTAGACTCTCTGTAAATCATTGAAAACCAAGCTAATTGAAATTCCATCTGCACACTTCATCTTAACTTTGTGACCATTAACTAGTCCTAGAAAGACAGGGCCTGAACTGCTACTGTGAGGATTAACTACAGAGCAATGTACTTCTATGCATTTCTGTGGATCCCACCTTAAACCTCAAAGACTGTAACTCAGACAGAGCTTTAAACTCTGAGCTATGTTTCCAATGTATGGAAAAGGAAAGTTGGCACTGACTACTCAAGCACTAAATCCGTATAAAAAAAAACATTATGGGAGAGCTGTATTGAATTATAAAGCTCGCAAGGTTTTTTTTCTTGGTCCTTTATAAAGTCATCGCTGGGGTCAACAGCAGGACATTAGCTACTTATAAAATAAGTGGAGAGTTTTCTTGTTAGAAGAATTTGACTTCATTTTCCATGGAAGATCCATAAATCCTGAAACTTATCGGAATGGTTAAACTACCATACTCACATATTGTAAAATGTGGCAATTTGTCTTACAGAGGTTTTCCAACCAAAGGCATTTATCACCTATTCAATGGTTGCTGAAACCCTCCCAGACCGCTAGTACAGAGATCCCCATTCTTCCTTCTTCAGGAAATGAATGGAGCTGCATGGTAGGCATGTTTTTTTTTTATTTAGTCATGGGTTAGGTTAGGGTTCATATATATATTGACCACCAAAATAAATAGTACATATGCTGTATAATCCAATTAAAGAGGACCTCTCACCATATTTTCCATGATGAACTGGACATAAGATGTCATAGCGGCTGCTGAGCACAATACAACTTGTTTCTTTTAATAAATTAATTACCCTCTCTTGTTGAGGAAATTTAAGCAATCAAAGGATTTGGCACCTAATGAATTAACTTTAGTTAAGTCCAAGTGTGTGTTTTCACTGCGGCCATGTACTTCTTCTCCCTCTGTTAGTTGATATCTAAAACACCCACTTGGGTTAATGAAAGTTAACGCATTAAGTTCCAAATACTTGTATTGCTAATTGCATTGGAAAGGTAAAATAAATAAAATAAATGTTTAATTCCAATCTGTAGCCATTATTATATTGTGTGTCCAGTTCAACATGAAACATTTGGTGAAATGTCCTCTTTAAGAATCTGTTAGCAGATGTGAGCACCATAATATAGGAGCAGAGGCCCTTACTACAGTAATGTGTCACTTACTAGACTGTGTTTTACTCTTTCAACGCAACCAGTTTTAACAGCAGGAGATTATCATTAGAGGACAACCGACCTCGTACATCCTAGTCCAACCATTCACTCAAGACTGATTAGCAGTGGTGTGACTGGTGTTAAACTCAGCTCAATAACTGAGCTCTGCTGGATGTGAAGCAGAGAAAACTATAACTATATTATAAGTGCTACACTAAGTAAACTAAATGATACATCACTGTAAACAGAGTCTTTATCCCTACATCAAGCTGATGTCAGATTATATAGCAGAAACCTGCTGACATATTCCTTGTAATATTTTATGTGTTCTGCCTGAATATTCATCATCCACAAAATGGAAAATATATTACCTTATCTTTTGGTTTATTCACGTAATATGCTATATTTATGTATCAATCATATAAGTATTGCAACTAGGAATATCTGGGAGAAAAATAAGGTCTAATTTTGAAGTTAACTAAAGGGTCAGGTGAAAGTTAGAATGAAATTCTCAGGCCTTTGTTTTTTTCTATGTTGCCACAGAATGACATGTCACACTATTCCTATCAATTATAATTATGTATTCTTCGGAAAGAGTTTGGTAGGTGACTAATTCTTATTATGGACATATAGCTAAATTATGACATCTTGCAAGGATAATAGAAAAAATTGGAGTCCAGCTCAACAGGACTGGATCTTCCTTTTCTTTTTCTTTTTCAAAAGAAATTATAGTGCATACAAAAGCAAATTTTCATGGTCGACATGACCCAGTCGACCCATTTCGACTGCACTAAACAGTCTAAAGGCCCCGTCACACATAACGAGATCGCTAGCGAGATCGTTGATACGTCACGGGTTTTGTGAAGCAATAACAATTTCGCTAGCGATCTCGTTATGTCTGACAGGTAGCAACGATCAGGCCCTGCTGTGAGATCGCTGATCGTTACAAAGCTTCCTGGACCATTCCTGGGTCGTTGCGCTCCCGCTGGGCAGTGTGCATCGCTGTATTTGACACCTAACCAATGACCTCGTTAGCGATTCAGAACTGAAACACGTAGGCGTGCATAAATTGGACTTTTCTGCGCCCCTCGTCCCCGATTGGTGGTTGCTACAGCATTCTCATTTCCCGCCGTGCATAAAGAAAGCAACAGAATAGCGATTCCATCCTTTGTTTCTGACCTCGTGCTGGATTGCAGATCTTAGCAGAATTCTCCGGGCTGTGTGGAGTCACAGCCGAAGAACACTACAATCCACAAACCAGAACGCTTGTCAGGAACAAAGCCCAGATGAATGGATACAGAGTCACAGCCGAAGAACGCTGCTACGATCCGAAACCAGAACGCAAACAGGAACAAAGGGACAGAACTGCTACAACATGGTTTTATTTTAAACCTGCCGCCCAATCAGAACGCAGTAGCGTCCACCAATCGGAGATGATTGGTGACACAGTACAGCCCCTATCAAGGTGTGGATCGTTGAAATAGCTGCTGTGTGAAAGCGTCCCAACGACCAACGAGATCGTTAGTTAGATCGCTGGGGCCGCCGAAATCGTTGGGAAGTTCTGCATGTTTGACAGCTCCCCAACGATCACGATACGGCTCTCCAGCGAACTCAAAATTGTGATGTAATAATGATCTCGTTAGCGATCTCGTTATGTGTGACGGGGCCTTTACTCGTGACATGAGAAAATCCAGTCCTGTTGAGCTGGACTCCAATTTTTTCTATTATCCTTGATGTGAGGCCAGGGTGAGGCCGGTGTCTGAGCCCCAGGTGGAAGAGCATAGAGCAACTGGGTGAGCTGGAATTAAGTTTTTATAATTGTTATGACATCTTGCAGCCAACACTACATGGGAAAAGTATACATATTAAATATTCTCCAGAAGGACGAAAATAATCTCTTTAGTGCCAACTTCATAAAGTAGTTAACCTGTCATCATTCATCCCTTAACCAAACCTAGTAAGAACTCAACAATATCCGTAACCAAATCTAAACCAGATTTTTTTTTACAACATCCATGTGGATATGGTTCTGGCTTTCAGGACATTGCAATTATCTACAAAAATGTAGTACAAGTAATTAAAAACCCAACAATATACAAACTGTCTGCTGCTGCTTCTCAACAAAGAGGTAATCAAAGGATAGAAAGCAGGATAGACATTGAACATTCCAGATCTTCCGAGATCTTCACTATACATTTTTATTTTTCAAAACTGGTATTTTTCCTTTTAAAAGCTTAGTGGTCTGAGAAATGTACTCTTATCCGAAGTAAGAAGATGAAAATAGGTTTCCTCTAACCTGTCTTTTAGGATAATGACACCTGCCACAATTTAAGAGGAAATCCATGGCTGAAAGGCAAGGACATTGTGAAGCAATAAGAGCAATTGAGGTAAAAGACAGATAAGACTCTTGACAGACACACAAAGAGTCTTTATTAATGGAAGCTGCCTGTTATCAATCTCTAGCATTTAACGTTTTCACATACCTGAATTAGCAATAATGTCTATTGAATGTTAACTAAAGGCTCAAACTAAACACTAAAGCCTCCCATACACTTTAGATAAGTGTCATGTTGATGATGGTTCGGCCAGCAACTATCTCGTCCGAGTCGCTCATAAATAAAAGCAAACAATATGGCAAGCACTACTGTGTTCTCTATAAGAGAGCAGCTGACAGAAATCTTCAGCAACAGTCCAAAATCATACGTGCCAGATATGTATCTCTCCCTATATCATCTCTTAGAGGCCCCCATACCTATAACTCTGTTGCCAAAACCCATCAATTTTGACAAATTGGGCTGACTTTAATCTAATGTGTATGGAGTCTTTGACCCTAAAATGTCAAAAACCAGTAAAGGCAGTGAGAGTCAATGTGAGCCAAAAGCTTTATAAACAGATTAAAAATTGTGTTAGGTGCTTAAAGGGGTTGTCCAATACTAGGACAACCACTTCTCATACCCCACACTTGGCCCCAATAAAATAAAAAAGCCTATATTCACCTCCCATGCTGGCGCCGTTCCCACGGTGTTGGCACTTGTTCTCCCTGGGGCTCCCGTGCAGTCATTGTGACACGTGAAATTGGCACCCAATCAGCACTGGCGTCACAAATTGAACATGAAGAGGAAGTCAGAAATAAACAGCAGCCCGGACTTCCTCTTTATGTTCAATTTGTCCAAAGGCGGGGACAGTGACGCCAGCGCTGATTGGTCACCGATGTCACAACAACTGCATGGGAGACCCGGAGAGAGTGAGCGCCAGCACCATGGGAGCAGCACTGGCATGGGAGGTGAGTATAAACTTTTTATACTGTCAAAGTTATACCCCACTTAAGCGTGGGGTATAACAAGGTGCTGTCCAAGAAGTGGACAACTTTTTTAATATCAGTAAGGTCTGACCAATTTTTCTTATGATTAAGGGAAAACACTTGTAGTATTAGACTATGATTCTGTCCAGGGCCGGACTGGCCATCTGGCAATTCTGGCAAATGCCAGAAGGGCCTGTCTGATTGTGAGCTGACTTGTCTGCTACGTTGTTAACAGAATCGGTGTTCTCAAGCCACCCATACTGTTAAGAGTTGTGACGGAGCACAAAGTCGCTGACTAAGTCACTTACCCTAGCAGGCCATGGGCATCAATAGAAGTATTGGTCTTGTAGTAAATCTTCCCTTCCACCATCCAGGATAATATTAGTAATATATCCCATCTGGTTCGTGAGGATGGGGACAACATGGGCCTGTGTGATTTCAAATGCCAGGTCTGAATTTCAGCCCGAGTCCATACCTGGTTCTGTCTCAAGGAGCCATCAGAGGTAACATTTTAGAGGGTCTACCCTCCACATATGCAGAATTTGTGCATGTATGTATTTTTAATTCTACGATAATCATTGTTGTGGATTAGGGTTGAGCATTCCGATACTGCAAATATCGGGTATCGGCCGATATTAGCTGTATCGGACTTCCGATTCAGAGTACCGATATTTTCGTCATATCGGATACCGGAATCGGAATTGTCACTGTCACTGTCAGTGTCCGTCGGTCGGGTCTGTCAGGAGTCAGCGGCACTTACCCGGCAGAAGATCTCCGGCGGTCACATCCCGGACTGCTTAATGGCCGCCATCCTCTTCTCCCCGGCGGTCACATGCAGTTTCTCGCGATAACTGCAGTGACTGCTGGGTAATCGCGGCCGTAAAGCAGTCCGATGACGTCACCGCCGGGGAAGCAGGTAATCAGCTGTGCTGCGCCGGGATGACAGGCTCTGCCTGTCATTCCGATGTAGCAGAGCTGGATCGTCGTGGGACTGTCGTTATGGACTGCGTCGGACAGGTGGTATACTGTTGGTTTGTTTTTTTTATTTTTTTACAGGAGATCGATGGCGTCGCAGGAATGAGAGAGTAATAAAAAAAATTAAAACTGTGTTGTCTCTTTTATTTCATTAAAAGACTTTTTTCTTGCTGTGTCTTTTTTTTACACATTTAAAAACTTTGGGATTAATAATGGATCGGTGTCTTATTGACACATCTCCATTATTAACCGGGCTTATTGTCACCGTGCAATCAACTGTGACATTAACCCCTTATTACCCCGCTTGCCACCGCTACAGGGCAAGTGGGAAGAGCCGGGTAAAGTGCCACAATTGGCACATCTTTTGATGCGCCAAATGTGGGGCTGCTGTAGCCTGGTATTATCAGGCTGTTGAGGGCCAAAATCCATGGGCCTTGACAGTCTTTTAATACCAGGCCGCAGCAGTCTGCATTTTACTTGGCTGGTTAACAAAAATAGGGGGACCCCTACGCCGTTTTTTTTTCGAGGGGATCCCCTATTTTTGTTAACCAGCCAAGCTAAGCAGACTGCTGTGGCCTGGTATTATCAGGCTTGCAAGGTCCATGGATATTGGATCCTTACCAGCCTGAAAAACCAGGCCTCAGCGGTCTGCTTCATCTGGCTGGTTAACAAAAATAGGGGGACCCCACGCCAATTTTTTTCGAGGGGATCCCCTATTTTTGTTAATCAGCCAAGATATGCAGACTGCTGTGGCCTGGTATTATCAGGCTGGCAAGGTCCATGGATCTTGGCTCCTTAACAGCCTGAAAATCCAGGCCTCAGCGGTCTGCTTCATCTGGCTGGTTAACAAAAATAGGGGGGACCCCACGCCATTTTTTTTTCGAAGGGAACCCCTATTTTTGTTAATCAGTTCCCTCTGACGTCACTGATGGTGTCCCTGGCTGACCTGAAGTGAAAGTGGAAAGCAATCAATTAAGCTTTCCACTTCCTCTCCTGTCAGCCAGGAGAGGAGCTCATTCATTTGGGGGTTTACTGTGAGGCTGCAGCATTAGCTGCGGTCCCTGCAGTAAACATTAACCCTTTCTGAAGGATTACACCGTGGGACCTGACTGTGCATCGGATTGGTAAGAATAATTTTGCTTTATTATTTTATTTTTATTACAGGAAATGGTTTTAGCAGGTAAATAAAATAAGGTCAAAAACTGTGTGATTATTTCATTAAACTTCTTTTTTATTAAAGTGTGTGTGTTTGATTTTTCTTTCATACAATAGGATTAATAATTGATAGTTGTCTAATTGACAGCTCTCAATTATTAACCTGGCTTAAAGTGACCTTTCAATTGCAAGGTCATTTTAACCCCTTATTAACCCATTCGCCACCGCTACAGGGCAATGGGAATAGACGGGCAAAGTGCCAGAAAGGGCAAATCTAATTAGAGATTTGCCCTTTCTGGGGTGTCTGGGGGCAGATGTTAGTAGCCGGGGGGGCCAAAAATAATGGTCCCTCTCTGGGCTATTATTATCTGCCCCCACTCACTGGCTTTGTCTGTCTGGTCGCGAAAATAGGGCGGGAGCCCACGCATTTTTTTTTTCAGCAATTTTACACCTCATATATATATATGTACATGTCATTGAATTTGTGACACATATATATATATATATTTATATTTATAGTTCATACACTTCTACATAGTATAATAGCCGCTAATTCAATTGCCGGCTTTTGTGAAAATGCAGAACCCGACATGAAATGACACTTGGTGTACATAGGGTTAACCATGTCTTTTCATGTCCTTTGCTATCTGATTTGCACAAACAATTACATCAGTCTATGTGTGCAAAATTTCACACCTGTAGGGGTTAATTAAAGGTGTAAATTCGTAGCAAAAAAGTCCGTTTTTTTTACAACGAATTTACACCTTTAATTAACCCCTACAGGTGTGAAATTTTGCACACATAGACTGATGTAATTGTTTGTGCAAATAAGATAGCAAAGGACATGAAAAGACATGGTTAACCCTATGTACACCAAGTGTCATTTCATGTCGGGTGCTTCTGTCTTTTCACAGATGCCGGCTTTACCCGGCAATTGAATCAGAGGATATTTTACTATGTAGAAGTGTATAAACTATACATATATGTATATATACATGTCACAATGACATGTATATATATATATATGTATTCTATGTGTGTATATTTAGTGTTTACAAGGAAAGAAAGAGGTTTTTTTAGTTGCGATATTTTGTTCCCATAGACTTACATGGGACTTCCGGTATCGGTATCGGGTATCGCCGATATTTTAGTGATATCGGCGATACCATTCCGATTCCGATACTTTTGGATATCGGAAAGTATCGCTCAACTCTATTGTGGACTTATCATTTATAATGTCCACTAAGTTATTTGTGGATTAATCCATATTCACTTGCCCTGTGGCAAAAAGATACAATTTTGGAGCCAAATTGCATTGTCTTCTGAAGGACCTTTGAACCAATTATTGTTTAGGAGACACCTGTAATAGGTACTTGGGTAGGTCAATCTCATAATGGTTACTTTTTTTAGTTTCCATAAATTAATGAAAAATAAGAATTGGCTAAGTCGAACACAGTTGAGATCTGACAATTATAACTTTAACAAAACCAAATCATATAGTTAGTTTGTCTGAAGCTTTGGCTTCAGTTTGAAAAACTAAAGATTCAACATTTGTTTGGTTGTCCAAGTCTTCTTGCAGACAAAATGGCTTGACATATGTGGATTGCAAGTTTAATTGTACTGATTGCTGGTTATCAGAAAGATTATATGGACAACACTAAAGCCCCGTCTCACATAGCGATATCGCTAGCGAGATCGCTGCTGAGTCACTAGTTTTGTGACGCAGCAGCGAGCTCACCAGCGATATCGCTGTGTGTGACATTCAGCGACGATCAGCCCCCTGCCGGGTATCGCTGATCGTCGCTGAAATGTCAGGACATTTTTTTGATCGCTGGTCTCCCGCTGACAGGCACGCATCGCTGCGTGTGACAGGCGGGAGACCAGCGATCCGCTGGTAACCAAGGTACACAGTGGGTTTCCAGGCGCGGGGCTGTGCCTAGAAACCCGCTGTATACCTTGGATACCAGCTCCCTGATGCAGGGAGCTGGTAACCAAGGTACACTGCGGTTAACTAAGCGATGTTACCCGCAGTGTCGCTGTCCCAGATCGCTGCCTGAGCTGCCTGTTTGACAGCTCACCAGCGATCATGTAGCAATACACCAGCGATCCTGACAAGTGCATATCGTTGTCGGGATCGCTGGTGTATCGCTATGTGAGACCCAGCCTTGAGGTGACCAGTATGTATCTTACAACTGCTGAATGTTCTGCAATAATAAGTCTGTACATTGCATGGCGCTTGTGATAAAAGTGATCAATTTAGCCATCCTAGCTTTAATTTCACTGATAAGATTAGATTTATCTTCTTCATTAGGAAAGCTTAGCACTTATAGAGATCAGTTAATTCCAACAAGAATATCTTTGTAATGGCAATAGGATATCTACTCCCTTTACATAAAATGAATACTGAAGCCAAAGCTTAACTCCTATTTTAGATATGAAAAAGCCAGAGTGGTAGAGACAATTTCGACCCTTTAAGATAAGAAGGCCCTTTAAAGGTTCAATATTGCCTTTTAGGACTGCTACCCCCAGTATGAGGCGCTAGAGTTACTTTCCGCTTCCTCTCTATAAGGCTATTTGCATATTTAAATTCTTAAAGGAGCACTGCTTGGCTTATAAGACTCCTTAAGCCAACATGTCACTCTCTACAAGTAGAAACTTTGCCCGTTCAATCTCCTATTCTGGAGTAGTAGGCAAAGTAGGTAATGTAATAATTAAATTTGTTTGGCTTAATATTTCTTAACATCATGATAATCACACAAACCTTATGTCAGAAAATTTAAAATAGGCAATAGATATCTAATTCTTGAGCAAAACAGACTCTATCCTTGCATCTCGAAAAACCTAGTGAACAATTGTCTTCTTACTATACAAATTGGATGTCTCATTGATCACAGTAGGGTTTTCAAAAAGAGGACCAACCATTGAAAACCATTAAAGAAGTGTCTAGCTGTTGATAATCACTTTATGGAGTACTTCTCATTAATACACAAAGGAACCAGACTTCTATAGAGACAGAACAAAACCCATACCAATACCGGTTGTGAATTCACCTTCCTTAACATTGGTCATTAAAAGTATGTGTTTTCAAGAATATGCTTTGTGCCTGCCTAAATGTTGACCATACCCTCGGTAATAGCGAAACACGTCACCACTCATCATCTGACGTTAAAGGTCTTCCTACGCGGAACGATTATCACAATTTTCTCCTGTTTTTTTTCCCAATAATTTACCAGCTTAGAACCATTGATAACAATTATTTTTTTGTTATTGATTTTTATTGTTCATGCCAGCTTAGTAGATATCATCATTGGCTGCACGTTTAGGCTAAGTTCACACGTTGCGGAATTGTCGCGGAAATTTCCGCGGCAATCCCACACTTCTCTGCCGCGGGAAATACGCATTTTTTGTATGCGTATTCCCGCCAGAAACTAGCATTTTGCAAGCGTAATTATCTTTCAGAATGCTAGCGTTTTCCTAGCGATCTGTAGCATTGCTTGGAAAACTGATTGACAGGTTGGTCACACGAGTCACACATAGTGTTTGACACGTGTGACCAACTTTTTACTATTGATGCTGCCTATGCCGCATCAATAGTGAAAAGATCTAATGTAAAAATAATAAAAAAAATAATAAATAATGATATTCTCACCTTCCGGCGTCCCCCGCAGCCTTCCCGCCTCTCAGCGACGCTTCCGTTTCCAGGAGTCCTTTGCGACAGATCCCAGATGACGTAGCATCACGCGAGACCGCTACGTCATCTGGGTGATTCTCGCAAAGGACTCCTGGGAACGGAAGCGTCGCTGAGAGGCGGGAAGGCTGCGGGGGACGCCGGAAGGTGAGAATATCATTATTTTTTATTTTAATTATTGTTTTACCAGGGATATGGTACCCAGGTCCTGGAGGAGAGTCTCCTCTCCTCCAGACCCTGGGTACCATCGTACATGAACCGGTTACATTCCGCATAGCCACATGCGGAAAGTAAGCGGTTCAATTCATTCCTATGGCGGCGATTCTGCCGAGATTACGCAAAATTAATGAACATGTTGCTATTTTTTCCGCAAAGCGTTTTTTTTCCGCGGAAAAAAACGCAACATTGGCCAAAACATGCGGAATCCATTAACATGTATAGGATGCTTAATGCTTGCGTTTTTTTCGCGTTTTTACCGTGGAAAATCGCGGAAAAGACGCGAAAAAAACCGCAAATATTCCTGAACGTGTGAACTTAGTTTTACTTGTATGCAGGACATGTTTGTCTATGAGAGTGATCACTAAGCCTTAAAGTGGTTATAAGGAAGGTAACAATTTTTTACCAATGTTTCAGAAAAAGAAAAAAAAGCAGTACCCTCCTTACTGATGACCCTACACCTCGATTCCAATGCAGTTCAGGAGCCCCACAGTTTCTACTTCCTGATCATCTCAATATTCAGGAAATGCTAGGAGAAACCAATCACACTATGGCCATAGATTGGAACAGGCATTTGTTATATATCAAGACAAGGCCAGACAGTGAAGCTTGTGTGGGACTTGGCAGAGCTCGACCTGAAACAGTGGGGAAATTGCTAAGATGACTAATTCTTCTTATTTTAACCCATTTTGCACCGTTAAAAAAATGATCTACCGGAACAAGGTCTGTAATGAGACGTTGCCGGCAGAGAATAGTTGTCCGCATGCCACCAGTGAGAATCATACAGATGGAAATTTGCTTTAGATTGTTGCCAAGAACTACTCAAACTTTTGATTATTGACCAAAAGTTTGAAAAGTTTTTTAAGCCGCCTTTAGTAACGACGGAAAGTGGGAAGATTCGTAGAATGCAGAATAACAACAGTTTATTTTCCCATTGGAATCCAATGCAGGAATATCCCTGCCAGATAATTATGGTACATTTCCCCTGACCACATTCTCATTTTCCCGATTTCACAATTGCCTTTTTAAGAAAAGTGTTTTGTTTTTCCTAATTAGAACTAAAGACATTTTTTGGCCATTAAGTTCCTCTGTGAATTGTTTTTTTTTTACCCAAGCCTCTGATGCTTAATTATTGAGCAGATCTTTTTCTTTCATTTCTGCCAAATGTAATTGTTCTCGCGATCCAGCATTTGAGGAATTATTGTAGCTCATTTAATAGATGTGGTTAAATCGGTATGTTTAGTCCTT
>JARQOD010000001.1:905956056-906166016 GCA_033576555.1 Oophaga sylvatica
TGAACTACCAGCTGTATACCAGGACTATTGTGATTTATGTGACAAGAAGAACGCTGATCAGCTTCCTCCTCACCGTCCATATGATTGTCCAATTGAATTATTGCCTGGAGCCGAGATACCTTTTGGTAAGTCTACCCCCTACGGGGCCCGAGCTAAAAAGCTTTGAAGGATTATATAGACGAAAATTTAGCCAAGGGCTTCATAACGCCCCTCTTCATCTCCCGCAGGTGCACCCATTTTCTTTGTGAAGAAGAAGATGGATCTCTGAGACCCTGCATAGACTATAGGAACTCAAAAGGTTACTATTAGAAACCGTTATCCATTGCCTTTAATCCCTGAGTTGTTGGAGAGAGGCGGCATGCCAAAATTTTCTCAAAACTGGATCTCCGTGGGGCCTATAACTTGTCCGTATTAGACCTGGGGATGAATGGAAGACTGCTTTCAGGTCACGCTATGGACACCTTGAATATCTATTATGCCTTTTGGTCTGAGTACCGTCCCAGCCACTTTCCAACACTTCGTGATGAATCTTCAGGGATCTCCTAGATACATTTGTGTGATTTATCTGGATGAATTCTAATTTTTCTAACTCTACAGAGGAACACATGGACATGTGAGAATGGTCTTAGAACGCCTAAGACAAAACCATCTCTACATCAAACTTGAAAAATGTGAATTCCCATAGGACCGAAATTCAATTTCTGGGGTATGTACTATCTAGCAAGGGATATGTATGGATGGAAGCAAGACCCAAGCCATCAAGGATTGGGCCCAAATTCTAGAAATGTGAAGGAGGTGCAGCGTTTCATCGGGTTTGCCAACTTCTATAGACGTTTCATTAAGATTTTTCTGAGTAGTGTCACCTATCACCCAACTTACCCGGAAACAGTCTAGGTTCTCCTGGACCCCCGCAAGCTCAGGAAGCATTTTCCCTTTTTAAAGGATAAATTTACCACCGCACCTATCTTAGTACATCCCAACCCCGAGTTTTCCTTCATAATAGAGGTGGATGCTTCAGACTGTGCCGTTGGAGCTATACTCCTCAGAGAACAGGTGAGAAGAATGTCTTGCATCCCGTGCCTTCTTTTCCCAGCAGCTGTCTTCGGCTGAGAGGAACTACGATGTGGGCAATAGAGAATTGTTGGCCATTATTGCCGCCTTCAAGGAATGGAAAACACCTTCTTCAGGGAGCTGCACAGCAAATATCGTCCTGACAGACCATCGTAACCTTGAATTTATCAGGTCGGCTAAGTGCCTGACTCCTCGCCAGGCTCGCGGGAATCTTTTCCAAAAACCAATTTAATTTTGTCATTTCTTATAGACCTGGATCGCGCAATGGAAAGGCTGATGCACTCTCTAGGATTCATTCAGCAGAGACACGTCCACTTACTCCTCCTAAGAATATTCTTCCTGACTCTAGATTCCTGGGAGTGATTCATAATCAAGACCTACTTAAGGACATCAAGGAAGCATACCATGCGATTCTTTGTTGGCTCAACCCCCAAGGGACGTAAGTCTTGTCTTTAAGAATGGTGTGTGGATTCAGGGACAACGTCTGTATATACCTGAAACAGTCAGATTGAGAGTATTGCAACTCATCCACCATTCAAGATAGCCGGGCAAAGGGGAATTCTAAAGACACAAGAATTTTCTTTCTCGTTTCTTTTGGTGGCCCACTTACAGGAAAGATGCCCTTAAACTATTCACTTCAGGGTGAAGTCTGTGCAAGATGCAAAACACCTCGCTCCTCACCAACTGGCTGTTGCAACCTCTTCCCACCCCGTCCCGCCCGTGGGGATCCATTTCTATGGACTTCATTGTGGAGTTACCAACCTCTCAAGGGAAGAACACCATTCTAGTGGTGGTTGACCGTCTAACAAAGGCAGCTCATTTTATCCCTTGTGTCGGCTTACCCACGCAAAACAACATCAACTTGATGATTAAGAATGTGTTTCGCTTACATGGATACCGGATGAGGTCATTTCGGATCGAGGGGTGCAATTCACTTCAAGGTTTTGGCAAAATTTCTGTGCAGCATTGAACATTAAAGTAAACCTTTCTTTCTGCTTTTCATCCCCAACTAATGGACAGACAGAACGAACCAATCAGACCCTGGAGCAGTATCTCCGCTGTTTTATCTGCCACCTACAGGATGATTGGTGGATCTACTTCCACTGGCTGAGTTCTCTTATAACAACTCTCAGAGCGCCTCCACTAAGCAGTCTCCTTTTTACTCCAATCTAGGTTATCATCCTAACATTCTTCCTCGATTTCCCATAGATACGCCCTTGCCGGCAGTGGCTGAAAGAATCACTTCTTTACAAAAGAAAATGGATCTTCTAAAGGAAAATCTAGAATTGGCTCAGGAAAGGTACAAGAAAGCAGCAGATAAATTTCGTAAACCTACACCAGCTTTCAAGGTAGGAGATTTGGTCTGGCTGTCAACCAGAAATCTTAAATTAAAGATTCCATCGTCTAAATTGGGACATAAGTACATTGGACCTTATAAGATCAATAAGATTATAAGTGCTGTTGCTTGTCTTCTTCACTGCCCAGAACTATGAGAATCCACCCTGTCTTTCATGTATCCCTACTAAAGGCTGCAACACCCAATACGTTTCCTGGACGTTCTTCTCCTTGCCCTGAACCCAGTGCTGGTCGATGGTCAGGAAGAATTTATGGTGGAAAGGATTCTAGATTCCAGGTTGTACAGAAATCAGTTGCAATATTTGATTAAATGGCAGGGCTAACCCAGTGAGGACAACTCATGGGAACCAGTCAATAATGTAAATGCTCCTCGCCTGCTCCGCCAGTTTCATCAGAGGTACCCTGACAAGCCTGGTCCTGAGGTCATCCGGAGGTTGTCCCTAAGGGGGGAGTAATGTAAGGTTCTTTGTCTCTGTTGACATGTTCCTTGAAACTCATTTTTTCCGTCGGCCATTTTGCTTTCTGTCTTTCTGCAGCTCTTGCCCTCAGTTAATATGGAGTTTCCAGTTTTCATGTTCCCCCGCCCTGATCTTCCCTCTTGCTTCTTAAGCAGCCTCAGCTGAACAACCAGTGCTCCTGAATCAGCCTCAGTCAGTCTGTGACCTGACTCCTGCTAACCTTGGACTTGTACTCCAGCTATTCCCTACTGAGGAACCTTGGAATACTTTTGGACTCTGGAAACCTGCTGTTTGGTGAATCCATGTTTGCAGAGGAATTACGGTACAGAGAAGAGATCCTGAACCTGCTTTGGAGATTTATTGTAGTGCTTGAAGTTACTCTGCCTGCTGTGTCTCCTGTCGCTGTTCCTGCAAACTGTGTGAACTTTTCAGCATGCTTGTATAAGCAATACAAGTCATTTCATATCAACCTGTGTCTCCTGTGTTTTCCTCGCACCCAAGCACAAGACGCTATAGGAACTGTACACTATACATGACAAGATTCAGGAGCCAATGTTTAGTGTCTGCTGGGTCTGGGAAAGCCGTGTCTGCTGTGACTGTGGATATCAGATGTCCGTTTAATACCTTATGTGATGACAGTGGTTGTGACTTCTCACAACCATTCCAGTGAGCGCATTCCCTTAAAATTTTACTCTGGAGTGTTACCACAGGTAAACACTATTGTTTTTTTTGTGTTTTTTTGTTTTCCTTTCCTCTTCTCCTTCCAGCACTTCTGCCTTAAAAGATCTGGAAGATGGAGGCCCGCATAAAGGAACTTTGCGGAGTGACTGATACAATCCTTTCAGATGTACAGACTTTAAAAACCCGTTTTGCAAGCCTACAGGACCTCACTAATCATAATTTGCAAGTGTTTGGACAGACTACCCAGGAATTGCGAGCCAGGATTGAGGCTCTAGAGGAACGAGCCCAGGCTCCTGCCATAACCTCGAGTTCTGGGATCCCCAAATTACCTCCTTTTCGTTTTGGCGGTGAACGTGAGAAATTCAGGGGATTTATTAATCAATGCAATTTATTTTTCTCTGCACATGCTTCACAATTTCCCACTGAACGATCCAAAGTGCTTACTATAATCATGTTGCTTACCAATAAGGCTTTGATGTGGGCAAACCCTCTGATTCAGACTGAGGATGATTGTTTGAATCACCTTGATGCTTTTATTTCAGCCATGGGGCAGGTGTTTGATGACCCCAATCGAGGTGCAACAGCTGAAGCAGCCATGTTAACTTTGCGCCAAGGTAAGCGTTCAGTAGCCGAATATGCCCTGGATTTCAGGAGATGGGCTCTTGATACCACTTGGGACACTTCCGCTAAAAAATCTATTTTTCGGAAAGGGTTGTCTCCACTGATTAAGGATGAACTTGCTCGTGCCGACCCTCCCACTGCGTTAGGTGACTTTATTAACTATTGTATCCGTATTGATGCTCGTCTGACTGAACGCAGACAAGAGAGATGGTTCGAAAATAATCGCACTAACCTTTTACTACCTCCCTCCTCAGCTAAGGAACCTTTGAGTAGGATCACAAGGGAACCAGAACCTGAACCCATGCAGGTGGACTCTTTACAAAGACGGTTAGTGATGCACGCAAAGAACATCGTATAAAGGAAAATCTATGTTTCTACTGTGGTAAGTCAGGGCACTTCATTATAAACTGCCCCAGCCGTTCTCGTAAGACTACTGCAGCAGTCATTCACTGTGAGTGTTGCGAGAGGAGCTCTGTCAGGTCCGAGCCTCAGGCTCCAGAGAGATCTGCTGCAAGAGATCTTGATTTCTCGGACTTAAACTCTGTTAGTTCTGGGGACGATGACGGTAAAACGCTGCAATTTTTCAAGTTTCCTCAGCGGTGTCCCAGCTGAGTTGTAAAAGAAACAGTTCTCATTGCTTCCTTTCCATCAAACTCTGGGTTGACTCAGTCTGGGTGTCTAGCTCTGCTATGATCGACTCAGGAGCAAGTGGAAATTTTATGGATATCTCCTTTGCTCTGAAACAGGGGATACGTTCAGTGAAGAAGGCTACTCCAGTACAGATGGAGACTGTGGATGGCTCTCTACTGACTTCTGGACCAGTGGATCAAGAAACAGAGCCTTTGAGGGTCCTTATGGGTAAAGACCATCAGGAGAAAATGTCTTTTTTGCTTATCTCTTCTCCCCACTTTCCCATTATTCTAGGGCTACCATGGCTGCAGGCGCAGAATCCTACGATTAACTGGAGACCAAGGAATTACACTTTCCGGAGAAACAGATGAGTCAAGGAGTTTCAGCTTGCTCTGTTCCTAAAGGAACCATGTCAGTCCCTGAACTACCAGCTGTATACCAGGACTATGTGGATTTATGTGACAAGAAGAACGCTGATCAGCTTCCTCCTCACCGTCCATATGATTGTCCAATTGAATTATTGCCTGGAGCCGAGATACCTTTTGGTAAGATCTACCCCCTAGCGGGGCCCGAGCTAAAAGCTTTGAAGGATTATATAGACGAAAATTTAGCCAAGGGCTTCATACGCCCCTCTCATCTCCCGCAGGTGCACCCATCTTCTTTGTGAAGAAGAAAGATGGATCTCTGAGACCCTGCATAGACTATAGGGAACTCAATAAGGTTATTATTAGAAACCGTTATCCATTGCCTTTAATCCCTGAGTTGTTGGAGAGAGTGCGGCATGCCAAAATTTTCTCTAAACTGGATCTCCGTGGGGCCTATAACTTGGTCCGTATTAGACCTGGGGATGAATGGAAGACTGCTTTCAGGTCACGCTATGGACACTTTGAATATCTAGTTATGCCTTTTGGTCTGAGTACCGTCCCAGCCACTTTCCAACACTTCGTGAATGATATCTTCAGGGATCTCCTAGATACATTTGTGGTGATTTATCTGGATGATATTCTAATTTTTTCTAACTCCACAGAGGAACATCATGGACATGTGAGAATGGTCTTAGAACGCCTAAGACAAAACCATCTCTACATCAAACTTGAAAAATGTGAATTCCATAGGACCGAAATTCAATTTCTGGGGTATGTACTATCTACGCAAGGGATTAGTATGGATGGAAGCAAGACCCAAGCCATCAAGGATTGGCCAATTCCTAGAAATGTGAAGGAGGTGCAGCGTTTCATCGGGTTTGCCAACTTCTATAGACGTTTCATTAAGAATTTTTTCTGAGGTAGTGTCACCTATCACCCAACTTACCCGGAAACAGTCTAGGTTCTCCTGGACCCCGCAAGCTCAGGAAGCATTTTCCTGTTTAAAGGATAAATTTACCACCGCACCTATCTTAGTACATCCCAACCCCGAGCTTGCCTTCATAATAGAGGTGGATGCTTCAGACTGTGCCGTTGGAGCTATACTCTCTCAGAGAACAGGTGAGAAGAATGTCTTGCATCCCTGTGCCTTCTTTTCCCAGCAGCTGTCTTCGGCTGAGAGGAACTACGATGTGGGCAATAGAGAATTGTTGGCCATTATTGCCGCCTTCAAGGAATGGAGACACCTTCTTCAGGGAGCTGCACAGCAAATAGTCGTCCTGACAGACCATCGTAACCTTGAATTTATCAGGTCGGCTAAGTGCCTGACTCCTCGCCAGGCTCGCTGGAATCTTTTCCTAAACCAATTTAATTTTGTCATTTCTTATAGACCAGGATCGCGCAATGGAAGGGCTGATGCACTCTCTAGGATTCATTCAGCAGAGACACGTCCACTTACTCCTCCTAAGACTATTCTTCCTGACTCTAGATTCCTGGGAGTGATTCATAATCAAGACCTACTTAAGGACATCAAGGAAGCATACCATGCGGATTCTTTGTTGGCTCAACCCCCAAGGGACGTAAGTCTTGTCTTTAAGAATGGTGTGTGGATTCAGGGACAACGTCTGTATATACCTGAAACAGTCAGATTGAGAGTATTGCAACTCATCCACGATTCCAAGATAGCCGGGCATAGGGGAATTCTAAAGACACAAGAATTTCTTTCTCGTTTCTTTTGGTGGCCCACTTACAGGAAAGATGTCTTAAACTATGTCACTTCATGTGAAGTCTGTGCAAGATGCAAAACACCTCGCTCCTCACCAACTGGTCTGTTGCAACCTCTTCCCACCCCGTCCCACCCGTGGGGATCCATTTCTATGGACTTCATTGTGGAGTTACCAACCTCTCAAGGGAAGAACACCATTCTAGTGGTGGTTGACCGTCTAACAAAGGCAGCTCATTTTATCCCTTGTGTCGGCTTACCCACTGCAAAACAGACATCAGACTTGATGATTAAGAATGTGTTTCGCTTACATGGAGTACCGGATGAGGTCATTTCGGATCGAGGGGTGCAATTCACTTCAAGGTTTTGGCAAAATTTCTGTGCAGCATTGGACATTAAAGTAAACCTTTCTTCTGCTTTTCATCCCCAGACTAATGGACAGACAGAACGAACCAATCAGACCCTGGAGCAGTATCTCCGCTGTTTTATCTGCCACCTACAGGATGATTGGGTGGATCTACTTCCACTGGCTGAGTTCTCTTATAACAACTCTCAGAGCGCCTCCACTAAGCAGTCTCCTTTTTACTCCAATCTAGGTTATCATCCTAACATTCTTCCTCGATTTCCCATAGATACGCCCTTGCCGGCAGTGGCTGAAAGAATCACTTCTTTACAAAAGAATATGGATCTTCTAAAGGAAAATCTAGAATTGGCTCAGGAAAGGTACAAGAAAGCAGCAGATAAATTTCGTAAACCTACACCAGCTTTCAAGGTAGGAGATTTGGTCTGGCTGTCAACCAGAAATCTTAAATTAAAGATTCCATCGTCTAAATTGGGACATAAGTACATTGGACCTTATAAGATCAATAAGATTATAAGTGCTGTTGCTTGTCGTCTTCAACTGCCCAGAACTATGAGAATCCACCCTGTCTTTCATGTATCCCTACTAAAGCTGCAACACCCAATACGTTTCCTGGACGTTCTTCTCCTTGCCCTGACCCAGTGCTGGTCGATGGTCAGGAAGAATTTATGGTGGAAAGGATTCTAGATTCCAGGTTGTACAGAAATCAGTTGCAATATTTGATTAAATGGCAGGGCTACCCAGTGGAGGACAACTCATGGGAACCAGTCAATAATGTAAATGCTCCTCGCCTGCTCCGCCAGTTTCATCAGAGGTACCCTGACAAGCCTGGTCTGAGGTCATCCGGAGGTTACCCTAAGGGGGGAGTAATGTAAGGTTCTTTGTCTCTGTTGACATGTTCCTTGAAACTCAGTTTTCCGTCGGCCATTTTGCTTTCTGTCTTTCTGCAGCTCTTGCCCTCAGTTAATATGGAGTTTCCAGTTTTCATGTTCCCGCCCTGATTCTTCCCTCTTGCTTCTTAAGCAGCCTCAGCTGAACAATCAGTGCTCCTGAATCAAGCCTCAGTCAGTCTGTGACCTGACTCCTGCTAACCTTGGACTTGTACTCCAGCTATTCCCTACTGAGGAACCTTGGAATACTTTTGGACTCTGGAAACCTGCTGTTTGGTGAATCCATGTTTGCAGAGGAATTACGGTACAGAGAAGAGATCCTGAACCTGCTTTGGAGATTTATTGTAGTGCTTGAAGTTACTCTGGCCTGCTGTGTCTCCTGTCGCTGTTCCTGCAAACTGTGTGAACTTTTCAGCATGCTTGTATGAAGCAATACAAGTCATTTCATATCAACCTGTGTCTCCTGTGTTTTCCTCGCACCCAAGCACAAGACGCTATAGGAACTGTACACTATACATGACATATATATTTAACAAAAAAGTGTGAAACAACTGAAAATATGTCTTATATTCTAGGTTCTTCAAAGTAGCCACCTTTTGCTTTGATTACTGCTTTGTACACTCTTGGCATTCTCTTGATGAGCTTCAAGAGGTAGTCACCGGAATGGTTTTCACTTCACAGGTGTGCCCTGTCAGGTTTAATTAGTGTGATTTCTTTCCTTATAAATTGGGTTGAGACCATCAGTTGTGTTATGCAGAAGTCTGGTGGATACACAGCTGATAGTCCTACTGAATAGACTGTTAGAATGTGTATTATGGCAAGAAAAAAGCAGCTAACTAAAGAAAAACGAATGGCCCTCATTACTTTAAGAAATGAAGGTCAGTCAGTTCGAAAAATTGGGAAAACTTTAATAGTGTCCCCAAGTGCAGTTGCAAAAACCATCAAGCGCTACAAAGAAACTGGCTCACATGAGGACCGCCCCAGGAAAAGAAGACCAAGAGTCACCCCTGCTTCTGAGGATAAGTTTATTCGAATCACCAGTCTCAGAAATCGCAGGTTAACAGCAGCTCAGATTGGAGACCAGGTCAATGCCACACAGAGTTCTAGCAGCAGACACATCTCTACAACAACTGTTAAGAGGAGACTTTGTGCAGCAGGCCTTCAAGGTAAAATAGCTGCTAGGAAACCACTGCTAACAACAGGCAACAAGCAGAAGAGACTTGTTTGGGCTAAAGAACACAAGGAAAGGACATTAGACCAGTGGAAATCTGTGCTTTGGTCTGATGAGTCCAAATTTGAGATCTTTGGTTCCAACCACTGTGTCTTTGTGCGACGCAGAAAAGGTGAACGGATGGACTCTACATGCCTGGTTCCCACGTGAAGCATGGAGGAGGAGGTGTGATGGTGTGGGGGTGCTTTGCTGGTGACACTGTTGGGGATTTATTCAAAATTGAAGGCATACTGAACCAGCATGGCTACCACAGCATCTTGCAGCGGCATGCTATTCCATCCGGTTTGCGTTTAGTTGGACCATCATTTATTTTTCAACAGGACAATGACCCCAAACACCCCTCCAGACTGTGTAAGGGCTATTTGACCAAGAAAGAAAGTGATGGGGTGCTACGCCAGATGACCTGGCCTCCACTGTCACCAGACCTGAACCCAATCGAGATGGTTTGGGGTGAGCTGGACCGCAGAATGAAGGCAAAAGGGCCAACAAGTGCTAAGCATCTCTGGGAACTCCTTCAAGATTGTTGGAAGACTATTTCCGGTGACTACCTCTTGAAGCTCATCAAGAGAATGCCAAGAGTGTGCAAAGCAGTCATCAAAGCAAAAGGTGGCTACTTTGAAGAACCTAGAATATAAGACATATTTTCAGTTGTTTCACACTTTTTTAAGTATATAATTCCACATGTGTTAATTCATAGTTTTGATGCCTTCAGTGTGAATGTACAATTTCCATAGTTATGAAAACACAGAAAAATCTTTGAATGAGAAGGTGTGTCCAAACTGTTGGTCTGTACTGTAAAATATTATTGGAGTATGACGAAAACTACCATATAAACTATATGAAACTATATGACTGATAATGCAACATTAGGCAGGATAATGGAGAAAAGAGGAAAGGGAAAAAATGGAAGAAAAAAGGGGGGAGGAGGTGAACTTGGAAACGGTAGGACAAAGGGGAAATTAGGGATAAAACAAGGGGACAGAACCAAATAGTCCACTGAGAGTGGCGACACGGTAAATGTCAACAATCTTAAAAGCTTTCTACTAGACAAATCCACTGGCTATAGATCCATATCAATCAGTTGTAAAGGACTCTGCATGTGGAGAAAAACCTGAATTCCATAATGCCCATTTAGATTTATACTTTGTAAGGGAGTTGTTGTTCAATGTAAAAACTAATTTGAAGATGTTATGGGATGCCAATCTGTCCATTAGCATATTGAGACTGGGAATGAGCTCAGATTTTCACCTGGCACCTATTAGCATTTTGGCAACTGAGAAAATATGAAAGAAGATTCATTTAATATCTTGAGGAAGAGAGTCTGAGTCGAGGGACAAAAGAGAGAGTTGAGGAGACATAATTAAGACACTATCCGGTAATTTTTGTGTAGTATTGTAATACAGTAGCATCCTGAAATACAGATTGTGCAGCCCTTTCAGGATATGTAACTTTGGGAATTATGGGTGGGAAAGGGGTGACTATTCATTTGCAATTTATATACTTGACTTGCCAAAGTACAACAGATTTGCCTGGGGCTTACAGGAACACACCGGGCCACGTAGAGAAATAAAAGTTACATATCACGAAACAGTTGCCCAATCCTTATTTCAGAATACTATTAGGATACTACGGGTAAAGGGTTGTATGGAATCATATTATATTTTATGTTTTCCTGGGCAAATTTTGTTTTGGATTGTGCCAGCTTGTAAACTAAAAAAAAATAGAAGCATCTTTCATAAGTCATAAGGGGTACAATACAAAAGTAGAGACACAAGAGACCCCTTATCCAAAGACCTGCATATGTGATGTTTGTTACTAAAAATTAAACAGTGAAACAGAGCAAGGTCCTGAGCGCACATATGTTATGATACTCGGTCTCCTTCACTTTCCTTATAATGTCTTTGTAAGACAACTATCATACTCTTTAGACAAGGTCATGGAAATAAATGACTTGTCTCTGTTGTATATAATTTCTCAATTCTCATCCTAATGACCACAGGACCACATGACAAGCAAGGACAGGTTGACCTAACTTCAAACAGAAACATTTCCTACACACACGGCTGTGTTTCTATAGACTTGTATTGTATTCTAAACCCTAGAAAATGTTCCGTTACGCAAAATGTAATATTTGTGATGTATCAGTTAGAGGTTAAGTCTTATTTTTTTTCAATAGCAGAAATATTTCCGAGTTTCCTAATTGTGGCAGCCAGTTTTCTAAAAGTAACCAAAGGAAATGCAATCATAATAATTATTACTTTCAGAAAGTATTATCATTAAAGTTGTCTTATGCAAGTGCCACAGAGGTCAAAATGCAAGGGCCACAGAAATCAGTAATCTCTCTTTGCAAACTGGTTTGACCAAAGTAAGCCAAGGTCAACACTTTCCCTGCAGTGACCGGTGGTGGAAAACTGTTACATGGGCATACATTCCTATGAATGGTTGTTATTGTAATATAAGGAATGATTAAAGGGTTTGTCCACTACTTGGAAAACCATTTCTAAATCACGATAGTTTCCCCTTGTAAAATAAGAGCAGTTATACTCACTTTCAGTGCGGGCGCTATTCTAGTGGTGTCAGCACCTGCCCTCCCAAGACTTGTGTGACATTGTTATGTCACATGAACTCTGTAGCCAATCAGCGGACAATTACCTTTAACTACCAGGTGTCAGTTTTGAGGACAGCAGCCGCTGATTTCCAGTAGGGCTTGCATGACATAACAATATCACATGGGCCCCTGAGAGCAGGCAACAACATTCATTTTGCGCGTGCAAAAGAAGTGAGTATAGATATTGATATTTTAACATGTTTGACATATAGTTATTGACAAGGGCTGTCCCAGTTGTGGACTCCTTCTGCCCACAGCCTATTTTACTTTCCTGACTAGGCCAAATTTTACACTATGTGGTAATAACTATGGAAAGCTTTAATGTATCCTAGTGATTCTGAAATTGTACTTCCTGTTAGTGGTAAATTTAGCCTGATAGTTTTTGCATTTATTTGTGAAAATATCAATAATGGCAAAAATTTTGAAAATTTGGCAATTTTCAAATTTTAATTTTGATGCCCTTAAACTAGATACTTACATCACACAAAATAGCTAATAAATAACATGTACCACATATCTACTTTACATCAACGTTATTTGTTAAACAAAATGTTATTATTATAAGGAGGTTAGAAGGGTTAAAATTGATAAGCAATTTCTAATTTTTTCCAACAAAATTTGCAAAACCACGTTTTGTAGGGACCACATCATATTTGAAGTTACTTTGAGGGGCTATATGACAGAAAATACCCAAAAATTACACCATTTTAAAAACTGCAACCCTTGAAAGTGCTCAAAGCCACATTCAATGAGTTTATCAACCCTGCAGGTGCTTCACAGAATTAAAGATATATGGAAGGAAAAAAAAATACATTTTAGTTTTTCCTTCAAAAATGTTGATTTAGCCCCAAATTTTCCTTTTTCACAAGGGTAGCAGGAGGAAATGGACCATACAATTTGTTTTTCAATTTCTCCTGAGTATGCTGATACCCTATATATGGTGGAAAACTATTGTTTGGGCGCATTACAGGGCTTCTGAATGGAATGAGTGCCATTTGACTTTTGAAGTGCAAAGTTGGCTGGAATAGTTGGCGGACACCATATGGCATTTGCAAAGCCCCTGATGTGCCTAAGCAATGGAAACCTACCACAGGTGACCCCATTATGGAAACTACACCAATCATGGAACTTATCTAGTGGTTTGGTGAGCACCTTGAACCCACAGGTGCTTCACAGAATTTTATAATGTTGAGCTGCAAATATTAAAAAAAAAAATTCTTTTCCAACAAAAATGTTGGTTTTGCCCCAAATTTTGCATTTTCTCAAGGTTACAGGAAAAAGAGGACCATACAATTTGTTGTTCAATTTCTCCTGAAAACGCAGATATGCCAGAAGTGAGGGAAAACTACTGTTTAGGCACACGGCAGAACTCAGAAAGGAAGGGGTTCCAACTGAATTCTAGAGCTCAATTTTGGCTGGAATAGATTGTGGATGCCATGTGACATTTTAAGAGCCTTTGACATGCCAAAACAGCATAAACATCCACAAGTGACCCTATTTTGGAAACTACACCTAATGAGGAATTCATCTAGGGGTGTAGTGAGCATTTTTAACCTTCAGGTGATTCACAGAATTGTATAACATTAGCAATATTAGACTGAGTCAATGTACATGTGACGGACACTATAACAGACTTACCACCTGAGACTGTATGAGTGTCTGGGGACGTGCTGGAAAAGCCGGGAACTCATGCTGTGACGTGAGATGATGTTGTGAGCACGCCTGCAGGTGAACAGGACCTGCAGTACATGACCACTGTGGGAGTGGTTGAAGGCGGGGCTAGGTCCTGAACTCCTAGGGATGATGACAGGATCCGGGAAAGCCAAGAGAAGTGTCAGGCGAGCTGAGGCAGACCAGAGGACAGCACGGTAGCCAAGGGGAGAGACAAATAGCATTGTAAGAGACAAGCCGTGGTCAGAAGCCAGAGAGAGACACGAGGTACCAGTACATTATGTCCTGCTCATACTTATGGAGCCATGGACCACATAAATTAAAAGGGCTCTCATCAATTAAGAAATGGCAAATATTTGGACGCTAAATGTGGTTTAGGCACACTGTGGGGCTCAGAAGAGAGAAGGGAAATTGGGAGTGCAGAATTTCCTGAATTTCTTTTGGGGGGAGTCATTTCTTTTTTCCAGAGCTTTTCTAGTACCAGTAACGTGGAAGCTCCCTATATTTCCATTGACAGATGGCGGACCTGAGTGGTGACTTTCTTTTTTTGTGGATTGAGTTGAAGTATTTAATTGGGAACATTTTATATAACATTTGGGATCACATTTATCCTGCGCTCAGCACTTACAATGGGGTTTTCATCTAAATCTCTGAATGACATGATTCAGATGAAATTCCCGATGGATCCAATCAGTATAATGAGACAGCAGAGTTACTCTGGACTCCTTCTGGTCTCTGTTCAGCAGTGTCCTTCTTTTCAGAGGTGCACAAAACTGTGTCTGACCTCACTTTTATGCACACCTAAAAAGATGGACACAGCCAGATCATAGGCCAGTGTCTTCAGTGTCTCCATCTGTCTCATTATAGGGAATTTTCCACTGGGGGTACTTTCATAATCATTTATTTCAGAGATTTACATGGAAACCCCAGTGTAAGGGTCAGGAACCCTTTTCCTTCTATGACGTATGGGTATGTCAAAAATCATGAAGGAGATAAGTCCACCAGAATTAGAATCACTCTCAAGGGGAGTCCTCTCCATTTTATCTCATAGAAACAGATCCCAGGCATGAGACAACCCCCTTAACTTTTCAGATATTTGACCATTTCGTAGAGTAACAACTTTTTTTTATTTAATAATCCTCCAGTAATTGCAATTTTTTTTTATGTTTTAACTTATTGTTGTTCCTTCTCTCCCAAACAAAAAGCTGCGGTGCCTTTTCAATGCCCAGTTCATGCTCTTTTAGGACAGTTGCTCTGCACACAATATTCAAATGATTAGAAACTTGGGCTTTCACTGTCTGAGCCTCCCTGCTCATCGCCCCCTAACACAGAAGAATATCTGTGCACAGACTCTTTGAATGAAGAATGCTGATTATTGACTAGCAGTAGTTGAAAGGAGCATGAACAAGGTTGTCAGGACTCTGAACATTTTTTGATTACTTTTTGTGCATTACTGCCCTTTTCCAAGATGGCGTCTTTGGTCTCATGTGCACTGTGTCTTCCTGCTATATAACTCCACCCCAGCCTTTAGTCTGTGCTAGAGTATTCTGTCTTGCATCCAGCTTCTGCCTTGCATCCAGTTTCTGACCTCTGGTGGCTCCCTGGCGTTGTACCTGCTCCTGTGAACCTGTTGGTGATCCTGCTACTCTGCTCTGAGTTCCTGCTGCATACACCGGTTTCCAGTAATCCTCCTTCATCTGGCTGCTGGTGTTTACTTCCTTCTGCATTTGCTGGACATGTAAGCTGTTGCAGCTCTGCTCTGCTTAAACCTGAGACTATTACCCAGGCCTCCCTGGTTGAGCTAAGTTATTATTTGAACTGCCTTATAAGCATATCTACCTGTGCTTGGACTAAGCAAGGACTTATTCGTGTCAAGAATCCTCAAGTATATTTGTTGTTATGAATGTGCTAGAGATGGTTTCTGAGCAGAGGCTCCCTCTGGTGGTTACAGATAGTACTGAACCTTTCACCGAGGAATGGCAATCTGGGTTCACTGACTGGTCTGATATAAGGGAGGTTCCCTCCCATGATGGTTGCCGGTGATCAATTGTTCTTGCCTCAATTGTGGTTCCTGGTTCATTTGGAAGTTTGCTGGAGTCTTGCCTGCATCTCCTGCTTTCAAATAAGATATTTTTTGCTTTTCTTTTGTGCTTGCTTTTTGCATTGTTTTCTGCACTTTTGTGGAGGTCAGCCAGGTCCCCTCCTGGGGCCTGAGCTCCTCACAGTTTATCTGCAGCCACTGTTATTTGCTCTTTTGCTTTTCCTGTTTTGTCAGCGGCTGCAGCTTGGTTTTGTTCACACTTTGATCTGATTTAGCGGGTGGCGAGATCGTGTGATCTCAGTATTTTTGTAATCAGAATTGTTGGATTTTTGTAGGGTTTTCTGGGTTGCAGAAAGTAATCTCTCCTTTCCTATCCTATTTAGTCAGCTTGTGGTCCCAGCGTTTGCTCAATCTATTTTCTGCCTATGTTTGTGTTTTCATCTTGTCTAACCGCCATTATATGTTTGGGGGCTTCCTATTTTCTTTGGGGATCTGCTTTCATCTTTCTGCCTTTAGGTGTAGTTATCTCTCAGGCTGTGACGAGGCGACTAGGATCAACGTAGGAACGCTCCACGGCTACCTCTTGTTGTGTCGTTAGTTTAGGAATCTGCAACCCATCAGTTACCAACATCCCAGTTGTTCTGCTGCCCTACTGTTGTTCCTGTCCTCCTCAGCTACCGAAACACAACAGTACCACCGGCAAAAACTGAAAATTATAAGGTACTCACAGAAGGGAAAAATAGTGTGGAAAGAAAAAAGTTGTTAGAGTTGTCAGAGATTTTTTTTCTTTCTGTCTGTTGCATTTTTTCCCTCTTTTTCTCTGGGTACTGAGGAGGATTTTTTTTTTCTTCAATGGAGTTTGCACAGTTTGGGGGGCTTACTATTTTCTTTGGGGATCTGCTCCGGGGCAGATAGCTTTCATCTTTCTGCCTTTAGGTGTAGTTATCTCTCAGGCTGTGACGAGGCATCTAGGATCAACGTAGGAACACTCCACGGCTACCTCTAGTTGTGTGGTTAGTTCAGGTTACTGCAATCCATTAGGTTCCAGCCTCTCTGGTGTATTACCGCTTTTGCTATTTATTGCCATTTCTCCTCAGTTACCGAAACAGTATAACCGGCCAAAACTGAAAATTATATGGTACTCAACACAAGGGAAAAATAGTAAAAAAGGAAAAAAAAAAAAGGGAGTTGTCAGAATTTTTTTTTTCTGTTTGTTGCATTTTTTCCCTCTTTTTCTCTGGGTGCTGAGGAGGAATTTTTTTTTTCTCTCAGTGGAGTTTGCACAGTTGTCTGGCCGTGTGGATCAGCTTGCCACTGAGGTTCGGAGTATTGCTACCTCTCTTGCTAGGTTGCCGGTTGTGGAACCTAGGATTCCCATGCCAGATTTGTTTTTGGGGGATTGGGCTAAATTTCTGAATTTCAAAAATAACTGTAAGTTGTTTTTTGCCTTAAAACCTAAGTCCTCAGGTAACGCAGCACAGCAGGTTCAAATTGTCATCTCTCTCCTGCGCAGCGATCCTCAGGATTGGGGTTTTTCCCTGACACCTGGGGATCCTGTTTTGAATGATATTGATGCATTTTTTATTGTACGATGAACCTAATGTCACTGATCAAGCTGAAAAAACCTTGTTGGCATTAAATCAGGGTCTTGAAGACGCTGAGTTGTACTGTCAGAAATTCCGAAAGTGGGCAGTCCCGACCAAATGGAATGATGATGCTTTGGCAGCCCTTTTTCGGAAGGGGCTGTCAGAGAATGTAAAGGATGTTATGGTGGGATTCCCTGCTCCCTCTGGTCTCAATGATTCTATGTCATTGGCTATTCAAATTGACAGACGTTTGCGTGAGCGCAGAGGTATGCGTGAGATAGTGTTGCCTTGTGAGCCAGCTTCTGAGCCCATGCAGTGTGATAGAGTGACTTCTGGGGCACAGCGTCATGAGTTTCGAAAGCGCAATGGGTTATGTTTCTACTGTGGTGATGCCTCTCATGCTATTTCAGTCTGCCCTAAGCGGGGAAGACGTTTTGCACGCTCAGTTGTCTTGGGTAGTGTTCAGACTAAATTTCTGTTGACTGTTACCCTGATTTGCTCCCTGTCCACATTTTCTGCTCAGGCTTTTGTTGATTCAGGAGCAGCTATTAACCTGATGGATTTTGACTTTGCCAAACGTTGTGGGTTTCCCATGATACCCCTGCGGAAGTCTATTCCCCTACTGGACATTGATTCTACCCCTTTGGCAGAGAATAAACCCCAGTTTTCTACTCAGGTGATAATGAGGGTTGAACCAGATCATCAGGAGAGTTGCAAATTTCTGGTGCTGTATAATCTGCATGACATTATTGTACTAGGTTTCCCATGGTTACAGTCTCATAATCCTGTTTTGGATTGAAAATCTGTGTCTGTGACCAGTTGGGGCTGCCAATGTGTTAATGCCGACACTCCTGTTTTTTCTGCCTCTCCCAAGTCTCAGGATGTTCCTGACTTTTTGACTGATTTTTCGGATGTATTTAGTGAAAGTAAATGTGCATCTTTGCCCCCTCACAGGAGCTAGGATTGCGCTATTGAATTAGTGCCTGGTGGTAAATTTCCTAAAGGTCGCCTTTTTAACTTGTCTGTACCTGAACACGATGCTATGCGATCTTATATCAAGGAGTCATTGGAGAAGGGTCATATCAGACCATCCTCTTCACCCTTGGGTGCCGGTTTTTTCTTTGTGGCCAAAAAGCATGGTTCATTGAGGCCGTGTATTGATTATCGTCTCTTGAATAAGATCACTGTGAAGTATCAATATCCGTTACCCTTGATTTCTGACCTGTTTTCCAGGATGAAAAGTGCTAGTTGGCTTACCAAGCTTGACCTCAGGGGGGCGTATAACCTTATTCGCATTAAGCACGGGGATGAATGGAAGATGGCGTTTAATACCCCAGAGGGGCATTTTGAGTACCTAGTGATGCCCTTTGGGCTCACTAATGCTCCTTCCGTCTTCCAATCCTTCATGAATGATATTTTCAGGGATTTTGTGGATAAATTTCTGATTGTTCATTTGGATGATATCTTGATTTTTTCCAATGACTGGGACTCTCATGTGAAACATATTCGGACTGTGTTCCAGATTTTGAGAGAGAATGCACTGTATGTGAAGGGATCAAAGTGTCTTTTTGGCGTACAGAAGGTCTCATCTCTGGGATTCATTTTGGCTCCGTCTGTTATTGAAATGGACCCGGTCAAGGTTCAGGCCATCTGTGATTGGGTCCAACCTACTTCATTAAAGGCTCTTCAGAGATTTTTGGGTTTTGCCAATTTTTATCGTAAATTTATTGGTAATTTCTCCGGTATTGTTAAACCATTGACTGATTTGACCAAAAAGGGTTCTGATGTGGTGAATTGGCCTCCTGAGGCAGTCTCTGCGTTTCAGGAACTTAAGCAGAGATTCACTTCTGCTCCTGTTCTACGGCAGCCTGATGTTTCTCTACCGTTTCAGGTGGAGGTTGATGCCTCTGAAATTGGGGCAGGTGCCGTTTTGTCCCAAAGAGATCCAGAGACCTCTAAGAGGCGTATATGTATATACCTTATCTCTCTATTTGGAGCATATATTGGTGTGTGAACCCCTGCAGTCAAATAAATAAAAGCAAGATTTGAACATATCATTGACTTTTGAATAATTTTTTTGGAGTGCTCAATGTATTGCCTATTTTGCTACATGACTTTTTCCTTAGTACCACCCTCTCTTACCATAGTGCATGGGACTCAGCCTTTACACATATTGACCAAAAAGGGTTCTGATGTGGTGAATTGGCCTCCTGAGGCAGTCTCTGCGTTTCAGGAACTTAAGCAGTGATTCACTTCTGCTCCTGTTCTACGGCAGCCTGATGTTTCTCTACCGTTTCAGGTGGAGGTTGATGCCTCTGAAATTGGGGCAGGTGCCGTTTTGTCCCAAAGAGATCCAGAGACCTCTAAGAGTAACCCTTGTGCCTTTTTCTCTCGAAAATTTTCTCCAACTGAACGTAATTATGACGTGGGTAATCGGGAGTTATTGGCCATGAAGTGGGCCTTTGAAGAGTGGAGACATTGGCTGGAAGGAGCCAAACATCAGGTGGTGGTCCTCACGGACCATAAGAATCTGGTTTATCTCGAATCAGCCAAGCGACTTAATCCTAGACAGGCCAGGTGGGCCTTGTTTTTCACACATTTTAATTTTGTGGTTTCTTTTCATCCTGGCACTAAGAATGTTAAGGCGGATGCCCTCTTGAGGAGTTTCTTTGCGGACTCTCCTGAGTTATCTGATCCTACTGTTATTTTGAAAGAGGGTGTAGTTCTTTCCGCCATCTCGCCCAATTTGAGACTGGCCTTGGAAGGGTGTCAGGAGGATAAACCTGAGCGCTGCCCTATTGGGAAATTGTTTGTCCCAGACCAGTGGAAGAAGAGTGTGATGTCTGAGATTCATTGTTCCGCGTTGGCTGGTCATCCCGGGATTTTTGGTACCAGAGACTTGGTGAGTCGGTCCTTTTGGTGGCCTACTTTGTCTCGTGACGTCAGGGAATTTGTGCAGTCCTGTGGGACTTGCTCTCGCTCCAAGCCTTGCTCTCGCTCTAGTGGTTTGTTAATGCCATTACCTGTGCCCAAGAGGCCATGGACCCATATCTCTATGGATTTTATTTCCGACCTCCCTGTTTCTCAGAGAACTGACCTTTATCTGGGTAATCTGTGATAGGTTTTCCAAGATGATACATCTTGTGCCATTACCTAAGTTACCTTCCTACTCCGAATTGGTGCCTTTGTTCCTTCAACACGTGGTTCGGTTACATGGCATTCCGGAGAACATTGTGTCTGACAGAGGAGTCCAGTTTGTTTCCAGATTTTGGAGGACATTTTGTTCTAAACTTGGTGTTCAATTATCTTTCTCCTCTGCTTTTTATCCTCAGACCAATGGACAAACCGAGAGAACAAACCAGATATTGGAGACTTATTTGAGATGTTTTGTGTCTGCTGATCAAGATGACTGGGTCTCTTTTTTGCCTTTGGCTGAGTTTGCTCTTAATAATAGGGCTAGCTCTGCCACCTTGATGTCTCCATTTTTCTGCAATTTTGGGTTTCACCCTCGATTTTCTTCGGGACAGGCGGAGGCTTCTGTCTGTCTGGGTGTTGACTCTGTTGTGGAGCGAATGCATCAGATTTGGGACCAGGTGGTGGAGAGGTTGTCTCTCTCTCAGGAGAAGGCCCAGCGGTTTGCCAACCGGCATAGGACTGATGGTCCTCGGTTTAAAGTGGGGGACTTGGTTTGGTTGTCCTCAAGAAATATCCCTATGAGGGTTGCATCTCCAAAGTTTAAGCCCAGGTTCATTGGACCTTATAAGATCATGGAGATTCTTAATCCTGTTTCCTTCCGTTTGCTTCTTCCAGGGACATTTAAGATCCATAACGTGTTCCACAAGTCCTTATTGAAGAGGTTTGTCGAGCCAGTGGTTCCTATGGCTGCGCCTCCTGACCCTGTTTTGGTTGAGGGCAATCTGGAGTATGTGGTTGAGAAAATATTGGATTCTCGTTTTTCTAGACAGAAACTCCAGTATTTGGTTAAGTGGAGAGGTTATGGTCAGGAGGACAATTCTTGGGTGTTTGCTTCGGACATCCATGCTAGGAGACTGATCCATGCCTATCACCAAGCTCATCCTGTTCGGCCTGGTTGCACAAGTGAGGGTTTGGTGACCCTCCTCAAGGGGGGGTACTGTTATGAATGTGCTAGAGATGGTTTCTGAGCAGAGGCTCACTGGTGGTTACAGACAGTACTGAACCGTTCAGCGAGGAATGGCAATCTGGGTTCACTGACTGGCCTGATATAAGGGAGGTTCCCTCCCATGATGGTTGCCGGTGATCAATTGTTCTTGTCTCAATTGTGGTTCCTAGTTCATTTGGAAGTTTGCTGGAGTCTTGCCTGCATCTCTTGCTTTCAGATAACATATTTTTTGCTTTTCTTTTGTGCTTGCTTTTTGCATTGTTTTCTGCACTTTTGTGGAGGTCAACCAGGTCCCCTCCTGGGGCCTGAGCTCCTCACAGTTTATCTGCAGCCACTGTTATTTGCTCATTTGCTTTTTCCTGTTTTTTCAGCGGCTGCAGCTTGGTTTTGTTCACACTGAGATCTGATTTAGCGGGTGGCGAGATCGTGTGATCTCAGTATTTTTGTAATCATAATTGTTGGATTTTTGTAGGGTTTTCTGGGTTGCAGAAAGTAATCTCTCCTTTCCTATCCTATTTAGTCAGCTTGTGGCCCCAGCGTTTGCTCAATCTATTTTCTGCTATGCTTGTGTTTTCATCTTGTCTAACCGCCATTATATGTTTGGGGGCTTCCTATTTTCTTTGGGGATCTGCTCCGGGGCAGATAGCTTTCATCTTTCTGTCTTTAGGTGTAGTTATCTCTCAGGCTGTGACGAGGCGTCTAGGATCAACGTAGGAACGCTCCACGGCTACCTCTAGTTGTGTCGTTAGTTTAGGAATCTGCAACCCATCAGTTACCAACATCTCAGTTGTTCTGCTGCCCTGCTGTTGTTCCTGTCCTCCTCAGCTACCGAAACACAACAATTTGTGCTTCATAGACTCTCTGCTTGATTGCATTTTCCTCTGAAGTTTCCTATAGACTGGTAAGCTGCATTTAATATCTGCACCAAGTGTTGTGGACTTGAACTTTGCTCTGCACCTGTTTGAACCACTGTGTGATAATATAGACTTTACCATTTATAAAACTGTGTACTGTAGTTGTCTTGTTCCACTCAAAGAGTCTCCTGAGTTATCCCCTATAATCATTACAAAGGTATTGTAGCTGCAGCACAGAGAGGGAGGAAAAATATAGTAATGATATTCACTTATTAACACTGAAACTGCAGCACCAAAAAGAATGAGTGATTAAATTGTACAGTGGGTACGGAAAGTACTCAGACGCTTTTTAATTTTTTACTCTTTGTTTCAATGCAGCCATTTGGTAAATTCAAAAGTATTAGGTTACTTACCGGTAACAGTATTTTTCGGAATACCATGACAGCACCATGAGAGAGGGGATCCGCCCTTCAGGAACAGGAAACCTATAGATACAAAAAGGGCGGCTCCCTCACAAGTATCAGTTGAATTACAGAGCCGAGAGGACCTCCATGGTTAATGACACATAAATTATATACGAACTCTAATCAACCTAGTTTATGTGGACTTTATAATTAAAGGGAGTGTTTGATACACGTGCAAGGGAGGGAACTAAGGGTGCTGTCATTGTCTTCCGAAAAATACCGTTACCGGTAAGTAACTTAATACTTTATTCGGACTACCATGACAGCACCATGAAAGAATTACAGAGATGTAACACTATTCTAGGGAGGGACTACAGCCTGCTGCACCCTTAACCCGAAGGAGAGATCTGAGGAGGCACTCATGTCTAATCTATAATGATTAAAAAAGGTGTTTAGGAGAAGACCATGTGGCCGCCTTACATAGCTGGTCGATGGATACTCCAGATCTTTCCGCCCAAGAGGTTGCCATAGCTCGAGTGGAATGCGCCCTCAGATTCTGTGGAGCTGGACCGCCACCTGCTGAGCAAGCTAGAGAAATAGCCTCCCTAATCCACCTTGCTAATGTGCATTTGGAAACTCTAAGGCCTTTCCTATCACCCTGAAAACATATAAACAAGGCGCTGCCCTTCTTCCATGGATCAGTGACTGACAGATAATGTAATAAACACCTTCTGACATCTAGTGTATGGAGTTTCTCCTCTTTCTGGTTAGTGGGGTTAGGAAGGAAGGAGGGGAGGACTATTTCCTGTGTTCTATGGATGAGAGAGGCGACTTTGGGTAAATAGGCAGGGTCCGGTCTAATTATTACCCTGTCTTCCATAATCTGTGTGTAAGGAGGGTCTCTAGAGAGAGACTGTATATCGCCTATCCTTCGAGCAGACGTGATGGCTACCAAGAAGGCTAACTTGAGAGACAGATTTTTAATTGTGGCGGACACCATAGGTTCAAATGGAGCCTCCGTCAAAGCCGTAAGGACTAGGTTTAAGTCCCATGGTGCATACCTTGTTTTGTGTATAGGTCTCGTTCTATCTGCCGCTTTGATAAACCTGGATATCCAGTAATTTCTTGCAATCTCACAGTTGAACAGGGCACCGAGGGCTGATACCTGTACTTTCAGGGTACTAGTGGCTAGACCTAGATCTAACCCCTTCTGCAGGAATTCTAAAATCTGCCCTATAGGGATTTCCCCTTCAGCTCCGAGGTTAGCGGTGGCTAGAAATTTTTCCCAGGTCTTAGCATAAATTTTTGTTGTGACTAACTTCCTGCTATTAAGCAGGGTATTAATCAGATTGTCAGAGAATCCTTTATCCTTCAATAATGACCTCTCAAACTCCACGCCGTCAGATGGAGTCCGGCTACTTGCGGATGATTGACTTGGCCCTGGAAGAGAAGGTCCGGAAGATCTGGAAGAACCCAGGGGTCGCTGACTGACATTTTTCTCAGCCATGAAAACCAGGCCCTTCTGTGCCAGAATGGGGCAATCAGTATGACTCTTGCTTTGTCCTCCCTGATCTTCCTTATTACTAAGGGTAACAGGGCTAGCGGGGGAAAGGCATAAGCGAGGCCGAAGTTCCATTTTGTCAGGAGATCGTCCACCACGAGAGGTCTTTCAGTCAGATTTAGTGAACAGAATCTCTCCACCTTCCTGTTTTGTCTGGTAGCAAAGAGGTCTACCTCTGGTTGACCCCATAGTCTGACGATCTGGGTGAAAATAGTTGTATTTAGGCACCACTCTCCCTGTCCTAGCGTGTTGCAGCTTAGAAAGTCTGCTGTGGTGTTGTCCTTTCCTCTTATATGTAGTGTCGTCAGGGATAGAAAATGTCTCTCTGCTGTTTGGAATATGCGTTCCACCACTCTCATCAGGGTCTCGGACCGTGTTCCACCTTGGTGGTTGATATATGCTACTGTCACCTGGTTGTCAGAGAGAATCCTGATGTGTTGACCCTGCAGGTATATAAACAGTCCTTTAATCGACAGCTCTACAGCGGAAAGTTCCTTAAAGTTAGAGGAACTCTCTATCAAGGGATCCCACTGCCCCTGGACCATGATCTCCCCCATACAGGCCCCCCAACCCGAGGGGCTGGCATCTGTGGTTATGACTCGGGATATGTAATTTTCTCAGGGAACCTCAATTGATAAGTTAAGTTTTCTGAGCCACCTACTTAAGGATTTTACGGTAGAAGGGTGTAAAGTCATTTTCCTATCTAATGAGTCCAGGATCCTTTCATTATCCAGGATATCCCTCTGAAGAGTTCTGGTGTGGAGCTGGGCCCATCTGACAGCTGGAATGCAAGCTGTTAAGGTGCCTAAAAGGGACATGGCATGTCTGAGAGTCATAGTTGGCCTATTCACTGCTCGAAACACCTGTTGGCGAATTTGGACAATCTTGTTAGTTGACAGACGACATTCTTGAACCTCTGAGTCTAAGATAAGCCCAAAGAATTGTTGGACCCTCAAGGGTTGTAAACGGGACTTTTCCCGATTTATCAACCAGCCTAAGTGTTCTAGGATGGATATAGACTTTTCCAATTGAGACCTGCAATGGTCGGCAGAGGTTCCAATAATCAAGAAGTCGTCTAAATATGGTACAATCAAGATGTCATACTCTCTTAGATGGGCCATTACTTCAGAAACCAACTTTGTGAATACCCGAGGGGCCATTGAGAGCCCAAAAGGTAAAGCTTTATATTGAAAGTGACGGATTACCCCACTCATGGAAACCGCCACCCTCAAAAACCGTTGGTGATCCGCAAAAATAGGTACATGGTAGTACGCGTCTTTTAAATCTAAAACCACCATGAAACAGTTTTGAAACAATAACTTTATTGCTGAGCCAACATTCTCCATTTTAAAGGGTCGAGCTACCAGAAATTTATTCAGACCCCGCAGATTAATGATGGTTCGATAAGAATTATCTGGCTTCTTTACCAGAAATAAGGTAGAGTAAAACCCTTTACCCTCCTCTAACGCTGGTACCGGTAATAGAACTTTTTGGCGCCACAAATCTGTTATTTCCATTTATAGGGCCAATTGTTGATTTTGAGAGGAGCGTTTAGGAGTTATCCTAAATGTATCCCCAGGGACTGAACTGAAGTCCAGCTTCAGACCTGCTAATATAACCCCTCTCACCCAACTGCTGTTGGTGATTTCGGCCAAGGATAGATAATACGCTGACAGTCTACCCCCTACGGGGGTTGCTAGTCATTGACGGGGTCTTTTCCGTTCTCCAGAAGAACGCCCGAACAAGAACCCGGTACCTTTCTTCTTCCTGTCTTCCCATTTGGGATGGTCTCTAGTCGGCCTTCTCTGACCAAACTTCCTCCTATTAAACGGCCGTTGATATGATGAGGACGCTAGGCTGGAAAATTTCTTTTTCTCGTCACTTGCTTTTTCCAACAGCTCGTTTAGGACAGGCACAAATAGATATTCTCCTTCACAGGGTATGGCGCACAGTTTGGACTTCGTTTGTATGTCGCTCGGCCAGCATTTAAGTCACAGCGCACTGCGGGCGGCGTTGGAGAGGCTCGCTGCCCTAGCAGTCATTCTGACGGAATCTATTGAGGCATCCAAGAGAAAAGCTGCAGCCCCCTGTATTGTTGATAGCGCACCTAAGATTGAGTCTCGGGGAACCCCTTCAGGCTGATGCTCTAGTTGGTCCAGCCATACCATCACAGATCTGGCCATACACGTTGATGCCACTGCTGGTCTTAAGGAACCTGCCGCCATCTCCCAGGTTCCTTTAAGAAAGATGTCCGCTTTCCTATCCAGGGATCCTTAAGGGCCCCCATACCCTCGAAGGGTAAGGCAGATTTTTTCAAAGCTTTGGCAACTGCGGCATCTAACTTGTGCGCTTTATCCCAAACACTAGAATCCGGCTCATCGAAGGGATATCTTTGTTTAAGGGCCGGTGGTAGGGAGCCTTTCTTTTCCGGTTTCCTCCATTCGTGGAGGATTAGATCCTGGATTTTCTTATTCAAGGGAAAGGCCCTTCGCTTTCTTTGATCCAAACCCTTGAACATCATATCCTCTACTGACATTTCTGGTTTGGCCTCCGCTATCCCCATCGTACCCCTGACTGCTTTCACTAGTTTGTCCACACGGTCTAGGGGCAGACAGAAGCGGCTGGAGTCCTCGTCCGATGAGGAAGCTGATACGGATGGTTCAGGGGATTCCTCATCTCTCCTCCAGTCTACTGATGAGTCTGATTCTGGAATATCTCTCTGCTTGGGACTTCCTGCAGGTGTCATCGATCTTATGGAATTCCTTACTTTGGACCTGATGAGGTCCTTCAGATTTAGGGTAAAGTTGGGGGTCTCCTCCGCCACCTGAGGAAAATACCAAATGGGGAAGTCTAGACTGCTTTTTGCTAGAGCTACTCCCCCCTCCCCTTGCCTGAGACCTTACCATCTGCTGTATACAGGGGGAGCATAATCTTTTTGGGCAATCGTCCGGAAGGGGGCATCCACAGAGGGCGCATTCCCTGTGCCTTGATTTGTCTGTGCATTTCTTCCCCTAGAATGATAGTACTGTATAAGGGGGTGTCCCGTCACTGAGTGAACTTTCACGAAGATCACTTACGAGTGTCTGCCGAAAAATAGGTACAGGAATCTGAGGGAGAGAGATCTGGATGAAGCCGTCCCCCGACCGGAAGAAGCTTTCCGACCTGACTGGTTCCGGTTGGTGTCCCGGGCTTTCTGATGATTATGGGATCTCTGGGACTTCTGGGATTTTTTCACTGCAGATTGCTCTGGGGCTTCGTCTGGCTGCATAGGTTGCAGCTGCTCATCCTCCATTATGAAGAAATCGGCCAGAAGCATGGGTCCCTCTGCTTGGCTGCCTTATATCTCCCTCCATCCGGTATATGACAGCTATGCTCCGCCTCTCCCCCAGCCTCCCCTGTCCTGTGTTGTCCATACTGTCTCCTGTCTCCCAGGATGGCGGCCGCCATCTTTTGGGAGTCCACGCATGCGCAGTAGCACCGTTGGCACTTGTGACACGGAAGTGATCGTCGGCACTGCCCCAGACGTCACTCGGTGCCAAGATGGCGCCTCCCAGCATCGCAGCGCTCAGAGGGGGAAAAACCATGCCGGCACCGAAACTCCAGGTGCCGCTTCCCCCCCACCCCCGGTGCTCACCCCCGTGGAGCACCCCGGAGGTTTACCGAGGAGAGGGAACGCCACACATAGCAGAGCCACCGCCAGGGGCGTGATGTGGTTTCAGGGAGGCTTGGGGTATACTTACCCCGGCGTTACTATCTCCGGTCCGGAGGCATCGATCCTCCGGACCCTGCCCCCTGCTGTCCGTCCACAGCCGTGCTGACCAGCCAGGAGCACCGCGGCGCTTCAGGATCACCGCACCGGCCGAGGTAGGAGACCCCCCCTCTACCTGAGCCGACCGGCCGGGCCTGGGATGTCTTTGCATTCATCTGTAGGATCCGGTCTCCAAGAACAGGAAACCAACTGATGCGTGTGAAGGAGCCACCCTTTTTGTATCTGTAGGTTTCCTGTTCCTGAAGGGCGGATCCCCTCTCTCGTGGTGCTGTCATGGTAGTCTGAAATTATAAAAAGTTAATTTTTTCTCATTAATCTACACTCTGCACCCCATCTTTACTGAAAAAAAACAGAAATGTAGAAATTTTTGCAAATTTTTTAAAAAAGAAAAACTGAAATATCACATGGTCATAAGTATTCAGACACTTAGCTCAGTATTGAGTAGAAGCACCCTTTTGAGCTAGTACAGCCATGAGTCTTCTTGGAATGATGCAACAAGTTTTTCACACCTGGATTTGTGGATCCTCTGCCATTCTTCCTTGCAGATCCTCTCCAGTTCCATCAGGTTGGATGGCGAACATTGGTGGACAGCCATTTTCAGTTCTTTCCAGAGATGCTAAATTGGGTTTAGGTAAGGGTTCTGGCTGGGCAAGTCAAGAATGGTCACAGACTTGTTCTGAAGCCAATCCTTTGTTATTTTAGTTGGGTGCTTAGTGTCATTGTCTTGTTGGAAGGTGAACCTTCGGCCAAGTCTGAGGTCCAGAGCACTGTGGAAGAGGTGTTCATCCAGGATATCACTGTCCTTGCAGCTGAAAAACACCCTCATGCCACCACGTTTCACTGTTGGGATTGTATTGGGCAGGTGATGAGCAGTTTTCTCCACACATACCGCTTAGAATTATCACCAAAAAGTTCTATCTTCGTCTCATCAGACCAGATAATCTTATTTCTCATAGTCTGGGAGTCCTTCATGTGTTCTCTAGCAACTGAGGAGAGGCTTCCATCAGGATACTCTGCTATAAAGGCCCGACTGGTGGAGGGCTGCAGTGATAGTTGACTTTGTGGAACTTTCTCCCATCTCCCTACTGCATCTGTGGAGCTAAGCCACAGTGATCTTGGGGTTCTTCGTTACCACTCTCACCAAGGCTCTTCTCCCACGATTGCTCAGTTTGGCTGGACAGCCAGGTCTAGGAAGACCTCTGGTGGTCCCAAACTCTTCCATTTAAGGATTATGGAGGCCACTGTGCTCTTACGAACCTTGAGTACTGCAGAAATTCTTTTGTAACCTTGGCCAGATGCGTGCCTTGCCACAATTCTGTCTCTGAGCTCCTTGGCCAGTTCCTTTGACCTCATGATTCTCATTTGGTCTGACAACCACTGTGAGCTGTGAGGTCTCATATAGACAGGTGTGTGCCTTTACAAATCAAGTCCTATCAGTTTAATTAAACACAGCTGGACTCCAATGAAGGAGTAGAACCATCTCAAGGAGGATCACAAGGAAATGGACAGCATGTGACTTAAGTATGAGTACCTGAGCAAAAGGGTCTGAATAATTATGACCATGTGATATTTCAGTTTTTCTTTTTTAATAAATTTGCTTGCAAAAATTTCTACATTTGTTTTTTTCAGTCAATATGGGGTGCAGAGGGTACATTAGTGAGAAAAAAAATTAACTGTTTTGAATTTACCAAATGGCTGCAATGAAACAAAGAGTGAAAAATTTAAAGCGGTCTGAATACTTTCTGTACCCACTGTAAATATCACAGAATTGAGACATTTTAATGATATGCAAGTTATTAAAATTTGGAAACCAAATTTTTGAAACATCTCAGTTAACGACCATGAAGTTGTTATTGGTCGTCTGTAGACTGTTGTGCCACGCTGAATGTACTTAGGCACACAGATCACAAATCATCAGCAGGGCAACACGGTGGCTCAGTGTTTAACACTACAGCCTTGCAGCGTTGGAGTCCTGGGTTCAATTCCCACCAAGGTCAATATCTGCAAGAAATTTGTATGTATGTTATCCCCGTGTTTGCGTGGGTTTCCTCCAGGCACTCCGATTTCCTCCCACACTCCAAAGACATACTGCTAGGGAATCTAGATTGTGAGCCCCATTGGGGACAGCGATGATAATGTGTGTAAAAACTGTAAAGCGCTGCAGAATATGTTGGCGCTATATAAATAGATTATTATTATTATTATTAAATCATCAAGATCCGCAGCTGGCAGCTCCCTTTGCAATTACTAACCAATGATGTACCAGAGATTCTGGATGAGAGACAAGTCTGGAGATGCTGCAAGCCGGAGTAGCACGTTTAGGCCACACAGGTTGCTCACATAAACACCAGCAACATGCGGTCTATGTAAAAATGGCTACGGAGACACACTGAAGAAATGTCCTTCCTATTGGTTTCATTGATTGATCCAATCTGTAGTGGATGTCGCATACCAAGCCTAAGGCATTAAACATGATCTAAATTGAGGATAATTAAATTTACACAAGTTATTTAGTCTGTCAGTCACCATGTTTCATCAATAATAAAGTTGGCAATCTATACTTACATTTTAAGGAGAAAAACCAGAGTAATTGCCCATTGCAGAATTCTAAAAAATATGCTCTACAATTACTTCATTGGAAATAGAAGTACTCGCTAAAACAGACATGTCAGAAGAGATGATGGGTCCATATTCATTACAGATGATAACATCACATACAAAAACATTGTACAGCAGATGCAGCCTGTACCCTGGTGCCCTAAGCCAAACATGTGCCGTGTAACACATATTTGCTCATTTCCCAGCTTATCCTAAGCTAAATATGTGAAGGAAGGTAATAAAAGGGGACATTTAAAAAAAAAACATGGAAATATGATCTAAAAAAGTGTGTTTCCTTTTGTGAAAAATGGCAGATTCTTTGAAGAATCCCCAATAACAGGAGACATTAGAACATTTAGCGTAGGATTTCAGCCTGGCCTTCCTTCCCTTGCTACCACTTTGCAAGGCACATTATAGCATTAACACAGTAAAACTCATATTTGCCTCCTAAAGGCAGGGTCTCACAATGGCTCTAGGGAAGCAGGAGGTGAAGTTTGCTTCAATAACTGCTTGAGAAATTTATATTAATTCTTTTTTATAATACTAGAGAAAGTGAAGAATATGAAGGCCACAATGCAGCCCCACAGGTGTAGCAGAATGATCTGAGACATTGTAATGCCACGTAGTTAAGAGCTGTATGTGGTGATCTAGTGGCAGAAGCAGAATCTTCACACACAAAGGGGGTACACGAATAGTGGTGTACATATAAGAACAAGGAGGGGGAAGCAGAGAAAAGCCAAGAAGTTGAAGGATGAGATGGGAGCTGAAAACACTTTACAATTCTATCTCCTGTTAACTCAGCACATAAAGTAAATTATTTTACTTCCTAATAAAAAATGTGTTATTTAAGAGACGGAACCACATGAAAAATGTACACATAGCACATGTTACAGGGGCCATTAGAAGTTTACAGGGACATCACAAGATAAGTCCACACTCAACTTTCCTCCCACCTCTCAGCTAACTTTCTCCTTGACAACCTCCAATCTGGCTTCCGCCCCACCACTCCACTGAAACTGCCCTGACCAAAATTACTAATGACTTACAGCCAAAGCTAACAGACAGTTCTCCATCCTCCTCCTCCTTGACCTGTCCTCTGCCTTCGACACAGTCGACCACTGCCTACTGCGACAGATTCTTTCTTCCCTTGGCATCAAAGACCTTGCCCTGTCCTGGATCGCCGGTTACCTTTCCGACCGCACATTTAGCGTCTCCCACTCCCGCACTACCTCCTCATCCCGCCCGCTCTCTGTTGGAGTCCCTCAAGGCTCTGTCCTTGGGCCCCTACTTTTTCCATCTATACCCTTGGTCTAGGACAACTCATAAAGTCCCTTGGTTTCCAGTACCACCTGTATGCCCACGACACTCAGATCTACCTCTCTGGCCCAGATGTCACCTCTCAGCTGTCCAGAATCCCAGAGTGTCTATCAGCCATATCCTCCTTCTTCACCTCTCGCTTCCTAAAACTCAATGTAGACAACACCAAACTCATCATCTATCCTTCATCTCACGTATCTTCCCTACCCGATCTATTATGGTAAATGGCATCACGCTCTCTCCCGCACCTGAAATCCGCTGCCTCGGAGTAACTCTTGACTCTGCCTTGTCCTACAAACCACATGTCCAAACTCTTGCCACCTCCTGTTGCCTCCAACTTAAAAACATTTCCAGAATCCGTCCCTTCCTCAGCCCTCAATCTGCTAAAACTCTTGTGCATGCCCTCATCATCTCCCGCCTTGATTACTACAACACCCTCCTCTGTGGCCTCCCCGTCAACTCTTTTGGACCACTCCAGTCTGTCCTCAACTCTGCTGCCCGACTAATCCACCTCTCTCCTCGCTACCTCCCTGCTTCTCCCCTTTGCAAATCCCTCCACTGGTTACCAATTCCCCAATGAATCAAGTTCAAACTACTAACACTGACCTACAAAGCCATCCACAACCTGTCCCCTCCCTATATCTCTGAACTAATCTCCCAATATTTTCCTTCACGTAATCTTCGATCCTCCCAAGACCTCCTACTATCCTCCACACTTATTCGTTCCTCACACAACCGCCTCCAAGATTTCTCCCGAATATCCCCCATCCTCTGGAATTCCACGCCTCAACATGTCCGATTATCCACCACCCTTGGATCCTTCAGACGGAACCTGAAAACCCATCTCTTCAGGAAAGCCTATAGCCTGCAATAACCATTCTGCCGCCTCACCACCACCCGAGCTTCCGCCTCGCCACCACCACCCTAGCTGCCGCCTCGCCACCATCTCCCGAGCTGCCGTCTCGCCACCACCACCAGAGCTGCCGCCTCGCCACCACCAGAGCAGCCACCACTCCACCACCAGAGCTGCCGCATCCCCGACCTTCTGTTTCTTCCCCATTATCCCGTAGAATGTAAGTCCGCAAGGACAGGGTATTCTCCCCTCTGTACCAGTCCGTCATTGTAAATATGTTTACTGTAAACGATATCTATAACTTTGTATGTAACCCCTTATCATGTACAGCACCATGGAATTAATGGCGCTATATAAATAAATAATAATAAGTCTGGACACCTTTCACATAAATAGTGGAGCATACCAAGCACCAAGGCAAATTTTGCTTCAATTGGTCACACACCTCAACACTCCCTCAATATATAACCCACACTCTCAAAACAAAAAATAAAAGTAAAACATCTAAAATAAATAGCTAAGTACATAGTCAAGGACAGGCACTAGTTATTCTTCAAGGACAAGTCTGTGCTGCCACGATACAAGCAGCAATATAACTAATCAGGGGAGGACATGCAGGAGTCCAAGAGTTAAGGGGGCCCCCTGACTTTCATCAAAGTTGGTGGAATTGTGTATGATGATGAGCTATTGGTCTGAAAGGGCCCATATATTGTTCTTGCACATGGGCCCTCTTCTGTCTGTGTCCACTCTTGTAACTATAATACAGTGACCATATAGTATTCAGATACAAGTCCTACACGTGTGCTCCGCAATGTTGTCACCCTGCAAACTATACACAGAATAAAGCCCTGTTCAGACACTGCCACAGGCGTAACAAAGAGCTCCGTAAAATAGAAAGATTTTGTCACTGTGATACAAAGACATAGATGTGCCAGAAGAAGGTGGCGTCTGCTTTCACAAACTCTTGCACTGGTTAGAAGTACTTCACAATCGTGTTAAACAATGCAGGTTTTTTACTTGCTTGCAGTGCAAGGATTAATCTGTTCAGTTGAAGCTTCAATGTAGGCCTCTCCCCTCTGCTATATATACTTGCCTCTGGAACTTAGGAATTGCCAGTGTTAGTTTTTACTGCCTGGTTTAGAGTTGGAGGTGTAGTTCATGATTGGAGTTGGCATTTGGAGATTTGTTCAGGAGCTTGTTGCTTGGAGTTTTCTCTGTGTGCACATCCTCAAACTCTCCTATTTGGTTTCTCCTTCCTTAAACTCCTCTGTGTCCCACTCTGTTGTTTGGTGTGTGTAGTTTTTATGGTTGGTATTTTCATTTATCCCTGTCCATCTTCCCTTGTCTGTCTGGTTAGTGTGCTCCTATACACTTCAGCTTCCCACTACCCTGGGTGGGGTGAGGAGACAGATAGGGGTTGATATAGGATCATAGCAAGGCATGAAAGCCCTGCGTCTCCACCTTCAGGAGTAATCTGAGGGACAGGGATAGACTAGGGAACCCCTAGTTTTAGGGACATGGTTGGTGCCCACAGTCCAACACTATTGTGACAGATTTTTTGAGACATCTGACTTAGGGTGCTTTGACATTGCATTTAGTGCATGCTCAATCGCCCGGTCAAGGCTTCTATCCAAAAGCGCATCCCACCCCCTCCCTCCCGCAAAACAAGATTTGAACGTGTGTGTCCGCACAGCAAAATGAGCTGTCAAATCATGCAGCTGCACCGACCCAAACTAAATCTCGGAGCACGTGAAAATACTCGGAGATCACCCGCGCAACAAGCATACTCGCTCATCTCTAATCTCTAATACAAAGGAGTATGCTCTGATATTAATCCAAAGTCAGGCAAATAGACTGGGGAATAGTCATGGTATAGAAACCATTTACATGCAATTTTTTTTTTAGAAATGAAGACAAATCTATGAAAGTGATTTTCAAATCTATAAATCCATGCTAGACAAAATTATAATAAAATAATGAAAATTTAGTAATAAAAAGGCATAATCCGTGTTAATAAAACAATTAGTTTAAATTGGCTGCTGCATCAACCTCTAATTTAATTACATTATATACAGTAACTATTAGATTTTCTGAGGACATCCTTTTTATCAGTTTACTCACCACCAGAAAACATGGTGGGCTTCTATAAATACTGATACCACCGGCCTGGATGTTCTGACCACCTGTTCATGCAGTTATTTGCTTCCTGTAAAAATGAATCCATATCATGTTACAGGAAAGATGTGTATCTTTGTACCGTGTTAGCCAGTAGATAGAAAAATATTTAGAATTGAGAGTCCTCAGTGGTTGATACCTTTTAAAGGCTAACTGAAAAGATGGTAACAAATTGCAAGCTTTCGAGACTACGCAGGTCTCTTCATTAGGCTAGACTAATACAAAATCTGAAGAATCACATATTTATACACAACATAGCACAGAAACAATGCAATAGGTAAGACAAATGACGTGAAGCAGAAATGTCATTATGGGAGATGAAGATGAACATAAATATTGGAACAGTTCATAGATAAAGAGTGTGAAAGCTATATTGCCCTCTGATTGGGGTCTGGTATTGTGCTGTGTGATGCCCCCAGAAGGTCTGAAGAGAAAATTCCTTAATTGATGATGATTTGTTACCATCTTTTCAGTTAGCCATTAAAAGGTATCAACCACTGAGGACTCTCAAGTCTAAATATTTTTCTATCTACTGGCTAACACGGTACGAAGATATACATCTTTCCTATATCTTAATTGATGTAAAAAGACATAAATCCATGCGACACATTCATTCCTGCACTGTGAGTGTGTCAAAGGTCGTCATGAGTTTATGTTCCCAAACCTTTCTGTCTCTCTCAGTTTTAAAGTTAGCTTTTAATACAAGTAACTTCATGTCCATCATGCTATGACCGGGGATACAAAAGTATTTGGCCACAGGTAGATCCAGTCTTTTTTCTCGTATTGTGTGGCGATGAGAATTCATCCTTGTTCTCAGTTTTTGCCTGGTCTCCCCCACATACAGATCCCTAGTTGGACATTTAGTACATATAATTAGGTACACCACATTAGATGTGATGCAGCTGAAAGTACCTGGGATCTTGTAGTCCTGATGGGAGTTGGGGATCTTTATCTTGTCTGTGGTCATTATAAATGGACAGGTTTTACATTTTTTCTGGTTGCAAGGAAAGGTTCCTGCAGCTGTTGGGGAGGACAGGGAGCTTCTGACAATGATTCTTCTTAGATTTGGGGCTGCCTAAAGCACAGTAGTGGGGGGTCTGGAAATATGGATTGTAATCGGGCATCTTTTTGTAGTAAAGGTTGTAGTTTCCGTGCAGCTCCTCTTAGCACTTCCAGATTTGGATTGTAGGTGACCACTAGAGGCACCCCATTATTTTCTTCTTTAGCTTTGTAATGTAGCAGCTGATTCCTTGATAGTCTGGTGGCTCTTGTTATTTGGTTTTCAATTGTTCTTGGATGGTAGCCCTGATTGAAAAAGGTCGCCTCAGAAATGAATTTTCCCAAGGGACCACGTGAGATACTGAGTGTTGTGGAGGGCTGGACCAACCAGATAAACTTAACTCTGCTTATTATTGTTTTATATTAAATGTTATCACTTAAAATTGAGCAGAATTAAGTGTGTTAACTAAGTGCTACTGTTAATACATGTTATGATGGCTTATTGTAATGTGTATGTGTGTCTTACCTGTAGCAGCGAATCAAAACTAAATGTATTTTACTGCTTTTATAAAGTTGTAAATCATTCTGTTCCTGTTATGCAGTCTTTATATCTTGTTAAACAATACAATATGATGCCCACAGTCCCCACAACAGCCCCTATACAGTATTACATTCCCTAAAAGCCTCACTACACAGTATTATGTTCCACAGCCCCTATGCAGAATACACCCACAGCTCTTCATGCATAATGGTATCCCTACACACAACCCTTAAACAAAAAGTATTGTGTACTCTAAACAGCCCCCCTACACAGTATGTTCACACACAGTCCCCTTGCACAGTATTATGCCCCCACTCAGTCTCCTTGCACAGTATAATGTCCCCATATACAATATTATGTCCCCCAGTCACAGTAATATGTGCCTAAGCAGACTCCATACATAGTATTATGTTCCTCACATAGCCCTCATAAATATTATTTCCCCATATATCCCCCTAACATGGTATTATGTCAACCTGACGAGTTGTCAACTATGGCATTATGTTAACCTGACAACTCCCTTTTTCAAACAAACTTTATTGAAAATTTTAACATACAAAAATATGGGATAGGAAAGGGAATAAGGTAAAAGGGGGAAAGGGGGTAGGGCAGTTAGCTTTTGATAATCTTTATTGGGGATCAAAACAGGAAGGGAAGTGAGGTCAAAGGGTAGCCTGACGACTCCCTGTTCCATCATTGCTTTCACCAGTATATGTGTCCCGAGAGTGCAGATATCAGTGAAAGTGTGAGGCAGGATGGAGGGCGGCGGTGTGGCACGGGTAGCCACTGCATAAAGCCTTTTGGCTGTCCAGTTCTGCACCAGAACAGCCAAAGGGCAACATGTGGACTGCGGGCCACACTTTGCCCAGGTCAAGGACATAGGCATGATATTATCAGTCTCCTCCTTCTGAAACCATAAATAGGCAATGCAGTACGATAGTCAGTCTGAATATGTTGTGGCATATATGTCAGTCCACTTTACAAAATCTTTCTACAAATCTAGCAAAGTAGATCTTGTTGGTCATTTTCCTCTAAGCAAGCAATTTCATTACATGGATAATTCAGGATTCTGCCCTAAATCCCAGAGGGTACATGTTCCCAGACAGAGACGCTTGTAACCAAGTGATCCAGATTGGAAATCTTACAAACGTCTAATGCCAAGGTCCCACAGGATACATGAAATTAACTAGATAATATTGCATTTGAATTCAGAGAGAATTTGCCGAGTTCTATTCCAGAATTATTTATCAATGCCAACATGCCTTACCACAAATCACACGACTTCTTAAAACTGTTCCCACATTACCACACTGCTTATGCGAAGATCTGTATGGTGAATAGATAGGAAAAATAAATGTTTTGAAAAAAGAAAACAGATCTAAACAACTAGATAAATCACATAGCCTCAAAAGGCTTTTAAAGGGAACGTGTCACCTGAAAAAACGCTATTATCCTGCAGATATAGGGTTAATCTGCAGGTTCATGGTGTTGTGAACCTGCCCGGCACCCACACTTAGGCCCCCACTGCCAAGAGAAAAAAGAACTTTATTTCCCCCTGCAGTGTTCGGGTTTCAGCAATGGGGCAGCGCTGACACAGGTTCAGTCACCGCTTTGTGTATAGTGAGCGGCGCCTATAACCGTGCCCCGGCCCTGAGTTACAGTCGGCACTAATGCTGAGTTGCTGTCAGTCAGTGTTGGAGGTGTGGTTACACCAGTCACTCTCTATATACAGAGCGGTGACTGAGCCAGCGCTGGCACACCATTGCTGAATGAAACCCGAATGCTACCTAGTTGAATAAAATTAATTTCCTATCAGCAGCGTGGGTCTAAGTACAGGCGCCGGGCAGGTTCAGAATGCTATTAACCTGGAGATTAACCCCATATCTTCAGGTTAATAAAGTTTTTTCAGATGACAGATTCCCTTTAATCAAAGCCATGCATATCAACATAATGATCTTTGTAAAGAACTATTACTCACTCTGTCTGTAGCCCTTTCTTTTCCAATTTGCTTCTATATCCATTCTAAGCATCCATTATGCATCATATTATTAATCAAGTGACCACCAATGGAGAAACTTGACTGCCACCAAGGAAAGGGTTACTCTTCCTTCTAAACACCCTTTTAGCCCATTTTCATTTATTAAGAGGTCTCATAATTTTCAGGTGTGCAACTTAGCGAATAGGAATGCTGGAATACAAGATGTCAGTGTAAGGTTCTTTGTCTCTGTTGACATGTTCCTTGAAACTCAGTTTTCCGTCGGCCATTTTGCTTTCTGTCTTTCTGCAGCTCTTGCCCTCAGTTAATATGGAGTTTCCAGTTTTCATGTTCCCGCCCTGATTCTTCCCTCTTGCTTCTTAAGCAGCCTCAGCTGAACAATCAGTGCTCCTGAATCAAGCCTCAGTCAGTCTGTGACCTGACTCCTGGAAGCCTTGGACTTGTACTCCAGCTATTCCCTACTGAGGAACCTTGGAACACTTTTGGACTCTGGAAACCTGCTGTTTGGTGAATCCATGTTTGCAGAGGAATTACGGTACAGAGAAGAGATCCTGAACCTGCTTTGGAGAGTTATTGTAGAGCTTGAAGTTACTCTGGCCTGCTGTGTCTCCTGTCGCTGTTCCTGCAAACTGTGTGAACTTTTCAGCATGCTTGTATGAAGTAATACAAGTCATTTCATTTCAACCTATGTCTCCTGTGTTTTCCTCGCACCCAAGCACAAGACGCTATAGGAACTGTACACTATACATGACAGTCAGAGACCTCAGAAATGATATGGTCTTCCTAAGAATGATGGCAGGATTCTTTATCGCCTTTAGAACCATGTATGACACCTTTTCTATTTTTTCCTTTGGAAGGTAATATGTTATGATTTGGTAGCTGAGGAGAGCAGGCAAAAAAGGAAATACACCAGAGAGGTTGGAATCTATGGGATTGCAGTACCCTGACTAACCACCACAACTAAAGGCAGCCGTGGAGCGTACCTACGTTGGTCCTAGACGCCTCGTCACAGCCTGAGAAGCTAACTACACCTAAAGACAGAAAGAGGAAAACTATCTGCCCCGGAGCAGATCCCAAAGAACATAGAAAGCCCCCAAACATGTAATGGCGGTTAGACAAGAGGAAATACAGACATAGACAGAAAATAGTATGAGCAAACGTTGGGGCCCAAACTTCCTAAATAGAAAAGGATAGGAAGGACACTTACTGCAATCCCAAAAAACCCTGAAAAGTACCAACTCTACTAATTACAAAAACACCTGAGATCACACGACCTCTACCACTTAAATTAGTTCTCTGGTGTAACAAAAACTAAACAGCAGCCACTGAAAAAACTGGAAAAGGCAAATGAACAAACAACAGTGGCAGAACTAAACTGAGAGGAGCACAAGCCCCCGGAGGAGACCCGGCAGACCCCACAGAAGTGCAGGACAAAATGCAAAAAGCAAGCACAAAAAACTAAAAGAAGAAAATGTCTTATCTGTTAGCAGAAGATGCAGGCACGAAACAGCAAGCAACAAAGTGAACAGGAATCAAAGATGAGACCAGAACAATCGATCACTGGCAACCCTGATGGGAGGGAACCTCCCTTATATAAGACCAGTCAGTAACACCTGATCGCCAATCTTCACAATCTTCATTGGATAGTTCAGTACGGTTTGTAACCACCAGAGGGAGCTTCTGCTCAGAATTCATTTCTAGCACATTCACAACAGTAATAGCTTTTGTTTACAGAGTCTAAAAGAAGCCCTAAAAAGAACTGGACTTCTTCAGGTTCAGAAACCAAACTACATTTGTTAAGGTGGTTCTGACACATTCTAACCGGGAGTTGCAGAGTTCAATCATCTTGCCTAGGATCAAAAATTTGTCCAAGTATAGTATTAAAAGGGTGTTCTGTTCCCGCAGATAAGCTGTCATTTCTACTATAACCTTTGTAAAAACTCACGGGGCCATCGATAACCCAAAGGGAAGGGCCCTGAAGCTTAAGTGCCTAATCTTTCCTTCATGGCAAGAGCCACCCTGAGGAACTCCTGATCTTCCATATGAATTGGGACATGTTAGTATGCGTCCTTTAAGTCTAGAACAACCATATAACAGTCCAGAAACAGAAGCTTTATACTCTATTTTATGGACTCCATGTTGAAAGGCCAGACTCTAAGGAACTTTAGATTTTTGAGATTGATGATAGTCTTGCAGGTGGCATCTGTTTTTTTTATATATAAAAAAGAAACCTTCTCCTTCCTACTTTACCAAACTTGTATAATGACAGATTTTTGTACCAGTTCCAGAACTTTCGTTTCTAGGGCTAACTGTTCCTCCCCGAGACCTCCGAGGAGCTGTTACCAGAAAGGTCTGTGGGGGAACAGACAGGAACTCCAGTCTCAGGCCAGACTCCACTATATAAAGAATCTACCTGCTTGACGAGATTCTTGCCCAGGCGTGGAGGAAGAAAGAAAGCCTTCACACAACCTGAGAAATGGCATCATCGGGAAAATTATTTACTCCTATCTCTGCCGGTCTTCTCACTTCCCTTGAACTCTCAAAGGTCTTCTGTGACCATATCTCCTCCTTTGTAAGGACTTTGTTTATGAAGGGACGGAGCAATTAGGAACTAGTTTCTTCAATCCCCAGCCTTGACCAAACAGATACTCTCCTTGACATGGGATGGAACACAGTTTGAATTTTGATTGGATATCACTAGGCCAGCATTTAAAGCCACCGGGCTCTTAAGGCTGCATTGTAGAGAATTGCTGACCTAGCTGGCAATCTTACCGAATCTGCAGATGGTGTAAAAGATGTTCTCTCTTACAACTTTATTCCTTAGCTGACTTTACAATTGATCTAGCCAGACCATCAAGAACCTAGCTGTAGAAGTCACAGATATAGCAGGTTTTAGCACTGATTACAAGAGTTCCCATGCATTTTTTAAGTAGCCATCTGCCTTATTGTCCAAGGGATCTTTAAACATACCCATGTCCCCAAAGGACAAGAAAGATTTCTTAGATGACTTGGCTACATCTAAATTTGGAGCTTTGCCTCACAGAGCAGACTCCTCCTCTTCAATGATAAGGGCAGCAAACGTTTCCACTCAGATCTTTTCAATTCTCTCTTAATAAAGGCCTGTATTTTCTCAATTACATGATGTCTTGCAGAGACTTCTGAGACTATGCATCTTTTATGCCCATGGTGGACCTTACTGCCTTGTCCAACCAAACAATATCTGCCATCGGGAAGCACAGGCGACCTCTTTCCCATCGTCTGAGGACACACATTCCCTTTCTGAATTCTCTGATTCAGAATTAGATGACACGATTGTTAATCTTTTCTCCTTCCTACGTCTGTGGCCTTCATGGTAGACTAAGGACTTAATGGAATTTTTTACCTCTACCTTACTAACTGATCACAGCTCCATAGAGAAGTTAGGGGACTCTTTGCATATGGTCTTCTCAATACAGGCGTGGCAGATTTTTTCTGCAACGTGCTGGATAATCCTTCTCCACACACTCTTTACGTTGAGCTTTGCTACTTGCTTAGGCCTCTCCTTACAAATAAGTAAACAAGAGGACCTATTACAATGGTGAAATTTCTGTAAGATCACTCACAAATCAGCAGCTAAAAAGGGTACCGGATTCGGAGACAGGATTAAATAACCAGAGTGATCTCCTCAGGAGGTTGTGCTACGGCTCTGTTGGCTGGTCTTACTGTTGCCTATGGTGTTTCTCCCATTACCAGTGTGAACGCCACTGCTTGGCCCATGTTGTTGCTGGTGCTCCATGCCAAACTGGTGGGAGCACCGGAGTCAGCGCTCTTCTGGCGGTCATAAACTGCATTTAAATGTGGGACTAGTCTGGACAGCGCCTCCCTCCAATTGGCCACCTCCTCCGAACCTCTCCCGTAAGTGCTTTAACACTTCCAGGTCAAAATGTCACCGGCGCGCTCGTCATCAGGGCACGCCTTTTCCAGCGCACCCCACACAGGCCATTGACGATGAAGCGGTGGGCAGACACGCAGAGATGTTGCTGCCATGGGTCAGCTAAAACCCCAATTAAACCTGTTGAGGCACTTTCAGAAACCACATGCCTGTGCTACACTCACAACACCGCTCTCCAGGTGACCGGACTGGTGCTTCTTTCTTACTTATGCCACCGGACACTCTGTGTATAAGTTTCCCGTCAAGGACAGGAAACCAACTGATGCAGGGGTAGAGCTTCCGCCCTTTTATTTTATAGGTTTCCTGTCTTTGATGGGTGGCTCACCTCTCTCATGGTGCTGTCATGGGTGAAGGAAAATGCATTAAAAAAACAGGTATTAGACCTACCGGTAATTATATTTCCAGTAGTCCTTCCTGACAGCACCATTGAGGTCGTCCTTTTCATCTTACAGGGACAGGAAACACGAGAGGCTAAAAGGCTCCTACCCTCCCTCAGTGCTTTTCCAAGTAACACACCATGATTCATGCAACTAAAAATGTATTCAATTCCCATACAATGTCAAGACACAATAGCAACAGGAACTTATCAGGGAGGGAACTAACTGTGCTGTCAGGATGGACTCCTGGAAACATAATTACCGGTATGTCTAACACCCATTTTCCAGGAAGTCCCTCCTGACAGCAACATGAAGAATACCAAAGTACCTCCTTAGGGTGGGACCACTTTCCTTTCAAAAGCAGTCTGTTGACCTACAACACATCCAATTTATAGTGTTTACAAAAAGTGTTTATTGTGGCCCATGTTGCAGCCCTACAAATCTGTTCCACTGATGCCCCCATCCTCTCAACCCAGGAGGTGGAGACTGCTCTAGTCGAGTGGGCCCTTAGGTTCTCTGGAGGGAAATCCTTTCTGAACTGTAAGCTAGGAATATTTCACAAATGATCCACCTTGATAGTGGGATTTGAAGCTTTTTTCCCCCCTTATTTTTACCCCAGTATTGGATAAACATTAGAATCCTGCCGCCAACTCCGAGTGGTACCCAAAGACCGCCTGCCTTATGTCCAAGGCATGGAAGAGAGACTCCTTCTGGTTTGCAGGATGTTCACAAAAAGAGGGTAAGATTATTTCCTGGCTTAGTTTCTGGGTAGATACTACTTTGGGCAGAAAGGCCTGATCTAGTTTAACAAATATCCGGTTGTCCAGGATCTGGAGATACGGATCTCGAATGGGCAGGGCTTATATCTCCCCCACTCTTTTGGCAGAGGTAATGGCTACTAAAAATGCTGTCTTAAAGGTCAGTTGAGATGTTTATGTTTCACGGGCACATAAGGCGGTTTACAAAGGGCATTAAGGACCAGGTTTAAGTCCCAAGGGGGCACTGATCGCCTTATAGTGGGTCTTAGCCTCTCTCTAATAAAGCTAGTCACCCACGGGTGAGATGCCAGGGGATGATCAAAGGAACCACTCAAAGCCAATATTTGGACTTTAAGGGGGTTCGGTCTGAGACCTTTATTAAACCCAGCTTGTAGGAAATCTAAATTTTTTGGGATATCCGGCAGGAAAGTGTCTATGTGGGAACTGCCACAGTCCAAACAGAAACTCTTCCAGATCTTATTATAGATTGCAGAGGTAACCAGCTTCCTACTTGCCTGGATTGTGGTTATAAGCTGGTTAGACAGACTCCATCTGTTGGCTTGGATCCTGAAAGGAACATCCTAAAGCCCTCGTCTCACACAGCGATCTCGCTAGCGAGATCGCTGCTGAGTCACTAGTTTTGTGACGCAACAGCGATCTCCCCAGCGATATCGCTGTGTGTGACATTCAGCGACGATCAGCCCCCTGCTGGGTATCGCTGATCGTCGCTGAATGTCCTGGACATTTTTTTGATCGTTGGTCTCCCGCTGGCCAGCACGCATCGCTGCGTGTGACAGGCGGGAGACCAGCGATCCGCTGGTAACCAAGGTACACAGCGGGTTTCCAGGCGCGGGGCTGTGCCTGGAAACCCGCTGTGTATCTTGGATACCAGCGCCCTGATGCAGGGAGCTGGTAACCAAGGTACACATCGGGTTTCCAGGCACCGCGCAGTGCCTGGAAACCCGACGTGTACCTTAGTTACCAGCTCCCTGCATCAGGGCGCTGGTATCCAACGTACACTGCGGGTAACTAAGCGATGTTACCCACAGTGTCATTGTGCTGATCGCTGCCTGAGCTGCCTGTTTGGCAGCTCAGCAGCGATCATGTAGCGACACACCAGCGATCCTGATGGTTGTCGGGATCGCTGGTGTATCGCTATGTGAGACCCGGGCTTAAGTCGTGGTGGAAGCCTGGGCCTTGAAAGATTAGGTATTTCCTCAGGGGAAGTAAGACAGGTTCCTCCAAGGCCATGGTCTTCAGCAGAGGAAACCAACTTCTTTTTGACCAGAACGAAGCAATTAGAAGTACCTTTGCCTGATCCTCCTGAGCACTCTTGGAATGAGCGCCATTGGTGGAGCAGCGTATGACAGTGTCATGTTACAGCTCTGGTTTAGCACGTCGATCCCTTCTGGGTTGTCCCTAGGATTTAGGCAGTAACACTTGTTGACATTTAAATTTTTCCTTGTTGCAAACAGGTCTATCTGAGGTATACCCCAGAGTTGGCATAACTGCTGCAATACCTCCCTGTTTAATTTCCACTCTGTAGGCCAGATCTTCCGTCTGCTCAAATAGTCCACCACCTCGTTCCGGGATCCCTCCAGATGAACTGCTGAGACTGATAGGACTGTTTTTTCTGCCCAGGCGAAGATTCTTGATGACAAATCTTGAAGTGCACCGTGTCTCTAACGCAAGAAAGATACTGTTGTCCTGAGACTGGATATCTTAAGGCCAACTGCCCTGAAGTATCTTCCCTTCCAGATGTGCTCACCATCTTACCTTGCTAGCATCTGTGGTAAGTACTTCACAAAGAGAAGCAATCCACGGGATGCCCAACCAAAGATTCTTGGGAATGGTCCACCAGAGTAGCGATTTCTTTACTGCAAGGGATAAGCACATTTCTTTGTTGAGCGTTATCTGGCATGTCACAGGTGAATAGACTAGCCCTCTGTAATGCCCTGGAGTGGAATTGGGCCCACCGGACACAGGGAATGCATGATGTTTGAAGACCTAAGATCTTTATTACAGTTCTGATTGAACCGCGACTCCCTAGGAACAACTGGACTCTGTCTTTTAAGGTTTTCTGTTTTTCCTCTAGTAGGAAGGGTGCTCTCAGTTTGGAGTTTAGTAGGAAGCCCAGGAATACCTTCCTGGTTCCTGGTACTAAGTCTTACTTCTTTAAATTCATGACTCAACACAGATAAGAAAAAGGAAAAAAGTCAGCTCACCCAACTGAGGCCAGGGATCCAAGGCATGGACAGGTCAGCAGTGCAGAAGGAATATCAATCGAGTGAAGAAAAAAAAAAAGGGTCCAGCTCCAAGAATCCCATAAAACCAATGTTTATTGAAAATTCTTAAAATCCATTATAACAGCATAGTAGCCACTAAACCTATAGGGAGAGTTCACACTGGCAGATGCGTTTCAGATCCCAAGGTCTTTAGTCATTGCATCCCATATTGTCCTACCCCTCGACCTAACATACCATTTCCTGTATAAAACAGTTGATTGAATTCAATCCTATATCTCTGATATAAGTTAAAAAGCACACGTTAATACAATTAACAAAAAGGAAAAAAACAACAAAAAAACGCAAAAAAAAATGTATTTTTAGTATAACTATAAAGCTTAACTCCATGTCATCACATAATTGCATAGATTTGTACAAAAACCACATTGATTATTCATAGTAACGAGAGATCTTATTTCACGTTCATGCCCTGGGAAGCTCTAGTCTATAACATGTATATCCACCAGGTCTCCCTGCTCAGAAGTTTCCTAAGGTGATCCTCATCTGTTGAGGGTTTAGAAATCCCCTCTATACCCGTGACTCTGCAGTTCGGGTATCACCATTATGGTATTGTGAAAAGTGTTTGCTTGCCACTGAAAATTTAAAAACTTGTCTTATTTGCAGCATCTGACAAATGACGTCTGATTCTAACTTTCAGGGGGTTGGTGTTACAACCTACATAAAGAATGTTGCAAGACTAAGAAGTAAGGAAGATATATAACATATGTAGTGTTGCAAGTGATAAAATTGTGAATTTTATATGATTTTTTGTTGTAGTAGAAATAAATTGAGTTGTTATCCACATGCTTGCAGCAAGTGCATATTTAGTAACATAGTTATTAAGGTTGAAGGAAGACTAAGTCCATCTAGTTCAACCCATATCCTATCCTAACCCACCCTATTTTTTAAATGTCCACATTTAATAAATCCTATTTTTTAGAGCCAAGTTTTAACTATATTTGTTTCCAGATTCAAATATAGACTTGAAGATAGCATGTTACTAAGGGTAGGGGCTTTCCAGGCTTTAAATCTGATAGGATTATCCAAGTTCCTGGCACTAAAGGTACTGTCACACTAAGCGAGATCGCTAACGAGATCGCTACTGCGTCACCGATTTATGACGCAGTAGCGATCTCGTTAGCGACTTAGCTGTGTGTGACATGTAGCGGCGATGTGGCCCCTGCTGCGATGTCGCTGATCGCTTATGAACGTTCTGAGCCGTTTTTTGGTCATTGGTGTCCCGCTGGTGAGCCTGAATCGCTGAGTGTGACACCCTTTATGAACGACTTTACCAGCGTCGCAGGCGGGACTAGGTTTTCCCAACGACCGTAGAGGTTGTTATACAAATCACTGATGAGATGTGTTTGGAAGCTAACTAGCGACCACATAGCGATCGCACTAGCGATCTCGCCAGGTCGTGTCGTTGTCGTGATCGATAGTGCGATCGCTAAGTGTGACAGTGCCTTAAGTCTGACTTCTTTAAATTCAGGACCCAACCCAGATACTCCAACGTTGATAGCGTCTTCTCCTTGTGGGCCTGAACTTCTTCCACTGAGTTGGCTACCAGCAGGAAGTCATCCAGATAAGGGATTATAACTACAGCCATCTTCCTTAAATAGGCCACGATCTCTGCAACCAGTATCGTAAAGACCTGGGGAGCTGAGGCCAGACCAAATGGAAGCCACTGGAATTGGAAATAGCAGTTCTGGTTTTGAATGTATACCGCAAACTGTAGGAATTTCTAACAGTAGGGATGTATTGGTACATGATAATATGCTCTCTTTAGATCTAGTGTGCACAAAACTGCATCCTTATTAGAGGAATTGTTGAGCTTATATACTCCATCCTGAATCTCTTGTACTTACCCAGTAAAGATGTATATCTTCGTACCGTGTTAGCCAGTAGATAGAAAAATATTTAGAGTTGAGAGTCCTCAGTGGTTGATACCTTTTAATGGCTAACTGAAAAGATGGTAACAAATTGCAAGCTTTCGAGACTACTCAGGTCTCTTCATCAGGCTGAACTAATACAAAATCTGAAGAATCACATATTTATACACAAAAACACAGAAAAAATGCAATAGGTAAGACAAGTGACGTGAAGCAGAATAGTCATTATGGCAGAGGAATGAGCATAAATATTGGAACAATTCATAGATAAGGAGAGAAAGTTTTATTACCCTCTGATTGGGGTCTGGTAATGTTTTGTGATGTTTTTACCCTGTGAAAACATCACAAAACATTACCAGACCCCAATCAGAGGGTAATAAAACTTTCTCTCCTTATCTATGAATTGTTCCAATATTTATGCTCATTCCTCTGCCATAATGACTATTCTGCTTCACGTCACTTGTCTTACCTATTGCATTTTTTCTGTGTTTTTGTGTATAAATATGTGATTCTTCAGATTTTGTATTAGTTCAGCCTGATGAAGAGACCTGAGTAGTCTCGAAAGCTTGCAATTTGTTACCATCTTTTCAGTTAGCCATTAAAAGGTATCAACCACTGAGGACTCTCAACTCTAAATATTTTTGTACTTACCCAGAAATTTAACGGTTTTAAAGTTTATAATGGTGCGGGATTCGCCTGATGGTTTCCTGAAGGTGAACTGGCTTGAAAAGTGGCCCTGGCCTTCTTCCAACTGGGGAACTGATATTATCACTCCTGTTTCCACCAGCTCTATGTCTGACCCCACAAGAGAACTGGTAGCCAGGGGGCGAGGATTTATGAACCTTTCGGGAGGAGGCCCTGAAAATTCTATTGCATATCCTTCTGCATTGGTTCTCTGTGTCCCTCGATCCTGGGTAATGTGCAGCCAATTTTTTTGCCAACTGCCTGAACAGCCCCCCATGTGGTTGGCGTCATTGTATCCTTGGGACTGAGCTTGCGCCAAAAAGGGAGCCTCTACTCCTTCCCCCCATTGGGGTAACTGCACCTGCCTGATTTTCCTTTCCCACTATAGTGCTGCCTCTGGGAGGGCCTAGGTCTCTGAAAAGGCTGAAACTTCCTGGCTCTATCCTCACGGAATCCCATCTTTTTATCTGATGCCATTTCCATAAAACCCATGGATGATTTCATTAATGGAGGGAAGCTAGGATGTCCTCCCTAGGTGTTTTGCCACTTAGATGCTCCTCTAGTAGCCCAATCCACAAGAACATGGATCTAGCTACTGAGCTGGCGGCTATGTTAGTTTTCATTATCGCCACTGACACTTTCCAGTCCCTCAGAAGGTTATCCGCCTTTTTATCCATTGGCTCTCTCAGGCTTGAGGAGTCTTCGAATGGAATAGAAGTCTTTTTAGCCAATTTAGTCACAGGAACGTCAATCTTGGAGCTTTCCTCCCAATTCATAATATCCTCAGGTTCGAAGGGCAACCAAATCCTGAAGTCACAGGGTATGATCAGAAGTTTCTCCGCGTCCTCCCATTCCTCCAGGATCATTGGTTACCTGGAATACCCACTGTTTTTGGGATCTGAAACCCCCAAACATCTCGTCCTGGATTGACTGTGGCTTTGGGGTTTCCTCAACCTGCATGGTGCTTCCGACTGTCTGGATGAGCTCGTCAGTATCATACGAGACGAAAAGATATCTTTTACCCCCGTCAAGATTTACCACATGAACCTGGGTTGGTGGTCTGTGGTGTACTGAGGTTACCGATAGAGGCCTGAACCTCCTCTCCTATCATGGATCTCATCTCCGAAAGGAATGACGGCTGTTCATCTCTAACAATTTTAGTGGTGCAGCCTTCACAAAGCAGCTTCCGATAAGCCTCAGGTAATTTCCAATTACAAACGAAGCATCTCTAGGACTTCCCAGAGGCCTTGCCATACCTCTTAAGGGTAGGGAGTAAAGTGTCAGGGGTTCCCTTGTCCTGATTAGCACAGAAGAGAAGAGGAGAAATAACCTCAGGATCCTGCAATACAAGCGAGTCTGCACAGATCACTCTCCATGCAGTCTGGCCATCTCCTCTGCCTGCTTCCTCCATCGTGCGCCTGACAGCGTGCAGGGTGACCCCCTAGACATAGGTAATAAAAGCATTGCCTTTCTCCCACGCTCATCCATGGAACGCACACTGAAACCGGAAGTATGATCTCGGTCATGCTGGTTACTTATACATCCGAAGGTGGGGAAAGTACAGCCAGCGTCGACTGGGCGCATGGCTCACGTGCTGTAACAACCTCACATGAGCCCTGGGAACGCGAGTGTTCACATCGATGGAACAGCACAGGAGGTGAATAAAGGTGTTTTCATTCTAACGGGGCAAACATTTAAGCAATGTATTTACAAATTATTCAAAGTAGCACGCCCCGGCAGCAATGTTTTCTTTTATGTTAACTTGCCAGCAATAGAGTGTTGTATTTCATTTTATTACAGCTAAGCTGCATACATGCAATTATGAATTAAATATGGACAGGTAATTTTCCATTTTGTATAGATTCCAGTGAAGGATTACATAATTCCTCCTAGTAGCTCTCAGACACTTTCCATCGCCACCATTTCTTTTTAATCTACCGTATATGGCCTTGTTTGTATAAAATCAGTATGAGTTTTAATTCAGGGAGTAACATTTTTCCCTTTTAAAGTAGGCAAATGTTATATGGTATGTTCACACATTGTGTTTTTGCATGGTTGACTGGAAGATGTGTAATATACATGCGTTTTTGCTGGGTTTTTTCCCATAGAAGAACGGCCAGCAGCACAAAAACGCGAGGAAAAAAAAATAAGCATGTGAACGAGATTTTTGAAAGGTGCCACCTGTGAATATACCATTATGGGGCTTTTTTATCCTCCTTTACTTATATCAATAGGATAACACAAATTTCTGAAAGTTGCCCACCGTCACTCTCCTCTTTTAGATGAATTTGATGGACATAGGTCTTTCTTTAACGTCACAAAGTACCGTATATACTCGTGTATAAGCCGAGATTTTCAGCACCTTTTTTCGTGCTGAAAATGCCCCCTCGGCTTATACACGAGTCATAGGGCAGAAACCAGCGGGGGAGGGGATGCCGCGGCAGGAGCCGGTGGCTGGGATCATACTCACCCCTCCCCGTGCCATCGCTGAGGGTCCCTGCAATCCTGCGTTCTCCCTGGCTTCCTGCAGCTCTCCAGCACTGAGCGGTGAGGTAATACCCGCTCATTAAGGTCATGTAATATGGACGCGACGCCACTCCCATGGGCGTCGCCTCCATATTCATGACCTTAATGAGCGGTATTACATCACCGCTCAGTGCTGGAGAGCTGCAGGAAGCCGGGGAGAGCTGCAGGAAGCCAGGGAGAACGCAGGATTGCAGGGACGCTCAGCGATGGCACGGGGAGGGGTGAGTATGATGGAGGAGAGGACAAGGAGCACGGAGCTGGACTGGGGATGGAACGGTGGACGGGGGAAGCATGGAGGAGGATGGGGGGAGAACGGGGAAGCATGGAGCAGGACGGGGGAACCATGGAGGAGGACGGGGAAGCATGGAGCAGGACGGGGGGAGGACGGGGGAACCATGGAGGAGGACGGGGGGGAGAACGGAGGAAGCATGGAGGACAATGAGCACGGAGCAGGACGGGGGGGAGGATGGAGTGCACAGAGGAGCATGGAGCAGGACGGGAGGGAGGATGGAGGGCACAGAGGAGCATGGAGCAGGACGGGGGGAGAGGATGGAGGGCACAGAGGAGGACGGGGGCACAGGAGGACGGAGAAGGAATGGGGAGCACAGCGGAGGAGGAGCAGGAGGGGGGGGAGTACAGAGGAGAATGGGGGAGCACAGAGCTGGATGGGGGAGCAATGAGCAGGACGGGGGCAGCACAGAGCAGGAGGGCAGTTTGTACACCCGGCTTATACACGAGTCAATAAGTTTTCCCAGTTTTTTGTGGCAAAATTAGGGGGGGGGGGTCGGCTTATACACGGGTCGGCTTATACACGAGTATATACGGTAAACTGATTGTTGAAAAAAAAAAAATAATGAACACTGTTATATACAAGAAAATAGTTTCTGAAAAACACGTAGTCAATTTTATTTATCAATTCAAAACATGGTCGTGAAACAATACATTTGGAGATGATTAACCAGACCTTTTAAAAAAAAAAAAAATAGTTGATTTCCCTCCCAATAAATATCACTTTTAGAATAAAATGACATTTTCAAAAACAAAAACATGGCGATGCCTGTCTTGTCTTTCGGTCTCATACATCCTCAGGATCCCTTGACTGTCTTGGACCCATAACATGAAGCCTAATCTGTCAGGTACTTAACTTAGCAAAAAAATTATTTATGAACACATTAATTATCACAAAGATATTTATTCCACAAGTAATATAAATGAAGCCAGCTGGAATCCTTGGCAGATTATTGCATGAAGAGTATACTGAAAGCCATCACCACACAGCACACGGCCACGTAAGGACTTTTCCTTTCACCTACAATATGAATTAAAATAAATACTTTTAAACAATATTAATGTTTCATGACTTTCTCTAAATTTAAATATCATGATATTCACACTTTCTATAGCAGAAAATATTTTGCATTTTGTATCAGTGATAAAAATTTCAAGATGTATAAACGGATGGAGGCAATCCAAGATTAACACAACATCCTTCTTCTCCGCTAGATTTCTAAAACTTAATATGGACAAAACAGAATTCATCATCTTTCCCCCATCTCACTCGACTTCACCAACAGATCTATCCATTAAAGTAAATGTCTGCCCACTCTCCCCAGTCCCACAAGCTCGCTGCCTCGGTGTAATCCTCTACACTGATCTCTCCTTCAAACCACATATCCAAGCCCTTTCCACTTCCTGCCGACTTCAACAACATTTCCTGGATCCGTACATTCCTAAACCAAGAATCTGCAAAAACCCTAGTCCATGCCCTCATCATCTCCCGCCTTGACTACTGCAACCTCCTGCTCTGTGTCCTCCCCTCTAAACACTCTCGCACTCCTCCAATCTATTCTAAACTCTGCTGCCCAACTAATCCACCTGTCAATCCCTGCACTGGCTCCCCATTATCCAAAGACTCCAGTTCAAAACCCTAACCACGACATACAAAGCCATCCCGCAACCTGAGTCATCCATACATCTGTGACCTCGTCTCCCGGTACTTACCTGCACGCAACCTCAGATCCTCACAAGATCTCCTTCTCTACTCCCCTCTTATCTCCTCTTCCCACAATCGCATACAAGATTTCTCCCGCTCATCCCCCTACTCTGGAACTCTCTACCCCAACATATCAGACTCTCACCTACTGTGGAAACCTTCAAAAAGAACCTGAAGACCTACCTTTTCCAACAAGCCTACAACCTGCAGTAACCACCGATCCACCAAACCGCTGCATGACCAGCTCTACCCTCACCTACTGTATCCTCACCCATTCACTGAAGATTATGAGCCCTCACGGGCAGGGTCCTCTCTCCTCCTGTACCAGTCATGACTTGCATTGTTTAAGATTACTGTACTTGTTTTTATTATGTATACCCCTCCTCACATGTAAAGCGCCATGGAATAAATGGCGCTGTAATAATAATAATAAATAATAATAATAATTTTTGCCATCTGAAGTCACCTTGAAATAGACTGCAGACAAGAATGGTTCTGGTGCACAACACTGCCTGTCAATCATTGCAATAAAAATTCTAGTACAATGGTATAATGTCTAGTGAAGAACTAAATCTGATGAATTTAGACAGCTGTGGGCATCGCGTGAGCCTGGTCTGTATGTGAGCACATTTATTCAGGATTGTGGGCAGCAGAATGTTCATAAGATGAATGTGCAGATGTAAGAAAAAAAATCAATTCAAGTTCATAGATCATGACTGTCAAGATGGGGCCAAGGTGTGTGTGACCTCTGCTTCTTGGTTTGAGGCAATATATGATATTATATACAAAAGCAGACATTTCTGAAAAAAGCTATTTCCTAAAATAATAGGACACTTCTACAAACATGTCTTCTATAGCACCAAAAATGTACACATTGGGGGCCACTCATCAAAGCTTTTATGCCAGAATACTGAAAGGGGGGTGGGTGGTGACATAAGTTTGAAGACATAAGGGGGATGAATAAGATTAGAAAAATGTGTCAGTTTTCTTCTAAAACAGCACCACATCTGACTACAGGCTGTGTGCGGTATTGCAGCCCCATTTATGTTAAATGGGCCGAGTGTTAATACCAGACTCGGCTCTGTTAACTCACAGGTGTGGTTCTGTTTTTAGGAGAAAACAGACATTTTTTATAATCTTGTATCATCCCTTTAAAATGCTCAAAAACACATAAGATAAAAGTTGTTTAAACTCCCCATCAACTATGTACTGCTGCCAGATCTCCAGTCAGATTATTTGTGGATCTATCATTCTAACAGTAAACAGCAAGTGCTAATAAAAGGATGGAAAAAACAGGGTATTTGGTTAATACGTTTTTTGCAAAAAATGTATATTAAGCCGCTCTACCAAACGTCAAGAATATACCTGTATTAGAGCAGTCCCTGACTAATGTATGTAATCCCTATCTGATGTATTTAAAAACCTGGTCATATGTATAATACCTGTATAAGCAGGATTCAGAAAGGTAATGTCCAATGTGGACACGCAGCACGGGGCGCGTTACAGGCAGCACGGTCACCACCATCTTTTTTCTCCCCCGGTTTTTTCAGGTAATATACTTATATCTAGGTATCACTTGGTGTTATTGGGACTCATTAACACAAGCATATGTTGGCTTACACTCTATCAGTGTTAAGTGTCCCTCCTTTTTTGGCACTATTTGCTTTATTCCTTTATTCTGTTCCATCAGGTGCATATTGTTTTTTGGTCACACCATATTGGGATTTATATATTATGTGCTTTGGGTATCTTTTTTAGTCTTTTTTCCCTATTTATATTATGCACTATATTGCATATATTATTTAGTGGTTCCTGCACATATACATATATATTTTTGGGCTATATTGCACTATACTTAAGTTTTTGATATTTGTTTGTGCACTGGGCACATCTTAAATTGCTTTGGTATAATTTATATATAATATATATTCTTCATGGCCGCACATATATACTTTTTATACTAGAGTGTATTATTATATTATCACTATTGCAGAGCCTGTGCACTATTTGTATATTTACCTGATTTTATTTGTTAAATACCTGGGTATTGGATATTATTTTGGTGGTGTTCACGCTTCCTTTTTTAATTTTGTATCTGATGCTTGTGCTATTTCTTATATATTTGTATTGACAATTAATAAAATTTTACATTGTTACCTCTACCGCCTGGGTTGAAGTTTCTTCTTTTTCCCCCTGTTTCTTTTGCACTTGGGTGTCCGTTTGTTATTTTTTGCAACAAAGTATTTTTTGGCTTTACTGTGCCTTTTTTTTGTGTGTTTTCAGTCTACTGGTGGTGTGAACAATGTCCCTACAGGCTTGTTCGCTGTGTGCACGGCTCATGTGTTTCTGTTTTAATATACCTTAAAGGGGTTGTGCACTACTAGGACAACGCCTTCTTAAACTAAAGGTACTGTCACACTAAGCGATCGCACCAGCGATAACAACAACGACACAACCTGACGAGATCGTTGGTGTGATCGCTATATGGTCGCTAGTAGCTTCCAAACAGGAAGATCTCATAAACGACACATCAGCGATCAGTATAACGACCTCGGCGGTCGTTGGGACCTGTCACACGGCATGGATTGAGCACAACCTTTTCCACGCCCCTCAGCACAGATTGGTGGTCACAGTATATGTTTTATAATTCTTTATGTTATAATTAATGTTTTGACGACCGCGTCATGAAAGACGACGTATAAGGGTATGTTTCCACGATAAGGAAACACTCCGGATTTGCTGCGTGTTTGGCGCTGTGCGTTGGCGCAGCGCCAAACACGCAGCGTCCAGATGTTACAGCATAGTGGAGGGGATTTCAAGAAATCCCGTCTCCACTATGCGTAAAAATAAGCAGGCGGAAGACCTGCGTTTCCGGACATGCGGCGCGTCTTTTTAGACCGCAGCATGTCCTAGCGTATTGCGGCGACGCTGCGTCGCCGCAACGGAAATAACACAGGGCTATGCAGCCCTGCGTTCTTTCCGGGTGTGTTCCGGAGGTGTCCGGAACACATCCGGAATGAGCGCGCGTCAGAAAGGGGGCGGGGCTTTGGGCGGAGCGGAATTTCCGCTCCGTCCAAAGCGCTGTGATTCCGGACCGTGGAACCACAGCTTCAGCCTCCCTTCCATTGTTCTCGAGCGCATCTGATTCATAGGAATTTCCAGCATCGTTCCTGCTTCCTGCTAGCCTGGTTTGCAGCTACTGCGATCCAGTCTGTGCTGCTAAAGAAAACCTAGTCCCGCCTGTGCCGCTGACATATGCGTCGCCAACGAGGTTGCTCGTCGTTCTTAAAGGGATTCAAACTCAGCGATTCAGGCTCACCAGCGGGACGCAAACGATCAAAAAACGGTCAAGAACGTTCGTGAACGATCAGCGACATCACAGCAGGGGCCACATCGCTGCTACATGTCACACTCAGCGACGTCGCTGACGATGTCGCTGCTGCGTCATAAAATCGCTGATGCTTAAGCGATCTCGCTTAGTGTGACAGTACCTTAAATGTTTGGCCCCGATAAAATAATAAACCCTACAGTCACCTCCCAAACGGCTCCGTTCCTGCAGTGTCGGCACTCGCTCTCCCAGGGGATGTGATGAGATGTTGTAACACATGACGCCGGCGACCAATCAGCGCTGGTGTCACTGTCTCGGCCTTCAGACTGAATATGAAAAGGAAGTTGGAGATCTTCTGCAGCCCGAACTTCCACTTCATGTTCAGTTTGTCCGAAGGTGGAGACAATGACACCAGCGCTGATTGGGCGCTGGCATCACAACGTCGCATCACAGCCCCAGGGAGAGCGAGTTCTGAGACCGCGGGAACGGTGCCGGCACGGGAGGCTTTATTATTTTATCGGGCCAAACATTTAGTTTAAGAAGGGGTTGTCCTAGTAGTGGACAACACCTTCAAATTCACAAGGAAGGAAAACCACTTTAAGGCTAAGTTCTTACGATGAGCTTTTTGTAAGTTTTTGATCCTGCACCATTTCCGCACCTATTATGTAAAATAGGTTACTTGCGGTTTTTCAACATGCGTTTGTATTGCGTGTTTTATCTCTTCTTGGTGCCATGCTTTAAATATAGCTTCATGGTTTTTGATACTTCCTGGTATTTGGCTTTGACAAAACTTTATTGACATACTTAGGTGCAGATTACATGTGTTTCCGCTGCGGAAACTCACTAAAACGCATGTGCATTTTTTACCTGTAGATTTTCCAGATCTAATGCAAATCTATGAGGGGAAAAAAAAATAAAAATAACAGAAAAGTCAGTGAACCCGCAAAAGAAATTGACATGTATATGATTTGAAACCCGCACCGCAGGTAAGTTAACACAGAGTAAAATAAAGCAAAGTGGGCACGAAATTTCTATAAATCCCATCCATTTTGCTGGAACCGTGTTTAACGCAGCCAAAATACGCAGCATCAAAAACGCACCCTAAGCTCATCGTGAGAACATAGACTAAACCCTCAGATTGCTTTGATTCTCATACTTCATGTCATTATCTATGGACTTTTTTATGTTCATGGAAAGGACTTTTATCTGCTTGAAGTCTTAACACTTATGGATGGCTTTAGATCATTCCAATACCCTAATATTACCTAGACCCCCGAAGAGATAAGGGAACATTTTTTTTAAAAGAAAAAAAGATGAATGTGTTATCAAAATGGTGGTTTGCTCTACCGGAGGTAAAGAGGACCGTGCAGTTTAAACAATGCTTAACCTAACCTGCCAATGTTGGCCGATGATCTATTGTGAGTGAGATATACCTGAACCTTCCCGATCTTTCCACGTGAGATAAGCCACTGCCAGAGGCTTTAACCCTTCTCTCTAATAAAATAAACCTCCAGTCGGGCATGATGAGCCCAGCGTGAAATTTTGGAAAATTAATTGTTGGCTGAAAGTCATCAGTCATTTTGTCAACTTTCAATACAATGGTCAATTTCTGTGCCGGCATTATGGAGGTGAAGAGAGAACAAGACGACTTACCAATTCTTGCACACTTCCAAAAAATGCCAAGTACTCTGCAATAAAAGGAAAAAAAAAGTAAAGTTTCTATCAAAATGTGTGTTATAATGCTATTTTTTTATACCCTGAAAGAGTTTAAGGTGTTCTTTTTTCACAAAATACATTTATCATCTAGCAGGATATGTAGTAAATGTCGGATCAAAAAAACCAGAGGTTCCGATTCCCTGGTTTTCTCCAGTGAGGTTGGGAATGAGCGGTATGGCGTAGTCACGTATGACTGCTGCTGCACCGTTTATGTCCTTGCATCGGTTCAAGGTGTAAAAATGGAAGTTAGTAAGAAATGTAAACATGACTTATAATTATTAGCTATACCATGTACAAAAGCAAACAACGCTCCCGAGCTAGAATATACTGTACATGCAGGAGGTTGTGAAGTGTAATGAGAGTCTGCCTCCACATATAGATCGGTTATTAGAATTCACTACATAGAGAAAGGTTACATACCCAGTTTTGTTTTTATCAAGAAGATTGGGGACCATGGCTCGGAGATACGCACATGTGCATATTAGCAGAAGGATCACTGTCAACAGGCTTTGGAAGTTAAAAATGGCAGACTGAGGAATAAACATAAAATATTAAAATAACTTACAAATCACAACAGGATACCTTCTCTACATCTACCCACTATAAGAATAAGTCATTTAAAGGGAATCTGTCACCAGGATATAGCCACCTAATCTGACAACAACACAGATTCCTGCAATGTATCGCTTACTGAGCTGCTTAGTGTAGTTTGATAAATTCATTGTTTTATCAGCAGGAGATTATCACTAGAGGACACGTAAACCAGTCGCCATCTAGTCCTCCATATTAATGAGCTCTGTAAATCCCCACCCCCATCACTGATTGTACATGGACAGAAAGCTGCCAATCAGTGGTGAGGGCGGAGTGTACAGAGCTCAGCATTGATAGAACTGATACATCAGCAGCAGAAAAAACAGTGGTGTTATATAAATGACAGCAAGCAGCTCAGTAAGTGGTACATCACTGGAATCAGTCTCTATGTCTACGTTATGATGCTCAGAACGAAAACGTTGAGATATTCACTTTAATAGCATATAAATGAATTCACAGATTTATTTTCACATAATGATTGATGCAGTTAAAAAAATGAAAAAGACCGTAAACACCCCCACCCCAAAGTAAAAAAAAAACAAAACACAACAACATATCGCTATAAACTTGTTATTTTGCCCTATGGTTCTTTCTGTCCAGAGGCAGGTCAGAAATCTGTCTGGGATGATTTAATGAATCCTACATTGAAGCAGGGGGTTGGACCAGATGACTCAGGAGGTCCCGTACAACTCTACCATTCTATGATTTGTGCTCAAAACTTCTAGAGATTCAAGATAGAAATCACTCTCCTAGCTGTGTGCAAGATCCAATGGTTGTGATTATTTACCATACAAAGATTAATCACAAGACCACCTCATAATCAGATAATGACATTGTTTGAATCAGGTTTTTGTGTTACATGTATTTTTAAACATTTTTTTTTCTTTTATATCATCTTTATAATTAAAAAAAAAAAAAAAAAAGGAACCTGACATTTCACACTGACCACTGGAGCTTTATTAGACTCATACGTCCTGCTCTTTCAAGAAGAGCTTTCATCAGGCTTCTTATCAGAGGCATGATCACAATGACAGGACCAAGATCGTTGTCACCCAGGCCTTCAACAGGCGGAAGAAAACTTATTGGTTCCCTGTGATCACAGTGACGTAATTTATAGACAATGGCATAAACTGCAGCGATTGGAGCAAGCTGTTACAGACACATGCTGACTTTGCAACACAGCCGGCATCTGCCTGGTTCGAGGCAAGCTCAGCTCCTGAGCCAGCTTCATACTTTTCTTAGCAACCTGTGACGACAAATGTACGCCATCGGGCATTAAGGAGTTAAACGCCTACTTGGAACAAAACATTTGGTATGTTATCCAGTTCTAAAATAGTGAAACCAAGTGTGAAGAGAACCTTAAAAAGTACCGATGTGGCGTCTGCCCACTGCAGGTCTGAACTGCAGGTAAGACAGCACCCCGAGAAACCCCGAGACCCTTTACCCCTATACAGGGATCTGGAATTACAGCGAAGCCCAGGGGGTAGCAGCCTATGAGAGCAGTGGACCGGAGTAGGAAGGACGCTAGGGAGGGAATAAAAAGCGAGACCAAATGCGTAGTCAGAAGTCCAAGGGTCAAAACCAGGAGGGGAGCAAAGGTACAAAATCGGCAGGCAGTTAAGGGTCAGAAATTCAGGCTAAAGTTCAAGTCAAAACCAGGCGGACAGCAAAGGTACAAAATCGGCAGGTAGTAGAAGAGTCAGAAATCCAGGCAAAGGTCAGAAATACAATAGCAAAACAAACTAGCACACTGGGGAAACCTAGACTATATCTGGCGGCCTACAAGCCAGGCTCTAAGGCATTTGAACGGCATGGCTACCTCTCACAGCTTCACTGTCTGATGACCTCATCTGGACCGCCCCCAGAACCAGGCCAGATGGTGATGCATGACTGACACCAACCACTTCACCTCTGACAGAAGAGCGAAGCCTATGCCCACCAGATGCCTGCGCAGGGACCCCCTCTCTGTCACCAACATTACCCACAGGCGAAACAAGGCGATGCACAGCGACAGAGACCGGCGTCAAAGGAGCAGAACCATATGAGGTACCGCACTCCTATCACCGGCACCACCAGCCGAAGGAGTCCGGCGCCTCCCAGCGGCCGAGGCAGGAACACCAGCCACTGAATCCAACGGCGACGTAACAACCGACTGTTTCAAGTCATTTTTCAGAATAAGCTGTTATTTGTCTATGAGGAATAAAATGATTTTTGGCCATTATATGACTTGTATCCCGCGTTTTCCTCTCTTTCCAGGTTTCAGTTCTCGCTGATCTAGTGGGTAGAGACTAGGTGCTATGATGTCCCCCGTAAATGACACGGAGCGATGGATTCCCGATTTTCTTTCTCTGTAGAACGCAAACAGAAGCAGCAGCAAGTCAGAGATTATACACCAGTGCTGATCTCTGTGGCTGTGAATCCGACACTGGAGGAAAATAACATTTTCTGAGAGCTGCTTCACTATCGGCCTGGCCTCTCGCTGTCCAGAAAGCGCCTCTTTGCCTCTCCATAGAGTTTAACAGCAGCTGTAACCTGGTACCGGTGTGAGCCAGCAGTGGGTCACTGACCAAGACATAGTTGAGCTGTTTTTTTTTCCATAGTGAATAAGGAGTTCAAAAGGAAGATAAAAATGGCAGATTTCTCCGATAAGATACATTAGAATGTTTTGTATATTCGAGTGCACTATCGATTTATGCAACGTTGTCGAAACGACAGTAACTATTTAATCCCCACACAAAGCAATGCTGCCCTTAATTAGAAGTTTAGAAATACTGGCCAGAGGAACGACCTATTTTGAACATCTGGATTTCATTTCTGCATCGACCTCTGTGAAGGATATTGTAGGCCTGCTGCAATCCAGGTTGTATCAGGGTGGATGAATTACAATGAAATTAGTGTAGAACGGCTAGCAAATGCAAACTAACTGGCATAGCACAAATAATTTACTGGGTGTCTCCTGTGAAGCACCCGTGAGGTCAAAGATATAGAAATACAAGATGGGGCGCGTTCATCCCCCGGCAGGCTGTGTGCCATTCTGCTTCACGAAGAATACCTTGCAATTCCTGGTTAGAGTGAAAGACTCAAAGGGACGAGGATCACTTTCATTCTGACTTTGCTTGACCTCACATATACTGCACTGGAAAGTAGAAATTGAATTTAACCATTTGATATGCTCTAAAGACAAAACATTAGCATTGCCTCAGGCACCAGTTGGAAAGCTGTCAAGGCAATGGATACCAGAGCCTGGCTATCAGAACCATCTCTCCTGTGCCTAACCTTGTGTCTTATCTGATGAAGGGGAAATAAGACTTCTGGCTTCTATCTTCATGTCCTAATCTGTATCTTTCAACACAAAGAAGCATAGGAATGTGCATGCTATGGAGGTCATCAATACTTACACCTCTGCATGCTTAATTCAAGTATTAACAGGAAAGGAAACCTCTGGATGTCCAAAATAATTAACCAGAGGAGTCATAGGAGAGCTGAAATGACAAAAATGGTGCTGGTAATATGCCATGACCTGAAACTGAAGTAAAAGTACAAGTCCTACAGTATCAGTCCGAAATCCTGAGACCCATTGAGTTACAAAAAATAAACACTTTCAAGTGGATTTGATGTGGATTTTCTTTGTGGATTTGTGCAAAGAAAATCATAAGTAAGATCGAGCGCAAGCTATGTCGATGATATTTTAGAAATCCTAAAAATAGACGGATTTTGGTAAGAACTTACCTATAAAATCCTTTTCAGCGAAGAAGGAAGGGAGACACACCATAACTAGTGGGTAGGCGGAGCCCCAGATAGGATCAATACCTCAGATTAGAAAGCGTGTTGACCGGCCCCTCCAGCTCGGGCTCCTCCTGCTCAGCTCTTCAGTCGTACCAAAGCTTAAGGAAGAACAATATCACCAGCGAAGCAACATAACCCCTTCTGAAGGACTTCAGAGAAAAATACAAAAGTACAGGTTATGCATGCATTTGGCAAAGAAAAACCACACAGTCCCAGGTACTACTCACTGAACCTGACTACTGCGATAAGCTGGCAATGCTGGAACAGAGCCGTAGCGCGTCGACCTCAGCTCAGAAAATCGCTATCAGAGAAGGGCCACGCTGCTTCTGTAAATATAACAACACACTTCTGCCATGGGAGGGATGTGTGTCTCCCTTCCTTCTTCGCTGAAAAGGATTTTACAGGTAAGTTCTTACCAAAATCCGTCTTTCAGCTGCAGATGAAGGAAGGGAGACACACCATAACTAGTGGGACGTCCCAAAGCAGTCCAAAAATTAGGGTGGGAAAAAAACCAAAAGAGGCAGAAACCCAACAACCTAGATAAATGCGCAACAGGCGCCAAATACAAGTTAACTTAAAACTTAGATTACCGCTGCCTGCAGGACCCTACGTCCTAAGGCCGCATCAGCGGAAGCACTGACGTCCACCTTATAAAACTTTGTAAATGTGTGGACGGAACGCCAGGTCGCCGCTCGGCAGAGCAGAGCTACCGAAGCCCCTTGATGAAAGGCCCACGATGAAGCCACAGCCCTCGTGGAGTGAGCTCGAACCTTAATCGGGCAAGGTTCGCCTTTAAGACGGTAAGCCTCCAAAATGGCTGACCGAATCCAACGAGCTATAGAGTCCTTGGAAGCTCGTTGACCACGTCTACGACCTGCTGGAATCACAAACAGAGAATCTGACTTCCTAAAACCTTGAGTAACAGACAGATAGAACTTCAAGGCCCGCACTAAATCCAATTTGTGCAAATCTCGTTCCTTTGCATTCCTCGGGCCCGGACAAAGTGAGGGCAACACAATATCCTGGTTAACATGAAACTGCGACACCACCTTAGGTAGAAAGTCACCCCGTGTGCGAAGCACTACTCGATCCGGGTAAAACTCCAGGAAAGGCGGCGAGCAAGAAAGAGCTGCCAACTCAGAAACCCTTCTTAAAGAGGTTACCGCCACTAAGAATGCAACCTTCCAAGAAAGAAACGAAAGGCTAGTAGAACCCATAGGCTCAAAGGGCACATGCTGAAGAGCCTCCAAGACAAGGTTGAGTCTCCAAGGAGACACAGGTGTCTTCCGCGGTGGAAACTGACGGGTTACTCCTTGAAAAAAAGAACGCACGTCCCTACGCGAGGCGATAGCCTTCCGAAAAAGCACGGACAAAGCAGAAACCTGACCCTTCAGAGTGCTAACTGCTAAACCTTTGTCCAACCCGTACTGTAGAAAAGCCAACAGATTGGGAATGGAAAAAATCCTCGGATTCCTTGAGGAACCCGAACACCACGAAAAGAAGGCTTCCCAAGTTCTGTGATAAATCTTAGTAGTGGCCGGACCTCTAGCAGCTCGCAGAGTGGCAATGACTGCAGCTGAGAAACCTCTACGGGTCAATATTTCGGTCTCAAGAGCCACGCCGTCAAACGTAGAGACTTCAAGTCCGGATGACGAACGGGCCCCTGGGATAACAGGTCCGGGCGAAGAGGAAGTAGAAATGGCGGAGCCGCCAAGAGCGACACCAGTGTCGAGAACCACGTCCTCCTTGGCCAATCCGGGGCTATCAGCATAGCCGGAATTCTCTCCAGTCTGATCCGATGCAGCACCAGAGGAAGTAAGGAAATTGGCGGAAACACATAGACCAGTTCGAAATGGTCCCACGGAGCTACCAGAGCATCCACCGCCACAGCCTTCGGGTCCTTGTACCTGGATATGAAGGTTGGTAGTTTGGCATTGAACCTGGATGCCATCAAATCCACTTGGGGGGTTCCCCAACGGGAGCACAGTAGTGCAAACATTTCCGGATGGAGACTCCATTCTCCAGGATCCATCTTCTCGCGACTGAGGAAGTCCGCCGTGGTATTCTGGACTCCTGGAATGTGGATCATAGAGATGGCTGGAACCCTGGTCTCGGCCCATAGCAGGATCCGAGACACCTCCATCATGAGCCTGGAACTCCTCGTCCCGCCTTGGTGATTGATATACGCGACCGCCGTCGCGTTGTCTGTCTGCACTCGGACTGGCAGACCGCTCAAAGGGACCGTCCAGTGTTGGAGGCAAAGAAAAATTGCCCTCAATTCCAAGATATTGATCGGTAGAATAGACTCTTCTGATGACCATACTCCCTGGATCCAAAGGTCGTTCCAGACACCCCCCCAGCCCGTCAGGCTGGCATCGGTGGTTATGACCGACCACTTCGGAGGGAGGAAAGATTTCCCCAGGGATAACGCTTCTGGACGTAACCACCATTCTAGGGATTCCCGTACCCTGTGAGAGATGATGACGCTGCAATCCAGCGAAGCCTGCGATCAATCCCAACGACTCAGAATGAGCCTCTGGAGGGCCCTGGAATGAAACTGGGCAAACGGAAGTGCCTCCATGGACGCCACCATCAAACCCAGGAGGCGCATACACTTCCGAAGGGACATTGCTGTCGAAGACTTCATAGTCTGTACATGTCGAAGTAGACATGTCCGCTTGTCTGGGGGTAGGGACACCACTGCCCGTACCGTGTCGAAATGCATCTCTAAAAACAGGATTGACTGAGACGGCTCCAGAGACGACTTCTCCCAATTGACCAGCCACCCGAAATCCTCCAGGAGCTGAAGGGATAGGTTGCGAGCCGTCACCGCCTCCTCCTTTGAGGATGCCATAATCAAAAGATCGTCCAGGTAGGGAAAAATCGCAACCCCCTGTCTTCGAAGAATTGCCATGAGAGGCGCCAGAATTTTTGTAAAAACTCTGGGCGCCGAGGCCAAGCCGAATGGCAGAGCCACAAACTGGTAATGGTCCTGACCTATGGCAAAACGAAGGAAGCGCTGATGAGTCCTTCCGACGGGAACATGCAAATAAGCGTCGCGAATGTCGATTGACACCAAAAAATCATTCTGCGACAGGGCCGCCACCACGGAGCGAAGTGACTCCATGCGGAATTTTTGGGTGTGGACATGCCGATTCAATCTTTTGAGATCCAGAATAGGACGAAATTTGTCCTCCTTTTTGGGAACCACAAAAAGATTGGAATAAAATCCCCTTCCTCGGTCCTCCGGCGGTACCGGTATTACCACACCCTTCTGCAGAAGGGAGTCGACCTCTCGCAGCAGAGCGGTAATTAACTCGGGCTCTGACGGTGTGCGAGACTGGCAAAACCTGTCCGGAGGTCGAGACGAAAACTCTATGAAATAGCCTGCTGACACTACCCGTGTTACCCAGGTGTCCGGAACGCGGGAAACCAAGTCACTTTGAATTGGAGCAGGCGACCCCCCACTCGAGAGCCCTCGAATGGAAACCTGGCGTCAGTCCGCCTTGGCGGGCTTCTTGTCAGTCTCCCGTTTGTCTCGACGGAAACTTGATTTCCAGGGAGTACGGGATTTCTGAGTGAACTTTTTTCCCGAAAAAGAGGGACGACCCGATCCCCAAGAGGACTGACCGAATCGTCCCTTGGAACGAAAGGATCGCCGGCCACCACCGGCACCAGTCCTGCCAGGCGCAGAAGCCGTAGCCCTTCTCTGTGGTAAGGCTGCTTCTTTCGTCTTTGCCTTGGCAATCAGCTCTGAGAGATCAGATCCAAAAAGCTGACTACCCTTGTAGGCTAGAGACAGCAAACCTTGTTTTGACACTGCGTCCCCAGTCCACTGTCTAAGCCACAGTGCTCTTCTGACTGTGACCGCCGAAGCTTGCGCCCTGGACAACAGAGATGCAGTATCCAGACCTGCATCATAGCTATAAGAAACTGCAGTCTCCAATAAACCGAGAAGTCCATCTATCTCGGATAACGGAGATCCATTTTGCAACGCCGTTCGTATATGGTCCAACCAGCACAGGGAAGCCCTACAAGCACACATGGATCCTAGCACCGCTTTGAATCCATGACCCGAGGCCTCGTAGTTGGATTTCGCTGCCATCTCCGCTTTTCTGTCTAACGGTTCCTGCAGACTTGCCTTCCCTTTAACAGGGAGCAATGAGGATTTACTAAGCTGGGATAAAGGAACATCCACTTCAGGAGAAGAATCCAATTATCCGTCAACTCCGTAGAACACGGATATAGTGCGTCAAAAAAACGTGTTCCTTGAAAACGTTTATCTGGACACAGGCGTTCCTTCTCCACTACTTCATTAAGCTCATCTAGAGCTGGCAATGTCGCTCGTGACTTACGGTACTCTTGGTACATTCGAGGTGACTTACCAGGACGTGTAGTTACCTCCTCCAGCAACTGTAACGCCTCCCTCATGGCTTCAATAAAAGCCTCTGTTCGGTCTAAAGAGACAGAATGTCCCTGCCGATCCTTATCTGAACTGGATAACTCCCCATCTGAATTTGAAGGGGAACCCTGACCGCATTCCATATCAGAGAGGTCTGATTCGCTACGTGGAAATGATGAAACCGGCCTGTGTCGCTTCCTTCCATGAGAGGATCTAGCTGACACCCAATGACCTAAAAGGTCAGAAAGGCCATCAATAGAGCGAGCGATGGCATCCAATTTGGCATCGCTGTGACCTCCAATTGCTGCGCTTGACGTCGAGGCCTGTGTATCAAACTCGCGTGACTGATTCTGAAGCAGATTTGGCGCACGGTCCGCACCTTCTGGACCCTGTTCCGACATGCCCTTACACAGTATAAGGCAGGTCAAAGCCTGTCAGCAATTATGAAAAAAAGTGTGGCTTCTCAAGCGAACGCAGCAAGCACGCTGAAGGGTTAAAGCCCTTAGTGAGAGAGCTACCCCAGCTGTATCAGCTGAATATTCAGCAATATAATTAACTCTTACAAGTTCTGACCCCAAACTGGGATAGAACCTGTGCGGCTGTTGAAAAGGTTAACCCTTTAAAAGGGGTTAATATCGCCGACTCCCCACTACTCCCTTATTAATAGAAGGAGTGTGCGAGTCCCATGGCAAAATAAGGTCTCTATATAAGACCGCAGCTGCAAGATAACGCTATCTGTATTTTCTCTACAGATAGGTTCTGCGCTGTGGGGGTGAGAGCGTTATCACTCACCCAGCTGGTCGCGGTGATGTAAATGTGATACGGGAGCTCAAAAAAAGAGCGCAAACTCCTTCGCTCTCTGCTCCCCCCTGTCCTGCAGGCGTCTGCCTGCGGACAGAATACAGTCACCAAACATGTATTTCACAAGTAACAGCGGCTGCCGCAACAGCCGCTGGAAGCACTCACACACACTTTAATAAAAATGTGAGGTAAAAATGTGAGGTACTCACCAGCCGAGCGCCACAGGGACCCCCAGGGGTTTCTGGCGCTATGCCCATGCTTCCCACCAGGGCGGGGGACGCAGTGACCCCTGTGCGCGGTTTGCGCCCCCGCCAGGGAAGCCATCCTCATCCCCCCGGGCCGGCAGGGTTCTGCAGGGACCACCATTAGGATAATACAGATTCGCCAAGGGAGAGGTTGGGGTCCAGCAGCGCTGAGACCCCTGAGACCTCTAGACCACTCTGGTGATCCAAGTCTCTTGTCCGATAAAAAATAATAAAATCTTCTGAGGAGCTGCTTCCAGCAGCGACCGTCCTCTGAGACCTCAAATTTTAGACTGAAGAGCTGAGTAGGAGGAGCCCGAGCTGGAGGGGCCGGTCAACACGCTTTCTAATCTGAGGTATTGATCCTATCTGGGGCTCCGCCTACCCACTAGTTATGGTGTGTCTCCCTTCCTTCATCTGCAGCTGAAACAAATATTTGCAGAATAGAAACGGACATGGGATGCAAATTTTTAATTTCGCAATATGTTAATCTGTGGACTCTCAATGCAGATTTTACCCATTGTGAAATCTGCAACAAAATCTACAGCAAAATGTACGGTAACTCATGCAGTTTTGCCTTTGTACTTTTTCACTGCATATCTACCGCAGATTTAGACACAAATTGTGCGAGGATTTGTGTACTGGAATGATCGAGGACTCTATCTGTAAAATACCGAACTTTATTTATTAAAAATATGAAAAGCTACAGAATCCCTTCAAGGGGTTCTCCAGTCATACTGTCAAGATCCCGTCTGGGTTGGAGCCGATGTTACTGCAAACACTAGGGGAAGCAGAGGCAGGTAGCGTAGTCAGGTGGCAGCCGGAGGTCGGTACACAGGAAAGCAGTGTTTGTAGCAATGGATCAGGCGGAGAGCGTAGTCAGAAGGCAGGCCGAGGTCGGTTCACAGGAGAGCAGTGTTTGTAGCAATGGATCAGGCGGAGAGCGTAGTCAGAAGGCAGGCCGAGGTCGGTTCACAGGAGAGCAGTGTTTGTAGCAATGGATCAGGCGGAGAGCGTAGTCAGAAGGCAGGCCGAGGTCGGTTCACAGGAGAGCAGTGTTTGTAGCAATGGATCAGCAGGAAACGCTTGACTAAAGGCTTGGAGCTCAATAATCTCGCAATGACACACCCACAGGGCCAGGTTTATATAGGGTGTGTAATTGGCAATCAGAGGCCCAATCAAGAGAGCACTAGGTGTAGCCAATCAGGAAGAACAGTCAATGGTATCTGGGTTCAGCAAGGAACTTTGCAGCCAGCAGAATAGCTCAGATGGTAGAGCTGCTGGCCAGTAGACAAGAGGTACTGGGTTCGACTCCTGACAGTACTCCCCTCCTTCCAGGATGGCCTCTGGACATCTCAGGAGCTGGCTTATCCGGGTACCTCTGATGAAAGGCTCTTGTTAGTCTAGGAGCATGGACGTTGTCCCTTGGTTCCCATGAATTTTTCCTCTGGTCCGTAACCCTTCCACTGCACCAGATACTGCAGTTTACCTCTGAATTTTCGGGAGTCCAGAATCTTATCCACAATGTATTCTTCTTCACCACGGATCCTTTCTGGTGGAGGAGGTGGCTGAATTCTTCCTGGAAACGGGTTTTCACAGAAGGGTTTGAGCAAGGATATGTGAAACACTGGATGAATCTTTAGATTGTTGGGAAGTTTTAAACGAAAAGCAACCTGGTTAATTTTTGCAGAAATTTGAAAAGGTCCAATGAATTTCTGACCCAATTTGGAGGATGGCACATGTGTCTTAAGGTTTTTAGTGGACAGCCAAACTTTGTCTCCAACCTGAAGAGCAGGGGGCACTCTCCGATGTTTATCTGCTGCTTCCTTATATACTTCCTGGGTCTTGAGTAATATCTCTGATAATTCCTTCTGGGATTCCTGTAATTTTGCAAGCCTGTCATTTACAGCAGGAATGGGAGTATTCACTGGCAGATTAGGGATAAATACTGGATGTACTCCATAATTAGCAAAAAATGGGGTTTGAGATGTAGCGCTATGTATGGAGTTGTTGTAGGCAAACTCTGCTGTTGGTAAATAGTCCACCCAGTCATCCTGAAGATAGGAAATGAAGCAACGGAGGTATTGCTCCAAAGTCTGGTTCGTTCTCTCCGTCTGGCCATTGGACTGAGGATGGAAAGCGGTAGAAAGATTCACCGTGACTCCCAAGGCTGTACAGAAACTCTTCCAAAATTTTGACGTAAACTGAACGCCTCTGTCAGACACCATGCTGTCAGGAATTCCATGTAACCTGAATACCTCTTTGATTATCAGTTCTGCAGTTTTTTCAGCAGTAGGAATTCCTTCAGTTGGAATAAAGTGGGCCATTTTTGTGAGTCGGTCCACTATGACAAGGATGACGGTCATCTGTTTGGAAGGGGGTAGTTCCACAATAAAATCCATGGAAATAGATCCCCAAGGCCTGGATGGAACTGGAAGTGGTTGCAAGAGTCCTAGAGGAGACGATCGTGGGGTCTTGTTTCGTGCGCATGTTAAACAGGTTGAAACATATTTCCTCACGTCCTTCCTACAATTAGGCCACCAAAAGAAACGAAGTAGTAAGTCTTGTGTTTTTGCAACTCCAGGATGTCCTGCCAGTTTAGAATCATGGACACTTTTGAGGACTTCAAGGCGAGAAAATTCAGGTACATATATTTTGTGTTTCTGCATCCAAAACCCCTCTTTGAATGAAAGATCGACGTCTTCCGAAGGATGGTTAAGGAAAGAGTCCTCTTGATATCCATCTTTAATTCTATTACATAGTCCTCTAGAGTGCAATATTCCAAAAAATTTTTAGGGCCTAGAATTGTATCGTCATTACTAGACCTCTCCTGAGGTTCCGAACACATCCTGGACAGGGCGTCAGCCTTGCTATTTCTTGAACCAGGCCGGTAAGAAATTATAAAATTGAATCTTGAGAAAAATAAGGCCCATCGTGCTTGTCTTGCAGACAATCTTTTTGCTGTACGGAGGAATTCAAGATTCTTGTGGTCCGTGAGGACAGTCACAGGGTGATTGGCACCTTCCAAAAGATGTCTCCATTCGGAGAAGGCAACTTTAATGGCTAACAGTTCTTTATTACCAATGTCGTAGTTCTTTTCTGCAGATGACATGGTGTGGGAAAGAAACGCACATGGGTGAAGTTGCATTTTGTCCCCAACTCGCTGAGACAGAATGGCTCCCACTGCAGAGTCCGAGGCGTCCACTTCGACAGTAAATGGCAATTCAGGATTTGGGTGTACTAACAATGGAGCAGACGTAAAAAGAGTTTTCAATTTGTCAAAAGCCTCCTGTGCCTCCGGAGACCAGAAAAATGCTTTGGTCTTTTTTGTTAGTGTAGTAATTGGTAGAATGATCCGTGAAAAGTTCTTTATAAATTTTCGGTAAAAATTTGCAAATCCTATGAAACGCTGGACGTCTTTTAAATTTCTTGGAACAGGCCAGTCCACTACAGCATTGATTTTGCCGGGATCCATGCTCAGACCTTCTGGGGAGATGATATATCCCAGAAATTGGATACTGGTTTGTTCAAACTCACATTTTTCAAGTTTAATGTAAAGATGGTTCTCCTGTAGTCGTTCCAAGACTAACTGGACGTGCCTGCGATGCTCTTCCAAGGTGTCTGAAAATATAAGAATGTCATCGAGATAAGCCACAACGAATTGGTCCAAGAAATCTCGAAATACATCATTAATAAAATGTTGAAAGGTGGCTGGGGCATTGCTAAGACCAAAGGTCATAACCAGAGATTCAAAATGTCCATATCTCGTTCTGAAGGCTGTCTTCCACTCATCTCCTGGGCGAATCCGTATGAGGTTGTAAGCCCCTCTAAGATCCAGCTTCGTAAAGATTTTCGCAGAACGGAGTCTCTCAAATAGTTCAGGAATCAAGGGTAGCGGGTAGCGATTCTTGACAGTGATATTATTCATCTCTCTGTAGTCAATACATGGCCGCAGAGTGGAGTCTTTCTTTTCAACAAAGAACAGGGGTGCCCCAGCTGGAGATGTGGAAGGTCGAATAAAGCCTTTCTCTAAATTTTCATCCAGGAACTTTCTTAATACCTTCAATTCAGGTTCGGAAAGATTGTAAATCCGTCCAAATGGAATGGTTGCTCCTGGCAGCAATTCAATGGGACAGTCGTAAGGACGGTGAGGAGGTAATTGATCTGCTTTCTTCTTACTGCAGACATCAGAGAACTGCTGATATTGAGGTGGTAGTTTCTCTTCCTTCTCATGCGAAATCTCAGAGATTTGGACTTGTTGGAGAACAGGGGGTTCCTTATGACAATTATTCTTACAGTAGTCAGATGGAAAGGTGATGGTCCTTGATGCCCAGTTGATAGAAGGGTTATGGACTGAAAACCAGGGGATCCCTAGAATAACCGGAAATTTCGGAGATGAAATAAGGTGGAAACTGACAGCTTCATGATGATCCGGTTCGATACAAATCTCCAGTTCGATTGTCTCATGCGTGACAGGTCCAGAAGACAAGGGTGATCCATCCACAGTTTCCATTTCAATTGGTGTGGATTTGGTCCTACTGGAAATATTATTATCACGTGTAAATTTTAAGTCCATAAAATTTCCTCCTGCTCCCGAATCCAACAGGGCAGAGCATTGTATTTTTTGGGTGCCCATTACAACCTGAATGGGGATTACAAAATGAGATGATGTAGAATGTATTTTGTCTATTTCTGGCGTTACTGATGAGATAGTCTGCAAGATGGAATCCGACTGCTGAGAAAGGTCCATATTGCTGGCAGACCTGTTGTTGGTAAAGGCTATAGTCCTTTTGTTAGGACAGTTGATGGCATAGTGTCCAGGGTCCCCACAATAGAGGCAGAGATGTTCTGCACGTCGCCTCTCCTTCTCCTGTGCAGAGAGTGGTCTTCGGATGACGTCGATCTGCATCGGTTCAGACACGCCTTGCGTCTTTTCTTGGTGGTCCGATGCTGAAAATGAGAAACCAGGGCTATTCCCAAGTGCTCGCAGTCTCTCCTTTCTCCTTTCAGTAAGTCTCTGGTCAATCCGGATACATAGTTGAATAAAGTCCTCCAACTGGTCAGGGGTCTCAACCCTGGCAAGCTCGTCTTTCACTGGTTCTGATAACCCTCGTCGAAATTGACTTCTCTGGGCCGCTGGATTCCAGGTGGTGTCGGCCACCCAGCGACGGAACTCCGATGTATATTCCGCAACAGAGCGACGTCCTTGGCGCAAATTATGTAATTTGGTTTCTGCTGTGGCACAGCGGTTTGGGTCATCAAAAACTTGATTCATAGCTGCGATGAAAGCTTCCAGGTCATTAAGGAGGGCATAGTCCTTTTCTACATAAGGTGAAGCCCAAGCAAGAGCTTCATCCGTCAGGAGATTTATCATGAAAAAAACTTTCTTCCTCTCAGTGGTAAAGGGAGCAGGTTGCATCTGGAAGTATATGCGGCATTGATTGAGGAATCCTCGGTACTGCTTGCGATCCCCACTGAACTTTGCAGGCAGCGGCAGCCGCGCGTTTGATTCGGACCCTGAATTGCGCACGTCCAGAAGTTGTTTTTGTAGCTCAATTACTTCCTGTTGTATCGCCGTGAAATCAGTTTGTAACTTGGCATATTTTCCTTGAGAGTCAGTACAAAAACTTTGAAGCTCCGTAACTTGCCGCCTCAGGGTGTTCACAGCGGACTCCATTTTGGCGCGAGATTATTCTGTCAAGATCCCGTCTGGGTTGGAGCCGATGTTACTGCAAACACTAGGGGAAGCAGAGGCAGGTAGCGTAGTCAGGTGGCAGCCGGAGGTCGGTACACAGGAAAGCAGTGTTTGTAGCAATGGATCAGGCGGAGAGCGTAGTCAGAAGGCAGGCCGAGGTCGGTTCACAGGAGAGCAGTGTTTGTAGCAATGGATCAGGCGGAGAGCGTAGTCAGAAGGCAGGCCGAGGTCGGTTCACAGGAGAGCAGTGTTTGTAGCAATGGATCAGGCGGAGAGCGTAGTCAGAAGGCAGGCCGAGGTCGGTTCACAGGAGAGCAGTGTTTGTAGCAATGGATCAGCAGGAAACGCTTGACTAAAGGCTTGGAGCTCAATAATCTCGCAATGACACACCCACAGGGCCAGGTTTATATAGGGTGTGTAATTGGCAATCAGAGGCCCAATCAAGAGAGCACTAGGTGTAGCCAATCAGGAAGAACAGTCAATGGTATCTGGGTTCAGCAAGGAACTTTGCAGCCAGCAGAATAGCTCAGATGGTAGAGCTGCTGGCCAGTAGACAAGAGGTACTGGGTTCGACTCCTGACACATACGCTACTGATAATCTATCCTTAGGGGGAAGACAGACAGCTGTATAAATCGGACAGAGATCAGACAGCAATGCTCGGACGGGCCACAACTCTCCAGACCAGAGCGTGACAGCTGCATAGAAATAGATCAAGCTGCCACACTGGGGCCAGCCTGTGCATTGTGGTCCCATCCCTGTCTGATGTATACAGACTGTGCCCCCCTTAGGACAAGTCCTCACCATCTGACGGCTGGGGGACCAACACTCAGCACCCCCACTGATCAGTTTTTATCAGCTATGGCAGTGGTTAGATGGAAATAATGAAAGGAGTTGCACTGCTTAGCTCCATTCAATGTCGCCTGCCGACAACTAGAAGCTGGTCCGAATTTCTGCTACGTAAGCAAGTAATTGGATGAACTAGCTTTTTCTGACTTTTTTGGGTCTTGAGGTAGGATAAATGGATACTGCTTAAGTGGCACAATAGGAGCTGCAAGGGAATCGGTGAGGATTACTGTTAAACAATATTTAATAAGTCAGACCTTTGAAAGCTGCAACAACTTGATTAAAAATGTGCGATTAGAAAATTATCCACGTTTTAAATTAAGTTTTCATGTTAAAGGATGTAGACACTTTTGACATGAAAAAATATTTTTACGTTAGTGGGTACCTTTTATTAATAAAATTGCTCTAAATTTCAGTCTGCAATCTGCATTCATTTTCAGATGCCCTGATACGCAGTTTACCGCCTGATCCAAGATTCAGATTTGTCTCTTTTGGGAGTGTCTCTCCCAGTAATATAGGCTGTTTGTGAGGTCTATCTGTATAACGTGTGCTGAAGTCTTTATTAGCTCATGTATCAGTACAGCTCCTATCCTGCACACATTTCCTCTTCATGTGCTTTTCTCTTTTTTTACCACACTTTTTCTCTGCCTTCCTTGAGACTGAACATTCTTTTTTTCTTGCCCACATCATGGAGATCTGTATACATACTCACCTGGCAGTTTTCTGTAACGTCGGGTTCACACGAGCATATAACAAAATCATCAGAATTTCATCCAAGAAACCTGGATGATTTTTTGTCACTTGTCATCAGTGTGCAATCCGTATGCAATAAGTGTTTGTTTTAATAATGTTGTGTACCTAATTATATGTACTAAATGTCCAACTGGGGGTCTGTATGTGGGGGAGACCGGGCAAAAACTGAGAACAAGGATGAATTCTCATCGCCACACAATAAGAGAAAAAAGAATGGATCTACCTGTGGCAAAACATTTTTGCTCCCCTGATCATAGCATGTCAGATATGAAAATACTGGTACTAAGAAGCAGATTCACATCTCAGAGGCAGAGAAGAATTTGCGAATACAAATTGATGGTGACCTTTGACACTCTTAATGCTGGAATGAACCTGTCACATGGTTTTATGGCCTATTACATCAATTAAGGAATTTACTCCAAATACCCTGTGAAAACATCACAAAACATTACCAGACCCCAATCAGAGGGTAATAAAACTTTCTCTCCTTATCTATGAATTGTTCCAATATTTATGCTCATCCCTCTGCCATAATGACTATTCTGCTTCACGTCACTTGTCTTACCTATTGCATTTTTTCTGTGTTTTTGTGTATAAATATGTGATTCTTCAGATTTTGTATTAGTTCAGCCTGATGAAGAGACCTGAGTAGTCTCGAAAGCTTGCAATTTGTTACCATCTTTTCAGTTAGCCATTAAAAGGTATCAACCACTGAGGACTCTCAACTCTAAATGTTTTAAGAGCAGCAGTTAATAATTTACAAGACCATTAACAGTTTTCTTTGTTAAAGGGAATCTGTCACCCCATTTTTCGTATAAAAGCTGCAGCCACCGCCATCAGGGGCTTATCTACAGCATTCTGTAATGCTGTAGATAAGCCCCTGATGTCACCTGAAAGAGAAGAAAAACGAGTTATATTATACTCACCTGGGGGTCCGATCCAATGGGTGGTGCGGTCCGGCGCCTCCAATCTTCTAGCGATGACGTCCTCCTCCTAGCTTCTATCACGCTCCTGCACAGGCGTAATTTATCTGCAAAGTACTGCAGTGCGCAGGCGCTGGGAAAGGTCAGAGAGGTCCAGAGCCTGCGCACTGTAGTACTTTACTCTGCCCTCAACAGGGCAGATCAGTGCACCTGTGCAGAAGCGCGACAGAAGGAGGAGGACGTCATCGCTAGAAGATGGGAGGCGCCGGCCCCAGACCGCCCCCCGGGTGAGTATAATATAACTTGTTTTTCTTATCTTTCAGGTTACTTCTGGGGCTTTTCTACAGCATGAAAGTGGATGAACTCCATTAAGGGTGCAATTTCCCAAATGGAAGGACGCTGAGCTGCACTGTAAGATGAGGATCACTGATGACAGAACATGTGTGCCGAAATTTGCTAGATGTGCACAAGCAGAACTGACATCAGTGATATTTGCTGATGTCGAGGTGAGCAGTGCAGACAAAGAGACTAACCTGAAAACATGGCATAGTATCAAATATATGAGAGCAAAGTAAAACACCCAGAATAAGATCTGAAATACACAGAGGTAACGTATAGGCCAACAGAATATGCTCCACTTTATGGATCCTTATAACACAGATCTGAAACACAACAGTACCCATGCACCGCCCCATGAAAAGAAAAATATTTTTGGTGGGTTTGATAATTAAATTAATCAATTACCTTCTCTTGTGCTAAATTCATCAATTTCCCATATCCAACATTCAGTACACACATTATCTTTCTTAAGAAAGCTTTCGAGAGTCTCTTAGCCGACTGTCACTCTCCCTCTAAAGGCTGGGTCTCACATAGCGATACACCAGCGATCCCGACAACGATCAGGATCGCTGGTGTATCGCTACATTATCGCTGCCAAACAGGCAGCTCAGGCAGCGATCAGCACAAGGACACTGCGGGTAAACATCGCTAGTTACCCGCAGTGTACCTTGGATACCAGTGCCCTGATGCAGGGAGCTGGTAACCAAGGTACACATCGGGTTTCCAGGCGCAGCGCGGTGCCTGGAAACCCGCTGTGTACCTTGGTTACCAGCTCCCTGCAGCAGGGCGCTGGTATCCAAGGTACACAGCGGGTTTCTAGGCACAGCCCCGAGCCTGGAAACCCGCTGTGTACCTTGGTTACCAGCGGATCGCTGGTCTCCCGCCTGTCACGCAGCGATGCGTGCCTGTCAGCGGGAGACCAGCGATCAAAAAAATGTCCTGGCCTTTCAGCGACGATCAGCGATACCCGGCAGGGGGGCTGATCGTCGCTGAAGGTCACACACAGCGATATCGTTGGTGAGCTCGCTGCTGCGTCACAAAACTAGTGACTCAGCACCGATCTCGCTAGCGAGGTCGTTGTGTGAGACGGGCCCTTTACTGTTTTGCTCATCTCACAGAAAGCCTCTGTCCAGGAAGTATCTCAGCTCTTATCATGGGAAGGTCAGAGGGAGACAACAGTTGTAGGTGTTTTGCAGACGAGACAGACGGCTTTTTAATGGTCCAAAACGTCTTTAAAACTGGGAATACATTTTATATGCCTGTAGAAAACTACCTAACCACAAAGCTCTTACTATTTTAATATAGTTTTATAAAAAATATTGTTTTATAGTAGAGTCATGGAATATCTGTCCCGGTGTTTTTCATTGCTCTTGCTTGTGTCCATCTTCCTTCCCTCTGCAAGTATGACAAATAAAGTTAAAAGTTAGACATCAAGGGGCAAGCTCATGCTACGCCAGTCTTCACAAGAGTGCACAGCGCTGAATTCATTAAGAGCTGCACCCCACTTAATGAAGTAAGCGGAGTGTTCCTCTGTGCTGACACAGAAATGCTCCTAGAATCAGAGACTGGTGTAGAAAATGCAGGCAGATTTGATAAATTTGACTTGGAGGCGTAACTACACCCCCGATCCGTCCCAACTCCACCTATTTGGTAGAGCTAATCCAAACGCAAGATATAAAAAAAAAAATAAGCAAATACACTGCAGTGGTGACATAGTGTGATGGCTTTTATTTTATTTTTTTAATCAAAATTATGTTAACTAAGCATACTATATTATTTTCATGCACAATTGCCATTCAACCATTTACTGCAGGGTATTTGCTTATTTTATTTTTATTTATTTCATTTATTTATTTTATGCATTTATATAGCGCCATTAATTCCACAGCACTTTACAGACATTATCGGCACTGTCCCCGATGGGGCTCACAATCTAAATTCCCTATCGGTATGTCTTTGGAAAGTGGGAGGAAACCGGAGAACCTGGAGGAAACCCACACAAATATGGGGAGAACATACAAACTCCTTGCAGATGTCATTGGTGGGATGTGAACCCAGGACCCCAGTGCTGCAAGGCGGCAGTGCTAACCACAGAGCCACCATGCAGCCCCTAGGTTTTGTCTGTTTAGTGACCAGTGTGAACATGCGCCTACACGCTGCATGCACACCAACATATATTCCAGTTCATCTCTTTAGGTTTTTCAGTTTTTTTGCATTGTGTGCAAATAAGGGTGTAGCCTCCCTTTTCCTTGAGCTCGACATTACATTCATTTGCTTCCCCATTTGTGGGTGTCCAAAAGCCATGTCTCAGTCCTTTTTAACTCTTATTCACATTTCATTACTTGAATTATGGTAAGGTTTTACTTCCAGAAGTTAGGACAGCTGTGAATAGGGTCACCTTGACATGGTGGGATGGCTTTTATGTTTTTTGATCAAAATTATGTTACCTGAACACCCTATATTATTTTCATGCACTATTGCTATTTATTTACTGCAGGGTATTTACTTATTTTGTTTTTCTCTTAGGTTTTGTCTGTTTAGTGGCCAGTGTGAACATGCGCCTACACGCGCATGCACACCAACTTTTCTCCTCCTAAAAGACCTTTGTTCCCCTGAGAACCTGCAAAAGCCCTTCTTCCTGTCAACCGCTTTCTCCAGGATGTCATCCAATTTTTTCCCGAACAAAAACTGGCCATCACACAGTAAGGAACATAGCTTGTTCTTTGACAGCAGATCTCCTGGACAGCCTTTGAGCCATAAAGCCCACCTTGCCGCATTCAATAGACCAGCAGACCTGGCCGCCAGACTCAGAGTCGGCAGATGTATCCGCCAGGAATGCTGCTGCTCCATGTAATAGAGACATTTCTGATAGGATTCTATCTCTCGACACCTTGGACTTAACCTGCTCCTCCAGCTGCTGTAGTCAAACCATTAGGGAATATGCGGCACAAGTTCCAGTGATTGCTGGTTTCAGTCCTCCTGCTGCTGCTTCCCATGTGTGTCTCAGATAGGTGTCTGACTTCTTATCTAATGGGTCTCTGAGAACCCGAGTCTTCTAAGGGAAGCGCTGACCTCTTAGATGACCTGGACACAGCTCCATCGATTCTAGGGACCTTGTCCCACATTTCTGCATCCTTCTCTTCCAAGGGGTACCTCCTTTTACAGGATGAGAGTAGGGCACCAGACTTCTCTGGCCTCCTACAGTCATGGCCAAAAGTTTTGAGAATGACACAAATATTATATTTTCACATGATCTGCTGCCCTCTGGTTTTTATGTGTGTTTGACAGATGTTTTTATCACAGACAGAAATATAATTGCAAACATATGAGTAACAAAAGCTTATATTGACAGTTAGAATGAGTTAATGCAGTCAATATTTGCAGTGTTGACCCTTCTTTTTCAGGACTTCTGCAATTCTCCCAGGCATGCTCTCAATCAACTTCTGGACCAAATCCTGACTGATAGCAGTTCATTCTTGCACAATCAATGCTTTCATTTTGTCAGAATTTTTAGGTTTTTGTTTGTCCACCCGTCTCTTGATGATTGACCACAAGTTCTCAATGGTATTAAGATCTGGGGAGTTTCCAGGCCATAGACCCTAAATCTCTATGTTTTGTTCCCTGAGCCATTTAGTTATCACCTTTGCTTTATGGCAAGGTGCTCCATCATGCTGGAAAAGGCATTGTTGATCGCCAAACTGCTCTTGGAGGGTTGGGAGAAGTTGCTCTTGGAGGACATTCTGGTACCATTCTTTATTCATGGTTGTGTTTTTAGGCAAGACTGTGAGAGAGCCAATTCCCTTGGCTGAGAAGCAACCCCACACATGAATGGTTTCAGGATGCTTAACAGTTGGCATGAGACAAGACTGGTGGTAGCGCTCACCTTGTCTTCTCCGAATGAGGCGTTTTCCTGATGTCCCAAACAATCGAAAAGGGGATTCATCAGAGAAAATAACTTTACCCCAGTCCTCAGCAGTCCACTGCCTGTACCTTTTGCAGAATATCAGTCTGTCCATGATGTTTTTTCTGGAGAGAAGTGGCTTCTTTGCTGCCCTCCTTGAGACCAGGCCTTGCTCCAAGAGTCTCCGCTTCACAGTGCGTGCAGATGCACTCACACCTGCCTGCTGCCATTCCTGAGCAAGCTCTGCACTGCTGGTAGCCCGATCCTGCAGCTGAAACACTTTTAAGAGACGGTCCTGGCGCTTGCTGGTCTTTTTTGGGCGCCCTGGAGCCTTTTTGGCAACAATGGAACCTCTCTCCTTGTAGTTCTTGATGATGCGATAGATTGTTGACTGAGGTGCAATCTTTCTAGCTGCGATACTCTTCCCTGTTAGGCCATTTTTGTGCATTGCAATGATGACTGCACGTGTTTCTTTAGAGATAACCATGGTTAACAGAAGAGAAACAATGATGCCAAGCACCAGCCTCCTTTTAAAGTGTCCAGTGGTGTCATTCTTACTTAATCATGACAGATTGATCTCCAGCCATGTCCTCATCAACACCCACACCTGTGTTAATGGAGCAATCACTGAAAAGAGGTTAGCTGGTCCTTTTAAGGCAGGGCTGCAATGATGTTGAAATGTGTTTTGGGGGATAAAGTTCATTTTCTAGCCAAATATTGACTTTGCAAGTAACTGCTGTTAAGCTGATCACTCTTTATAACATTCTGGAGTATATGCAAATTGCCATTAGAAAAAGTGAAGCAGTAGACTTTGTAAAAATTAATGTTTGTGTCATTCTCAAAACTTTTGTCCATGACTGTACACTCCCTATTAATGAGGGCCTGGCCTTTAGCGTTCACTGGAAAGGTTCATTTTTTCTTCTCCTCTAATACTCCAAACATGACGTCTTCAATAGACTTAGCCGCTTTTTCCTCCTTCAGGCCCATAGTTGTCCTAATGGCCTTAAGTAGTTTATCCATGTCCTCTATAAGAAAACACGGTCTACCTCCCGTGTCACTATCCGAGGAGGAAGAGGATTCAATATAGTCCTGGCCCTGACGTGAGTCTGAAGAGGAGTCAGAGTTAAAGGGAACCTCTCCATCCTTTTTTCAACAACACTTTAAGGGAGCCCTCCACTTCGGACATAATAACGGACCGAAGGCTTGCTGCGAAATCAGGGGTCTCCTCACTAATGGTCTTGTGGATGCAGTTGGAGCCTAGGTCCTTCTGCCAATTCACTACTAGGGGGCCTTTGCACAGAGTGCACTCCCTGTTCCTCAAACTTTCCTAGGCTTCTCCTAATGATTGAAACACACAATAGGGGTCCATTAACAATATGATTGACATTAATGGAGATCACTTACCACCTGTTGTCAATCAAGGGTACCGGATTTGGAGGCTGCGACGGGACGCATAACGTATCCTCTCTGGGCACAGAGGAGTTCTGGGATGACCTGCTCCTCTGACTGGGACGGCTGCTGCTCCTGATATTTGAACGGCTGCCTCCCTTGTGTCCACGCTGATGGTGAGCGGTAGGCTGCACTGGCTGCTGCTGCAAATCGCTTTGATCCATTTCCATCTGATGTGATGATTTGGCCTCAGCAGCTACCTGCTCCGCTGCTTGCCTTTTAAAAATGGCAGGCAGCGCCATCTTGTGGGGCCTCCTTTCCGGTTCCAATGGTTGTCCTCCCCCTCCCTCGCGAAGGCCGGCCGGACATTCTTCTTCGCTATCCAAATACCGGCATCGAGGCGCCATCTTGCCTCCAGGGCACCTTCCTGACGTCACACGGGCGCGCCTACCAGCATGCCTTGTGGCGCTGCCATCTTGCCCATGACGTCAGCGGCACCCGGAAGACGCCCCGGCAGCTCTACCATGCTGGAACCAGCTGGGAGCCGGTCTGGGAATGTAGCAGGGGGAGGGCGGCGCGGCGTACTGAGCCAGAACAGAGCTGACTATGCTGCCCACGCCCGCACGTACACTGAGCCCCTGGTAGACCCGTGGAAGGCGCTTCCAGCACCCGAAGGCTGGTGCCACAGGTATGAGACCTGCTCTTCAGACGCCGGGAAGGGCCTGGGACTTTCACCCATTACAGGTTTCTGTCCGGTTTCAGTACAGGAATCCCATTAAAGACAGGAACCCAACTGAAGCGGGGGAGAGGTACTCATGGTAATGTGAGCTAAACTACATACAACTAAAAGTTGAGCAGAAACACCTTTGCATTTTTACAATTATGTTAACCAAAGATATGAGGAAGAAAAAGCATTTGTTCTGTAAATCCCATGAGACGCGGCACAACAGATGTACATGGTTACACTGTGTATCTGTCATCAAAGAAAAAGTCAATGAAAACTAGCAGAAGTACTTCTATTCATAGTATCTCACCTCTACGGACATAACTAAACAATAAGAGTGCACGGCAAAGACCACCTGAAAAATAAATGTAGAGGAAACGGATCCATTTGGAATGAGGCCAAACTGACATAGTCCCATAGGTCTCCAGGGTCGGGACACACAAACTTGTAAAATACTTGTCATTCCTGTTATTTTTTTAAGCCAAGGCTGGATAAACATCCCAGGTGCAAAGTGGCCAAATTACTGCAGGTGCCAACATTTTAGTTATGCTTTTAATGATGTTCTTATTGCCTGGCAACTAATTAAAAATGTCAAGCAAATCATGGAGGGTCTGCTGTGAGTTGTCTACCCTTGCTGGGGGTATAGATTCTTCCATTGAATATAAATGATAAACTCTTAGGATAGTTTCACACTAGCGTTTGGCAGGGCTGCGTACTATCTTTAACATTGGGTACGCAGGATATGTGGATGTATGCGGATACGTCCGCATGCGTCATTTTGACGCTGCGCTGAACTGTGTCGAACGCAACATGCTGCATTTTGTTGCGGTCGGCGCAGCATCAAAACGACGCATGCGGACGCATCCGCATACATCTGTACGGCCTGCGTACCCAATGTTAAAGATACGGTACGCAGGACTCAAGAAGACGTAAGCGGAGCTGAACGGAAGAGGTGCGGCAGTGGGCGGGGCTTACCAGAGGAAGTACGCAGCCCTGCTGAATGCTAGTGTGAAACTAGCTTTATTCACACAGCCACTTATCACGCTGATGCGGTGCAGGGAGTGGCTTCATGTGTCCAAATATTATTCTACAATGATATTCTAGACCAGTGTTTCTCATGTTCCAGCCCTCACGGCCTCCAACATCTCATGTGTTCAGGATTTCCTTTGTATTGCACAAGTGATAGAATTAATATCAAGGCATCAGAAAATGTTCCAGGTTCTCCCACCTGTGCAATACTAAGGAAAGTCTGAAAACATGATCTGTTGGGGGCCGTGAGGACTGGAGTTTGGGAAAGACTGTTTTAGAGCTTCCCTGCGGAGTCAGTGACTGCATGGAGGTCATGCAACTGCAAAGGAGTATTTTGACCATGTCACTAATTTTATGCAGATTCTCCCACTCCAAGCTGTATAAACTTGATTGTTTATTGGATGAAGCAGATCAGGTGACGCATATTTGAGTAATGAGTGAGGGTGCGGCCTAACAATATCAACACTCTTTATCAAGGTGTGCAGAATTATAAGGCAGCTTAAGAAAACATGAAAATATGCCTGGTCGTAAGTGAATGGAAATAGTCCAGTCTTGAACTGGTTAAAGGTTCAGACCAGAAAAGACCTATCCTGTGCTTATTACAGAGCCTGAAGAGCCAATGACAGAGGGATTCTCACTCGGGTCTTCCTGGAATCTCTGATTCTTAGAGGGCTAGTCCTCTCTCAGTCATTTATGGCCCAGACAGGCATACAGTACATGACTACAGACAAGGAGGCTATTAAGACAAGAGGGCTGTGCTATTCTACCACTTCTAGTCACTTCTTTGGGAGTTAGCATCACGCACACAGTCTGCTTGGCTGTTTATAAGAGATGACACACACTGAGTATCGCAGATAATATATCTCTCGTCAAATGATGACTTACTAATAGATTTGTATGGTATTATATCTCTGCTAATGGATATGTAAATGGCAGACCATTCGAAATGTGAGAATGATTTGAGAGGAAACACCGAACGAGTAGTCTGAAGAGGTCCAGAAACATAACTGTAGAAGTTGAAAAAGTTTTTATTGGACAAAACAGGGTAAAATGTGGCACTACAAACAAAAAAGTGCCCTGACAAAGGACCCACTCTGTAACGCGCGTTGCGTCGGAGAGTGTGCTGCACTTGCATCCGGGACCACACAGGTAATTTCCTTCTACTACTCACTCAGCTGGTATCTCCTTTATCCAACTATGTATCCTCTATGACTGTTTAGAACATCCTATTTGATACAATACACTCTACCATTCTTTGTGCTTCATTTTTATTACCTTGTATTCCACTATGACATTGAATACATATACTGATTTATATTTGGTACATCCATTGACATCGGGTATACATGTTGTGATCCACCTTTGGTTGTAGGTACTGTTTTTTGCTTCAGGCATCCCCTCTCCTTTACCATATGCTCCTCCTTCGATGTAGAGACACATTACAACATAATATATACTTTCCTTCGTTTAGCTGTACATAAAGGTTATGTGTCTCATTCACTTGAGGGGTGTTTTTTTGGTATACTGCAGGTAGTAACTCATACATCCCATATTAGATGCCTTCTCCTGTCTATTTGTACCCTTTATTTCAGTTTTTCAATGGTGTATACCAGCTGACATGGTATCCCTGTGTTTTGTCCTATAAAAACTTTTTGACCTTCTACAGTTATGTTTCTCTTCAGACTACTTGCTCGGTGTTGGCCGTTTATAAGTAGTCTTGACCACATGTGGCTGAAAAATGAAGACAGATTTGCCCATCTTGGCCATAAATAGCTCAAATGGAAATAAAGATCAGATATGACAAAGAAGTTTAAGTGGAATACACAAGGACAAGCCACATCCGATGCATGATAATGAGATTTTCACAAACCTATGGTATGCAGCAGAAAAAATGCTGTAGAAATAGTTACCATGCCACATATCCATTCTGATTCTGCACGGTAAAGCCAAATATTTTCAGCATTTAATGCCAATAGAGCTAATCAGAGGGCAGATCAGCTGCCAACCAGTAACACAACTATGGCACAAATATGGCCGCCTTGGATTGCTGCAAACTTTTACAGCGTCGTGTGAACATACTCTAAGGCTGGTAAGACCTCAAGGACGAAGGTTCCATTAGGAAACAATGCTTCCTAATGAAGTGCAATACAGTTAGAAAGCCTTCAAGATAGCTTGTGACATTTTTCACAATGCCTGATCGTCACACCTTTACATCTTTTATGTTGCACAAGTTTCTTTTTTTTTTGCAGAAAGTTAGTAACGACTACTTACTAAAGCTAAGGTTCATTATATAGTCAGGATTAGAGTCAATTTGGATGTACAGAGATGATATTCTAGGTGGAGTCCTTTCCTGCGGAAGTCGTCAAAAGACACATAGCTGGACCCTTATGAGATGACCTGTCTCCAGGTGAAAAGTGGCCAAGATCTTCCTATTTTATGTTCAGGGATCCCTGAATATTCTGTTTTTCTTTTTTTAAATCCATCATATGGTTCAAGAGAAGTCGAAATTTTATTATTTGATGCTAATTTTTATAGTTTTTCCAATGGGGCATGGCTCACTGGAGTCCAGGGGACATCGTTAAGCTGCTCTGCATAATTACCCTGTGCAAGACACATTCCCTGCTAAACACCTTAACAATTAGCACTAAATAAAAAGGACCACATTTTTTTTAAACATTTTCGTGGATTTAAAAAAACAAAGTCCCGAATATGTGGGGAAATAAAAGAAAAACCAGTCCACTTTAAAGCTCCCAGATGCAGTATAAACCCCTAATGCTGTACCATAAAGGCATGTGTATATGGGGCAGATATACAGCTGGAGGAAAATACACTGTCTATGCGGTACCTGCATTTTTAGAAATTCTATTAAATTTCATCCACACTACATAATCCAAAACGTAAAGTGGCCCGTAGAAGCTGTGGATTAGCACTGTGGATTTCACCCTTTGCTTTGAACATACTCAGCACCAGCACAAGACCTGGAGTGGATAGGTCCCTTCCGGACAAGCCCAAGTCTGAGATTGCAAATACATGAACAAATCCGGCACTCAAGAAATGATGCTTAACCATATAGAAATATTTTTTACATCCAGGGTAACGTTTCGGTCGAAAAAACCTCGACCTTCATCAGACCGAATGTAAACTCAGAATTGGTGAATTTTGTCACGACAGAATGTATGTGTATTAATAACTAGAGCAGGAATCCTTAGATGTAGCGCTCCATTAACGGCTTTTCAGCTTATAGAAATGGCGCTGTTCCCGCATAGAGCTTCACATATGCCAATAGTGGAGATGTTAAATGGTTAAAGAGCCTAATACAGGAATCCTACGATAAAGCGCTTTTATCCTAGAGCTTTTCAGCATATGTTTAGCGCTGTTCCGGACTTCCCATGTGGCAAAAGTAGAGGTGGTAGCGCTGAGACGAAACGGCAGGTTTGCCAGTGAAGTGCAAGTCTGAGATTGATCTGTTACATAATAATTTTTGTGGTTGTCGCACTGCACTTCGTCCCATTTGCTCCACCAACAAGAGACCCGAGGTGCTGCATGATCAGATTGAGCATTACATATTTTCCTCATATGGACACAACCCCTATAAAGCTATTTTGCATCCTTGTGTGGAAGAAGACATTACATACAAAGTAATGCAGTTGGGTTTCCCATGTAGAAGGATGTAATATCAAAAAAACAAAAAACAACTTCCTCATTTAGGTCCAAGAACACATGAAGATGAAGAGATGTTTTATAAAGTATAAAGAGTGTTTACCGTAAAAGAAAAATAACTTTTGGTCACCAGCGACTGAAGCGCAAATTAAATCAACTCCGCATGTCTCAGCTTCATGGATCCTTGTGACATTGTCAGATTGGGACAATAAAAATCACACATTAGAATGAAGTCAGCCAAAGCTGCCGATGGTGGCAGGATCGGCCAACAGTCTAAGAAGTATGGAGGCTTCCTGACTCTTTCCAGACAGGTGATGTTGGAGGACAAAAGGATTGGGCTTGTTGGATTCCCAATGGCTGATCTTTTTGTTCTTCGTGAGAGAAACCACCATCAGAAGCACATAAAATGGACATGTGCGGTCTGATTTTTGGTCTGACCAGGGCTGCATTTTTATGTTTCCTGGAAAGTTTTTAATAAAAGCCAAGACAGACACCTTTATGTACGGACACATTAGATTACTATAAATGATACCTGTATACAGAAGACATCAGCTACTGTATCTTCACAATGAACTAGAAAAGGGTGATAAATACAGTCAGAAAAATCTGCGCAAGTCTCCAGCGTCAAAAAAATCACGGACACATCAAATTTATTTTTAGACAGGGGAAAAAAAGTGCTCTATTTCTACGGACTGTCCAGGAATTACTGGATGCTTGGAAACCCTGGGCCTCACTGTCCATGGTAAAGAAATACGTCAAATCTCAGCATGCACTGCTTTCTTTGGAGTCTTGGATGAGTCTCACCTAATCAAGTCTATGGGTGCGTAAAAAAAAAAAATCAGATCCCAAATGAAACATCTGAGAAGCATCCAAATTCTTACATTTTGATTGAAAACCTAAGAACTGTACTTGTTCATGCACATTTTTTAATGTAGATGTATGAAAAAAGATCGCACACAGATGTCATGTGGACCTAAAATAAAGGCACGTAGATGCAACGTGATGCCCGGCGCCCAATCACTACTGGCATCACTGTCTCCACCTTTAGAGGAAGCCGGGATGAGCTCCAGCCCTGACTTCCTCTTCATGTTCAGTTCGTACGAAGGCGGAGACAGTGACGCCAGTACTGATTGGACGCCGCGCATCACGCGTTATTCCATCACAGCCTCGAGACCGCGAGTGCTGACACCACCGGAACGCCGCCGACACGGGAGGGGAGTATAGGCTTTATTATTATATCAGGGCCGAACATTTAGATTAAGAAGGGGTTGTCCTAGTAGTGGACAACCCCTTTAAGTGTATGTTAAATACAATGTCTGTTATTTGCATTCATAGCTGATAAAGGGCATGATCTGTATACAGAGCCCTTCATCTGCCCAGTATGCAGCAGTGCCGCAGACATTTTTACTTTGGGAATCCCATCGTATCACACCCAGCCTTCATTTCACACGATATGATGCTGACACTGGAAATAATGCTTTGAGGTTGTTTACCGCAAAAAATCTAACCATCTACGAACAAAACAAAATTCATCAGTCATCACCAGCCTCAATCAAGAAGAACACATAACCGCTGACCCAGGGTTAGCGAACAGCTCTTATATTGACATCTGGCAAATATTTCTATTTCTGCCCCCTCATCCTTCCTCTTTTTCCTGCTTTTGTGAGATGTCAAAAACTAATAAAAGCTAAACATGCATGCAAGCAATAAAACTACTGTTAAATCATTGCCCATTTGTTAGAAGCATTTTGCCCTCATGCAATGGAAGCTAAACGAGGCTTTTCCAACAAAAACATCTGTCAAATCACTGCCTAGTATTCTGATCGCTAAAAAAAAAAATCAGATGTGAAGACATCGGTGTATTAAGGGTCCGGGACTCTTATCATGTGATGCTGAAATAAAAGAGCAGCGCTAACGTTTCTGTTATGTTTCGGTAGCTGAGGAGTGCAGGTAAAAAAGGCAATACACCAGAGCAGTTGGAATCTATGGGATTGCAGTACCCTGACTAACCACCACAACTAGAGGCAGCCTTGGAGCGTTCCTACGTTGGTCCTAGACGCCTCGTCACAGCCTGAGAAACTAACTACACCTAAAGATAGAAATAGGAAAGCTATCTGCCCCGGAGCAGAACCCCAAAGATAATAGAAAGCCCCCAAACATGTAATGGCGGTTAGACAAGAGGAAATACTGACACAGAAAGAAAATAGAATGAGCAAACGCTGGGGCCCAAACTATCTAAATAGAAAAGGACAGGAAGGGTACTTACTGCAATCCCAGAAAACCCTGAAAAACACCAACTCTACTAATTTCAAAATCACCTGAGATCACACGACCTCTACCACCTAAATTAGCTCTCTGGTGTAACAAAATAAAAACAGCAGCCACTGAAAAAACTGGAAAAAGCAAAAGAACAAAACTCAGTGGCTGAACTAAACTGAGAAGGCAGAAGCCCCCGGAGGGGACCCTGAAGGCCCCCACAGAAGTGCAGGACAAAATGCAAAAATATAGCAACAACACAAAAGAAGAAAAATTCTTATCTGGTAGCAGGAGATGCAGACACGACACAGCAGGCTACAAGGGAAACTGGAATGAAGGATTCAGACCAGAACAATTGATCACCGGCAACCCTGATGGGAAAATGACTCCCTTATATAAGACCAGTCAGTAACACCTGATTCCCAGTCCTCACAATCTTCACTAGTACCGCTTGTAACCACCAGAGGGAGCCTCTGCTCAGAACTCATCTCAAACCCATTCACAACAGTACCCCCCCCTTGAGGAGGGGTCACCGAACCCTCATTTGAGCAACCAGGTCGGTCAGGATGAGTTCTATGATACGCACGGATAAGTCTCCTAGCATGGATGTCCGAAGCAAACACCCAAGAATTGTCCTCCTGACCATAACCTCTCCATTTAACCAAATACTGGAGTTTCCGTCTAGAAAAACGAGAATCCAATATTTTCTCAACCACATACTCCAGATTGCCCTCAACCAAAACAGGGTCAGGAGGCACAGCAGCAGGAACCACTGGCTCAACAAACATCTTCAACAAGGACTTGTGGAACACGTTATGGATCTTAAATGTCCCTGGAAGAAGCAAACGAAAAGAAACAGGATTAATAATCTCCATGATCTTATAAGGTCCAATGAACCTAGGCTTAAATTTAGGAGATGCTACTCTCATAGGAATATTCTTTGAGGACAACCAGACCAAGTCCCCCACTCTAAACCGAGGACCATCAGTCCTATGCCGGTTAGCAAACCGCTGGCTTCTCCTGAGAGAGGGACAACCTCTCCACTACCTGGTCCCAAATCTGTTGCATACGCTCCACAACAGAGTCAACACCTGGACAGACAGAAGCCTCCGTCTGTCCTGAAGAAAATCGAGGGTGAAACCCAGAATTACAGAAAAACTGAGACATCAAAGTGGCAGAGCTAGCCCTATTATTAAGAGCAAACTCAGCCAAAGGCAAAAAAGAGACCCAGTCATCCTGATCAGCAGACACAAAGCATCTAAGATAAGTCTCCAATGTCTGGTTTGTTCTCTCAGTTTGACCATTGGTCTGAGGATGAAATGCCGAGGAGAAAGACAATTGAACACCCAGTTTAGAACAAAAAGTCCTCCAAAATTTGGAAACAAACTGGACTCCTCTGTCAGATACAATGTTCTCAGGAATGCCGTGTAAACGAACCACGTGCTGAAGGAACAACGGCACCAATTCAGAGGAGGAAGGCAACTTAGGTAATGGCACAAGATGTATCATTTTGGAAAACCTATCACAAATTACCCAGATGGTGGTCATTCTCTGAGAAACAGGAAGATCGGAAATGAAATCCATAGAGATATGGGTCCATGGTCTCTTGGGCACAGGCAATGGCATCAATAAACCACTAGAGCGAGAGCAAGGCTTGGAGCGAGAGCAAGTCCCGCAGGACTGCACAAATTCCCTGACATCACGAGACAAGGTAGGCCACCAAAAGGACCGACTAACCAAGTCTCTGGTACCAAAAATTCCGGGATGCCCAGCCAATGCGGAACAATGAATCTCAGACATCACACTCTTTTTCCATTGGTACGGGACAAACAATTTTCCAACAGGGCAGCGCTCGGGCCTATCCTCCTGACACCCCTCCAGAGCAAGTCTCAAATTGAGCGAGATGGCGGAAAGAACTACACCCTCTTTCAAAATAACAGAAGGATCAGATAACTCAGGAGAGTCCGCAAGGAAACTCCTCGAGAGGGCATCCGCCTTAACATTCTTAGTGCCAGGAAGAAAGGAAACCACAAAATTAAAACGTGTGAAAAACAAGGCCCACCTGGCCTGTCTAGGATTGAGTCGCTTGGCAGATTCCAGATAGACCAGATTCTTATGGTCCGTAAGGACCACCACCTGATGTTTGGCTCCCTCCAGCCAATGTCTCCACTCTTCAAAAGCCCACTTCATGGCCAATAACTCCCGATTACCCACGTCATAATTACGTTCAGTAGGAGAAAATTTTCGAGAGAAAAAGGCACAAGGGTTACTTTTAGAGGTCTCTGGATCTTTTTGGGACAAAACGGCACCTGCCCCAATTTCAGAGGCATCAACCTCCACCTGAAATGGCAGAGAAACATCAGGCTGCCGAAGAACAGGAGCAGAAGTGAATCTCTGCTTAAGTTCCTGAAATGCAGAGACTGCCTCAGGAGGCCAATTCACCACATCAGAACCCTTTCTGGTCAAATCAGTTAATGGTTTAACAATAACCGAGAAATTACCAATAAATTTACGATAAAAATTGGCAAACCCCAAAAATCTCTGAAGAGCCTTTAATGAAGTAGGTTGGACCCAATCACAGATGGCCTGAACCTTGACCGGGTCCATTTCAATAACAGATGGGGACAAAATGAATCCCAGAAATGAGATCCTCTGTACGCCAAAAAGACACTTTGATCCCTTCACATACAGAGCATTCTCTCTCAAAATATGGAACACAGTTCGAACATGTTTCACATGAGAGTCCCAGTCATTAGAAAAAATCAAGATATCATCCAAATAAACAATCAGAAATTTGTCCACAAAATCCCTGAAAATGTCATTCATGAAGGACTGGAAGACGGAAGGAGCATTAGTGAGCCCAAAGGGCATCACTAGGTACTCAAAATGCCCTTCAGGGGTATTGAATGCCGTCTTCCATTCATCCCCGTGCTTAATGCGAATAAGGTTATACGCCCCCCTGAGGTCAAGCTTGGTAAACCAAGTAGTGTTTTTCACCCTGGAAAACAGGTCAGAAATCAAGGGTAACGGGTATTGATATTTCACAGTAATATTGTTCAAGAGACGATAATCAATACACGGCCTTAATGAACCATCTTTTTTGGCCACAAAGAAAAAACCGGCACCTAAGGGTGAAGAGGATGGTCTGATATGACCCTTCTCCAATGATTCCTTGATATAAGACCGCATAGCGTCATGTTCAGGTACAGACAAGTTAAAAAGGCGACCTTTAGGGAATTTACTACCCGGCACTAATTCAATAGCGCAGTCATAGCTCCTATGGGGAGGCAAGGATGCAGATTTACTTTCGCTAAACACATCAGAAAAATCAAACAAAAAGTCAGGAACATCCTGAGCCTGGGGGAGGCAGAAAAAACAGGAGTGTTGGTATTAACACATTGGCAGCCCCAACTGGCCACAGACACAGACTTCCAATCCAAAACAGGATTATGAGACTGCAACCAAGGGAAACCCAGCACGATAATGTCATGCAGATTATATAGAACCAAAAATTTGCAGCACTCCTGGTGATCAGGTTCAACCCTCATTATCACCTGAGTAGAAAACTGGGGTTTATTCTCAGCCAAAGGGGTAGAATCGATCCCCAGTAGGGGAATAGACTTCTGTAGGGGTATCAAGGGGAACCCACAACGTTTAGCAAAATCATAATCCATCAGGTTAATAGCTGCTCCAGAATCAACGAAAGCCTGAGCAGAAAATGAGGACAGAGAGCATATCAGAGTGACAGTTAATAAAAACTTAGTCTGAACACTACCCAAGACAACTGAGCGTGCAAAACGTCTTCCCCGCCTAGGGCAGACTGAAATGGCATGAGAGGCATCACCACAGTAGAAACACAACCCATTGCGCTCTCGAAACTCATGACGCTGTGCCCCAGACACTAGTGTTGAGCATTCCGATACCGCAAGTATCGGGTATCGGCCGATATTCGCGTTATCGGAATTCCGATACTTAATTCCGATACTTTTTCCATATCGTATACCGGAATCGGAAGTTCCCATAATTCTTTGAGAGGCAATGTGATTTTAGTCAGCCAATGAGGAATCCTACGAAGTGTGGGCACATCCTGTAATGCTGCGGTCATCTTAACTAATGGCATGGCTGTGATTGGCTGCTGAAATGATGTCAGAATGCACTATAAAAGGCGCCGCCGCCATTTTAGCGTCACTGTGCTGTGAACTCAGTAAGGGACAGAACGCTACTCTGCTCACTCTGAGGGACAGTTAGATATTGCGATTTTGTGTACTACTGTGCTTGAGGCAGGCTAGTTTACCAACCGCTGTGTAAAGCTTCATTTTGCCAGTGTTGTTTTAACAGCTCTGTGCAAGGTGTGTGTGTGACAGTGCAGGTGACGCTGCAGTTTGCTCTGCATCCACCGCTGTTTGTAGGCATCTGCACGTGTCACTTTTTTTTTTTTTTATTTTATTTAGTGGAATTGGTGCAGCTCCATTATATTAGAAAAAAATCAAATCTATTAGTGTGACGTGCTTCCATCCGTATACAATACATTGGTTGCAAACACTATAGAACTACACAAAGGAGCTTTTCACAGATAGTGAATAGTTGTGTTTCAGTGTTCACTGCAGTCTGTGAGGTTTTGATTTTTTGAGTGCAGATCACGCTCCAGTTAGTTCTTCAACCACTGCCGGTTGTAGTCTGCTGAGCGTGTGTCACTGCCTCATCCTTCACATTTTTCTCTAATTGGTGCTGCTCCATTTTAGTGGAAAAAAATCTAATCTATTAGTGTGACGCGCTTCCATCCGTATACAATACATTGGTTGCAAACACTATAGAACTACACAAAGGAGCTTTTCACAGATAGTGAATAGTTGTGTTTCAGTGTTCACTGCAGTCTGTGAGGTTTTGATTTTTTGAGTGCAGATCACGCTCCAGTTAGTTCTTCAACCACTGCCGGTTGTAGTCTGCTGAGCGTGTGTCACTGCCTCATCCTTCACATTTTTCTCTAATTGGTGCTGCTCCATTTTAGTGGAAAAAAATCTAATCTATTAGTGTGACGCGCTTCCATCCGTATACAATACATTGGTTGCAAACACTATAGAACTACACAAAGGAGCTTTTCACAGATAGTGAATAGTTGTGTTTCAGTGTTCACTGCAGTCTGTGAGGTTTTGATTTTTTGAGTGCAGATCACGCTCCAGTTAGTTCTTCAACCACTGCCGGTTGTAGTCTGCTGAGCGTGTGTCACTGCCTCATCCTTCACATTTTTCTCTAATTGGTGCTGCTCCATTTTAGTGGAAAAAAATCTAATCTATTAGTGTGACGCGCTTCCATCCGTATACAATACATTGGTTGCAAACACTATAGAACTACACAAAGGAGCTTTTCACAGATAGTGAATAGTTGTGTTTCAGTGTTCACTGTAGTCTGTGAGCTTTTCATTTTGTGAGTGCAGATTACGCTCCAGTTTGTACTTCAACCACTGCCGGTTGTAGTCTGCTGAGCGTGTGTCACTGCCTCATCCTTCACATTTTTCTCTAATTGGTGCTGCTCCATTTTAGTGGAAAAAAAACTAATCTATTAGTGTGACGCGCTTCCATCCGTATACAATACATTGGTTGCAAACACTATAGAACTACACAAAGGAGCTTTTCACAGATAGTGAATAGTTGTGTTTCAGTGTTCACTGTAGTCTGTGAGCTTTTCATTTTGTGAGTGCAGATTACGCTCCAGTTTGTACTTCAACCACTGCCGGTTGTAGTCTGCTGAGCGTGTGTCACTGCCTCATCCTTCACATTTTTCTCTAATTGGTGCTGCTCCATTTTAGTGGAAAAAAATCTAATCTATTAGTGTGACGCGCTTCCATCCGTATACAATACATTGGTTGCAAACACTATAGAACTACACAAAGGAGCTTTTCACAGATAGTGAATAGTTGTGTTTCAGTGTTCACTGTAGTCTGTGAGCTTTTCATTTTGTGAGTGCAGATTACGCTCCAGTTTGTACTTCAACCACTGCCGGTTGTAGTCTGCTGAGCGTGTGTCACTGCCTCATCCTTCACATTTTTCTCTAATTGGTGCTGCTCCATTTTAGTGGAAAAAAAACTAATCTATTAGTGTGACGCGCTTCCATCCGTATACAATACATTGGTTGCAAACACTATAGAACTACACAAAGGAGCTTTTCACAGATAGTGAATAGTTGTGTTTCAGTGTTCACTGTAGTCTGTGAGCTTTTCATTTTGTGAGTGCAGATTACGCTCCAGTTTGTACTTCAACCACTGCCGGTTGTAGTCTGCTGAGCGTGTGTCACTGCCTCATCCTTCACATTTTTCTCTAATTGGTGCTGCTCCATTTAGTGGAAAAAAATCTAATCTATTAGTGTGACGCGCTTCCATCCGTATACAATACATTGGTTGCAAACACTATAGAACTACACAAAGGAGCTTTTCACAGATAGTGAATAGTTGTGTTTCAGTGTTCACTGTAGTCTGTGAGCTTTTCATTTTGTGAGTGCAGATTACGCTCCAGTTTGTACTTCAACCACTGCCGGTTGTAGTCTGCTGAGCGTGTGTCACTGCCTCATCCTTCACATTTTTCTCTAATTGGTGCTGCTCCATTTTAGTGGAAAAAAATCTAATCTATTAGTGTGACGCGCTTCCATCCGTATACAATACATTGGTTGCAAACACTATAGAACTACACAAAGGAGCTTTTCACAGATAGTGAATAGTTGTGTTTCAGTGTTCACTGTAGTCTGTGAGCTTTTCATTTTGTGAGTGCAGATTACGCTCCAGTTTGTACTTCAACCACTGCCGGTTGTAGTCTGCTGAGCGTGTGTCACTGCCTCATCCTTCACATTTTTCTCTAATTGGTGCTGCTCCATTTTAGTGGAAAAAAAACTAATCTATTAGTGTGACGCGCTTCCATCCGTATACAATACATTGGTTGCAAACACTATAGAACTACACAAAGGGGCCTTTCACAGATACTGAACAGTTGTCTGCAGGGTTCACTGTAGTCTGTGAGGAATAACCACACTTAGGCCTTAACTTTTCTGACTTTCTTTATCAATCTACCAAGATGAAGAAGTCAGTGAGTAAGGCACGTGGTCGTGGTCGAGGCCGTGGATTTGCAGCAGGGAGAGGACGTGGGGATTCTGTGGCTGCTGCCGCACCCAGTGACACAGCATCCACCAGTTTTCCCCGTGAGCGTTCCTTTATGCGCACTTTTGTAGGAGCTCAGCGTACCCCCCTGCTGCGTGAAGAACAAATTGAAGCCGTTGTTGGTTGGATGGCAGCCAATGCATCGACTTCAATAGCTTCCACCTCCTCTCAGGACCACAGCACTGTTGAACAACCATCAGTCTCTTCACCGCCTGCCAAATTGCCCAGGCAGTCAGAGAGCTCTGTACAGGAGCCAGCTGAGTCTCTGCTTCTGTTCTCAGAATCTGTTGGCTTGGAAACAGGGGCCCAGTCAAGCAGCATTCTGGAATGTGAAGAAGAGGCAGTATGCAGTGATGCGCAACAGCTGTGTCTCTCTGAATCTGAAGAGGCGGGTGAGCCAGTGCCGATGGTCAGCACACCGCAGAACGCATCTGATGATGATGAGACTCAGTTGCCAGTTTCTGTTGAGCATGGTGCTGGCCAGACCACCCAACAACAGCAGGTGTTGGAAGAGGGTAGTGGTGGAGATGATGAGGTCCAAGACCCAACATGGCGTGAGGAACAGGAAGGTGGTGGGAGCAGCTCTGAGGAAGAGATTGCACCAACGGTCCAAACAGTAGGGAGAGGTAGGCTGCAGACTCGCTTGCCTGTAGCCTCCAGTTTGGCACCCGTTCGGAGCAGTTCTCTTACAACAGCCAAACCGGGCGCTCCCAGGACTTGCTCTGCGTGGTCCTTTTTTGATACAGTTGCAGATGATATTTGCTATGTCAAATGCAAGCTGTGTAATCAAAAAATTAAAAGAGGTAAAAGTGTCAGTAACCTTAATACAACAAATATGTGGAAACATGTGCGGTCAAAGCACTTTGTTGAGTTACAAAGACACACTGGAGATGTAGGCCAACCTACAGCAGCACCTACATCTTCAGCTCCTGTTGGAGCCTCTTCCTCCAGTTCACACACAGCTGGTAAGGCTTCCTCAAAGGATAGCCATGGAAGAACCTCTGTCACTGTTGTCCAGAGACACAGTGTTATTCCACCCACAGGTGCAAGTTCCCTGTCATCCTCACACACCCAGGCCACAAAACAGCCATCGGTAGCACAGGCATGGGATAAAAGACGGCCATACTCGGCAAACCATCCACGAGCACAGGCTCTGAATGCTGTCATTGCAAAACTCCTGTCCCTTGAAATGCTGTCATTCAGGCTGGTGGAGACTGACAGTTTCCGTGAATTAATGGCATTGGCAGTCCCACAATACAATGTGCCCAGCCGATTTTATTTCAGCAGGCAAGCCGTCCCTGGTCTGCAAAAGCATGTTGAGGCAAAAATTAAACATGCGCTACTAAACGCCGTCAGTAGCAAGGTCCACCTGACCACCGATGCGTGGACCAGTACCCATGGCCAGGGACGATACCTTTCACTCACTGCCCATTGGGTGAATGTTGTGGAGCCGGGTACAGATCTTGCGAGTGGCGCTGTACGTGTTCTGCCAACTCCAAGGATTGCCGGAATCAAGTCTGTCCACATTGACTCCTCCTCCTACTCCAGTTCCTCAGAATCATCGCTGCAGGAGCCGTCACGGTCTACCTCCACATGGACCCGTGGACGCTTACCTGATGCGACCGATATGAGCACAGCCGTGGCCAAACGGCAACAGGCCGTTCTGAAATTAATTCCCATGGGGAATCGAAGCCACACAGCGCAGGAGGTCTGGAATGCCATCAAGCAGGAGAGCGACGTGTGGTTTTTGCCAGCGAATCTCCAGCCAGGTTTGGTAGTGTGTGACAATGGCCGAAATCTGGTGGCAGCTCTGAGCCTTGGCAACCTCACTCACATACCATGTCTGGCACATGTGCTCAACTTGGTCGTGCAGAGTTTTTTGAGGGACTATCCGGATCTTGATGCACTGCTGCACAAGGTCCGCCTAGAGTGCGCTCACTTGCGACGTTCCAGCATGGCCAGATCGCGCATTGCAGCTCTGCAACGCAGATTGCGCCTTCCTGAACATCGCATCATATGTGACGTATCCACCAGGTGGAATTCAACGTTACATATGTTGGAGCGGTTGTGTGAGCAGCAGCCAGCAGTTATGGAGTATCAGCTGCATCAGGCGCAATCAACACGCAATTTGCGCCGTCCACACTTCACCATTAATGAGTGGGCCACTATGAAGGACATGTGCCACGTTTTGCGTGCGTTTGATGAGTCAACGCGGATGGCGAGTGCAGATGATGCACTAGTCAGCCTGACTGTCCCCCTTATCTGCCTGCTTCAAAAAACACTGCAAGCAATAAGGGATGAGGTTTTGGAAGAGGTGGAGGATGAGGAGTCACAAATTCCATCACCTTCTGGAAAGTCAGCGCAACGTGGTTCCTCACAAAGGGCTGGGCAGGGCTCACTTTGTGAGGAGGATGAGGAGGAGGAGTCAATGGAGGAGGAAGACATCGCTCCAGAGGGAGGTACACAACGCTCTAGTCAGTATGTAGAGCGAGGGTGGGGTGATGCAGAGCAGGCAGAGATAACGCCTCTTGCAGAGGACAGCGTTTCTTTGCCAGTTGGGGAGTCTGCAGCACATGGTTGATTTCATGCTGCAGTGCCTAAGAAACGACCGCCGCATCGCCCACATTCTCACGACGTCTGATTATTGGGTGTACACCCTCCTAGACCCTCGCTACCGGGACAACGTCAAAAGCCTCATCACACCGTTGAACCGGGAGCGTAAAATGCGGGAGTACCAAGACACACTGGTGCAATCCCTAATGTTCTACCTTACTGCCGAGAGCACTGCTGCTGCTACTGCTTTACAAAGCAGCTCTGTGCGTCGAGGCAGTGTAGAGAGCTCTGCAACAAGAGGGAGCACACGCAGTGCCTCTGCACAGGGAAAGACCAGTATGTTCAAAATGTGGCAAAGTTTTGTGGCAGCGCCACAAATGTCTACACCATCCGAGAGGGCTCCAGTCAGCGGGAGGCAACGTATCCGTCAGATGGTGACAGACTACTTGGCTTTGCCTCTCAGTGTACTCCCAGATGGCTCTTCCCCATTCAAGTTTTGGGTCTCTAAGCTGGATACATGGCCAGAGCTTAGCCAGTATGCATTGGAGGTGCTGGCTTGCCCTGCTGCCAGTGTATTATCGGAGCGCGTCTTTAGTGCTGCAGGTGGTGTACTAACAGACCGTCGCATGCGACTATCCTCCGATAATGTAGACCGGCTTACTTTTCTGAAAATGAACAAGGCATGGATCTCGCCAGAATTTGTCTGTCCGTTTTCAGATTAAATAACTGGTTCGCAACGTTATCCATGTCTCCTGTTATGTTCATCTTTCTACCACCTGAACTCTACTCCCTGGGCTCCAACACTGCCAGTTGCTGCTCAGAAGTGTCGTGTCCACAGAACAAAACACAAGCTCTACTGTTAGTGGGGTTCAGTAACGCCAGCTGTTCCCCTGCTGTGTCAACGGCAAGAAGTGTCCTGTTCCCGACACATGGACAGAAAAACACATGACCAACATGCTCCAAATAGGGAAGAGCCGTCACCCTGCTTGTTATGCTGAAAACATGAAATTGTGAAGTTTTGCAGGCCTAGAATGATAAATTTTTAAGAAAAATATGGACAAATAATAATTTGTCATCACAGCGCATATCTGCACATGTCTATTAGAAATGGTAACAAAAAATAAAACATAGTCTACTCTTCACATTTTTAAATTAATGCATAAAAGTACATTTCAGACTTATGAATTAATGCTTTTAAAGGAACTTTATCTGTACCTGTAAGATAATGCACTCAATGGATGTACGAATCATTACATCCTCATCATCATCATGACGAGTTTTATTTATGACAGACATTATAAAATACACATACTGATGCCAACTGTAACTTCAAACACCATATATGAAATGGCCAGCATGTAAACATGGTAATAATGTCCAATAATAAATTATTACATCTAGAAAGTGCATCATGCATACTGACAATAGGTACTTATACCTGCAAGTGCTGTTGAAACAACCACAAGAGATATAAATTAATACTGGTATATAGGTATCACAGTGCATACTTACTCATGGACAATGTTGATGTAATACTGTATCTCAATTAAGTCAGCGTCAACCATTAGGCTTGTTAGTCTTGTACATTGTTAAAGAGGGAACGTAATTTTTTGGTTTGTCATAGGTGTAGTATTACACATTAAATTATTACTGCTGTATTTTTTTTGGCGTCCCTAGTGCGCAATAACGCAGCCTAACCTCACATTTGATAGTCAGCTAATTGCCACACGCTACCCTACCCTACGCGTGACAGTAGGAAGGTAGTGTTGACGGATAAAGCTTTGCGCAAACAGACATTCTTTTACCCTCTTCAACACTCTACAAGCAAAAAATGCATGATTTCAGCCGCAGACTTTATTGACGTACAGTATAACATCGGCATTACCCATCAGAGGCTGTCCACTGTGTGATACAGACATAGAATATACCTTTGCTATCCGTAGCCTTTGTTTCACCTACACTTGCAGGCACACACTTAAATTGTGACAAACAATGCCTAATGTTTTTTTAAATGGTTATTTTTTATTGTACATTATTGTGTCATCAATCACATTGATGAGTCCATGCTGGACATGTCATACATGCTATAGAAAGTTACGATTTTATGAACTTAAATAATTAAATTGTCTGTGACTGTCACATAAAATTTGCGATGATGATGATGAGTGAGTATTACAAAATCCATTGTCTTCACTATGTTATAGTTTAACATTGCGTTCCTTAAGCATTATTCATAAAAAAAAAAATGTACTTTTATTCTTAAATTTACAACACTATATTTTGTTAACAATTTTTTGGGTGTTGTGTTGTTCCATTTATTTTTGGCATGTGCATATATGCGTTTAGATTTGTATTTTCTTTATTTTTCCTTCTTGAAATTAGAAAACATGTGTATCTTTGTACCGTGTTAGCCAGTAGATAGAAAAATATTTAGACTTCAGAGTCAGCAGTGGTTCATACCTTTTTATGGATAACTGAAAAGATGGAAACAAATTGCAAGCTTTCAAGGCTACTCACGTCTCTTCATCAGGGAAAGACTAACTAAAAAAATTAAGCATCACATATTTCTATACACAACAGGACACAGGAATATTGCAATAGGTAAGACAAGTAAGTGACGTGTATCAGAACTGTCATTATCTCACAGGGATGAACATAAATATTCAAACAGTTCCTAGATAAGGATAGAAAGTTTGATTGCCCTCTCATTGGCGTATTTTTTGGGGTTTTCATGACCCTGGAAGGGCATAGACGCAGATTCCTTAATTGATATAGAATGACATAAATCTATGTGATCTATTCATTCCATCACTAACAGTGTCAAAGGTCATGATGAGCTTATATTCTGAAACCTTTGTACGTTTCTCATATTTGAAGTTATATTTTAATAACAGTAATTCCATATCCATGATGCTATGACCGGGCGGGCATACAAAAGTCTTTTGCCACAGCTAAATTCATTAATTTATCTGTGATTGTGTGGCGCTGATAATTCATCCTTGTTCTCCTTTTTGTTGCCGGTCTCCCCTCACTTGTCCCTCCCTCACTTGTCTTAGCTATTCCTGTGTCCTGTTGTGTGTAGAAATATGTGATTCTTCATTTTTGGCTTTACTCTTAGCCTGATGAAGACACCTGAGTAGTCTCGAAAGCTTTGAATTTGTTACCATATTTTCAGTTAGCCATTAAACGTTATCAACCACAGAGGACTGTCAAGTATAAATATTTTTCTATTCTTGTAATTGAAATTTATCATTTTATTGTTGTAGTAAAACTTCATTTATTCTTGTTTGAAGTACATACATTTGCAATGGCCACGTAACAAGGCAATAACTCAATATTTTATGCCTACACCCTCCTTGACCCTGGGCTCCAACACCGCCAGTTGTTGCTTGGAAGTGCTGTTAGCACAGTTAACACTTGCTCCTGTGTTACTGGGGTTCAGTAATGTCAGCTGTTCCCCTGCTGTGTGAACGGCAAATAGTCCTGCTGCCTCCACCCTGTTCTCTTCTCATCCCTGGGTTACAACACCGCCAGTTGTTTCTCGGAAGTGCTGTTAGCACAGTCTACACTTGCTCCTGTGTTACTGGGGTTCAGTAATGTCAGCTGTTCCCCTGCTGTGTGAACGGCAAAAGTCCTGCTGCCTCCACCATGTTCTCTTCTCATCCCTGGGTTACAACACCGCCAGTTGTTTCTCGGAAGTGCTGTTAGCACAGTCTACACTTGCTCCTGTGTTACTGGGGTTCAGTAATGTCAGCTGTTCCCCTGCTGTGTGAACGGCAAAAAGTCCTGCTGCCTCCACCATGTTCTGTTCTCATCCCTGGGTTACAACACCGCCAGTTGTTTCTCGGAAGTGCTGTTAGCACAGTCTACACTTGCTCCTGTGTTACTGGGGTTCAGTAATGTCAGCTGTTCCCCTGCTGTGTGAACGGCAAATAGTCCTGCTGCCTCCACCCTGTTCTCTTCTCATCCCTGGGTTACAACACCGCCAGTTGTTTCTCGGAAGTGCTGTTAGCACAGTCTACACTTGCTCCTGTGTTACTGGGGTTCAGTAATGTCAGCTGTTCCCCTGCTGTGTGAACGGCAAATAGTCCTGCTGCCTCCACCCTGTTCTCTTCTCATCCCTGGGTTACAACACCGCCAGTTGTTTCTCGGAAGTGCTGTTAGCACAGTCTACACTTGCTCCTGTGTTACTGGGGTTCAGTAATGTCAGCTGTTCCCCTGCTGTGTGAACGGCAAAAAGTCCTGCTGCCTCCACCATGTTCTGTTCTCATCCCTGGGTTACAACACCGCCAGTTGTTTCTCGGAAGTGCTGTTAGCACAGTCTACACTTGCTCCTGTGTTACTGGGGTTCAGTAATGTCAGCTGTTCCCCTGCTGTGTGAACGGCAAAAAGTCCTGCTGCCTCCACCATGTTCTCTTCTCATCCCTGGGTTACAACACCGCCAGTTGTTTCTCGGAAGTGCTGTTAGCACAGTTAACACTTGCTCCCGTGTTACTGGGGTTCAGTAATGTCAGCTGTTCCCCTGCTGTGTGAACGGCAAAAAGTCCTGCTGCCTCCACCATGTTCTCTTCTCATCCCTGGGTTACAACACCGCCAGTTGTTTCTCGGAAGTGCTGTTAGCACAGTTAACACTTGCTCCCGTGTTACTGGGGTTCAGTAATGTCAGCTGTTCCCCTGCTGTGTGAACGGCAAAAAGTCCTGCTGCCTCCACCATGTTCTCTTCTCATCCCTGGGTTACAACACCGCCAGTTGTTTCTCGGAAGTGCTGTTAGCACAGTCTACACTTGCTCCTGTGTTACTGGGGTTCAGTAATGTCAGCTGTTCCCCTGCTGTGTGAACGGCAAAAAGTCCTGCTGCCTCCACCATGTTCTGTTCTCATCCCTGGGTTACAACACCGCCAGTTGTTTCTCGGAAGTGCTGTTAGCACAGTTAACACTTGCTCCCGTGTTACTGGGGTTCAGTAATGTCAGCTGTTCCCCTGCTGTGTGAACGGCAAAAAGTCCTGCTGCCTCCACCATGTTCTGTTCTCATCCCTGGGTTACAACACCGCCAGTTGTTTCTCGGAAGTGCTGTTAGCACAGTCTACACTTGCTCCTGTGTTACTGGGGTTCAGTAATGTCAGCTGTTCCCCTGCTGTGTGAACGGCAAAAAGTCCTGCTGCCTCCACCATGTTCTGTTCTCATCCCTGGGTTACAACACCGCCAGTTGTTTCTCGGAAGTGCTGTTAGCACAGTCTACACTTGCTCCTGTGTTACTGGGGTTCAGTAATGTCAGCTGTTCCCCTGCTGTGTGAACGGCAAAAAGTCCTGCTGCCTCCACCATGTTCTGTTCTCATCCCTGGGTTACAACACCGCCAGTTGTTTCTCGGAAGTGCTGTTAGCACAGTTAACACTTGCTCCTGTGTTACTGGGGTTCAGTAATGTCAGCTGTTCCCCTGCTGTGTGAACGGCAAATAGTCCTGCTGCCTCCACCCTGTTCTCTTCTCATCCCTGGGTTACAACACCGCCAGTTGTTTCTCGGAAGTGCTGTTAGCACAGTCTACACTTGCTCCTGTGTTACTGGGGTTCAGTAATGTCAGCTGTTCCCCTGCTGTGTGAACAGCAAACAGTCCTGCTGCCTCAACTTTAATTTCCATGGGTACCTTCTGCTACCCATCCGGGTTCCAGTACCGTCAGCTGGTTCTCCGCAGTGCCTTTGGCGTAGGTGCCTCCATGTCGGTATCCGAGTTCCAGCAACGTCTGCTGGTCCTTGGTAGTGCTTTGGAGCACAGGTACCTCCTGCTTAGTAACCGTGTCCCAGTAACGTCAGCTGGTCCTCGGTTGTGCCATTGGCTCTTTTCCTTCTGCTGACCCTCCGGGTTCCAGCACAGTCAGCTGGTCCTCGTTACTTTCATTGGCTCTTGTACCTTCTGCTACTCATCCGGGTTCCAGTACCGTCAGCTGGTTCTCCGCAGTGCCTTTGGCCTAGGTGCCTCCATGTCGGTATCCGAGTTCCAGCAACGTCTGCTGGTCCTTGGTAGTGCTTTGGAGCACAGGTACCTCCTGCTTAGTAACCGTGTCCCAGTAACGTCAGCTGGTCCTCGGTTGTGCCATTGGCTCTTTTCCTTCTGCTGACCCTCCGGGTTCCAGCACAGTCAGCTGGTCCTCGTTACTTCATTGGCTCTTGTACCTTCTGCTACTCATCCGGGTTCCAGTACCGTCAGCTGGTTCTCCGCAGTGCCTTTGGCCTAGGTGCCTCCATGTCGGTATCCGAGTTCCAGCAACGTCTGCTGGTCCTTGGTAGTGCTTTGGAGCACAGGTACCTCCTGCTTAGTAACCGTGTCCCAGTAACGTCAGCTGGTCCTCGGTTGTGCCATTGGCTCTTTTCCTTCTGCTGACCCTCCGGGTTCCAGCACAGTCAGCTGGTCCTCGTTACTTTCATTGGCTCTTGTACCTTCTGCTACTCATCCGGGTTCCAGTACCGTCAGCTGGTTCTCCGCAGTGCCTTTGGCCTAGGTGCCTCCATGTCGGTATCCGAGTTCCAGCAACGTCTGCTGGTCCTTGGTAGTGCTTTGGAGCACAGGTACCTCCTGCTTAGTAACCGTGTCCCAGTAACGTCAGCTGGTCCTCGGTTGTGCCATTGGCTCTTTTCCTTCTGCTGACCCTCCGGGTTCCAGCACAGTCAGCTGGTCCTCGTTACTTCCATTGGCTTTTGTACCATCACCAACAGGACAAAGAAGGTTAAGACAAACTACAAGATACAGAACAAGAGACAGAAGAACAATAAGCAGAAGATCAAAAAGCAGAAGAACATTAAGTATAAGACCAAAATGAAGAGCAAAATATATGCTCTAAATTCTAAGCAGAAGAAGACTAAGCAGTGTATGGGGGTGAGTCCGTTCCTCCTCGTGGTGCCCCTGGAAAATGCCTGATGCTGCTGCAGGCTAAACTGAACGCGGACAAATACTGTTGTAATTAAAATCTTTCGTGACAGCAAGAACGGAAGGATGAAAATTCAGAGTTTTACAGATTACAAGTACAGGAATGTCTGTCACAAATAAGAATATGATGAAAAGGATGAATAGGAAGAAGATGAAGAAGTAGAATATGAAGAATAATAACTGTTTAATAAGAACAATATAAGTAATGTTAACAAAAAGATGAATAGCAAGAAGTTTTAGAAGATTAATAAGGTGAAGATGAAGAATAATTTGATGAGAAAGATGATGCTGCTGAAAATTATGAAGGAGAAAGTGTGTGAAAAGTTAAAAAGGTGAAGACCATGGAAGTTGTGAAACAGACATATTTGACAAAATAGAAAAAAGGTTAACAACATTGTCAATTTGTTCGTCAATCCGAACGTATTTCCTAAAAAAAAATAAATAATGCTATTCCATTGGATTGGGTCAAACATCTATGCCTTTAATGTCTCCTCAACCTCCCCCAATACATTCTACATTACTCTTTCTTGTTTTCCTTCATGTACAATTAACCAACAAGGCAAGAATGGGTTTTTTTTAATTTCGATATTTTGTTCCCATAGACTTACATGGGACTTCCGGTATCGGTATCGGGTATCGCCGATATTTTAGTGATATCGGCGATACCATTACGATTCCGATACTTTAGGATATCGGAAAGTATCGCTCAACTCTACCAGACACCACTCTATCACACTGCATGGTTTCAGGAGCTGGTTCACAAGGCAACACCATTCCACGCATACTTCTCTGCTCACGCAAACGTCTGTCAATTTGAATCGCTAATGACATAGAATCATTGAGACCAGAGGGGACAGCGAATCCCACCATAACATCCTTTACATTATCTGACAGACCCTTCCGGAAAAGGGCCGCCAAAGCGTCGTCATTCCATTTGGTCAGGACTGCCCACCTACGGAATCTCTGACAGTATAACTCAGCGTCATAAGGCCCTGATTTAATGCCAACAAGGCTTTTTCAGCTTGATCAGTGACATTAGGCTCATCGTACAATAACCCCAAAGCCTGAAAAAACGCATCAACATCACTCAAAACAGGATCCCCGGGTATCAGGGAAAAAGCCCAATCCTGAGGATCGCCGCGCAGGAGAGAGATGATAATTTGAACCTGCTGCGCTGCGTTTCCTGAGGACTTAGATTTTAAGGCAAAAAACAATTTACAATTATTTTTGAAATTCTGAAACTTAGCTCGATCCCCTAAAAACAAATCTGGCATGGGGATCCTAGGTTCCACAACAGGCAACCCAGCAAGATAGATAGCAATACTCCGAACCTCAGTGGCAAGCTGATCCACACGGCCAGACAACTGTGCAAACTCCATTGGGAGAAAAGATCCTCCCCAGCACCCAGAGATACAGAGGGAAAAAAAAAAAAAAAATGCAACAAACAGAAAAATATCTCTGACAACTCTGACAACCTTTTTTCTATCACAATATCTTTTCCCTTCTGTGAGTACCATACAATTTTTGTGGCCGGTGATACTGTTATGTTTCGGTAGCTGAGGAGTGCAGGTAAAAAAGGCAATACACCAGAGCAGTTGGAATCTATGGGATTGCAGTACCCTGACTAACCACCACAACTAGAGGCAGCCGTGGAGCGTTCCTACGTTGGTCCTAGACGCCTCGTCACAGCCTGAGAAACTAACTACACCTAAAGATAGAAATAGGAAAGCTATCTGCCCCGGAGCAGAACCCCAAAGATAATAGAAAGCCCCCAAACATGTAATGGCGGTTAGACAAGAGGAAATACTGACACAGAAAGAAAATAGAATGAGCAAACGCTGGGGCCCAAACTATCTAAATAGAAAAGGACAGGAAGGGTACTTACTGCAATCCCAGAAAACCCTGAAAAACACCAACTCTACTAATTTCAAAATCACCTGAGATCACACGACCTCTACCACCTAAATTAGCTCTCTGGTGTAACAAAATCAAAACAGCAGCCACTGAAAAAACTGGAAAAAGCAAAAGAACAAAACTCAGTGGCTGAACTAAACTGAGAAGGCAGAAGCCCCCGGAGGGGACCCTGAAGGCCCCCACAGAAGTGCAGGACAAAATGCAAAAATATAGCAACAACACAAAAGAAGAAAAATTCTTATCTGGTAGCAGGAGATGCAGACACGACACAGCAGGCTACAAGGGAAACTGGAATGAAGGATTCAGACCAGAACAATTGATCACCGGCAACACTGATGGGAAAATGACTCCCTTATATAAGACCAGTCAGTAACACCTGATTCCCAGTCCTCACAATCTTTACTAGTACCGCTTGTAACCACCAGAGGGAGCCTCTGCTCAGAACTCATCTCAAACCCATTCACAACACGTTTCTACCACTTTCTGCACCCCCCAAACTGTACACCAGAACAGTATTGCTGTGCGGACACATCTGATGAGGGAATAGACAATATTAAAATACCTTCCTGCTCATGGTGAGTCTCGTCTCTGCATTAGGCCCATTTCACAAATCCAACATCCCGGGCCGGAATATGGGCCCCGATGTCCGGCCTGATGAGGATGCCGAGGTTGGGGCAGCAGACCCATGGCCATTCAGGACACTGGGATCCGTGCTTGGACAATGAATGTCAGACACATAAAAATGGCCTTATGCCAGTCAACATCGAAAATGTTCTCATCTGATGAACTTTGGCTTTGTGTGAGGGACAGTAAGAGGGTTATAAAGCGAGAAGAAACATTATACGGCAGATGTGTAACCCTCAACACTAGCTGCAGATCTGGCACACACCTTAATATACACAGCGGGTGGAATAAGTATTGCACACGCCACCAATTTTCTGAGTAAATACATTTTTAAAGGTGCTATCGACATGAAATTCTCACCAGATGTTGGTAACAACCCATCCGATCCACAACGGCAAAGAAATCATCTCTGCGACGACGTGGCTTTTGAAGGTGTCCCCGTCTGAATGCCGCTGAGGTTGAGCATGCACACCCCCACTCCTTCCATTTGCTATGGAACTGCAGGAGATCGCTGAGGACAGTATTTGATTTTCTCTGGCAGCCTCATTCTTGGGATCTATGAGCATTTCAGCAGTTGGAAATTCATTCCCTGTTCTATGGATTGCAGATAAAGCTGGCACATAGTCTCACAGCTAGGTGTCTTGGAGTGGCACCAGGCTAGGAGATGGAATTACGAGCCAGTGCGTCTAGTCGAGCTGCCAAGCGCTACACTTGGGCCAGGGCAAGATGGTGAACGTGATACAGAAATCACAGCTATCCATTGCAACATCGGATGTAAGGATTTCCTATAATGTTGCGTTAAGCACAGAGTCATAAATGTTTCCAAATGTTACGCACGCGACAAACTTTCTATAGACTTCAATACAAGTCTCATGCGATTTGTCAACAACATGGCGGTTTTATTTACAGCAAAATCAGAGCTCTAAAATAGTCGGGGGACAGCAAGCAGCAGAAAAGCTGAACAAGTGTTTTTGCAGCACGACACATGGAGCTCTATACTTAATGAGGTTTTCCAGAAATAACTACTTTTTCTACATTAGGATGCGCTTCGTTAAAATAAAAGGATCCTTTACCCCTCCCCAGGTCCACTGCTGCCTCTCTGTTGTAGTCTTCATTTATAGGTTGAACAACTAGAGCACATGTTACTGCTGCAGCCAATCACTAAGCTAAGAATTTTCATGCCAACTACTGTACCTGACTTGAACCCCTGATTAGTCGATAGCTTACACTATACACGGCAATACAAATGTACTGCGGTATATAAATGTAAATCATGGTCAGCTATGGAGCTCAGCCCGTGTCTGGCCGGCACAGCAGTACCAAGATTCAGGAGTCCCCTCGTTGCCACGATATCCCTTTGTTTCCCCCCCCAGACTTCACATCTTGCGGAGCGCATATGTGCGTCTGCAACTTCTCCATTTAAATGGTGCTGTCAGAAATTGGCACTGGAATCTAAATGGTTAACAGCAGCAATCAGAGCTCAGTATGATACAGTGGGGGAAGCATGTATTTCATCCCTTGCTGATTTTGTAAGTTTGCCCACTGACAAAGACATGAACATTCTATAATTTTAAGGGTAGGTTAATTTTAATATTGAGAGTTAGAATATCAAGAATAAAATCGAGAAAATCACATTGTATAAATTAGGGAGGTCACAGCAAACAGTGATCGGATTCAGATTTCTATTTTGCTTTTTGGCAATTAAAAAACTAGTAACAATTCTAATTGTTATTCTCTTTTTACTTTGTGCCATTTTTCTCCACACCTGTCTAAATGTTTTGCCCAGTGCGGTACAATGAGCATACGCTTATTTTCTTCCAGTTATAATCTCCTGTGTAGTTGGTCATTACTTTGATTTTTTTTTTTTTAACAACCTGAGCGTGTTGGCAATGCCTGCGCAGCCTCATGCCGTGCCTCCATCATCCACTTCTCGTGCAGCGTCATGCCGCGCCTCCATCATCCATCTCTCGCCCAGCGTCATGCCGTGCCTCCATCATCCACTTCTCGTGCAGCGTCATGCCGCAACTCCATCATCCATCTCTCGCCCAGCGTCATGCCACGCCTCCATCATCCACTTCTCGTGCAGCGTCATGCCGCACCTCCATCATCCATCTCTCGCCCAGCGTCATGCCGTGCCTCCATCATCCACTTCTCGTGCAGCATCATGCCGCGCCTCCATCATCCATCTCTCGCCCAGCGTCATGCCGCGCCTCCATCATCCACTTCTCGTGCAGCGTCATGCCGCGCCTCCATCATCCATCTCTCGCCCAGCGTCATGCCGTGCCTCCATCATCCACTTCTCGTGCAGCGTCATGCCGCGCCTCCATCATCCATCTCTCGCCCAGCGTCATGCCGTGCCTCCATCATCCACTTCTCGTGCAGCGTCATGCCGCAACTCCATCATCCATCTCGCCCAGCGTCATGCCGCGCCTCCATCATCCACTTCTCGTGCAGCGTCATGCCGCGCCTCCATCATCCATCTCGCCCAGCGTCATGCCGTGCCTCCATCCACTTCTCGTGCAGCGTCATGCCGCGCCTCCATCATCATGCCGCGCCTCCATCATCCATCTCGCCCAGCGTCATGCCGTGCCTCCATCATCCATCTCTCGTCCAGCGTCATGCCGTGCCTCCATCATCCATCTCTCGCCCAGCCTCATGCCGTGCCTCCATCATCCATCTCTCGTCCAGCGTCATGCCGTGCCTCCATCATCCATCTCTCGCCCAGCCTCATGCCGTGCCTCCATCATCCATCTCTCGCCCAGCGTCATGCCGCGCCTCTATCATCCATCTCTCGCCCAGCGTCATGCCGCACCTCCATCATCCATCTCTCGCCCAGCGTCATGCCGCGCCTCCATCATCCACTTCTCGTGCAGCGTTATGCTGTGCCTCCATCATCCATCTCTCGCCCAGCGTCATGCCGCACCTCCATTATCCATCTCTCGCGCAGTGTCATGCCGTGCCTCCATCATCCACCTCTCGCGCAGCGTCATGCTGTGCCTCCATCATCCACCTCTCGCGCAGCGTCATGCCGTGCCTCCATCATCCACCTCTCGCGCAGCGTAATGCGTGCCTCCATCATCCACCTCTCGCGCAGCGTCATGCTGTGTCTCCATCATCCACCTCTCGCGCAGCGTCATGCCGCGCCTCCATCATCCACCTCTCACGCAGCGTCATGCCGTGCCTCCATCATCCACCTCTCGCGCAGCGTCATGCCGCGCCTCCATCATCCATCTCTCGCGCAGCGTCATGCTATGCCTCCATCATCCATCTCTCGCCCAGCCTCATGCCGTGCCTCCATCATCCATCTCTCGCCCAGCGTCATGCCGTGCCTCCATCATCCATCTCTCTGCCCAGCATCATGCCGTGCCTCCATCATCCATCTCTCGCCCAGCGTCATGCCGTGCCTCCATCATCCATCTCTCGCCCAGCGTCATGCCGCGCCTCCATCATCCATCTCTCGCGCAGCGTCATGCATGCCTCCATCATCCATCTCTCGCCCAGCCTCATGCCGTGCCTCCATCATCCATCTCTTGCCCAGCGTCATGCCGCGCCTCCATCATCCATCTCTCGCCAGCGTCATGCCGCGCCTCCATCATCCATCTCTCGCCCAGCGTCATGCCGTGCCTCCATCATCCATCTCTCGCCCAGCGTCATGCCGCGCCTCCATCATCCACCTCTCGCGCAGCGTCATGCCGTGCCTCCATCATCCATCTCTCGCCCAGCCTCATGCCGTGCCTCCATCATCCATCTCTTGCCCAGCGTCATGCCGCGCCTCCATCATCCATCTCTCGCCCAGCGTCATGCCGCGCCTCCATCATCCATCTCTCGCCCAGCGTCATGCCGCGCCTCCATCATCCATCTCTCGCCCAGCGTCATGCCGCGCCTCCATCATCCATCTCTCGCCCAGCGTCATGCCGCGCCTCCATCATCCACCTCTCGCGCAGCGTCATGCCGTGCCTCCAACTTCCATCTCTCGCCCAGCGTCATGCCGTGCCTCCATCATCCACCTCTCGCCCAGCGTCATGCCGCGCCTCCATCATCCATCTCTCGCCCAGCGTCATGCCGCGCCTCCATCATCCATCTCTCGCCCAGCGTCATGCTGCGTCTCCATCATCCATCTCTCGCGCAGCGTCATGCCGTGCCTCCATCATCCACCTCTCGTGCAGCGTCATGCCGTGCCTCCATCATCCACCTCTCGCGCAGCGTCATGCAGTGCCTCCATCATCCACTTCTCGTGCAGCGTCATGCCGCGCCTCCATCATCCATCTCTCGCCCAGCGTCATGCCACGCCTCCATCATCCACCTCTCGCGCAGCGTCATGCCGTGCCTCCATCATCCACCTCTCGTGCAGCGTCATGCCGCGCCTCCATCATCCACCTCTCGTGCATGTCATGCCGCGCCTCCATCATCCATCTCTCGTGCAGCGTCATGCGCGCCTCCATCATCCACCTCTCTTGCAGCGTCATGCCGCGCCTCCATCATCCATCTCTCGCCCAGCGTCATGCCGTGCCTCCATCATCCACCTCTTGCGCAGAGTCATGCAGTGCCTCCATCATCCACCTCTCGCGCAGCGTCATGCCGTGCCTCCATCATCCACCTCTCACACAGCGTCATGCCGTGCCTCCATCATCCACCTCTCGCCAGCGTCATGCCGCGCCTCCATCATCCATCTCTCGCCCAGCGTCATGCCGCGCCTCCATCATCCATCTCTCGCCCAGCGTCATGCCGTGCCTCCATCATCCACCTCTCGTGCAGCGTCATGCAGTGCCTCCATCATCCACCTCTCGCGCAGCGTCATGCAGTGCCTCCATCATCCACTTCTCGTGCAGCGTCATGCCGCGCCTCCATCATCCATCTCTCGCCCAGCGTCATGCCGCGTCTCCATCATCCATCTCTCGGCAGCGTCATGCCGCGCCTCCATCATCCACCTCTCGTGCAGCGTCATGCCGTGCCTCCATCATCCACCTCTCGCGTAGCGTCATGCAGTGCCTCCATCATCCACCTCTCGTGCAGCGTCATGCCGTGCCTCCATCATCCACCTCTCGCGCAGCGTCATGCAGTGCCTCCATCATCCACTTCTCGTGCAGCGTCATGCCGCGCCTCCATCATCCATCTCTCGCCCAGAGTCATGCCATGCCTCCATCATCCACCTCTCGTGCAGCGTCATGCAGTGCCTCCATCATCCACCTCTCGCGCAGCGTCATGCAGTGCCTCCATCATCCACTTCTCGCACTGAGGTCCATAAATCGGACATGTAAAGAAGGAGCAGTCTCAGCATGCAATGTGTACATCAAACATGTGATGTGGCAGAACGTCGCCCAGCGGAGACATCTGTCAGTCCCGGGGTCCATTTATAAGGGGACGCCCACACACCGCATCAATGGTGGGACCCCCAGTGACTGCATTTATTGAGATGACACACAATGCTGCACCGCAGCTGTGGCCGGTGACATTTGCTGATTTCTCCAGGTTATTATTCCGCACAGTCTGTGTGTCCCCCATTACCGGTCCTCACACTGCGCGCACACAGTAAACACGGAGCAGCCCCAGCACAGCCGCACAGAACTTACCATGGTGAGCGCCTCTCAGCCACATCACACTTCCAGGAGAGTCGCTCGCGTGACGTCATCTCCGCTCTTCCGCGTTTAACCCGGTCTCTTTTGCCTCCTTTCGTTTTGCCTGGCGTCCATTTTCTTGTAGTCTTCTGGTCATTGACTTGCAAATGATTGTGTTCAGCCTGACACTCCATGGTAGCGGACTCCTGAGATGTAAAGGTGCTGCCTTTTTTGTTACTATGTGCAGGGACGTATTTCGCGATGAATTTTGATTGGCTGGAAACGTAAATCGCGCTTGTATGTCGGAAGCGGAGAGTTTCTTTGGTCACTCAGTGAGGTAGGAGTAATGACAATGTGTGCGGAGCTATAAGTGTTAGGAGCCTGGCTGCACGGCTCGTGTACAACACCGATGCTACCGGGCCGTGCCCAAGCAAGGGCACCCACAGCCTGGGAGAGGTTAGGGACAGACTTTCACCATGACCCCCCATTCATAGGTCACAGTTCTCCCATAACAGTGCGGCCATGTGTGAACCCCCTGCACTGCGCAGAATCCATAGGTGGCAGTGAGGAGCCTCTGTACCGTGCTGCACTATATGCAGGCGCCATAATGTCTTCTGTGAATGACTACAGCAGCAGTATGGCGGCTCGGTGCGTTACCCTGCAGGAATAAGTGTGAACGCGTGTCCTATGGTCTGCTTCATGATATTAGAGTGGAAACCGGCTGCCGGTGAAGGAGCGAAACACTTGTTCGTCTGGTGAGATGATAATTTGTGCTGCAGAAAAGATCGTTGTTCTCGGCAGCGTATCATCTTGTGTATACAGGACTCGTGCTGTCGAGAGCAGTAATAGTCTCTGAACTGAGCGACTTATTACTCATCTGAGGAGCGCACCGCCAGCGTAATAAGGCTGCGTGCCCGCCGACCGCAGATATTTACTGATTGGCGGGTCTGACGGTGTAATGTAATGACCAGCGGCGGTACACAGTGTGCTCTGAGTGATAGGTCGTATTCTCGGCAGCGCGAGTCCTGTCTGCACACCGTGGTGTGCTGCAGAGAGCGAGGATCTCTTGTGCAGCATAAAAGGTCAGTTTGCCTGATGAAGAGTTTTCCTCGTTCGTGGGATAATCGGCAGCCCTATATTAATGATGGAAAAACACGGCACTCAAAAGTAGAGTTTTGTGGTGCACAAGTAGGGTATCCAGCCCAATATTAATGATAAACATAAACTTGGCACTCAGTGAGGAAAAAAGAAGAGAGAATTATTTCTGCTGTGGTTTCTTTTATTGTCATCCAAAATAGATGTGAAGTGGTTGTTAAACGTTTTCGGCCTAAACACAATTGGCACTGCTCCCCAGGCGGTTCCCAGCACACGAGCCACCGGCTTCAGCGCTTTCCCGTTTGATCCGGTCAGCTTTCCCTTAAAGCCTGCAATGTCCTCTGTGGTTTCACCTCATAATAGAGGTCTGTCCCACATTATTGCTTAGTTCAATACCAGCTTCTGTTAAAATAAGGTTCTGATGAAGGCCAATTGTATTTAGGCCTATCAATAATCGGCAGCCCGTTCACACTGCACAGTCATCAGGAGACCCTCAGTCGTGAGACACCCTCAGTGTAAATGCGCCTTAGGCCTCCGTCAGATGTCCCCGAGTGTTGTCAGACGTAATAACACGGACCGATGTTCCTCAGTGTTCATTCCGTGTCAGTTTTTACCATCAGTGATTATTCACTACAAATACATGTTTCGTGTGCATGGATCTCTGCTGTCTCCAGTCTGAAAACAATTCTACTTTGAATGAATGTACAGTTGAAACCGGAGGTTTCCATACACTATATAAAAAGACACATCTGCGTGTTTATCTCAATATCTGACATGAAATCAGAATAAACCTTTCCCGTTTTAGGTCAATTAGGATTACCATAATTATTCATATTTGCCAAATGCCAGAATAATGAGAGAGAGAATATTTTAAGGCATTTTTATTATTTTATTTTTTATTTTGTGTCTTTTTATATAGTGTACGAAAACTTCTGGTTTCAACTGTACCTTAAAGGGAATCTGTCACCCTAAATTGGCACGCTTAGTATGCTTTGCCCGCAGATTGCAATGCGCAGGCTCGTTATATGGAGGGCAACGACTACAATTCTCAGAAATAATGGAGACAGCGGCGAACAACATGTTAAGGCAAGTATCCAAAACACCGCCCATCTGACCTGACTGCCATCATTTAAATATCCCGCCAATTTAGGGTGACAGATTCCCTTTAAAGGGGATGTCTCATACTTTCTTTCTGCAAAAAAACAAAACATCCATCCGTGTTCCTGTCCAAGTTTTCTTTCCTTGCTGGTGGTGAAAATGTGTGACCGCTGCTGCCAATCACTGATCACAACAGTGACCGCCCCATCAACATTGTGGACAGTGATTGGTTACAGTGGTTGCATGTCCGTTTATCTGAACGGGAAGAGTCTTTCGGCCGTATAACTGGAATGAGGATTGCATCGCAGTCACCTGACATGAGCGTGACAGCCTGTATCTCTGTGCCGCTGTCACGCTTGGGTCAGGATAGCCAACGGCCTGTCTGAGCATTGCGGTGCGATCCTCGTTATACAACCGTGTGACTTTCTTTAATCACTTTTCCCCCCCATGATGTATATATCTGTTACGGAGCGGGATTAGTAGCTGTGTTATACATCCGACATCTGCCTCTGGAAGCAGCAGTTGGACTAGATTTCTTAGCTGCTTTTTAACCTGTTAAACGCCGCTGTTTATCTTTGACAGTGGTATGTAAGTGATGCGACCTCTACTGAAGGCCTCTGTGGCGGTCATCTTTGCACTCCATTGCTTGGACCTGATAGGAGATCATGATTAGGACTATATATTAGTACATTAGATTTAAAATGATAAAATCAGATAGTACTGACGCTCCCCGGGTCCAGTGCGGGATCTCCATCTGTGTTCCTGTCTCAGTATTTTTCTTACTGACATGTCGGCAGCTCTTAGAGAGCTGGTGTTAGACTCGGGGACTGTGAGTACAGTCTTATTTTGTTATATTTACATTACAGGCGATTTTTCTAAAAGTGATAAATTCCTTTAAGACTCCTATTAGGGCCTGTGCACACGTTGCGGATTTGCCTGCGGATTTTTCCGCACAGAATCTGCACCTCTTGGCAGAAAACGCAGGTGCGGTTTTGAGGCTATGTGCACAAGTTGCGGAATTGCCATGGAAATTTCCGCGGCAATTCCCCACCTCCCTGCCGCGGGAATACGCATATTATAGGTATGCGTATTCCCGCTAAAAACTAGCGTTTTGCAAGCGTAATTAGCTGGCAGAATGCTAGCGTTTTACAAGCGATCTGACAGGTTGGTCACACGAGTCAAACAAGTGTTTGACTCGTGTGACCAACTTTTTACTATTGATGCCGCCTATGCCGCATCAATAGTAAAAAGATCTAATGTTAAAAATAATTTAAAAAATAATAAATAATGATATTCTCACGTTCCGGTGGCCTCCGCAGCTTTCCCGCCTCTCAGCGACGCTCCCGGCCAATCCCGTCCCCAGGCGTCCTTTTCGACAATGACCCCAGATGACGTAGCATCACGCGAGACCGCTACGTCATCTGGGGTGATTCTTGCAATGCATTACTGGGAACGGGATTGGCCGGGAGCGTCGCTGAGAGGCGGGAAAGCTGCGGGGGCCGCCGGAAGGTGAGAATATCACTATTTTTTATTTTAATTATTGTTTTTACATGGATATGGTACCCAGGAACTGGAGGAGAGTCTTCTCACCTCCAGACCCTGGGTACCATCCGCACATTAAACGCTTACTTTGCGCATGGTTGGCACAGCCACATGTGGAAAGTAAGCGGTTTCAATGCATTCCTATGGCGGCGGAATCGCCGCGGTTCCGCAAAAAAGAATGAGCATGTGCGGATTCTTCCGCGATGGGATTCCGCCGCGGAAAAACCCGCAGCATGTGCACAGCATTGCGGAATCCCATAGGCCATAATGAGTTGTGTTGTGCAAGCGGTTTTGCATCGTTTCCACCGCGAAAAACCGCTGAAAAAACGCTAGGAATCCGCAACGTGTGCACAGACCCTGACGTGGTTTTTGTGCGGATTTGCCCTGCTGTTTTACACCTATAATGGAATAGGTGTAAAATCGCAGCGGAATCCGCACAAAGAATTGACATGCTGCGGTTTTAAAACTGCACCAAATCCGCACGGAAAATTCCGCATCATGTGCGCAGCTTTTTTTTTTCCATAGATTTACATTACACAGTGCCCTGCCTGCGGAACTGCAGCGGAACCGCAGGCAAATCCGCAACGTGTGCACAGGCCCTTACTGTAGACCTGGGTGTCACTGGTTATCTCCTTTTCTCCGCACGTGACAATACCAGGTCTCCAGTACAATGAGATCTTGGGCTTTTCATATTGTAGAGGTGCTCATGCTATTTCAGTAATGGCCTGTGGAAGAAATGAACACGGTGGTCGCTGGTTTTCATTCCTTGATTAAGGCATTTTGAGGCCATGAAAAAGCAATTCTCTATGCCCTCATACAGTCCTTCTCAAAAAATTAGCATAAAGTGTTAAATTTTCATTATTTTCCATAATGTAATGATTACAATTAAACTTTCATATATTTTTAGATTCATTACACACCAACTGAAATGTGTCAGGTCTTTTATGTTTTAATACTGATGATTTTGCATACAACTCCTGATAACCCAAAAAACCTGTCTCAAAAAATTAGCATATCAAGAAAAGGTTCTCTAAACGACCTATTACCCTAATCTTCTGAATCAACTAATTAACTCTAAACACATGCAAAAGATTCCTGAGGCTTTTAAAAACTCCCTGCCTGGTTCATTACTCAAAACCCCCATCATGGGTAAGACTAGCGACCTGACTGATGTTAAGAAGGCCATCATTGACACCCTCAAGCAAGAGGGTAAGACCCAGAAAGAAATTTCTCAACAAATAGGCTGTTCCCAGAGTGCTGTATCAAGGCACCTCAATGGGAAGTCTGTTGGAAGGAAACAATGTGGCAGAAAACGCTGTACAACGAGAAGAGGTGACCGGACCCTGAGGAAGATTGTGGAGAAGGACCGATTCCAGACCTTGGGGGACCTGAGGAAGCAGTGGACTGAGTCTGGTGTAGAAACATCCAGAGCCACCGTGCACAGGCGTGTGCAGGAAATGGGCTACAGGTGCCGCATTCCCCAGGTAAAGCCACTTTTGAACCATAAACAGCGGCAGAAGCGCCTGACCTGGGCTACAGAGAAGCAGCACTGGACTGTTGCTAAGTGGTCCCAAGTACTTTTTTTCTGATGAAAGCAAATTTTGCATGTCATTCGGAAATCAAGGTGCCAGAGTCTGGAGGAAACTGGGGAGAAGGAAATGCCAAAATGCCTGAAGTCCAGTGTCAAGTACCCACAGTCAGTGATGGTGTGGGGTGCCATGTCAGCTGCTGGTGTTGGTCCACTGTGTTTCATCAAGGGCAGGGTCAATGCAGCTAGCTATCAGGAGATTTTGGAGCACTTCATGCTTCCATCGGCTGAAATACTTTATGGAGATAAAGATTTCATTTTTCAGCACGACCTGGCACCTGCTCACAGTGCCAAAACCACTGGTAAATGGTTTACTGACCATGGTATTACTGTGCTCAATTGGCCTGCCAACTCTCCTGACCTGAACCCCATAGAGAATCTGTGGGATATTGTGAAGAGAAAGTTGAGAGACGCAAGGCCCAACACTCTGGATGAGCTTAAGGCCGCTATCGAAGCATCCTGGGCCTCCATAACACCTCAGCAGTGTCACAGGCTGATTGCCTCCATGCCACGCCGCATTGAAGCAGTCATTTCTGCAAAAGGATTCCCGACCAAGTATTGAGTGCATAACTGAACATTATTATTTGATGGTTTTTTTTGTTTGTTTTTAAAAAACACTTTTATTTTATTGGACGGTTGAAATATGTTAATTTTTTGAGACAGTGTTTTTTGGGTTATCAGGAGTTGTATGCCAAAATCATCAGTATTAAAACAATAAAAGACCTGACAAATTTCAGTTGGTGTGTAATGAATCTAAAATATATGAAAGTTTAATTGTAATCATTACATTATGGAAATAATGAAATTTAACACTATATGCTAATTTTTTGAGAAGGACCTGTACCTCTGCAGGAAGTTCCTTTAGTCCTGTGTTATATAACTAGAAGCGATCTGAATGCTTCCATATTGTGCCTCCGTAAGAAGAAGATACTTCTGAAAAAGAACCAAGCATGGTATGATGTATTGCATGATTGTTTTCATAGCCACATCTCACATCCTTGAAAAAAATACTTGGTATATGCTTTTATAAAGACAGAGATCAACAGAATTCAATGGGCGCCTTATTAGAGGCCACAATTGTACCTTACATAAGGAATTGGAGGATTATCACATTTTCTTTTTTTCAATGGAGGCAAGCTTCAAGAAGTTGTGGCTTTCTGGCGGAGAATAATCTCCGATGTGTGTACAGCTCCTGTATAGACCAGTGTCTCTCCATGGTGACAGACTTGTCACGGGTGTGTCGCGGCGGAGATCGTCGCGATTACACACCCAGACTTCGCACAGCTGAGTTTCTGGTGCTGGGTGTTTTTCGGCACTGAGGGAGTTAATTCTTCTCTCTCGGTGCTGGACTGACCAGCCTCGCCCAGCTGCGATTGATGTTTTGTTAATTAGCTTCCTTCATATACCTGCTGGTCTGCTGGGGAAGTTGCCGGTGAAAGCATTCATTCAGACCAGCAGAGCGGATCGTTTCTGAGAAGACTTAAGCTAAGAGTGCCTGTTGTGGTTTTTCCTCTCCTCGCTTATTGTTTATCTCCTTAACCTTTTGTGTTCCTCTGTAGTGGAAGTGTTGTATGCAAGGCTGTGTTTTCTTTACCCCTTGTCTGTCTCGTTTGTCTTAGACTGTGTGTAAGCTGTGACCTGCCCATTCCCTGTGGTGGTAATCAGGGTCCTTCTCAGGACTAGATTACAGTGGTCAGGGATCTACAGGAGACAGGGTTACGCTGGCGGCCTGGACCTCTGTACCATTAACAGTACCTCCAGGTAGAGGGACTAGTCAGGACCCCAGTTCAGGGTCAGCATAGACCCCGGTCCACCTCTATCCAGAGACAGCGTGACACGTACACAGTATTGACCCACAATACATAGGATATTATGTCAGGTAAGACATTGCTGGCAGATACTATGTATACATGTTGATTTTCTCTATTATATGAAATTTAGAATGATGTCACATTAGATATAGGTTACTATCATTGAATATATCTGTTATACGTCGTGACATTTTCACCGGCCCCTCTAAAGATTCTCCCCAGCCACCATGGATCCAGTAGCCCATTTAGCTCAGCAGTTGCAGAGTTTGTCCATGGAGCTGACGGACGTTAAATCCAAGGTTTTGTACCCCCGGGAGCAAACCAGATCTGAACCTAAAGTAGCTCTCCCGGACAGGTTCACTGGTTGGCGGGACAAGTTTTTTACTTTCCGGGAAGCATGTAAATTGTATTTTCGGCTGCGGCCGCAGTCGTTAGGGAGTGAGGATCAGAGGGTGGGAATTGTCATCTCGCTCTTACAAGGGGACCCTCAATCCTGGGCGTTCTCTCTCCCCCGGGCTCCCCGGCTCTCCAGTCAGTGGACCGATTTTTTACAGCCCTGGGTCTGGTATATGATGACCCGGATCGGGTTCCCTTGCTGAAATGAAGTTACGTAGGATACAGCAGGGAGATCGTCGGGCGGAGGAATTTTCTTCAGAGTTCCGTAGGTGGGCCACGGATACTCAGTGGAATGACCCGGCTCTTAAGAGCCAGTTTTGTCAAGGTTTATCTGACAAATTAAAAGATGTGTTGGCTCAGTATGATTCTCCCCCGTCACTGGAGGCCGCTATGGCTCTTGCAATTTGCATTGATAGACGGCTTCGGGAGAGGTGTGGGGTAACTCCGCCCCCTGTGATGACTCCACCTCCTTCTAAAGTCCCTAATATTGAGGTTCCCCTGGTTTGTTCCGAGGAACCTATGCAGTTGGGAGGGACATCATTCCGAGGGAGGGGATCGGCGGTGCGCCGCAAAACAAGAAGGTGTTTCTTCTGCGGGAGAAAGGGACATTTTATTGAGGGGTGTCCATCCCATACTGTACTGAGCAAGAAGTCGCCGGAAAACTATTAATCCCAGGTTGTGTGGTGGACGACAATCTGGGAGTATGTATTTCGTCCCCAAGTCCGTCTCAGTTTCTCGTACCAGCGGAGGTGGTGGTAGGTACGAGAACTGAGAGGATTTCTGTTCTTCTGGATAGTGGGGCCGCGGCTAATCTGGTGGACGCTCGGTTTGCCCAGGTGCAAGGTATGCAACTGAGTGTATTGGCCAAACCTATCCCTATATTCTCTATTGACGCCAGGCCTCTCGGTCAAGGTAGCTTTGTGCAAGCCGTGCATAACATAGACCTTTGAGTGGGGGCAATACATAAAGAACTATTGTTTTGTTATGTGTTGGAGGGCCTTCCCACTCCTATTGTGTTGGGACTTCCTTGGTTAACTAAACATAACCCAGTTATTAATTGGCAATCCAGAGAGAAAAGCCAGTGGGGTGAATTTTGCAATAGTAACTGCATGAACACGGTCATCGGTACGGTCGTGCCTAGAACCTTACCTCCTTTTCTGGAGGACTTTGAGGATGTGTTTTCAGAGGAAGGGTGTCAAGAATTACCTCCTCATCGCGCATATGACTGTGCTATAAAATTGCTTCCTGATGCTAAGTTACCAAAATCTAGGTTATATAACCTTTCTGGTTCTGAGAGGCAAGCTATGAAGGATTATATTTCGGAAAGTCTGGCCAAGGGGCATATTAGACCTTCATCTTCCCCAGTGGCCGCGGGGTTCTTCTTTGTGAAGAAAAAAGCTGGAGGCCTACGCCCTTGCCTGGATTTCCGTGAGCTTAATCGGATTACGGTCCGAGATCCGTATCCGCTCTCACTTATTCCTGATCTCTTCAATCAGATTGTGGGCGCCAAATGGTTCTCTAAGTTGGATCTCAGGGGGGCGTATAATCTGATTAGGATAAAGGAGGGGGATGAGTGGAAGACGGCGTTTAACACTCCGGAGGGACATTATGAGAACCTTGTCATGCCTTTCGGTCTGACTACTGCCCCGGCGGTGTTTCAACATTTTGTTAATGACATCTTTCGCCACCTAGTGGGACAGTTTGTTGTCATTTATCTAGATGACATCTTAATTTACTCGCCGGATCTTGTGTCTCATCAGGAGCATGTGAGACAAGTGTTGCAGATCTTGCGAGACAATAAACTGTACGCCAAATGGGAGAAGTGTGTATTCGCCGTACAAGAACTTCAGTTTTTAGGATTCCTGGTGTCAGCTTCCGGTTTCCGTATGGACCCTGGGAAAGTGAAGGCTGTGCTTGAATGGGATCGGCCAGAGGATCTTAAAGCACTGCAGCGTTTCCTGGGGTTTGCTAACTACTACCGGAAATTTATTCGTAATTTCTCATCCGTTGTCAAACCTCTCACTGACATGACAAAAAAAGGGACGGATTTTTCTAGGTGGTCTGACAAAGCTTGTCAAGCATTTTCCTCCTTGAAAAAATGTTTTGCTTCAGCACCCATACTCATCCAACCTGATGCATCACAACCGTTCATTGTGGAGGTAGACGCATCTGACGTAGGAGTGGGTGCGGTATTATCTCAAGGTCCGTCCCCTGGTAAATGGCATCCGTGCGCTTTCTTCTCTAAAAAATTGTCATCCGCCAAGAGGAATTATGATGTCGGCAATAGGGAACTCTTGGCCATTAAGTTGGCTTTTGAAGAGTGGCGTCACTTTTTGGAGGGGGCAGTCCACCCGGTCACCGTCATTACTGATCACAAGAACCTGCTGTATTTAGAGTCTGCAAAACGTCTGAATTCCAGACAAGCTAGATGGTCGTTGTTTTTTACCAGGTTTAATTTTGTTGTCACATATCGTCCTGGGTCAAAAAATGTAAAGGCTGATGCCTTATCTCGTAGTTTCCCGGGGGCCGGGAAGACGGATGACCCGGTTCCTATTCTTCAGGAGGGAGTTGTGGTGTCGGCTGTTTGCTCTGAGCTTGAGGAGGAGGTATTGGAGGCTCAGGGGGACGCCCTTGTAGGACCTCCAGGGAAACTGTTTGTTCCAGATCAGTTAAGACAAAAGGTTATCGAGGCACATCATAATTCTGCTTTGGCAGGACACCCAGGGAGTAAAGCAACTGTAGATCTCGTTTCTCGCCGGTTTTGGTGGCCTAACTTAAATAAAGAGGTGGTAACTTTTGTCGCGTCCTGTGGGGTATGTGCGCGCTCTAAGACCCCACATACCCGTCCGTCTGGGGCCCTTTTACCGTTGAAAATCCCGGAGCGTCCATGGACCCATCTGTCTATGGACTTCTTTACGGACCTTCCTCCGTCTTCAGGTAAAACTGTCATACTAGTTGTAGTTGACAGGTTCAGCAAAATGGCACATTTTATTGCTCTTCCTGCTCTTCCTAATGCTAAAACTCTGGCGCAGGTGTTCATTGGGGAGATTGTGAGACTTCACGGGTTGCCTTCCGATGTGGTGTCGGATCGGGGGTCTCAGTTTGTTTCCAAATTCTGGAAGGCATTTTGTTCTCGTCGGGGGATGCAGTTGTCATTTTCTTCGGCTTTTCATCCGCAGACCAATGGTCAGACAGAGCGTCTGAATCAGAGCTTAGAGACATATCTCCGGTGTTTTGTCTCAGAGAACCAAGAGGACTGGTCTTCTTTCTTGCCTCTGGCAGAGTTCGCTCTTAACAATAGGCGGAGCGAGTCCACTGGTAAGTCCCCGTTTTTTGGGGCATATGGTTTTCACCCCCAGTTTTGTACTTTCAATGGGGGGGGCTCTTCTGGGGTTCCTGAGGAGGAACGATTTTCGTCGTCACTTGCTTCAGTGTGGAGAGGAGTGCTTAATAATCTGAGCACTATGGGGAACCGATACAAACGTATGGCTGATAGGAGGAGAGTGTCTGGTCCGGACCCAAGTGTGAACGATCTGGTATGGTTGTCTACCAAGAATATAAAACTTAAGGTTCCCTCCTGGAAACTGGGTCCCAGATTCATCGGGCCATACAGGATCAGTTCAATAATTAATCCGGTGGCTTTCCGTCTTGACCTCCCTCCTACATTTAAAATCCACAATGTGTTCCACAAATCGTTGCTTAAGAGGTACATGGCACCAGTTATACCGTCACCTCTACCTCCTCCTCCAGTGGTGGTCAATGGTAATTTGGAGTTTCAGGTATCGAAGATCATTGACTCACGTCTGAATCGCCGGTCCCTTCAGTACCTTGTTCATTGGAGGGGGTATGGTCCTGAGGAGAGGATGTGGGTTTCTGCGTCGGATATTAACGCAGACCATTTGGTTCGGGCCTTCCACACTACTCACCCAGATAGACCAGGCCCTGAGGGTCCAGAGGCCCCTCGTAGAAGGGGGGGGTACTGTCACGGGTGTGTCGCGGCGGAGATCGTCGCGATTACACACCCTGACTTCGCACAGCTGAGTTTCTGGTGCTGGGTGTTTTTTCGGCACTGAGGGAGTTAATTCTTTCTCTCTCGGTGCTGGACTGACCAGCCTCGCCCAGCTGCGATTGATGTTTTGTTAATTAGCTTCCTTCATATACCTGCTGGTCTGCTGGGGAAGTTGCCGGTGAAAGCATTCATTCAGACCAGCAGAGCGGATCGTTTCTGAGAAGACTTAAGCTAAGAGTGCCTGTTGTGGTTTTTCCTCTCCTCGCTTATTGTTTATCTCCTTAACCTTTTGTGTTCCTCTGTAGTGGAAGTGTTGTATGCAAGGCTGTGTTTTCTTTACCCCTTGTCTGTCTCGTTTGTCTTAGACTGTGTGTAAGCTGTGACCTGCCCATTCCCTGTGGTGGTAATCAGGGTCCTTCTCAGGACTAGATTACAGTGGTCAGGGATCTACAGGAGACAGGGTTACGCTGGCGGCCTGGACCTCTGTACCATTAACAGTACCTCCAGGTAGAGGGACTAGTCAGGACCCCAGTTCAGGGTCAGCATAGACCCCGGTCCACCTCTATCCAGAGACAGCGTGACACGTACACAGTATTGACTCACAATACATAGGATATTATGTCAGGTAAGACATTGCTGGCAGATACTATGTATACATGTTGATTTTCTCTATTATATGAAATTTAGAATGATGTCACATTAGATATAGGTTACTATCATTGAATATATCTGTTATACGTCGTGACAAGACTACAAACAAGCCCTGTGTAGTTTGAGCCTACAGTTATACTCCCATTTATTACCGTATGTCTTCTGCTTTTTGATGAAATACTTTATGTGGGTTTGTAAGGGAAATGAGCGTGTTGCCGTTCTAGGAAATATTGTAAAGTGATCACAAAAGTTACGGTAAATGCTTTATGTGTTTTTGTTCTCATTGAAGTAAATAGAAAACATTTAAAAAACCTTTGTGTATACCATATTTACAAAGAAGATTCAGACATCTCTTGAAACTGGTTTTCTAGTGTAAATATTTTTTAAAATCGAACAGTATCAGATTGTACAGGGACAACCCCCTTTGGAAGAGAAATGGCCCAACAGTAAAGAGCGTCCAGGTTATAAAAAGTATGACATTCACTGGAATTAGGGGGTGGAGGCCGACCTCTGAAAATCCATCACATAGCTATACCCCTCCTCCACCAAACCTTATACTTGGCACAATGCACACAGGCTTGTAATTTCCTCCTGGCATTTTTCCGTCAGATGTCAGGTAGAGAAGCACAATCCTTCATTCCACAGAGTATAGCCCCCGTCACACTAAGCGAGGTCGATAGCGAGATCGCTGAAGCGTCACCGATTTTGTGACGCAACAGCGACCTAGCCAGCGATCTCGCTTAGTGTGACACGCAGCGACGACCAGCCCCCTTGCTGGGTATCGCAGATCGTCGTCGAATGGCCTGGACCATTTTTTGATCGTTCTCCTGCTGGCCAGGCCAGCGCGCATCGCTGCGTGTGACAGCGGGACACCAACGATCAGCGAGCTGGGAGCTGGTATCCAATGTACATATCGGGTAACTAAGCACCGCGCGGCACCTAGTTACCCGATATGTACCCTGGTTACCGGCTCCCAGCTTCTGCTGTAGAGCGCTGAGAGCCGGTATCTGAGGTACATTTCAGGTAACTAGGTGCCGCGCGGTGCTTAGTTACCCGATATGTACATTGGATACCAGCTCTCAGCGCTCTACAGCAGAAGCTGAGAGCCGGTATCTAGGGTACATATCGGGTAACTAGGTGCCTCGCGGTGCTTAGTTACCCGATATGTACATTGGATACCAGCGTGCCCATGTGACAGCTCACCAGTGATCAGCTAACGATGTCCCAGCGATCCCATCCACGTCGTATCATTGGTGGGATCGCTGGGACATTGAAGAGTGTGACGGAACCCTAACTTCCCACTGCTCTGTAGTCCACTACTCCATCTGATGCTTGGTGATGTACGGCTGGGATGCAGTTGCTCGGCCGTGGATACTCATGCCATGATACTCCCGGCACACAGTTTTTATGCTATTGTTAATGTCAGAGGAGGTGTGGACTCAGTTATTGAGTCAGCAGAGTGTTGGCGACGTTTACCCACCATACGCCTCAGCAATTGGCGAGCTTGCTTTGAAACTTTACGACTGATTTGCTACTGCAGGCTCCTATTACAGTGGCTTGCAAATGTATCCCCCCCCCCTGGCATTCTTCGTGTTTTGATATCACATCCTGGAATTTCACTTTTTATTTGAGTGTTTGCATCAGTTCACTTAAAGAACATGAGTACAACTGTGAACATTTGGTTTTGTTTTTATTGCGAAGCAATCAAAGGACAAAGTAACTGAAAACTTCAGTGTGCATATCTGTTCACCCCCCTAAAGTCAGTACTTTGTACAGCCATTTTTGTTTTTGCGGAAACAGCTGCAAGTCGCTTTGGATAAGTCTCTTTGAGTTTTCCACATTTTGCCACTAGGATTTTTGCTCATTCCTCAAGGCAAAACTGCTCCAGATCCTTCAAGTTAGATGGTTTTCTGTGGTGAGCAACAATCTTCAAGTCTGACCACAGATTCTTAATTGGATTAAGGTCTGAGCTTTGACTAGGCCACTCCAAAACATTTACCCGTTTCCCTTAAACCACTCGAGTGTTGCTTTAGCAGTATGCTTTCAGTCAATACCTTGTTGGAAGGTGAACCTCTGTACCAGTTTCAAATCACTGACAGACGGAAACAGGTTTTGCTCAAGAATATCCCTGTATTTCGCACCATCCATCTTCCCCTCAACTCTGACCATTTTTCCTGTCCCTGCTGACAAAAAACATTCTCCCAGCATGATACTGCCACCACCATATTTCACTGTGGGATAGTGTTCTTGCTGTGATGAGCTGTGTTAGTTTGACGCCAGACATATCGTTTACTTTGTTGGCCAAAAAGTTAAATTTTGGTCTTCTCTGACAACAGCACCTTCCTCCATACATTTGGCGAGTCTCCAACATGTCTTTTGCAAAGTCAAAATGAGCCTTACAATTTTTGTGTATAAGTAAAGGTTTTTTTCTGCACACTCTTCCATAAAGGTCACCTCTATGGAGTATATGGCCTATTGTGGTCGTATGGATGGATACTACAGTCTCTGCTTGGAAACTGCAGCTTCTTCAGGGTTACCTTTGGACTCTGCTGAGAATTTTGGTGGGCTGCTCTCTCGGCCGGTTTGTTGTGGTACCATGTTCTTTCCATTAGATGATAATGGATTTAATTGTGCTCTGGGGGATCATCACAGATTGGGATATTTTTTTATAACTCAACCCTGACATGTACTTCTCAACTACCTTGTCCCTGACTAGTTTGGAGAGATCCTTGGTCTCCATGTTTGTTGTTTGGTAAGTGGTGCCTCTTGCTTGATGGTGTTGCAGCCTCTGTGTGCCTTTCAGAAAAGCAGCTGTGAATATAATGAGATCACGTGACAGATTGCACACAGGTGGACTTCCTTTCACTAAGCGTGTGACTTATGAAGGTAATTGCTTGAACCACAAATTTTTAGGGGTTCCATCTCAAAAGCGATGAACACATGCACATGTTAATTTTTAGTTATTGGATCCCATAAATTTAATTTATGTCTATATTTTTCTCACTTAACCAACTTAGACTATTTAGTTCTGATGCATCACACATAAATTGGATTACAAAAATATTTAAACACAGGTTGTAAAATGTAACAAAATAGATAAAAGGCCAATGGGGTGAATACTTTTGCAAGCTACTGTATGTTTATTGTTATCTCTTGTGTTATTAATGTATATCTAATAACAATATATGTGTTAGTGTTTTTTTATTTATTCATGTTGGATGCTATTGTATTGGAAATAATGAGATTAATTGCTGTGTAGTGAAAGCAGAAGGAGGAGGATAGAAGGAGCAAAAATCTTGTCAGTCTTCTCTTCATTGTGGCAACTCCTAGCAATGTGCAAGACACTCTGAATAACCCCATAAAGCAAGGGTATTTTGCACAATAAACCTTTAGTTGCAGCTGTATCCTCATTTTGCAGATTAACCTTTTGAATGCAGCTATGTCCTCCTCTTCCTCATTAACCCTTTAGAATCAACTGTATTTACCCACAGGTTTTAATTTAACAAATTAGGTAAAAAGTCAAGGGGAGTGAATACTTTTGCAAGCCACTGTATAGGATCACCCAGGTATCAGTGAGCACTTTAGAGTCTGCCATTTTTTCACAAATGTTAGTAAGGGCAGACGACATGGCGAGGGGCTGGATTATATACATTTGTGGCAATGGTGCTGAGGCTGTGTTTTTATGCAGTGTTTTGCTTTGATTTAATAAGAAAAAAATAGAAATTGCAGCTGCAAGGTGTGCACTCAGCCTGAGATGTGTCCCAATACTTTTGCTCACATGCTGTAATGTACCCTGTGCGGTTAGTATTGGGATTATTGCTTAAAGAAGCATCCTGTAAAACATCAATATATACTGATTAGCCATAGCAAAACTAAAACGAACTACATGGCCAATCTTGTGTTAGCTTCCATTGTGCTGGCCAAACTGCCCTGACCCATCTAAGCATGGACTCCTTTGAAAGAGCACTGTGGTGTCTGGAAACAAGATGATTTTCCCAGTGGAACATTGGCCAAAGCAATACAAATTCTCTGTTAGGTGGTCTGTTACTTGTAACTACTGTTTGCTCCCATTTGCATCAATGAATGGGTGCCAGAAACCCTATCAGGGTAGCACCCTTACATCGACCATTTTGCAGATATCTAGTTATGGCAATTTGGCCCTTGTCTAAGATTCTGCATTCCTTATACTCACCCATTTTTTGTGCTGTCAACTCGTCAGTTTCTTTACCTGACAGCTGACTTGGTGCATATTATATCCCATCCCTTAATGGGATTGTCACAAGGTCAGTATTATTCAAGTCACTTGATGTTAATATTCTTCTGTCAAAAATACTAGGACCTTATGAGACCCCATTAAAGTCAGCTGGTCCATCAAGGATCGCTGGTAGAGTTGAACAGGAGCCGAGTCGCTTGTGTGAGCTGAGCCCTATAATTACCCAGGCCTGTAGACTAAGTGACCCAAGGACAGAAATACTAATTGAAGTCTCACTTTCAGCTTGGCCGCTATTACCTGGATGCACAGCAGTCGTTCCTCATACCACGAGCAGTCAATGGTTCCTAGCAGTGATAATACAACTGTCCTCACCGTGGTGTTGCTCCACCTTTGAAAGGGGTGACTTAAAGAGAAAGCAGCTTTCAGAAAATTTTCTGTGATCACATTTCCTAAATGAATGCGTGCCATGACTTTACAGCTGAAAAATATCTGTTAGATGGATAACAGCTGTTTGAGGATGTTTAGCATGCCCTTGAGAAGACTACTGTGAGCGTGCCTCAATGCTCCCACACAAACCAACTGTAAAACCTCTCGCTGGTTAACAACATTGTGATAACAGACTTGGGCTCGTTTTCTGGCCATGGGTTACTAGTCGGAGGAAATATGTGGCTCACCATCTGTTATACAGAAGTCCTTCATCTATGCATGTGCCTCCTTGGAAGAACTTAAAGAAATGTATTGAACATGTGCGCTCCCTGTCATCTTGCTTGTGGACTAGTGTGAAAAACCTCTCTTTTCTAGTAATATTGCAATTTTTTTTTAAACTTTGTTTCTTCCTTTTCCATTTCTTTACTCTTTTTATTAAGCTCTTAGGAGGCCATACCAATGAAGCTCTAGAAATACTTGGTGACAGAAAGGAACGAGAAGCCCCTATGTTATATAAGAAGTTATAGCTGGACACAGAGCTTTAGGAGCAAGCTGGTTATTAGAGGCACGTTTTATACATATGGTACTAAATCGAAGTGTTTCTCCTATTACATCTGTAAATGTATAGTTTTTCAAAGTGGACTTTCAAAGGTGCACTTTTAATTAGCTATGGGGTTTTGCTATGAAGATCATGTTTGGTAGAAGGAATGTGACATTATAGTTCTGGGACCAATTCATGATGGATGCAGATATAGAAAAATGGTAGTTTGTGGCCTGCAAAATCATGTCCCCACTCAATTGTACAGTGCTGTGGAATATGTTGGCACTATGCAAACAAAAAATTATTGTATTATTTGATTAAAAATCCTAATGGAAAGTGCATGAATTTGATTGTACAGAGCGTAAAGGACTTACTTGTATGATATAACTTTTCCGGAAACCATGTTCCCACGCTACATAAATTCTGCATTTTTTTTTCTGCTCCTTTTTTTGGGCAAGAAATCTTCATTTAGCAGATGGATGTGGTTCATGAAAGCTCATGTCTCTTCGAGGTTGACTATAGATAAGGTACGGTATTATTTTATGTGGAGTTTCTATTATAATGTTAAACACTATATTACACTTTCATTTTTGAAGATTGATTGCTAGGGATAGCTCTGAAAAACCCATTGAGTTCACTGAGCCCCTGTGCAAGTATCTGATTACCAGAAATTTATTACAAGTATTGGCAGAGGGAATATAATTCCCAAAGCTTCGGCAACGACCCAAAACACTGTTGCTCTCATGAACCTGATAACCATTTGCCTCCAGCTTCACAGGTCTCTTACAGCTTCTGTGTGGTCAAAAAAATAAGTATCCTGTCATCAAGTGGAGAGACGTGAGCGAGGAAGCTCTTGCCAGACATTCTGTCTATTCAATTCCCGTGTTAATGAATCTTGTAGCCCAGGGGACTGCTAAGCAGTGAAGTTACTATCCCTGCAGGTATCTAAACTGGAAGTCGGATAGCCTCTGCTTCTCTCTCAATATTTTTAAACTAAATAGAGATATTGAATTTCGAGAACTATTTTGGTGACACTTCATTATTTCCAGTCTTCCGCTATTAGAAAATGCTTTGTGCTCACCTTATAAATAATGTCTTGCTACAGTGCTTGATATTTTATTCGCAGAGTTAAAAAAAAAAACCTACGCTGCTCCAAGACAAGTCATTTGGAAAATACACAGTATATTGAGAACTAAGGCTTTTCTATCAGGTTTTAATGTATATATTGACTAGAAAATATGGAAATTTGTTTTCTAAAAGCATGAACTAAATGTTTTCCAGAGCTAAAATCTTTGTTGACTATGCTTAGGATAGGTCATCGCTGTTGGGGATCCTACTCCATTTTATATTCCGCAGTGTTTTACAGAAGTCATCACTGTCCCCATTGGGGCTCACATTGTAAGTTCCCTGTCCGTAGGTCTTTGAAGCATGGGAGGAAACCAGAGAACCCGGAGGAAACTCACACAGGGACAACATACAAACTCCTTGCAGATTCGTCCTTGATGGGATTTGAACCCAGATCCCCAGTGCAAAGCAGCAGTGCTAATAAATGAGCCACCGTACTGCCTGCCAGCTGCTAGTCTCCACTCACTAGCTTAGAGACAACTGATTAGGGATAGCCTCCTGACGAAGAGACGAAACGCGTGTTGGGGTGCTTTGGGGACACCACACTTTAATCCACAACTCGTGTAAGTGCTCTTCACATTTTATTATTGCAGTCCGTGATTGTAGGTATCTGTAGGAGTGACAGGACACAATAGAGACTTCAGTATTAGGTCTCAAGTTTGCACTTTTGTTCATGAGCTGTATTGATAGTAGTGTTGGTTTACTGGTCCCTATCTTTGGATGGCAGCTGCCTATAAATGTTATGTGAATTTAAAATTGTGATTAATACTGAATACATTTTAGATGGTTCAAATAAAGTTGTTATTGGCACTGTATACTTAATTGTTCTTTTGTGGTTTATGATTAGGGATAGCGCCTAAAGAGGGAAAACTGGTGGAATATGCAGAGTACAAGTCATTTATGCTGAAAAGTCATCTTACCTAATTGATATGCTTTAAGCCAGTATATCTGGTTATTTAAGGTAGAGAAAGAGTTAATTTTAAAGATCTCTAGCGTCCTTGGGTAGTGTTGGGGTTTATGCTTATCTCTCAAGGCTCAAGAGTTGTACTGACTGTAAGGAGGATGAAGTTTGATTGCTGTACTCTCAATACATTGATCATAAAGACGAGTGCAGGGATGGGATACAGAGGACTGCACCGCTGTAACTGGGCAGACCTACAGTTATCTCATGAAGAGACCTCCGGAAATATGTGGAGGAGCTGACTTTCCCTAAACTGGTGTAGAGATTGAGCAGCATGGCAGCTCTGTCTCTCACCTTATAGGGAGCAGTGGATTGCAGACAGTATATGAATGAAAGGGTTTGTTTCACCCATTCTTCATAGGAGCGCACTGCTACCCAGCCTTCCAAATTCCTGCTTCCTGGGGTGAAGTGGATGCTCCTGCTTGAATGACAGAGGATAAGCACCATTATTACACATCTGGCCTCAACTGTGTGCTCTGAGGAGCTTCACTGAGGATGGCTTGGACCCAGCGCTAACAACAAGTTTCCTCACTCGCTTCAGAGCAGCACTCACAAGCTCACTAGAAAAGACCTTGTAAGCACTGCACATGTTCAGCTGGTATCCTAGGCAACAAGCTGTAAACAGTGAAAAATAAGTGTTATTGTCAGGGGAATGATGCACAATTTTAATAAGAAGTAATTTGGAAATTGCTTGCTTTTATAAGCACTTTCTAATTATGCCCATCAATAACACTTTCATTAGATGTACATTTCAGATCTTTCCCATACAGAACTCTTGAGTATACTCATGTACATTGACATAGAAAATGTACAGTTGTGCTTATCTTTTAATTGGCATAATCGAACATGGCTATTATACTCCAGGACAACCTCTTATAAGGATCAGGCATCAAGCGTTCCTATTCTCGACACCCTATGGTTATTTAATTTATGCTTAGCTTGTTAATGTGTATGTTGCGGTGCCGTGCAGCTTTACAAAATATTGTATTTGGATAAATCTTGCAGTTTACTTCAGTGTTCTCTTTTTCTGACATCTGTTTCCCACATTTTCTTGCAAAAAGATACACATACATACATACATCTGTGCCATATCAGAAAACGCATAAGTTGGCTTTTTATTTGCATACAATATAAATTAAAAAAATAAACCTTTTTGACTGTTCCGTTTTGTATGTTTTGGGGTTGATGTGGAGCTTGTACACATTTAGTCTCTTAGATGAATAATGAATATAACAACAATATTAACACACTACTAACTTTTTTCTAATTTGTTTAAAGTGGCACTCCATGTTATTTCATTTTAATTTGTTACATCAATAGTTCTTATATACCGTATATACTTGAGTATAAGCCGACCCGAGTATAAGCCGACCCCCCTAATTTTGCCACAATAAACTGGGAAAACTTACTGACTCAAGTATAAGCCTAGGGTGGAAAATGAGATTATGCCCTATATGCTGCCCATGTATTATGCCCCCATAGATGCTCCACAGATTGTGCCCCCATAGATGCTCCATAGATTGTGCCCCCATAGATGATCCATAGATTGTGCCCCCATTGATGCTCCATAAGGATAGTTGTGCCCCCTTAGATTGTGCCCCCATATATGATCCATAGATTGTGCCCCCATTGATGCTCCATAGATTATGCCCCCATAGATTGTGCCCCCATAGATTATGCCCCCATATATGATCCATAGATTGTGCCCCCATAGATTATGCCCCCATAGATTATACCCCCATATATGATCCATAGATTGTGCCCCCATAGATTATGCTCCATAGTATAGGCCTCTATTGCTGCTGCTGCAACCGAAAAAAAAAAAAAAAAGACCTACTCACCTCTCGTTGCTGGGGGCCAGGTGCCGGTGTCCTGAGCAGGCGGGGACACCGGCGCGCTATGGGGGACAGGTGCCTGTGTCACCGCTCGCTCAGGGCCCCGGCACCTGCGATATTTACCTGTCACCCGTTCCACCGCTGTCTTCCGGGTCCTCCAGTAGTCAATGATCAGGCAGAGGGCGCTGCGCGCAGTAACTACATCATCGCGCCCTCTGCCTGAACATCGCAGCAAGAGGACCCGAGGACACAGCGGAACGGGACAGATAAATATCGCTTATACTTACCCTTCCGCCGGCGCGTCTCTGCCCTGGTCTTCTCCCACGGTCCCGACGCCAGTGTTCAGCGTCACGTGTTACCGCTCATTAAAGTCATGAATATGTGCATATTCATGACTTTAATGAGCGGTACCAGCTGACCGCTGAACACTGGCGCCGAGACTGTGGGAGAAGAGCAGGGGCTGCAGAGACCGCGCCGGCGGAGGCGAGGGTGAGTATATAGGACAGCTGCGCTCCCCCTCCCCCGCCGACCCCCTGGTATATGACTCGAATATAAGCCGAGAGGAGGACTTTCAGCCCTAAAAAATGGGCTGAAAATCTCGGCTTATATTCGAGTATATACGGTAGATAATTATGCTAGTGTTGCTTTTTATCTATCTGGAAATTCATTGCGTACTTCTCATCAGTTAGGTCATGTGAGTTTATTTTCTCTGATGCGGGTTACCAACTCTGTCACCAGAACATTCTGTATGATGAAATTGAATGGACTGTACCAGAGAAGTTTTCCACAGTAGGGACATAAGCTCCTATTACAGATAATGATGATGATTACACACCTCCTGTCTCACAATTATAATGTCGGAGATGACTGTTCAGCCTCTTGACTTTACACTTATATTAGTTTATTTGATGGAAATTCTAAGGAAGCGTAATTGCAGTGCCATTCCAGCAGACAGATGCTACTGACACTAGCTGGTCACACGATGCTGTGATGATACTTTATGAGATTTATAGCAGAGCATAGTTGAATGAAATGTAGGATGAGGGCTGGGAATTTAGATGGAGTCTGAGCTAAGTGGCAATGAACACAATATGTATAGGAAAAGTACAGTCTGACAATCAGGTGAAAAAAAATGAGTGCTTCTTTAAATACAATTAGATCCACAAATATTTGGACAGTGATTGTGTCTTTTGGGATCTGCAGGCCACTATTTTTTTTATTTAAAGTTATTTCAGTTTTTGCTTGTTTGTGGGTCTTTCTGCCTTAAAGGAACCTGTCAGCAGTTTTGGCCGATATAAGATGCGGCCACTGCCTTTCAGAGCTTATCTACAGCATTCTATAATCCTGTAGATAAGCCCCCGGTCCGACTTGCAAGAGAATAAAAATAACTTTCATTATACTCACCCAGGGGTTGGTCCGGTCAGATGGGTATCGCGGGTCTGGCGCCTCCCATCTTCTTGCGATGCCGCCCTCCTGCTTACTTCACAGGCTCACCGGCATCGTGCTGCTGCGTAGGTGTACTTATCTGCAGAGCAAATTCCTGCAGTGCGCAGCTGCTGGGCCTCTCTGACCTTTCCTGGTGCCTGCGCACTGCAGTATGGCCCACAACAGGGCAGAGAAGTACGCCTGCGCAGGAGCGCGATGCCAGTGAGCCATGAAGCAAGGAGGAGGGCTGCATCACAAGAAGATGGGAGGCTCCGGACCCGCGACACCCATTGGATCGGACCAACCCCCGGGTGAGTATAATAAAACTTATTTTTCTTATCTTTCAGGTCTGATCAGCAGCTTATCTATAGCATTAAGAATGCTGTAGATAAGCCCTGAAAGGCAGTGGCCGTATCTTATATCGAACCAAAACAGCTGACAGGTTCACTTTAAGCATGTGAAATGCATGCTCAATGGGGATGAGATTTAGTGATTGACTCGGCCATTGCAGAATATTCCACTTTTTTGCCTTTAAAGTCTCCTGGGTTGCTTTCGCAGTATGTTTTGGGTCATTGTCCATCTGTACTTTGAAGCACATTGCAATTAGTCTTCCTGCATTTGGTTGAATCTACGCAGAACGTATAGACCTGTACATTTCAGAATTAATCCTGCTGCTTCTGTCTTCAGTCACATCATCATTAAACACAAGTGTCCTAGTGCCATGGAAGCCATGCATGCCCATGTCATCACAATGCCTCCACCATGTTTTTCAGGGAATGTGGTGTGCTTTGGATCTTGAGTCGTTCCAAGCTGTCTCCATACCTTCATATTCCCATCATCCTAGTACAGATTGATCTTAGTTTCATCCTTATTTCTTCCAAGGGCCAATTGAATATTTATACCATCCTTAGGGGACCGCACAGTTTGCGAGCTAATTCCGCCCTCAAAGTTCGTCCTGATGCTGGCAATGGTGTCAGGACGTAATCTTTCATTACACGTGCCACAGAATTCAGTACTAAACACTGCGTGCACATGCTCACAGAGCAAAAAGAAAATAATGAGCTGGTGGACATCAAAATACTGCTGCAGTCCCCGGGACTAAAGAATGCTTTTCCAGTACTGGGCTGGCTTCTTTATTATTATTTTTTTTTTGCAAAGTCTAATCTGGTTTTCTATTTTTAAGGCTAATTAATGGTTTGCACCTTGTGGTCAACCCTCTGTATTTACTCTCATGAAGTCTTCTCTTTATGGTAGACTTAGATATTGAAACATCTACTTCCTGGATAGTGTTCCTCACTTGGGTGGATGCTGTGAAGGGGTTTTTATTCATCATGAAAAGGATTCTGCAGTCATCCACCATTGTTTTTCTTCCATGGACGTCCAGGTCTTTTTGAGTTCCCAATCTCCCCAGTTCACTCTTTTTTTCTGCAGAATGTACCAAACTGTTGATTTGGCCACTCCTAACATTTCTGCTAACTCTTTTATGGATTTCTTCCTTTTTTCTGCCTAAGGATAGTCTTCCTCTTCCATTGAGAGCTCCTTTGACCATATATTGCGAGTTCACAGTAATAGCTTCCAAATGTAAATGCCACGCCTGGAATCAGCTCCAAAAAAAAAAAAGGAAAAATACATGGTCAAAGGGAGTGCTAAGAACACACGGACAATGTAAAAGTTTCTTTAGCCCACAACGCGTTTTGACGGTAACCCGTCTTCATCAGGTGGCAGTTTATTGTCAAGAAACAGGAAGGGGTATACAGGTCCTTCTCAAAAAATTAGCATATAGTGCTAAATTTCATTATTTTCCATAATGTAATGATTACAATTAAACTTTCATATATTTTAGATTCATTACACACCAACTGAAATTTGTCAGGTCTTTTATTGTTTTAATACTGATGATTTTGGCATACAACTCCTGATAACCCAAAAAACCTGTCTCAAAAAATTAACATATTTCAACCGTCCAATAAAATAAAAGTGTTTTTTAAAAACAAACAAAAAAACCATCAAATAATAATGTTCAGTTATGCACTCAATACTTGGTCGGAATCCTTTTGCAGAAATGACTGCTTCAATGCGGCGTGGCATGGAGGCAATCAGCCTGTGACACTGCTGAGGTGTTATGGAGGCCCAGGATGCTTCGATAGCGGCCTTAAGCTCATCCAGAGTGTTGGGTCTTGCGTCTCTCAACTTTCTCTTCACAATATCCCACAGATTCTCTATGGGGTTCAGGTCAGGAGAGTTGGCAGGCCAATTGAGCACAGTAATACCATGGTCAGTAAACCATTTACCAGTGGTTTTGGCACTGTGAGCAGGTGTCAGGTCGTGCTGAAAAATGAAATCTTCATCTCCATAAAGCATTTCAGCCGATGGAAGCATGAAGTGCTCCAAAATCTCCTGATAGCTAGCTGCATGGACCCTGCCTTTGATGAAACACAGTGGACCAACACCAGCAGCTGACATGGCACCCCACACCATCACTGACTGTGGGTACTTGACACTGGACTTCAGGCATTTTGGCATTTCCTTCTCCCCAGTGTTCCTCCAGACTCTGGCACCTTGATTTCCGAATGACATGCAAAATTTGCTTTCATCAGAAAAAAGTACTTGGGACCACTTAGCAACAGTCCAGTGCTGCTTCTCTGTAGCCCAGGTCAGGCGCTTCTGCCGCTGTTTATGGTTCAAAAGTGGCTTTACCTGGGGAATGCGGCACCTGTAGCCCATTTCCTGCACACGCCTGTGCACGGTGGCTCTGGATGTTTCTACACCAGACTCAGTCCACTGCTTCCTCAGGTCCCCCAAGGTCTGGAATCGGTCCTTCTCCACAATCTTCCTCAGGGTCCGGTCACCTCTTCTCGTTGTACAGCGTTTTCTGCCACATTGTTTCCTTCCAACAGACTTCCCATTGAGGTGCCTTGATACAGCACTCTGGGAACAGCCTATTTGTTGAGAAATTTCTTTCTGGGTCTTACCCTCTTGCTTGAGGGTGTCAATGATGGCCTTCTTGACATCAGTCAGGTCGCTAGTCTTACCCATGATGGGGGTTTTGAGTAATGAACCAGGCAGGGAGCTTTTAAAAGCCTCAGGAATCTTTTGCATGTGTTTAGAGTTAATTAGTTGATTCAGAAAATTAGGGTAATAGGTCGTTTAGAGAACCTTTTCTTGATATGCTAATTTTATGAGACAGGTTTTTTGGGTTATCAGGAGTTGTATGCCAAAATCATCAGTATTAAAACAATAAAAGACCTGACAAATTTCAGTTGGTGTGTAATGAATCTAAAAATATATGAAAGTTTAATTGTAATCATTACATTATGGAAAATAATGAAATTTAGCACTATTGCTAATTTTTTGAGAAGGACCTGTATATTCAAAGAATGACCAATCACATGGTCAAAGTGATCACACACATGATAAATGGGCACATGACAGAGTGAATAAAAAGGAAGAAGTTGCACAAAATTTTGCAACTTTTAGCATTTTCTTTTTTGAGACAGGGCATGGCAGCGCCCGTTCACTGAATTTGTCAAAAGTTATGCCAGTTTGTTGTAAGAGGTGACATTGGTCAGATAGATGGAATATTTATGGATCTTGTTCTACACTTTCCATTCCTATCCTTGTGTGTCAATGTCTTGTCATATCCTTATGTCTGTTTATGCAATTTTTTAAGAATAAGTGTTGATGAGTAGACTCCATTTTTGTTTAAATGATAATTACTCTAATGGATAGAGATGGTACACATTCTGCTTGTCTTACTTTTAATTGCTTTGATTGTATACCTTTATTTTTCTTGCATGTAATAATATTTGAAAAAATGTAATAAAAATTCAGTTATTTAGAAACAAAAGCTATGTCACTTTGATAAAATGTAGCGTACGCCAGAAATGTTACTTCAGTCACAGAGGGACGTAGTATTTCTCACAAGACGCATGGAGGCGCATGACACTGAGAAGATGCACCAAATTCATTAAATGGCGTGCGCCTCTTAATGATTTTGGTGCATCTTACCCCACCATTCCCACTATACACACCAGTCTTAATTAATCAACCCCTAAGTCTTTTTTTTTTTTTTTTTTTTAGTCATTCCAAAATAATTTGTACAAATTTTTTTCAATTAAAAGGAACATTTGCCTCCACCATTTTTCTATAAATGCTTTCTAAAGTTGTTGCATGCTTTGTAATGGCTTGAATAAGGATTGTCTAGGTTTTTACACTAATTCTGCTTTTATAAGAGATTCAAGGAGAAGGAGACATGAAGGCCATTTGTAACATCACCGCCTAGCACGCTTCCTAATAACTTCTATTATGATGAAATGTTGAATTGTGCATCTCCGTCATTCATTCAGCGGCAAAATGTTCCATCACTGCAAAAGAAAGGTCAACAATGTGGAGCACTTTGGAAAGAAGATTCTCTTTGCTCCTTGACCTCTTGCAGTGTTGTCACGTTAACCCTCCAGCATATTTCATGCACTTAGAAGACAGTTATAAATGTAGGACACGACCTTTTGACACCTCATAACATGTTTCTTGTCTGTTAACAGTTTTTCTCCTCCCTTGTAAAATTCTGTTCATATAGAACCATTGTTCACATCGATAGCGCCACATCTAAAAGACAGGGTCACGTTCTAATGTCCACCATGAATGGCCGATAGTCCTCATGCTTGAGTCATTAAGGCATCAAGTTGTTTTACCATGACACATGGGGAGAGGCCCAGCTATATATTTGCTCTTTAATGTGCTTCAACTTGAGAAGTTGAGTGTAATAAAAACCAAGTGAATTACGTTACAATGGGATTTGGTTCCTCTGGACTTCGGTAACGTAGTTGACATGTTAGTAAAATCGACCTCCTCAAATCTATTGTTTTTATCAAAAATGATCTCTTTTTGTCTTTGGTACTTGCTAATGTTCCTCTTCCCATTCTCGTAAAGAAGGGCAGAATAAGGGAATAGTTCTTATATATTGATCACTTGCACAGGCTGTCCTGTTATCAGTGGTTATATTGAAGTCGAGATGAGGCAACATAGAAGAGAGATCCAGCTTCTGCCTTCTTTAGAGAAATGTCTTCTGAAGAATGTAACTCATGGCTTCTATTCTGAAGAGTACATTGACAGAATATAATGCCTAGAGGGCACAGATTACAAAGCATTTATGTTTAAGGGGAGCCTGTCTCTGGTTTTGGGGCCACTAAACTAGTAGCTTGTTTAGTATAGAAAATATGTCTATCAGGCAATTGGGTATTGGACAGTGAAAGGATCTATTCATTGCCAAGAGAAGTCCTACAGTGGACACATTCATTGCAAGTTGTACTGTTGGCCATAGATGCATTTTTGGAGTAATGTGAAAGTAAAGGCCTTTTATTACCTAATACTGGAATCACTATGGGCATGTTTAAGAAAGCTCTTCACCCCAGTTTCTTAACTTCATGCTTGTGGTTTATTGGCTCCAGACCTAGGTGCCCTCAACCCATATTTTTGTGGTATCTGCATGTTACTAAAAAGTAAGCATCTATGGTCATTATGTAGCGGTGTTAAAGGGGGTTGTCTGTTAAATGCTACTTAGAGGTATTTTCTGTTAATAGAAGCCAAATTGAATCCCTTGTGTTTTCCTGGAGCAAACCACAGTTCTTGCCCTGGGGAATGGGTGCAACTATTGAAATCCATGCACTGCGCATTGACTTCCCCAGGATACAGTGTCATGTTTTTTTGCCACACGCAAGTATTGAGTGACAGTTTCCCAGTAGCCGATTTTAGTCCCAAGTGAGGAATGACCCCTGTGGCTTCTGGAGCAGCACAAGGGTTGTTACTTTATTGTTCTTGCCAAAATGCAATTAAAATATGTTAAAAATAGAATATGTGAAAAGTAGGCTATAGTTCCCTGTCCATGAGTTAGTGTGTATTGTAGCCCAGAGCTACATTAGTAGATTACAGACACCAGAGCTAAAATCTTACAAAAATTCCTTCCCTAATTTGTGAACAGAATTTGTTCGGGAAGTATATAGTTTTCATACCAGTGTAAATGCATCCTTCTGTAGTAAATACTTCCGATACTTCCGATATTTTGTTCCCATAGACTTACATTGGATTTCAGGTATCGGAAGTATCGGAATGCTCAACCCTATTAATGGGGCATTACTGGAAATTCCTGGAAAGCCCCTGAACGGAGAATGCTGTGTGACAATTGGAATACTGAGCTGTAATAATTTTTTTTGCACTTTTTTATGAAGTACAGAGAGGAAAACCGTATTACTTGAATCTGTCAGCTTAGTTTAGGACTGGTAAGACCGTTACACTCACCAGTCTTTTTGGTATGTGCCCTCCATTATTTCTGGGAATAGATAATAGACCCTTTACAATTAATGTGCCTTTTCACATGCCCTTTTTTGTAGACTGATTGTCCACAAAAAACCCCAAACCTATACATGCCCTACTTCGACCTGTGTTTGCAGATCAAACTCGCCAATGCAAGTCAATGACCCCATGAAAATAATGGATTTCAGTCATGTCCTGTCCATATTTTACTGTTTTATGGGTATTTTTTTTTGTACTCAAGAAAAATGAATGTAACAAGGATTGTAAGATTTGAGATCAGGAATAAATGGGTCCAGCACATTGAAAAAACGCCGGCTGTTTTTCACCTATAAGGAAAAAACTGATATGTGAGATCGGAATAAATCTAAAGTCTCTTGATAATCAGTTTCTACGTATAAATATATGTATGTACATATACTTAGTGTACGAGTAGTATTGGGGAGATTTTCCATACCAAGGCTTAAATCTTGTAGCAACTCAGCTTATGTCTGTTATCGTCATACATTTAACCAGCACTGAAAAAGTCAGTCTTCAAAAGCTGTTTCCTGAACCCGTAAAACTGGAAGATTCACGTAAATTACTAAAGCCAAGGACAGTAAAATCTTTTACTTCAGCACAGTGCCCTATTATGGTGCAGCAGATGTTCCTGGATATCCTGTCACCACACGTTAAATAATTCCCCCTCAGTTGTATGAAATCTATGACATAACTCAATATCACCTCTGTGCATCTATTGTTTTAAATGGCAATGTGGAATTAAGGAAACTTGTCTGGGATATGTAGATTTACAGTCCTGAAGTGCATGCATTACCCGATTAGCAGCACAAACCATGCTGCTGTTAGAACTGGATCTTCACAGTTAAGGGGATCCTGGAACTCTTGCTCTATGCTCGTCTAATCCACGTATCTAATAGATAACTCCCTGCTTTACAATCCAGTTTCTGCTCTTTACACTCTACTAAAACTGCTCTCCCGAAGTCTCTAACCATCTATCAACAGCTAAATCTAATGGCCAGTACTCCCTGCCGATTCTGGAGCTTTCTGATTGCTCCTTCACTGTATCGTTTTCTGGCATTTCTTCCTCTTCTCTTCCCCTTACTGTTGAGTTTCCACTAGGTTCAGTCCCAGGCTCCATTCTTTTCTCTCTATACAATGCCCCTTATTGGACAAACCATCAGCAGATTTTGGTTTGCAGTACCATATGCTGATGACACTCTATACACATCATCTCCTGAACTCACCCCTGCATTACTGCAAAATACCAATGATTGTCCGCTGTCTCTAACATCATATCCTCCCTCTATCTGAAACTGAATGTCTCTAAACATTACGTTATATTTGACACAGTTTTAAACAGCTTACATGTGCCTGGAACAACCATGGGTTGAATTGCGATCCACCTGTGGCTGTTAACCCGTTAAATGCCACTATCAAATGCTGACAGCGGTATTTAACAGGCGCTTCAGGCAATCACGCTGGAAATCCGCCCACCGGTGAACCCCGTCACGTGATCGCGGGTCACTGGTGGATTAGCATGACAACCAGAGGTCTCTTTGAGACCTCAATGGTTGTCACTGCCAGCTTGCTGTGAGCACCACCCAGTGGTTGGTGCTCATGGCAAGCGAGTAATTCAGCTACATATAGGCGAACTGATCATCGCCTGTATGTAGCTGATTCGATCGAGTTATGGCAGCTTCTAGTCTCCATGGAGACTATTGAAGCATGAAAAAAGTAAAAAAAGTTTTTAAAAATACAACAAAATCTAAACGTTCAAATCACCCCTCTTTCGCCCCATTCAAAATAAAACAATAAAAAAATCAAACATACACATATTTGGTATCGATGCGTTCAGAATCGCCCAATTTATCAATAAAAAAAGGATTTACCTGATCGGTAAACGGCGTAGCGTGAAAAAAAGTCAAAACTCCAGAATTACTTTTTTTGGTCGCCGCAACGTTGCATTAAAATGCAATAACAGACCTGGAGAATCATAATGGCAGGTCAGTTTTAGCATCTAGTGAACCTAGTAAAAAAAGCCAAGCAAAAAACTACTGTGAGATTGCACTTTTTTTGCAATTTCACCGCACTTGGAATTTTTTTCCCGTTTTCGAGGACTTGTCATGGTAAAACCAATGGAATCGTTCAAAAGTACAGTTTGTCCCGCAAAAAATAAGCCCTCACACGGCCATATTGACAGAAAAATAAAAAAGTTATGGCTCTGGGAAGAAGGGGAGCGAAAAACGAAATCGCAAAAACGAAAATACCTCTGGTGGTTAAGGGATTAATAAAGTCTTTACAGGATTGTCACCTTCCAAGAATATTCTATATCAATACATGCAACTTGGTAGTGTACTAGTATTAGGAAAGGTGTCTGGATCTTCAATTTTCCCCTCCAGTCCTGGCTTTAGCAACTTCATTTCCACTTCCGCTTGACACAGGAGTTTCCTACATCTGCACATCACTAATGTTATGCATGTAAGGGGCTGTCTGACTACCTCACTTCCGTATGTAAGCCAGTCAAAGGGAGTTGACGTAGTTGTTGAAATAAACCGGTCAGCCAGCCCCCTTCTCACACAGCACTGATTATGTGCCAACACCGGAAGCACTCCCTTATGAAGCAGAAGTCGAGCTTACCTATGGCCAGCACAGCGGGCTTTCTCGATCCTCCCCCATCATGGGTAAGGAATATCACCTACCCTATATCCTCTCCTCTCTGTTGCACCTTTGTTTCCAGCCATCTTTGCTTTGTTACTACATACGGTGTTCAGAGACTGTCTCTATACATGTTTTGCACATTGAGTGCTGTGTGATATATTTGGGATCCATTTGTTGCTCTCCATTCTTTACTCCTTATTTTGACACATTTGTAATTTATGGTTACTGTTTTTATGATTTTTTTTTTCAATAAATGTTTTTTTAATTTCATTGGTGGTTTATGATTACTCCAGTTTTCCAGTGTTTTGCCGAGTGCAACTTTATTTCTTAATTCTGCATAGAGATGGCTACTCTTAGTTTGCACCTGTACACACCAGTTTTCTGTTTGGAAGTGACTGTCAGTTTTTCGTTACGTAAATGATTGGTGCCAGGAAATGTTGATCCCTGTCTGACTGTGGGTTATGTTTCATCTGGGCATGTGGTAATCTCCATATGCATGGTTTTATCACGTCAGTCATCCCATCCTTCATCGTTGGACTTAACATTTTCATCTCGTGCCTTTTAGAATAAGCTTCAGTAATCATTGATATGGAACGCTACATCCAGGAATTGCTGGAAAAATAAAGTGGCTCATTACCAGAATGTTTTCATCAGCCCGGTTGCATTTATACTTTAAATATATTGCTCATCCATTTATGTTTAAGTACTTGCTACATTTTTTCTTCTTTGTTGTTTTATCTGTAAATTTTTCAAGGTTTTATCAGTTACTTTGCACATGCTAAAGAGAGCTTAGCATCCTCTTATCGCTGGCCTCCATGTCTGTGCAGGGATTTTTTTTTTATAATCCTCTCAGTCTTGGCCTGTCAAAATAACTTCTCTTCTGAGTCCTGTCACTGGTGAATATGAGGATGTACCCCGTGAGGCCAAATCATCTTTCATTCAGACACAACATTTTATTTAATATTAGAGCTGCCGTATATAATGCTTTCTTAGTATGTCAGAAGATTGAAGTGAAAGATTTGAGAGTCGCTGGCCTATCTACCACCAGGAAACATTGTGGAATAAGGCACTGTGACTATGGAAAGCTTAGGGCGGGTAGAAATAATAAGCACGTTGGACACTTCTACTCATATGTATGAATTTGTCTAGTAAATTTTCACGTATTCAAGTTCAACCTAATATGTGTGAGCAGAGGATTCTCCGATAAGTTTGAGAAAGTCCTGTGGTTTCTATGAATAAGGACAACATCAAGTAGCCCCATGTGAATGGAGCTGTTCTCAATCATGCACACCTCTTCTCCACTCACTCTTAGTGGGCGCGCTGAAGACCAGCCGGAGGTCTCATAGAGAATGAATGGACTTAAGTAATGGAAGTCTCAATGTAAGACCATGAGAACCTCATTCTGGGTCTCGTAGACTTGCATTGAGAGCTTGTGACTTAACTTCTGACTTCTGGCCAGTCAGAAGTTGCATTCACAAGATGGCACCTCAGGAGCAGAGCTGAAAAAATGAAGATGCCGAAGGGTGAGTATACGATTGGAGGCTGGGACCTTACATTAGAAGCACCGCTCTAGTGCTGAAAAAATAAAACCGCTGGAGTGGTGCTTTAAGGCCAAAATTAGTTGAGCCGAAAATAGAGAACGAGCATTCAGTGATTAAAGGGAACCTGCGCCGGCAGCGCCATCTTGCTAGAGAAAAAAAATTGCCTCTTAGAAAGATGGCGCTGCCGGCGCTTGCCTGCAGAAGTTGATTTTTTTCTTTTTTTTAAATATGTATAATATTTTCATTTTTTTATATATATATATATACATACATATATATATATGTATGTATATATATAACATTTTTAGTTGGCTCTTGTTTCTGTGATATCAAACAGTTTTCCTTTCAGTGCTATGTATAATTAATGCATAAAAATTTCAGTAATTTGGAACATCATTATTTTTGTAAAGGTAAAGATTCAGAATATTTTATTCCAGTTTTCTGATATTTATTTAGAAGAAACTTAGCAACTAAAACCTGTCTAAACACTATAGCGAATTATAAACAGTTACAGAAATTGCACTACAAAATTTGCACCTTAATCGGTGACAACTCTTTTTTGCTTGTCTCTTGTACTCCTGCATTGGATCATCTCTTACAATTGTCCAACAGTAATATGCAAACATTCATGGATTCCATTTTCCTTGATATCTTTTCTCCACAGCCACAATATCTTGGTGAAATCTCTCACTGTGCTTGTCGCTCACTGCTCCGCAGTTTGGTGGAAAAATGTCTAGATGCGAATGTAAGAAATGAATCATTAAGGGCATGTTATAGCCAAGAACTTTTTATGTTTTGAGGAGATGTTGCACCAACTCTTCATAGTTATCCCAAAAATGAGTTACCACTAATACGAATGTTACCCATGCAGCCTTTTCTTTGCTCTGCAACAAAAGGAGAAACTCCTGATCTAGAAGATTCTTATGAATCTGAGGTCCAATAAAGACACCTTTGCTTCATCTTTGCTTCCCTCAACCTTGGAAATTTATCAAGAAGATACTTGAATGCTTTAGCATTTTTATCCATGCCCTTACAAAGTTCTTCATTAGGCCCAACTGGATATGCAATGGTGGTGACAAAATCTTAAGTGGGTCAACAAATGCTGGATGCAGGACATTTTTACTTCCTGGCTGAAATAAATGTTGGAGAGGCCAGTCACTTATTGTAATGATATTCTCTTGCACGACTTTACCACTGACACAGAAAGCAGCAGTGTATCCACCCTGGATATCATGTAAGAGGGCAATCACCTTTAAGTCACCATAGACAGGCCACAAATATTGGTTATAGTTCTGGCACCTCAGCATCTGTTTCATGTTGTCATAGGTCTCTTTCTTGTGGAGTGCATAACCAACTGGCATTGAAGGTAGCGCAGCAAGACTAAAGCTTGTTTTGGACGAATCGATAAAGAGCCTCAATTCCTCTTGATTGTGGCTTATCTTCAGAGCTTCCATTAAACTGTTGATGTTGTTGCATGCCACAAGATCGCCCTCCATGAAGCAGTATTGGACAAGATCTTTATCACGGTTTCAGAACAAAGAAATCTGAACATCGCCCACTAGGAGATTCCACTGTTGTAGCCTTGACCCTAAGAGCTCAGCCTTACTCTTGGGTGGATCCAAATCTCTAATAAGATTGTTTGGTTTGTGTTATAAGGTGTGATTTAGTTGAGGTTGCTGACAGAAAGCCTGGGTCGTGAAAGGCAGATGGTTCATGGCATCAAGTGCCCTCTTCTTCCTCACTTGACTCAACTGAAAATGTTTCTGGTGCTTTTGGAATTGAGAGTTCTTCTGTATGTGGTACTGGATGTATTGCAGATGGAATATTTGGAAACTGTAAAGTAATTTGTTCTTACTTGAAACTCCTTTCCTAATGGGGGCACCATTCAGAAATAGCAATTGTTAGAGTGACTCGTTGGCTAGCTCTAAATCATTGTGACTGCATCGATTGCCTCTATTGCAGCATATATGTGGAGCCCAACTCTTGTCCTGCACCAAAATACAGGTTGTAGGCTATCCTTATCATGGTAGTCAAGTTTTGCCTTTGAGACGCAAAAGTGACTTCTCCACATATGTAGCACAAACTATCCTGTCTATTAATGCAAGAACAAGGCATATTTGAAAAAACTAGAAACATATTTGAAAAAATGACTAAGTATGGAATGGACAAGGCAACTGTTAGGTGGATTCATAACTGGCTTAGTGATCGGACCCAAAGAGTGGTTGTAAATGGCTGCACATCCAGTTGGAAGAATGTCTCAAGTGGGGTATCACAAGGCTCTGTTTTGGGCCCTGTATTGTTCAACATCTTTATCAATGATTTAGATGAAGGAATTGAGGGTAAACTGATCAAATTTGCTGATGACACAAAGCTAGGAGGGGTAGCTAATGCTAGAGAAGAGAGAGAGAGGATTCAAAAAGATATACATAAACTGGAGCAGTGGGCAGCAACTAACAGAATGGATTTTAATAGGGAAAAATGCAAAGTACTACATCTGGGCAATAAAAATGAAAAAAGCATATACAAAATGGGAGGAATAGGGCTAAGTAACAGCACATGTGAAAAAGACTTGGGTATACTAATTGATCACAGACTTAACATGAGTCAACAGTGTGATGCAGCAGCAAAAAAGGCAAATGCAATTCTAGGATGTATCAACAGAAGCATACAGTCTAGATCACGTGAGGTCATTATTGCCCTCTACTCCTCTTTGGTCAGACCTCATCTGGAATACTGTGTCCAGTTTTTGGGCACCACATTTTAAAAAAGACATCAACAAACTGGAGCAAGTTCAGAGAAGAGCCACTAGAATGGTGACCGGTCTGCAAACCATGTCCTATGAGGAACGGTTGCAGGATTTGGGAATGTTTAGCTTGCAAAAAAGAAGACTGAGAGGAGACTTAATAGCTGTCTACAAATATCTCAAAGGCTGTCACATTGTAGAAGGATCATCTTTATTCTCATTTGCGCAAGGAAAGACTAGAAGCAATGGGATGAAACTGAATGGGAGGAGACACAGATTAGATATTAGAAAAAACTTTTTGACAGTTAGGGTGATCAATGAGTGGAACAGGCTGCCACAAGAGGTGGTGAGTTCTCCTTCAATGGAAGTCTTCAAACAGAGGCTGGATAGACATCTGTCTGGGATGATTTAGAGAATCCTGCTTTGAGCAGGGGGTTGGACCAGATGACCCAGGAGGTCCCTTCCAACTCTACCATTCTATGATTCTATGATTCTATGTCATTATGCTCAGAAACTAAGCTAAAAAATCCTAAAGCTGTATACCTTACACAGAGAGCATTTATAAAAGTAGGTTATGCAACTGTAATTAGGATTCTGTCACCCTAAGATGATAGAATACTATAGACTAAATAGATGATGTAATAGACTACAGTATTTTTCGGACCATAAGATGCACTTTTTTTCATCCAAATTTGGGAGGAAAGTGTGGGTGCGTCTTATGGTCGGAATGTAACATGTGGGGAGGGGGCAGGGGGCAGCGGTAGAGTGGGATCTCAGGAGGCAGGAAAATATCCCCTCTGCTGCTGCAGGAAACAAGCGCTGGGGAAAACACTGGTCCAGATACTTAAGTGCAGTGAATATTAATCAGACGCTTCCCCGCCCACCTATCAGCTGAGCAGGGAGCAGCTAATGACAGAGCCACATGGTTCCCCAGCGCCTGATTCCTGCAGCAGCTGGGCAGATCGGTGTCTGAAGTAGAAGGAGGCAGCAGGAGCAGAGTGCAGCAGGAGGCATCGCATACCTGACAGCCTGGGGGCTGTGCTGATGCGATGCTGAATGCTCCTGTGGAGGACCTGTGATGAGGTCATGAAGAGGGCGGGCTGGAGCACCACATGACCAAAGCCCTGCCTCTTCAGATCTCTGTCTCTATCATCTCTGTCTCTATCATCTGTATCAACTCTGTCTCTATCATCTGTCTCTATCATCTCTGTCTCTATCATCTCTATCATCTGTCTCTATCATCTCTGTCTCTATCATCTCTGTCTCTATCATCTCTGTCTCTATCATCTGTCTCTCATCTGTCTCTATCATCTCTGTCTCTATCATCTCTGTCTCTATCATCTGTCTCTATCATCTCTGTCTCTATCATCTCTGTCTCTATCATCTCTGTCTCTATCATCTGTCTCTATCATCTGTCTCTATCATCTCTGTCTCTATCATCTCTGTCTCTATCATCTGTCTCTATCATCTGTCTCTATCATCACTGTCTCTATCATCTCTGTCTCTATCATCTCTGTCTCTATCATCTGTCTCTATTATCTGTCTCTATCATCTCTGTCTCTATCATCTCTGTCTCTATCATCTGTCTCTATTATCTGTCTCTATCATCTCTGTCTCTATCATCTCTGTCTCTATCATCTGTCTCTATCATCTCTGTCTCTATCATCTGTCTCTATCATCTCTATCTCTATCATCTCTGTCTCTATCATCTCTGTCTCTATCATCTCTGTCTCTATCATCTCTGTCTCTATCATCTCTGTTTCTCTATCATCTCTGTCTCTATCATCTGTCTCTATTATCATCTGTCTCTATTATCATCTGTCTCTATCATCTCTGTCTCTATCATCTCTGTCTCTATCATCTGTCTCTATCATCTGTCTCTATCATCTCTGTCTCTATCATCTGTCTCTATCATCTCTGTCTCTATCATCTCTGTCTCTATCATCTCTGTCTCTATCATCTCTGTCTCTATCATCTCTGTCTCTATCATCTCTGTCTCTATCATCTGTCTCTATTATCATCTGTCTCTATCATCTGTCTCTATCATCTCTGTCTCTATCATCTGTCTCTATCATATCTGTCTCTATCATCTCTATCTCTATCATCTGTCTCTATCATCTCTGTCTCTATCATCTCTATTATCATCTGTCTCTATTATCATCTGTCTCTATCATCTGTCTCTATCACCTCTATCTCTATCATCTGTCTCTATCATCGCTGTCTCTATCATCGCTGTCTCTATCATCTCTGTCTCTATCATCTGTCTCTATTATCATCTGTCTCTATTATCTGTCTCTATTATCTGTCTCTATCATCTGTCTCTATCATCTGTCTCTATCATCTCTATCTCTATCATCTGTCTCTATCATCTGTCTCTATCATCTGTCTCTATCATCTCTGTCTCTATCATCTCTGTCTCTATCATCTGTCTCTATTATCATCTGTCTCTATTATCATCTGTCTCTATCATCTCTGTCTCTATCATCTGTCTCTATCATCTGTCTCTATCTCTGTCTCTATCATCTGTCTCTATCATCTCTGTCTCTATCATCTCTATCTCTATCATCTGTCTCTATCATCTGTCTCTATCTCTCTGTCTCTATCATCTCTGTCTATCATCTCAGTCTCTATCATCTCAGTCTCTATCATCTCAGTCTCTATCATCTGTCTCTATCATCTGTCTCTATCATCTCTGTCTCTATCATCTGTCTCTATTTCTATGCAGCCGCACGCTCCAGTCTGAGTGCCAGCGGCAGTGCCGGGTGTTCATGCGAGAGACTCACACGAAATCGTGCGAGTTTCTCGCATGTGTGACCCCGGCCTTATACTCACCCTCCAGCGTCTTCACATAGTAGTTTACAGACACCACACTGGTCCCGCAGCACCATCTCCTACCCGTAGCTTCCTACATAATAACATGCTATTATTTATAATAACACCACATATAATTGTATGTTATTTATGTTATTAAATATTTTACCACATTTTTTGCTTCAAATATATTTTTCCCTATTTTCCACCTCTAAAACCTGGGTGCGTCTTATAGTCCGGTGCGTCTTATAGTCCGAAAAATATGGTAGCTACTAACAATGCAGGAATGATGGCGAAATTATACAGACATGACTATGCAAGGTGAGAACAACTGTATGATCGTGTATCTGCTTACAAAAAAGTACCATACATCACTCTTTTAGAGTAGTGGTGCCTGAGTAGGGATCATAAGTTCCAGGAGAAGTAGCACTGAGCAATTGTTACTATAATGCAACTATAGTCGCAACTCCTCAGTGCTACTTCTCCTAAAACTACACTGTCACTACACAGCATTTTACTTAACCAGAGGTCTATTTTCAGTAAACCAGAAGCCTTTGACTTTTATCTATATGTTGACTTTTGAATTTGTGTTTTTTTCTTGTTGGTCAAGAGTCTGGAATGTTGACTCTTGTAGGTTAAATTGATATTTGTAAATGGATAAATATCTAATATGTTTGCCTCTTATATCAGCTTCTACAACTTATTGTCTGCTATCTTTGCAAGACACTGATACAGGGTCATTGAACAATGATGTTTGCTGATCTATTGATTACACATTCGCCAGGCCAGCTAGTTTGTTGACTTGCAAAAAAGAGGAGGAAAAACTTTGAAAATAGATTAAATAACCAAACACTACGAGTTGATCTCGTCACCATTCTTCCCCTTTACGTGGGAATGCTGAATTGAAGGACAGTTGTTAATTGTAAAAAGAGGGTATATGCGCTTCTGTAGTCATATGTTTATCCAGACAGCCAAGACATTCAGAGACCCAAAGAACCAGAGACTCTTTACAAGATAGCAGCCAAGGCATCATGGCTGCATCATGAGGTGCACAGATTTGACATTCTACAGGATGCCAGTTTAGAGGACCACGGCCCTCGCTGAAAGAATATAGATCTTCTCCTTTTACCATCACTGAACCATGGATACATTTGGGGTAGTCAGGATTTGGACACACCAGTCACCTGAGCCCCATGGATTGATTTGTGAAAGCCAGGAATGGGATCCACCAGTCACCTGGCTCCAAGGAGATGTTCGGAGAAGCCAGATTGTGACCCTCCGGTCAACTGGCCTTGTACCGCAGTGGACTGTCATCATCCTAAGATTGTCCTTACCTCAGGTGGGGTAATCGGTCCTTGAAGCTCTGAAGTCACAGCTGCCCTTATCCCGGCGAGTTAGCGGAAGGGTGAAACTCTGTAATTTTGCACCATCTTGGGTATTGTGCTGGGACTGTTCAGTGTGTTATTTGCCTTTTTTGTGTTTCAGTAAAGTATTGCCACACTGTTTTACCCTCACTCAGTATTGTCTGAGTAGTATTACGCCCAAGGTAAAATGAGAAGAGGGCGTTCGGTGGAATGTTGCCTGGTCCATGCGGTTTCGGCAAGCATACTAGGGCACCTGCTGACCCTCCATGTTTCCATATACACCATCCACAGCAACCCGTCGCTTTCTGATGAAGGTCTGGAATTTAGGACTGAAACATCAAATATATATTGCAATTGTATTAAGTAGAAGTGTTCACTACTCTTCTACTCAACCCGAGTGCTGTTTTTTTTTTTTCTCTATCTGGTTACATTCATAAAGGGGTTCTCTGGTCATATCCTTTAGACAGGTCATCAATATCAGATCTTTGGGGGTCTAACATGCTATACCCCCCTCTATCACTTGATATTAGCTCCGGCTCCCTCGCTGCTTTGAACAGTACAGCTCCATGTACTGTTACCATAGATTGGATTCTATTTTCTTGAACCTCTTCCCCCTTCTGATCTACTATTGATTATATATCCTAAAGATAAGTCATTAATATTTGACCCTATAAATAATACTTTTCATTGTAAATACATTTACATTTTTCATAAATCCGATATAAAAGTTACTCTAAAAATCTATATGTTAGGACATACAAGAGCTTACAGGCTAATAAAAGAGAATAAAAGATCCACAATTGGAAGGAGCTTTAGATGCTTCCTGGAAATCATTCATGTCTGTGATATAGATGTAAATCTTTTTACTTTCTTTGTGACATTTCTCGGTAAAATAAAGTTCACATGGCCAAGTACAGTTGCTATTTTATTCTCATAGATGAATCGTGCCTCTATACTTCACTGGTGAATGCTTATTTCCAGAGCTAAATTCCGGAGAACGCTTCCTGTCATTGCCATGAGACACTTCGGACTACTGTAAGCGCACACGTGTTCTAACGCTGTCTATGGCACCGATATGTGTGACCGTGGCGCTTTACATGACCTCGGTGGTGTAACAGGAAGGCAGCGATGCATCCCACATTTACATATCACCGGCTATAGACAAATAATGGATTATCAGCCGTGGAGCGCAGGAGGTGGCAGGGAGCATGTTAATGAGCTCGTTTTGTTTTCTGCTTTTTCTTGGAGGACTTTGTGGATCTTGCCTTTTCTTACACTCTCTACAAACGTTCAATAAAGACCGGATGCCAAAAAAAAATAAAGCTACAGAAGGAGATACAGACCTTGACGCTATAAGATTGTATCTTTTTATTAAGTTATGGATAAAGAAAAATGATTACGTTTGTCCAATTACCTGGCGCAGCAGATGTCTACAGGAGGAATGACAGATTGGGATGAGCAGAAAGTCAGCGCTTTGTTCAGGCCGGAGCAGAGGTCACATTACACATCAGCACTTCTTCAAGTCAAAAGAAACCTGGAAAGCCATCCTGCAGGTGGGAGCATGCAAGGCCCACTCAAGAAGTGTAAATCAGCCATTTATTCGGGGGCTTTATCTATAGAGGTCCATATCTCTTCCTTTCCTTTGGCTCATGTAAGCTAAATTAAGTAATGTAAAAGAAAAGAAAAACTAGCTGTTGGCTGATCTGGCAATGACAAGAGGTTTCAGTGCGGAACAATTCCCTTACACAGTGTCTTCTGAATAAACAAGACATGGTTTAAATTAACTTACAAAGAATATTCTATCTGGCGTTGAATGGCCACAGGGTAGAGGGCGGAAGCCAGCGCTGTCAGATCTATGCAGCTACTTATAACAAAGTGTCATTGATTACTAAAAATGAGTTTGGTTCATGTCATCTTCATGTTTAGCCATTCCCATCTTCTGTGCTTGCAGGTGTCTCCAAACCTCTATGGAGAAATGCGTAAAAGCAATGGGCGCTTAGAAAGGAAGAACTGTGCTTTACTAATGAAGCAGTCAGATTGAGCTTCATTCATTTGGAAGACTGTAAGGAGATTGAATGTCAGTTTGTTATTTTCTGAATGGATCCAACTGTACCGCCATTCAGAATGAATACAAGAAAGCTTATACATGGGGATGAGTGATGGAAGCCTTGATGTTAAATGTTGCAGCTTCAGCATTCTTAATCGCTTGTACCACACAGTTTTATTAAAGAGGTTGTCCACTACTTTTACACTGATGACCTATCCTTTTGGTTAGGTCATCAATGTCTGATCGGCCAGAGTCCCACACCTGAGGCCAGAAGTACTCACTTGCCGAGCTGCTCCATCTTCTCATAGTAGCCGAGGCTTGGTACTGCACATCTGCCTTCTAATCAAATCAATAGGAGGCGGACGTGCAATACCATGCGGCGACCACTAACAAAAGACGGCCAGCTCAGCAAGTGAGTACTTTCAACTGGCTGCTGTCACTGACAGCAGCTGATTAGCGGGGCTGCCAGGTATCGGACCCAGCCGATAAGACATTGATGACCTATGCTATCCTAAGAATAGGTCATCAGTGTAAAATTAGTGGACAACCTTGGTAGTGTTACCTTTAACATGAAGCCTGTATTTTTTTATTTATTTATTTTACTCATTTATATAGCGCCATTAATTACCACAGCTCTTTACAGACTCTGTTGGCACTGTCCCCGATGGGGCTCACAATCTAAATTCCCTATCAGTATGTCTTTGGGAAGTGTGAGGAAACCGGAGAACCCGGAGGAAATCCACACAAACACGGGGAGAACATACAAACTCCTTGCAGATGTTGTCCTAGGTGGAATTTGAACCGAGGACCCCAGTCCTGCAAGGCTGCAGTGCTAACCACTGAGCCACCGTGTATATGCAGTATATTCACCAAGGGACAAGGTTCAGGCATTGGCTGCTCTGGGACCAGGGGACTACGGATACAGAATGGCCACACCGGGACCAGGGATACAGGTTCAAGACACTGGCCACACCGGGAACAGGGGACCTCACAACTCACTAGTAGTGCACCTTACTAACTAGTGATTCACTACGTTGCTTGGCGACTCCCTAGGGGAGTCTTACACGTACAAGATACCTCCCAGCTATGAGTGATAGCCATCATGCAAGTGTACTACCTATGCTAAATACCTCTCAGCAATAGGCTGAGAGCATTTAGCATAATGCACACGCTGCCCCTTTAAGAACGGGGAAGCACGGGCACGCGCTTACTAGGCACTCCACCGGACAGTGGCATGCACACACAGGCCAGGGAATGACGGGCACGTCGGGACTCAATGCCGCAAAGCTGGAGCAGGGAGTAAGCCGGTGTCCCTGCATGGTGGGGTAAGTGGACACCATGCAGGGGCGCCGACAGCAGCATTAGAGAAAGGAATTCCTGCTCTTTTTCCTAGTACACACACAGAAGCAGCAGCAACAACATGGTAGACATTATCCAGTAGTACTGAACTGTGTGACTGTGAATCCAGCACTGAAGTAAGATACATTTGCTAGAAACTGCAGATTGATCTGACTGCTCCCCTCACTTCTTCCTCTTTCCTCTCTCCACAGACTTGAATATGCTCTATAACCGGACTTTGCCGACAGTCCGTCTTTTCTTAAACTAGGTGGATTGCATTTTATGTTGGTGCCATATTTTGTTAAATTCACTTTAGTGTTTAATTGACTTAAATTTATATTGGGAAAAATAAGAAAAGAACCAATTCATTTTTTTCTGGACATACCAATGCTAAATATACCAGTATGTGTTTATAGGTTTTCAGACTTATATTTAATACATTTTATTTACTGTAAATCTTGTGTGTTTTACTTTTTCTAATGTTTTATAACATTAATTTTTACATAGTTAACTTATCCTTAAGGAGAGATTTTGTAGTAAGAGTATATGTAAAAAAAAACGCTATTAACCTGCAGAAAAGGATTAATCTGCAGGTTAATAGCATTCAGAAGCTGTCTGGCGTCCATACTGAGAGCCCCGCTGCCGGAAGAAAATGAACTCTGCTTCCCTGCAGCCTCCAGCTTTCAGTCACAGGTGTGGGCTGATGGGGTTTCATTCATAAGCTTTGGAATGACGCCACCCCTATGATTGGAAGCCGAACCCTGCTGGGGAATAAAGTTCATTTCCTCCAGGCAGCGGGGCTCTCTATGCCGGCGCCGCATGGTGTCAGCACTAGTGATGGGCGAGTATGCTCGTTCCTTGGGTTTTCCCGAGCATGCTGGGTTCTCCGAGTATTTGGGCATGCTAGGAGATTTAGTTTGTATTGCCGCAGCTGCATGATTTGCGGCTGCTTGACAGCCTGAATACAGTCATGGCCAAAAGTTTTGAGAATGACACAAATATTAATTTTTACAAAGTCTACTGCTTCACTTTTTCTAATGGCAATTTGCATATACTCCAGAATGTTATAAAGAGTGATCAGCTTAACAGCAATTACTTGCAAAGTCAATATTTGGCTAGAAAATGAACTTTATCCCCCAAAACACATTTAAACATCATTGCAGCCCTGCCTTAAAAGGACCAGCTAACCTCTTTTCAGTGATTGCTCCATTAACACAGGTGTGGGTGTTGATGAGGACATGGCTGGAGATCAATCTGTCATGATTAAGTAAGAATGACACCACTGGACACTTTAAAAGGAGGCTGGTGCTTGGCATCATTGTTTCTCTTCTGTTAACCATGGTTATCTCTAAAGAAACATGTGCAGTCATCATTGCAATGCACAAAAATGGCCTAACAGGGAAGAGTATCGCAGCTAGAAAGATTGCACCTCAGTCAACAATCTATCGAATCATCAAGAACTTCAAGGAGAGAGGTTCCATTGTTGCCAAAAAGGCTTCAGGGTGCCCAAGAAAGACCAGCAAGCGCCAGGACCGTCTCTTAAAAGTGTTTCAGCTGCGGGATCGGGCTACCAGCAGTGCAGAGCTTGCTCAGGAGTGGCAGCAGGCAGGTGTGAGTGCATCTGCACGCACTGTGAGGCGGAGACTCTTGGAGCAAGGCCTGGTCTCAAGGAGGGCAGCAAAGAAGCCACTTCTCTCCAGAAAAAACATGGACAGACTGATATTCTGCAAAAGGTACAGGCAGTGGACTGCTGAGGACTGGGGTAAAGTTATTTTCTCTGATGAATCCCCTTTTCGATTGTTTGGGACATCAGGAAAACGCCTCATTCGGAGAAGACAAGGTGAGCGCTACCACCAGTCTTGTCTCATGCCAACTGTTAAGCATCCTGAAACCATTCATGTGTGGGGTTGCTTCTCAGCCAAGGGAATCGGCTCTCTCACAGTCTTGCCTAAAAACACAGCCATGAATAAAGAATGGTACCAGAATGTCCTCCAAGAGCAACTTTTCCCAACCCTCCAAGAGCAGTTTGGCGATCAACAATGCCTTTTCCAGCATGATGGAGCACCTTGCCATAAAGCAAAGGTGATAACTAAATGGCTCAGGGAACAAAACAGAGATTTTGGGTCCATGGCCTGGAAACTCCCCAGATCTTAATCCCATTGAGAACTTGTGGTCAATCATCAAGAGACGGGTGGACAAACAAAAACCTAAAAATTCTGACAAAATGAAAGCATTGATTGTGCAAGAATGGACTGCTATCAGTCAGGATTTGGTCCAGAAGTTGATTGAGAGCATGCCAGGGAGAATTGCAGAGGTCCTGAAGAAGAAGGGTCAACACTGCAAATATTGACTTGCTGCATTAACTCATTCTAACTGTCAATATAAGCTTTTGTTACTCATATGTTTGCAATTATTATATTTCTGTCTGTGATAAAAAGATCTGTCAAATACACATAAAAACCAGAGGGCAGCAGATCATGTGAAAATATAATATTTGTGTCATTCTCAAAACTTTTGGCCATGACTGTACATATGGGGATCTCCTAACAAACAGGCAATCCCCACATGTATTCAGGCTTTCCAGCAGCCATAAATCATGCAGCTGCGGTGACACAAACTAAATCTCCGAGCATGGCCAAATACTCGGAGATCACCCGAGCATGCTTGTGAAAACCCGAGCAAGAGCAACGAGTATACTCGCTCATCACTAGTCAACACTAACTTTCAGATTGACCCCATATCTGCAAGTAATAGTGTTATTTAAAAGGCAGGCTCCCTTTAAGTGTTATGTCAATTTTTCTACGTTGCAGAGGTGGTCGATAACCTAGACAACGAGCATTAAACAATACAATTAAAAATCCCTATGTTCTTGAGAATGAAGGGGATAGTTAATGAGGTTAGTCCCTTCCTGACATGGTAATTTTGACTTTAGTACTTTTGCTTTTTCCTCCATTTTTTTTTCTTTTTTTTTACAAGAGCCAACTCTTTCTGTCGACATAGACGTATGAGGGCTTGTTTTATGTGAGACATTTTACCATTCTATGTAAAAGAAAATGGGAAAAATTTACAAATGCAATGAAATTGCGAAAAAATGCAGTTATACAAAAGTTTTTAGGTTTTGGTTTTACATTCATTTTATGGTAAGAATGAAATGTCAGCTTGATTCTTCAGGTCAGTACGATTACAGCAATACTAAATTTGTATAGCTTTTTTTAAGTGTTAAAAAAAATGGAAATCCATAAAAAAAAAATTGAAGGTGTCCCCATTTTCTGAGATCCATAATGTTTACATTTTTCGATCCACGTAATTAAGTGTTGGCTGTTTTATTTTTTGAGAGACAAAGTGTTGTTTTAATTTATGCAATTTTTGAGGTACATATGATGTTTTGATCACTTCCTATTGCATTTTTTGTTGTGTTCTGAGTGTTGATTTTTACTGATTGGGATTATTAATTTTATATTCTGATAGACTGGACTTTTATGCACGCAGTGACACAATATTTTATTTTTACATTTCTTTATTTTTAATGTGGGCAGAAGGTAAGTGATTAATAATTTTTCATTTTTGTTATACTTTGAAAAACTTTATTCTTTTTACTCTGTTAGTCCCCTCAGGGGACTTGAATTTGTGCTCATCTGATCACTTGTACTATATACTGCAATACTACAATATTACACTATATTGAAAAATCATGGTCTCCTATGAACGCCACCAACATGCTTGTCTTCATAGAAGCGCTGTCACGGCAGGCATGGGGCCTGCTATGGATACGGCATCCCCTAATCACATCGCCCGCCGGAACCTCATGCTCTAAATGCTGCTGTTACAGACTGACAGCATTTATTAAGTGGTTAAAAGCAGCAAGCGGAGCTCAGACCTGCTCGCTGCCGTTAACGAGATGATGACTGTGTAACAGGTAAGATGCAGACTCAGCTACTAATAGTATCTCATATGTCAGAAAGGCGTTACAATGACAATGTTTGTTGTTTTTACATTCACTTAGCAGTTTTAACCATTGATGTTGAGACAACCCCTAGAAGGATACAACTTATTTGCAAGAAACAGACTTGATAAACGAGGAGGAGGTGTCGCATTGTATGTTAGAAAAACGTATATCTGCACAGAGATTGATGCTTCAGAGACTGGGAGTTCTGTGGAAACTGTTTGGGTAAGAATACAAGGACAGAACAATGGAAAGGACACCATTGTAGGTATTTACTACAGGCCACCTATGCAAGCTGAAGATATGGATGAACTCTTTATGCATCAAATGGCCAAGTTCTCCAAAAAATATGACATAGTGGTCATGGGCGATTTCAACTATCCAGACATTTGTTGGGAATCTCTCTCAGGCAAAACTAACAGGTCAAGGAAATTCTTATCCTCTCTTGCTGACAACTTTATCTTTCAAAAGGTAGGGGAAAAAACAAGGGGATCTGCTACCTTGGATCTAATCCTTATAAACAGGGAGGAAATGGTTGAGGAGGTAAGAGTGGCTGGGACCCTAGGAGGTAGTGACCATGCTATTTTAGAATTTTGGATAACAAGAGGAGGAAGACCTGTGAAGACTCAGACGTCAAGGTTAGATTTCAGAAAGGCAGATTTTAAGGGACTCAGAAAGAGAATTGGAGGGATCCAATGGCAGGATATCCTTAAGGACAAAAATGTCCAGGAAGGATGGGACATCTTGAAAAATTAGATTCTCAAAGCACAATCGTTAACAATTCCGAAAAGAGGGAAGAATGGGAAGCATTTAAGGAAACCAGGATGGATGAACACAGAACTTAAACACATGCTAAAAAGGAAGAAAGAAATGTTTATCAAATGGAAAGAGGGAGGCATATCTAAAGAAGAATATAATGCCATCTGCAGAACCTGCAGGGCACAAATCAGATTATCTAAAGCTGACAATGAATTAAGGCTTGCAAGAGATGTCAAAAGCAACAAAAAAGGATTTTGGGGATCTGTCAAAAGTAAAAGAAAAGTCAAAGATGCTATAGGATTTTTACAGGATGAAAATGATGAAATGGTAAGACAGGATGTTGAGAAGGCTGAACTTTTAAATTCCTATTTTGCATCTGTTTTCTCTCAGAAAGGAAATGTAACATCAACTGATCTTCACTGTCCTATTAAAGGAATAGAAGAATCCAGGATATCTATAAACAGAAAGACAGTGAGGAAACACTTAGCTAACCTAAATGAATTCAAGTCTCCAGGTCCAGATGAATTACACCCCAGAATACTGAAGGAGATAGCAGAAGAAATTCTTGAACCACTGTCCATAATCTTTGAAAATTCTTGGAGAACAGGAGAAGTCCCAGAAGACTGGAGAAGAGCAAATGTTGTTCCTATCTTCAAAAAGGGGAAGAAGGTGGACCCAGGGAACTACAGGCCGGTGAGTCTGACTTCTATACCAGGAAAGATCTTTGAACAAATTATTAAAGAACATGTATGTAAGTACCTGCATAAGAATGAAGTGATTAAACAGAGTCAGCATGGGTTTGTAACTAATAAGTCATGTCAGACTAACTTAATTTCCTTCTATGACAGAATCACTGACTGGGTGGATCAGGGAAATGCTGTAGATATAGTATATCTTGACTTCAGCAAAGCATTTGACAAAGTATCTCACACAATCCTTATTGGAAAAATGACTAAGTATGGAATGGACAAGGCAACTGTTAGGTGGATTCATAACTGGCTTAGTGATCGGACTCAAAGAGTGGTCGTAAATGACTGCACATCCAGTTGGAAGAATGTCTCAAGTGGGGTACCACAAGGCTCTGTTTTGGGCCCAGTATTGTTAAACATCTTTATCAATGATTTAGATGAAGGAATTGAGGGTAAACTGATCAAATTTGCTGATGACACAAAGCTAGGAGGGGTAGCTAATACTAGAGAAGAGAGAGAGGGATTCAAAAAGATATAAATAAACTGGAGCAGTGGGCAGCAACTAACAGAATGGTTTTTAACAGGGAAAAATGCAAAGTACTACATCTGGGCAATAAAAATGAAAAAAGCATATACAAAATGGGAGGAATAGGGCTAAGTAACAGCACATGTAAAAAGACTTGGGTATACTAATTGATCACAGACTGAACATGAGTCAACAGTGTGGTGCAGCAGCAAAAAAGGCAAATACAATTCTAGGATGTATCAACAGAAGCATACAGTCTAGATCACGTGAGGTCATTATTGCCCTCTACTCCTCTTTGGTCAGACCTCATCTGGAATACTGTGTCCAGTTTTGGTCACCACATTTTAAAAAAGACATCAACAAACTGGAGCAAGTTCAAAGAAGAGCCACCAGAATGGTGACCGGTCTGCAAACCATGTCCTATGAGGAACGGTTGCAGAATTTGGGAATGTTTAGCTTGCAAAAAAGAAGACTGAGAGGAGACTTAATAGCTGTCTACAAATATCTCAAGGCTGTCACATTGTAGAAGAATCATCTTTATTCTCATTTGCACAAGGAAAGACTAGAAGCAATGGGATGAAACTGAATGGGAGGAGACAGATTAGATATTAGAAAAAAACTTTTTGACAGGGTGATCAAGGAGTGGAACAGGCTGCCACGAGAGGTGGTAAGTTCTCCTTCAATGGAAGTCTTCAAACAAAGGCTGGACAGACATCTGTCTGGGATGATTTAGAGAATCCTGCTTTGAGCAGGGGTTGGACCAGATGGCCCAGGAGGTCCCTTCCAACTCTACCATTCTATGATTCTAAAGGGACCTATTGGCTAAAAAAAATCCTATTTAACTGTAGACAATGCTGTAATGTGCAGGTAGATAGCTTTTTAAACATGCTCAGCTGTCTAACTGGAAGAGGAGGGAGAAAGTGAAGTTTTATTCTCCCAGCAGCCGTAAGCTTTCATTCATTGTACTTGTCTATATTTGCCCCTTTACACATGTAAAGCGCCATGGAATAAATGGCGCTATAAAAATGTATAATAATAATAATAATAATAATTAGCAGTTTCCATTCACTGTGAAGTTACAGTTTCCAGTTACAATGTGCTTTTTTCACTTTTTGCACGCTCCTTTGCACAATCACACGCTGCACATATGCTGCTGAGCAGGCTGTCCGTCAGGCAGCAAAGGGAGCGGCTACAGCTCGCTCACAGTTCAGTGAGCTGTGACTTCATTGCTCCCTCCGTCGTTCTTATGGCTGGAAGTGAGCAGCTGCAGGGAGAATAAAACTTCATTTTCTCCGTGTACTCGCTTTTCCAGTTAGAAACGCCATTTGCCTGCAGATTTCCACTATGTCTTCAGGTAAATAGTATTTTATTTTAGCTTAAGGCTATGTGCCCACGTTGAGCATAATTTCGCCTCTTTTTCTGCATCACTTGTCAGGAAAAATAGCTGAAAAAAAACGCATAATTTTGCCTTATGTTTTCGACTGGAGTGAAGTCACTGGTGAAAAACGCTTTGAGAATTGACAAGCTGCAGATTATTTTCTGCACCAAATCTGCAAGTCAAAAATAAGCAACGTGAGCATGACACTTCAGGTTCCTCATTCACTTTGCTGGCATCGGGATTGCTCCAGGTTTATTTAGAAAATCTGCAAGGAAAAAACTCATCAAATCTGCAGTCCTAAAGATTCCCTTTGAATCTGACTACAGGGAAATAGTTCAGACATCTGAAACTAAGAGTGCAATCAGACAAGCCGTATAGATCAGAGCGATATCAGAACACAATGCATGGACTGGCCAGTGGCTATCCTGTCACGATCAGGTCCGGAGAGCCTCCAGCCACTCCATGCACTGCATTCCGATCTCGCTCCAATTTATAAGGCCCTCTGACAACATCTGAATTTACCCAGAGACCTAGGTTGCGTTGCGACTGTTTGTTGCACCACTGATTGATTTTAACTATTTAGATATCGCTGCAGTCCAAAGCAATATATTAAGTTGTATGCAATTGGGTGGACGGCAGATGCCACTTAATACCGTTTTCCCCCGAAAATAAGACCTACAGGAAAACTAAGCCATAGCTTGATTTTACAGGATTTTTTGAGTATGCTTGAAATATAAGCCCTACTCCAAAAATAGTTACAGTCAGGGCTGGTGTTAGGGGTTTGGGAAAAATGGGCAATTGTTCAGGGCCCCCACTCTCCTAGGGGCCTCCAGGGTTTTTATTCTAAGCTAAAGACTTCTTAAGGACTTCTGTTGACATTATTGTTATGTGACCCTTATGTCACCAAAGTCCTTTAACTGCTGGAGTGTAGGGGAACTAAAGAGGAGAATGGCTGGTGTGCAGGGGTTGGCTTTACGGTGAAAGAGGGCAAATTGAGCAATATCTCAGGACCCCCACTTTCTTAGTGGCCACCTCTATTCCGAGGTTAAGACTGCTTAAGTATCTTTGGTGACATCACGGTCATGTGATCATGATGTCACCAAAGGTTCTTTAAAGGGAATCTTTCACTCCAATGTAGCCATATCAGATAAAGATATGGCTGAATAGTGCGTCCCATAACAAAGCTAACGGTAGGTATCATACATCCTGATACCCCCGTTTTCATATCAAAATACCTATGTAAACTTCGGTATTTGCGCTGTCAATCACGGTGGTCAGGTCAGGAGGGCGGCGTTTTCTCTTTCTCCCCCCCCCCCGCTCCTCGGCATCAGTTGCGTATCGCCGTCACAGACTGCGTTCGGCTTCCCGCAGTTGCGCATTTCAAATTCGGGCCGGCGCATGCGCAGTGTGCTTTGCCCAACAGTGGGCAAAGCATATAATCAGTACAGCGCATGCGCTACTCTTTCCTTGCCTCGGAAATGACTGCTTGCCTTGGACGACTTCCGGGGCAAGGAAAGAGTAGCGCATGCGCTGTACTGATTATATGCTTTGCCCCTTGTTGGGCAAAGCACACTGCGCATGCGCCGGCCCGAATTTGAATTGCGCAATTGCGGGAAGCCGAACGCCGTCTGTGGGATTCACAGACGGCGATACGCAACTGATGCCGAGGAGCGAGGGGGGGAGAGAAAAGAGAAAACGCCGCCCTCCTGACCTGACCACCGTGATTGATAGCGCAAAAACCGAAGTTTACAAAGGTATTTTGATATGATAAAAGGGGTATCAGGATATATGATACCCACCGTTAGCTTTGTTATGGGACGCACTATTCAGCCATATCTTTATCTGATATGGCAAAATTGGGGTGACAGATTCCCTTTAACCGCTGGAGTCTAGAGGAACTAGGCTAGTATGTATCATACGTGTAGTGTGTGTATATACACACGTGGTCAAAATTGTTGGTACCCTCGTTTAATGACAGAAAAACCCACAATGGTCACAAAAATAAAATGAATCTGACTAAACTATAATAAATCAAAAATCTATGAAAATGAAAAAATGAAAGTCAGACATTGCTTTTCAACCATGCTTCCACAGAATTAAAAAAAAAAATAAAACTCATGAAATAGGCCTGGACAGAAATGATGTTACACTTAACTTAATATTTTGTTGCACAACCTTTTGAGTTATTTCTGTGACCAATGTGGGTTTTTCTGTCATTAAACGAGGGGTACCAACAATATTGACTACATGTGTACATGTGTATTTGTACTTGCGACATGTTATGTGCAGTGTGCGTGTGCGATGACAAAATCAAATGTTGATTTTTGTTTTTATGTTAAAAAATAAACGTGTATTGTTGTTCATGGAAAAAAAGAATAAGACATCCCCTAAAAATGAGCGCGAACTCATAAACAATCTTTGCAGAGCTATGCAGACTGATATGAGCTAAACAGAGGTAGAGATGTTGGAAGATGATTACCTGCTTCCCTTGCAGCAAAAAATAATATAAGACCCTGTCTGATTTTCGAGGAAGAACAGTTGTTAGGTTAAATCAGTAGCACCTCAAAAAATTGTAATATGACCAAGGCCTATAGTTCAGAAGATACGTTTGTGAGCACTGGAGAGACAAATGGATGTAGATTTGATTCGTAGCTCATTATAATGGCAGGAACACAGATTTCCCATCGTGTTTATCAGGGAATGTTTTGTAGATAATGGTTCCGTTCTTTTGATAGCTGCTGGAAGCTCTGCTATAAAAATGGCAATGAAGCGAATGACTGGTGTTCTTGGGTGATCATATGCATGAGCCGATTTGTGCTCTTCATATATTTGGCAAGAAAGAGTAGTTGCACTTCAGCATGGGTGATGACAGAGCAGGAAACACTGTAGATTTTTATAAGCCATAATGTCTGTGCAGACAGTGGTTGAAGAAGCAAGTGGTTCACTGATTACCGGGCCACCAAAACTGCCCGGCAAAGATAGAACCAATTCTAGCAGCCTAAATGGGTTTGAAATATTTTCCTGATATATATTGTGCGTAATAAAAAAAAATAGCTCTCATATACAGAAACTGTGTCACATTTTCCTAGTTAAATAACTGGGCAGTGCCAAACAGTTCCCAGCACTTCAAAGAATATTGGGTTACTGGGGTCTGCAAGAGTCTCCGAAGTGGCACACCCGTTGTGTTCACAATTAATCATCTTGTACTGTGTAAACGCCTTACACCACTGTCGTGTCTGCATACACATTGTGAATTAGCAAAGCATAACTCCACAGAGATAACTCATGGAATTACATGGAGGTCTTAGTCCTGATGTAATATCTAGAGTTCTTAGATGAGGCTGCCTAGTAAGCCCGTCTTCCTGCAACCACAAGAATAAATGAGCCAAACGTACCTAAATGGTGACAGATGTGACGTTTGAGAACGCTACTCCGCAAATCGCGCAGCTTTTTGGATATTGCTGCGGGTTTGACGCTGCGTACTTGTGCAGCGTCAAATTCACAGCGTTCAGCTGTTGCAGCATTGTGGATGGTATTTCAAGAAATCCCATGCCCACTATACATCCAGAGACGCCCGCTGCTCACCCGTGGAGATGGTCATGTGGCGCTTCTTTCCAGACCGCAGCATGTCAATTTCACCCATAGAATATATTGGACGCGGTGAATCGGCACAGTTCAGTGAGCAAATGAGCATTCACCTGCATTCAATAGACGGCAGCGCTCTGGACGCAGCGAACATGTGTTCCATCCAAAGCACTGCTAAATCCGGATGGTATGCACCCTGCCTGAGAGAAACATCAATAAGCCAGAGAGATTGTATGTACTAGCCGTATACAGAAACAGAGGCTTACTGTACAACCCCTTGGAAATCACTTTGGGGTCTCAAAATAAAGACACTGTATACCCATCTGCCCCCAGCGTCATTATTCCAGAGATGTTGGCGCTGTTATTCCTGGCAGATCGTATGACCTTGTTCTGTCACCAGACCGCTGCAGACAGTCTGGTCACTGATCGGCTGCAGCTCATCAATATTCCACAAGAGCATACTCTGTTCTGACAAAATAGAGAAGACTGGAGCAAGTCAGCGTCTGTGTCACCGTCTCCGCCTTCGGACAAATTGAACAACAAGAGGAAGTCGGAGAACAGCTGCAGCCGGATTTCCTGCTGATATTCAAAGCGTCCGAAAGAGGGGACAGTGAAGCCGGCGCTGATTGGGCGCAGGGCTCAGGTGGCATAACACCCTCCCCTCAACCTGCGAACGTGAGTGCCGACACCGCCGGAACGGTGCTGGGACTGGAGGTGAGTGTTTTTTAATTTAACGGGGGCCAAACATGAGGAATGAGAAGGCGTTGTCCTGCTAGTGGACGACCCCCCTAACGTAAGGGTTGTGTTTGAAGGATTTTAGTGGCAGGGAACTGATTAGATCAATGTGACAGCAGGATCCTGCATAAAGGAATAGGCTGATGCCACTGAAAGTGTGTTGTTAGTCCGTTACTTTAGAGTCGTGAATGGATGAGGAGCCATAGCCTGTACATGCCTAAAATAATTCATTAAATACATAAGTTAAAAATGACTTTTCATTGTTCTTGCTGTTTTGTTTCTTTTTTTTTTTTTTTTTTAAAAGAATAGAACATTGTAGTAAATTGTCACTGTGTTCTGTTCCCAGAAATGTCTTAAAATCCTTTTGTGTGGCATAATAAAATCAATTTACTTTTCCAGTCTTAAGCCTGAATGAGTGTATGTGCTTTCCGCATTAAGCTGAGCTGCTTGCATGTTAGAGCGTGATTTCAGGGAATCTGTTTATGTTGAGCATCACTGACATTGTAATCTAAACACTAGTTTTTCAGAAACCTAAGAAAACAAGCTGAACATGTTTTCAGTTCATTGAGGGCATTTACTAGTCTTGTAGACACTTGTGTTTTCTGAGATGCATAAATCCAATAAGAGGCGATGGGTCACCCTGTAAGGGTCATGTGCGACCCTAGTATCTAGGAGACCATGTTTTCTGTCTGTTTATACGTGAAAGCTTTCCTCTGTTTTTGTATGCAGTAAACTGTCCTGGAATGTGTTCTCACAGTTCTTCATCCCTACTGGTAATTTTCTAATTAAGAAACTCATCCTTTTCTGAAAATGAAAATACAGATATTAAAACGTGCACCATCATTCTCCAAAAGGCACAAACTCCAGTCATCTGAAATATATATGGCATATTAGAGATGAGCATATAGATTCCCACTTCTGTTCTGTGGCAACTGACCAAGGCTGAGAAATATTAATCGGCCGGCACTTGAATACTAGCAAGAGGCGCTCAGAATGCTGGCATTTAGGTTCTGGCTGAGGTAGTTCACACTGCCCTGGTTCAGCTGCCACGGACCATCAAAGTGCACATCAGACCAGGGTCATGCAAATTGTTTTAGCTTTTTTCTCCACCCTCCTCTCTTTCTTTCTCTCTTCTCTCCTCTTTTTTTCTCCCCTCGTTTTTCTTTTTCCCTTTTCTCCCACCTCTCACCTTTCTTTTTCCTCCTCTCACCATTCTCTTTTCTCCAGTTTCTTTTCTTCTCTCTCCTTTCTCCCCTCTCTTTTCTCTAGTTTCTTTTCTCCCCTCTCCCCTCCTTCTCCCCTTCCTTTCCCCTCTCCTTTCTCCCCTCTCCTCTCTCTCCCTCTCCTTCCCTTCTCCCCTCTCCCTTCTCCCCTCTCCCTTCTCCCCTCTCCCTTCTCCCCTCTCCCTTCTCCCCTCTCCCTTCTCCCCTCTCCCTTTCCTCCCTCTCCTCCTTTCTCCCTCTCTTTTCTCCAGTTTCTTTTCTTCTCTCTCCTTTCTCCCTGACTTTCTCCCCTCTCCTTTCTCCCCTCTCTTTTCTTTTGCTCTGCTACTATATAGCAGCCTGCTCGTCTGTTTCCATTGTCTCGAAGGCGGCGTAGAATCAGTTATTTCCAGTCATTTATGAATACCACTTTAATGTTATACTGGATTAAAAGGGAATCTGTCACCAGATTTTTGATATCCAATCTGAGCACAGTATGATGTAGAGGCAGAGACCCTGATTCCAGCGATGTATCACTTATTGGGCTGCTTGATGCAGTTTTAATTAAATCCTTGTTTTATCTGCTGCTGATCTAGCAGTTCTCTGAATGCTGAGCTCCGTATAACCCAGCACACACCAATGATTGGCAGCTTTCTGGGTACACTGTGCATAGGCAGAAAGCTGCCGATCACTGATGGTGATGAGTTATACAGAGCTCTTGAACATAGAGGGCTGCATGGCAGAAGATTTACTAGTTCTTTAGTGATAATCTCCTGCTGGTAAAGCCAACAGTGATTTGATCAAACTACCGCAAGCAGTACAGATTTGGCCCCCCTGCACATACTCCCTTTAAGAGACAAATGGAATATAAAGTAAATTGTATTTTTAAATTTGGATCCACTCTGATCATCAGTAGGGCTGAGACATCATCACATCTGAGGTGAGGCCCCAAAAAGAAAAGCACGGAGTGTCTCCCAAGTGGGCATCATTATTCGGTACCATCAAATTTCTTTTGCCCATAGATTTTTGGGAACTGTGAGGTTCCAATCTGAGAAATGAGATCAATGAGATCATACTGTTAGACAATACACAATGTTTGGCTTTACTACACCTTTAATGTACTGTACATAGTATTGCAGAGCCTTTTATGTGTTTTTTTAACACTTGCCTATGCAGTAGAGACATTGTACTAACACCTTGTCAGGGGATGTCACTATATGAAAGAAAAGAAAAAGAGATTTTACCTGAAATGCCTCCCATTAACAACACTTTCATTAGTATTGAGCACCAAACCTTCATTGCGCCCATGTGTTTCACATTTAAGGGCTTTCCCTTATCTTCTAAATCTCTTTCCCTCCTTTTCCTGTAGAGCTGCTGTCAATGTCCCTGCCATACACCTGACACCTGATTCTTCTCTTCAAAAACATCATACTACTGATCTCTATGGATAATCGAGAAATCCTTTAACTCTACCTTTGATCAGTGGAAATAGCTCAGTAAGTTCAATTGGCCCTTAAGCTAGGGTATGCCACACTAACAACATCGCTAACGGATCGCTAAAAAACGTCACTATTTAGCGATCCGTTAGCGATGTTGTGTGTGCGGCAGCTGCCAGCGACGAGCTTCTGCTGTGATCTCGCTCGTCGATTGGAATCGTTCCGGACCTATTTACGCCGGCGCTCCGCTGGGTAAGTATAATCGCTAAGTGTAGCACCTTTTCTTAGCGATTTAGCGGTACTTTTGTACGCTAAAGTCGTTAAGGAGATCGCTAACCGCGATAGCGTCCTTACGACATCGCTAAGTTTAGGTAGCTACTAGCGATATGAAACAATCCCGCTAGCGATTCATTAGTATGCGACGCTAACGAGATCGCTGCGGGATTGTGTAGTGTGGCAGTAGAGATTTTCTTTTAGCAATTTGTGAAATAAAATGGGAAAATACAGTCTGTCACAGGGAAAATCTCAGTATGTCATATATATTTTTGTAGATCTTCTTTATGATTATAGAGTGTTAATAGATTCGCATGTTTTCTCCAGATTTGTTCTCCTCAAAGCTTTTTGGTTATAGCACTCATTTCATATAATATATTATGTGGCCTTGTTTAGAATAAAATAATTGTAAGGAAGGTTTCTGGTTTGTCCATAGATAGTATGCAAATTATATCATTTGCATTTTTAAGGGGAACCTGTCACCAGGTTTGGCCGATAAGAGTTACGGCCATCACCTTTCAGGGCTTATCTACAACATTCTAAAATGCTGTAGATAAGCCCCTGATCCGACCTGCAAGGCCTCTTAAACCTTTTCCAATGCCTGCGCACTGCAGTACTTTTTTCTGCCTCAACAGGGCAGATCAGTATGCCTGCGCAGGAGCACGATGCCGGGAAGCCTGTGAAGCAAGCAGGAGGGCGGCATCGCAAGAACATTGGACCCATCGGACAGGAGCTCCCAGCAGGTAACTAGAATAAAAGTTATTTTTTCCATCATACATGACGGCACCATGAGAGAGGGATCCGCCCTTCAAGGACAGGAAACCTTCAAGATAAAAGGGGCGGCTCCTCTCTCATCAATTGGTTTCCTGTCCTTGATGGGGAACCCTCAAGATAGAAGACTCTCGTGGATGAAGAGGATTCCCGGACCTGGGACGAATGAATACTGGTAGGCACTGGCTGCTACATCCGTCGCCAGGTGCCGGTAGTCGCCTCGGGGGCCATGTATTTCCATGCCCCCCCCCCCCAAGCGAGGCATGGCCACAACCCGTGAGGCAGATGCCTGGGTGAAGGAGGAAGCCACGGAGGCCACGTTTGTGTACCCTCCCTGGTGCTTTCAACCACAAGATGTGGGGGTCCTCAGAGGTCACATTGAATGTGCCCTCCCAGTCGACAGTGTGGCCATGCAGCCTGTGAGGCACATCGGTGCCCAGGCAGAATGCACAGCTCCTCGGAGGCCACAGAAGTGTCCCTCCCTGTTGAGAAACCAGACGCATTGGACTGCCTAAAGAAGGTACCTGTAGCATTGGTAGCCAGGGTGAAGACGTCCTCCCGGGGGCTGTAGGTATGGGCAGCGCAGCGGGGGTCATGGCGTCGGTAGTCCAGGACGCCAAACACATGTGCAGTGTGGCCAGGGCGCGCAAGGCGAACGGGGCGCGCACCGGATGGGAAGGCCGGGTGCACGAAGAGAGAATCTACAGCCATGGGCACGAACAGCGCGGGTATTGCAGAGGAAGTGCGCGCCAGAAATGACTGGGACGCGAACCGGAAGTACAGGCCAGGTGCGAGCAGGAGCGCGTTCACCCGGGCGATCAGCTGGGCACCTGAGGGAGCGCGAACCGGAAGTGCTCCGGCGCACTCCTGAGGAGGCCGGGGCAGAGATGACCGGGTACGCATTCACGGATATTACCGGGAGAGATGGCCAGGTAGAACAGCGCCAGGATCAACCAGGTGAATAAATTAGTTAATTACAAAAAAAAGGGGGAAGTCTGCTATTAAAAGCCTGGCTGAAACACAATTAGGTGTCACTAAGCCAGTGCAGGTCAGACGTGACTACTCTCATCAGGCTAGTGGGTATGATGGAGAGCCTTTCACCGGAGCATTTGCAGCTGCACCAGGAGGTGCAGGAGAAGCGGCGGTCTCGCTCAAGTGAGAAGAGCCAGACGCGCCGCAGCAACATCAGTAGCAGCTCGGGTAGTGTGCGGACGGATCGTCGCAAGGAGGGGTCCGTAGTCTCAACAGGAGATCCGAAAAGACCAGTCAGCCCCCAGAGCCGGTACCGTCCTTTGAAACGTCCGAGTGGTGAGTGAGCTTCGAGAAAGTCCAGCACGCTAATGTCTGTTCTCTTTCTCTCTCTCTCTCTTGTCTCCAAACCTCCCCTCTCTCACACACATTGGTGGAGTGGAGTGTAGGGGGTGCATAAGAAAAATAAAGATAAAGCTAAGAATAAGGAGTGTCCCTTATGCAAAGGTCCCTTGGGAACATCCTGGAACAAACAGCTGTTTCAGGACTGTATCAATAGGACACTAGCGGAGGAAACGCCCTCCTTTTTAGAGAGCCTGAAGTCCTTAATTCAGGCAGAAGTCGGCAGGTCCGTAAAAGCGTTGCAGATAGCAGACACAGACGGCAGAGACAGAGCCAGTCCCTCTGTAGTGTCCCAGGAGGACTCCTCAGGAACAGAGGAGGACTCCGATAGGTCCCGTTATTCAGAAAGTAGCTCGGAGGATGAGGATACGTTTCCTGTGGAAGCTACAGATACAGTAGACTCATAAGATCAGTCCGTTCTACCATGGGGTTGGTAGACGAAAAAGCGAAGAGAACAACCCAGGAACTGATGTTTGGGGGTATACAGAAGAGAAAGCGGAGATCTTTTCCGATAAACGAGCAGTTACAGGAGCTCATTAAAAGGGAGTCGGAAAAGCCAGAAAAGAAGTCCCACATAGTCAATTCCCTGAAGAGAAAGTACCCCTTTGAGGAGGAGGCATCCTCTTCCTGGGATAGACCCCCAAAGATTGATGTGGCAGTCTCAAAAGTTGCCAGAAAGTCCTCTCTGCCCTTTGAGGATCTAGTTTCTTTAACGGAACCTCTGGATAGGAAGGCGGACAGTTGTCTGAAAACAGCCTGGGAGGCCTCAGCGGGGGCACTAAGACCAGCCATCGCGGCCACTTGTGTGGCTAGGTCACTCAAAATGTGGATAGACAACCTAGAGGGCCAACTAGAACAAGGAGTTCCCAGGGAAGCTATCCTAGAGGCAATACCAACCATAAGAGCTGCGTCAGTATTTTTAGCTGAGGCTTCAGCAGACTCAGCAAGGTTAGCGGCAAAATCAGCAGCACTGGCCAATGTAGGACGCCGTGTGGTATGGCTTAAAGGGAATCTGTCACCCCATTTTAGCCATATTAGATAAAGATATCATTGCATAGTGCGTCCCACAACTAATCTTATGGTACCTATGATATCTCCTGACACCCCAGTTTTCATGTAAAAATGCCATTGTAAAGTTCGCGTTTTCTTGTATGCAAATTCGTGTGGTCCGGTCCGGAGAGCGGCGTTTTTTTTCTTATTCCCCCCCCCCTCGGCTTCTCTTACGTATGGCCGTCTGTGAATAGCACAAACGGCGTTCGGCTTGCCGCAATTGCGCTTTTCAAAATCCCCTCGAGCATGAGCAAAGCATAAAATCATTACAGCGCATGTGCAACTCTTTCCTTGCCCCGGAAATGACTGCTTGCCTTGGACAACTTCCGGGGCAAGGAAAGTGAAGGACAATAGTTGCGCATGCGCTGTAATGATTTTATGCTTTGCCCACTGTTGGGCAAAGCACACTGTGCATGCTCGAGGGGACAATAAAAAAGCCAGAAGTCACGCTAAGAAGGGCCATGTCAGTATTAGGGTCTTTGACCGCATGCATACCAGCGGTAAAATGGGCCCAGTTCCATGCAAGGGAACTACAGTGGTGTGTGCTACAGGGAGACCTGGATCTTCAGGGACAACTAGATCGAAAGATCACCCTCTCGGTCTCTGTACTCCAGTCGCTCAGGTGGTGGTTACAGATAGACTCATCTCCGAGAGGAGTCCCATGGACATTTACAGCCTCCAAGGTGGTCACAACGAACGCCAGCCCTTGGGGGTGGGGAGCCCACCTAGACACACTATTGCTCCAGAGTCCCTGGAGGAGGAAAGAAATCTATCCTCAAACGACTGGGAGCTCTTAGCAGTCGAGAGAGCACTAAAAAGACTTCTACCTCATCTAACAGGGCATCATGTCAGAGTCCTATCTGACAACCGAACAGCGGTCGCATATGTAAGCCACCAGGGGGGCACCCGTTCTCGGTCGCTGATGCAGATAACTGAGAGGATTATGACTGGCAGAACATCATTTCTGCTCATTATCTGCCCTGCATATCCAAGGGCTAGACAACCAGAAAGTGGATTTTCTGAGCAGGAACCACTTGAGGCAAGGAGAATGGTCACTAAAAGAGTCTGTTTTTCAGCAAATAGTTCTCATGTGGGGGAAACCCAGCATAGATCTCTTTGCCTCAAAAACCAACAAAAAAGTGCAGAAATTCTGTTCTCTGAGTCCAGCAGACAGACCGTTGGCAGTGGACGCTTTCAGGATAGGCTGGACAGAGGGACTCCTGTACGCCTTTCCACCGATATGCCTTATTCCAGCAGTTCTGAGGAAGATCAGGGAGGACAAGGCCAGAGTGATTGTAATAGCCCCCTTCTGGCCGAAGAGGCCATGGTTCTGCTGGCTGAGAGTGATGGTGGTAACAAACCCATGAGTACTCCCGGAAGACCAGGACCTTCTAACACAGGGTCCCTTCAGTCACCCTCAGAAGTCCGGGCTGCATTTGACAGCCTGGAATTTGAAAGGTCGCTGATAGAAAAAAAGGGGTTCTCAGCTGGACTAATATCCACCTTACTCAGTAGTAGAAAGCCAGTGACTACAAAAATTTACGGGAGGATATGGAAAAAATTTTGTCTGTCTCAGGGCCAATACGGGAAGGGGAGGTCCCGATAGTGGCGATACTGGAGTTCCTGCAGAAGGGTTTAGAGCTGGGGTTAGCGGTCAGTACCCTCAAAGTACATGTCTCAGCCCTAGCAGCATTGTTCAACTGTGACCTAGCAAACAATAGATGGGTGGCTAGATTTATACGGGCCTGTAATAGAGCTGATTCTGTCCCATCCCCTGCTCCTCCACCTTGGGACCTAAATTTAGTTTTGTCAGCCTTGACTGAAAGCCCCTTTGAACACAACATCAGATAAGGTACTAACATTGAAAACAGCTTTGTTAGTGGCACTCACATCGGCCCGTAGAGTTGGAGACTTAGGCCGGCGTCACACTAGCGAGTTTGATGCGAGTTAGTCGCACGACTTACTCGCATCAACACCCGGCACGGCCGCCCGCTCTCGGACCAGAGTGCGCGGCGGCATAGAAATACATGCAGCCGCGCACTCTGGTCCGAGAGCGGGCGGCCGTGCCGGGTGTTGATGCGAGTAAGTCGTGCGACTAACTCGCATCAAACTCGCTAGTGTGACGCTGTCCTTACACGCATTATCGGCAGACCCTCCCTACACTCAGGTCATGGATGATAGGGTGGTGTTGAAATTAGACCCGGCATATCTTCCAAAAGTAGTGTCAAAATTCCACAGGGCTCATGAAATAGTTTTACCCTCATTTTGCCCTAACTCTAACAACAAGAAGGAAGAAAAACTACACTGCCTAGACGTTAGGATATGTATCCTGCAGTATTTAGAGGTGACAAAACAGTGGAGAAAACAGACGGCTTTACTTGTCTCGTACCAGGTTGCAAGGAAGGGCCTAAAAGCCTCTAAACAGACTATAGCTATATGGTTGAGAGAGGCCATTATACTAGCGTATAGTAGTGCAGGCACGGCTGTTCCAGAAGGGCTAAAAGCCCACTCCACAAAGCCATGGCATGTCTTGGGCGGAGAGAACAGATGCCACCATTGAACAGATCTGTAAGGCGGCCACTTGGTCCTCTCCGTCAACTTTTTTCAAACATTACAGATTAGACTTATCTGCTACCTCTGATCTCACATTTGGGAGAAGAGTGTTACAAGCAGTGATCCCTCCCTAAAGAGAATACAAATCTCTGTAACTCTCTCGTGGTGCCGTCATGTATGATGGAAAAACACGGGTATTACATATCTGGTAATGTGTTTTTTCATGAGACATGACGGCACCCTTATATTCCTGCCCTTTGATCACGTCATTAGTTGGGTGCATTATTAGTGCATTATTAGTATTATACACTCCCTTGGGTGTTGGTGATTAGAATTGTAAAGGATGTATTATTTACATGTATACTAACCTGCAGAGTTCCTCTCGTGCTCTGTAAAACAACTGATGCGGAGAGAGGAGCCGCCCCTTTTATCTTGGTTTCCCTGTCTCCTGTCCTTGAAGGGCGGATCCCCTCTCTCGTGGTGCCTTCATATCTCCTGAAAAAACACATTACCAGCATGTAATACCCGTGTTTTCTTCTCTTGCAGGTTGGCTCGGGGGCTTATCTGTAGCATTATAGAATACTATAGGTAAGCCCTGAAAGGTGGTGACCGTACCTCATATCAGCTAAACCTGGTGACAGGTTCCCTTTGATACAGATGTGGCCTTTTTAAAAAAAAGATGAGGTGTTTGTTATTTTTTTTACATTGGGAGTCATTGACCGTTTGATTACCACTGTATGAGATACAGTTGTATAATTGGAGTCTATACATTCGGACACCATTAGACTTCTTGGGAGCGCAAACATGAAGTGCCCGGAGGAATTTGTAAGGCTTAGCTCACATATACTTTTGTGGATTCCGTTTATAGTAGAGTCCAGAGCATGGTACTTTATCCATCAGATGACAGATACTAACAGTGGTTGACGTCCCTCAGGATTGGCGTTATCCATGTTGTAAGCATCTTCTTCAATCTGTTGCACCCCTCCCCCATACTGACTGCAGTGAGATGAAAGCTACAAGAAGTGTTTGTAATAACACTCAGCTCTGCTCTATACTACATAGTAGCTGCAGAGATCAGATGCTGTCTGTCATCACATCTCACAGGAGAAAGCATGTTCTTCTGATCTTCTGGGGGCATTTTTCTTTATTTCCCGTGCATGACACATGTTGCTTACAATTGGTCAACGGAAAAAAATACACACTCCCAGAGACAAATCTCTGGTAACGCCCCCTTGAATTTTGAAATTATAACTTAAACTTTGCAATCTAATATCTCTGCAACGAAGAGGAAAAAAAAAAACAACTAAAAAGTACTCAGCTCTGCAGCCACTATTCCATGATGTAGCCACTTTGATATGTTATACTGGTAAAAGGTCCTCCTTAAAAGCTTTTGAATCTACTTCTGTCAGTGGGACTTGCCGACTATAAATCCTGGCCTTCCAATTCTCCTCTGACAAATCATGTCAGGAGAGACAAGGGCTAGGAAGTAGTTTAAAACAAATCTGTCAGGAGGATTTTACTAATTAACTTACAGACACTGCCAGGTTGTCAGTGTTAAACTGATTAAAATGATACCTGGGGTGAAGAAATCTGTCTTGTGGTTGTGTATGTGAAGTAAGGCTGGGTTCACATTAGCGTTCGAGTCTGCAGGGTAGTGCTGCGCACTTCTTTCCTTAAGTCTATGTGCACACGTTGCGGATTCCTAGCGGTTTTGGCAAAACCGCTTACACAATACAACTCATTATGGCCTATGGAATTCCGCAATGCTGTGCACATGCTGCGGGTTTTTCCGCGGCGGAATCGCATCGCGGGAGAATCCGCAGCATGCTCATTCTTTTTAGCGGAACCGCAGCGATTCCGCCGCCATAGGAATGGATTGAACCGATTACTTTCCGCATGTGGCTGTGCCCACCATGCGGAAAGTAAGCGGTTCATGTGCGGATGGTACCCAGGGTCTGGAGGAGAGGAGACTCTCCTCCAGGCCCTGGGTACCATATCCATGTAAAAACAATAATTAAAATAAAAAATAGTGATATTCTCACCTTCCGGCGTCCCACGCAGCTTTCCCGCCTCTCAGCGACGCTCCCGCCAATCCCGTTCCCAGGAGTCCTTTGCGAGATCACCCCAGATGACGTAGCGGTCTCGCGTGATGCTACGTCATCGGGGTGATTGTCGCAAAGGACGCCTGGGACCGGGATTGGCCGGGAGCGTCGCTGAGAGGCGGGAAAGCTGCGGTGCCGCCGGAAGGTGAGAATATCATTATTTATTATTTTTTTTATTATTTTTACATTAGATCTTTTTACTATTGATGCGACATAGGCGGCATCAATAGTAAAAAGTTGGTCACACGAGTCAAACACTTGTTTGACTCGTGTGACCAACCTGTCAGATCGCTTGAAAAACGCTAGCATTCTGCAAGCTAATTACGCTTGCAAAACGCTAGTTTTTAGCGGGAATACGCATACCTATAATATGCGTATTTCCCGCGGCAGGGAGGTGCTGAATTGGCGCGGAAATTTCCATGGCAATTCTGCAACGTGTGCACATAGCCTAAAGGTCCACTTACTTCCGCATTCCTCCTACGTACCTATCTTTAACATTGGGTACGCAGGGACATGCGTTGTATGAGGATGCGTCCGTATGCGGCGTTTTGACGTGCCCGCCGAATGTAAGAAAATGCAACATGTTGCGTTTGGAGTGCACCTCAAAACGCCGCAGCGGACGCATCCGCATACAATGCATGTCCCTGCATGCCCAATGTTAAAGATAGGTACACAGGATGTATGAGAAAGTAGGCGAAGAAGTCTGCAGTACCACGCTGCGGACTCAAATGCTAATGTGAACCCAGTCTTAGCTATCACAATATTGAAGGGGATTTCCAGGCTGAAATATTGAAGGGGATTTCGAGAAGCAGCTGAGACCCTTTTGGCACATGACTGTAAGTATGCAAATTACACATAGTGTGACTGTCCACTATCACTGAAAACGTGTGGGGATCGTGCCAGTGTGAGCATTGCACACTGTCTCGCATAGACAATCTGCTGTCCAACACAGTGCAGACTTTTCTGTTCAGTCAAATAAGAACCCCTTTTAACAAATTAGAGACGTAAAAGGATAAAAGTAGAAAATAAGTAACAAAACAACATTAAAGTAATGCAGCTTTGAATATTTAGAAATTGGCAAATTAAACATGAAAAATCTTCAAGGTGAGATCTTTTTCTTTGATGAAAAATAAAGTTTTTTAGGTAAAATAAACATAATTTAGAAGGTAGATTATCTCTACCAGTAGTGTTGGAGCCTCTTCGTCTGCCCTTTGTTTATTTGTGTGATATTCGATACCGAGAAATGGAAATGTTCCCATCAGTTCTCTGTCGTTTGAAAACACTTCAGGGTCAAATAGCAAGATGCAAAACAAGATGTGTTTGTATACTGGACCAAAAAGTCTTCTGTAGCCGACAACACGGAGGGTGACAGCTGTTCAGTACCCCTACAGCTCTGTACCACGTCTGTGGTTAGCTTACAAGTTTATAAAATGACCATCTCTAATCATCGTGTTGAAACCGTTTTGTAGCTTTGAGCAAAATCTTCAATGTGCTTTTCCTCTTCTTGGACTATTAGGACTCAGAAGGAAAAAGGCTTTTAATTTCCAACTACAACACTGCATGGGGAAGATGAATACAAGTCCTGCCAGTCCTGTATGAATGATCATTATGGATGACTAGTACGGTATAACATAGAATATCATGCAGAGTGCTTGAGAAGTTTGAGCTGTGGAAAGAATTGTGTTGCAGTTGACACAAGGCTTTGTGGATCTGTGCTACTAATAAACAATGAAAAAGAAAACTACAGCACTCAGATCGCTGGAGTCGGAAAGCCAAACTTATGACTTCTGTGTTTTTCCACACTCCTGCTATTCCATAAATGGCCCATAGATCATTTGTAGTACCAAATTTACTTGGTAAAATGGTAAATAGGGGCCTAAGATTGATAGAGCATCCATGATTATAATTTCTAACCAATTCTAATTTCCAGTGAATGTAAATATACAGTTATTCAATATTATTATGTAGGACTTTTATTTTGCAGCCTGAGTTGGAGATTGGAATTCAACAGATTCCGATTTCTACAAAAGCAAGCTCAGACGCTAGGTGCAAGGTTCAGAAATTGGAGTATGTCTTACGAACACTGGTTAATTGAGCTTTTCTTTGTTTTGCTGTTGTCCACTACTTTATAACCTGCCCCTGTCTGTCCTAACAGCTGTAGACAAGCATATTTGTAACAGTCATTATATCGCATCTTGCTGCTGGACATGTGATACAATGGTTTCTTCCAGTGACTTTCCTTCCAGTTTTCCCCTTTTCCGACCTCTGAATTTAGTGGATCATCACCATCTCTTCCCACATTCTCCTCCTGAGGGAGCGTGGTGACGATGTGTAAGAATCCAGAGCTCTGAAGAGGGTTAAATAGAACATAGAGGAAAAATTGTAGAGACACATTGAATCACGTGATCGTCAGCGAAATGTCGGCTTAGACAATTACAGATATTCTTGTCTACATATTTGTCTGTCGGTTATAAAATATTGTACAACCTCTTTAAAAGAAAGCAAAAAAGGATTTCACATTATAGGAAAGTTAGACAATAATGGTCTGTTTATCCCAGAATTTTAATTTCTAAGAAATAAACTGGTATTTTAACAGTTTGAGAATACTGTGAATATGATCTATCTATCTATCTATCTATCTATCTATCTATCTATCTATCTATCTATCTATCTATCTATCATCTATCTGTCTCGCTATGTGCGCAGTTGTTTATTGACCTCCCAATAACTTTAACTATATTCAAAACTTTTATCAACTAGTCACTTGCATAAATGAGTTTACATTGATTGTAAGTCTGATTTCTATCGAAATTGGACCGAATTTTCTACATTGAGAAGGACCTTTATACCAGACGCTTTACAACCAACTTGTAGTTTATGGTTTGTCTGAGAAGAATGTCACTTCATACTATAAAGCCATAAGTTAAAACCGCAAATCATAGATCTCTGCTGTGATCTGTTGCGTGGTCTTTGCTTCTGATGAGATTAAATCTGTCAATTGGTATGAATGATTTAAGGTGGCCATGCACATCAGATAACTGTTGACTGAACGATGCTTCTGACAATTGTTAGGTTGACAGCAATCTCAGCTGACTCTCCCATACACAGGATGCTCGTTCTGCCGAGCACCCCTGTGTTCTTTGTGAGAAAGTTGCCGATTGACACTTCAGCCGGTGGGTTATGTCCAGGAGAAAAATGTGATAGTCCAAAATTGGACATGCACAATCAACATCTGTCCTGACGATCAGTCAACCAGTGCCCCCATTCTTTAGTTTTATGCATATATGCACCTTTATCAACATTTAGGAAAAAAGTTTGGTCAACATGAATCAGATGCTGGTTGCGCAATTGCAGCAAGATACAGTATGTCTTTCTTTAGACTTGATTTTGTAAAGCCCGGGCATAAGGAGAGATCTGACTAGTCCAGGAATGCCTTCGGTCAGCTTTTCCTCTCAATTGATTGACAAGTCTTTCCCACGTGTGTACATAGGGAGAGATCTGTCAATCAACTAGAGCCGGCCAGGGACCTGTCGTAGACTATTCTCGTTTCTACCTAAGGATCCGAACAGCATTTCAAGCTATTCGGCATTTCAAAAAAAGATGCACCTGGCTGAAACACTAGTTCACGCCCTTATCATCTCCCGCCTCAACTATTGCAACCTCCTACTCTCTGGCCTCCCCTCTAGCAGTCTGGCACCACTCCAATCCATCCTGCACTCTGCTGCCCGACTAATCCACCTGTCTCCCGTTATTCCCCAGCCTCTCCTCTCTGCCAAGCCCTTCATTGGCTTCCTATCGTCCAGAGGCTCCAGTTTAAAACCCTAACTATGCCATACAAAGCCATCCACAACCTGTCTCCTCCATACATCTGTGACATGATCTCCCGATACTTACCCACAGGCAACCTTCAATCCTCTCAAGATCTCCTTCTCTACTCCCCTCTTATTTCTTCTTCCCACAACCACATACAAGACTTCTCCCGTGCTTCCCCCATACTCTGGAACTCTCTACCCCAACACATCAGACTCTCGCCTACCATGGAAACCTTCAAAAAGAACCTGAAGGCCCACAACTTCCGACAAGCCTACAACCTGCAGTGATCCTCAGGCTACTGAACCGCTGCACGACCAGCTCTACCCTCTCCTTGTGTATCCTCACCCATCCCCTGTAGACTGTGAGCCCTTGCGGGCAGGGTCCTCTCTCCTTCTGTATTTGTGTGTGTCTTGTATTGCTCATGTTTACTGTACTTGTCTATATTTGCCCCTTTTCACTTGTAAAGTGCCAAGGAATAAATGGCGCTATAGAAATGTATAATAATAATAATCTAATCACAGGTTCCCTTTTAAGATTTAAAGAATTGTATACATTAAATGCAATCTTGTAATGTTATGGCTAGTAATCTGGCGGCTGCATGGTAGAGAGCAAGATCTGAGCAGATTAATAGCTTTGTGGGAGAATAGTTCTGTACTACACACATAGAGGCCTGCTAGTACAACTGACAGGTTCTTTCCTCCTGTTGGCAACCTATGCACTAATCTTTCCATAATCGTAATCTCCCACTCCCGTCCTAGACATACTCCTAGGAGTCCAGAAAACTATGCGAAAATCAATGAGATAGTGAATGACTACAGAAATGAAGCTAATGAATTTGGTTTGGTTGTGAGGAGTGAAAGTTTCTTTTATGAGAGCTATTATTTTGACTGCTATGAATTTATTGCTTTTTTAATTTACAGCATGCCTTCCCATACAGATGAAAGTGTAACAGGATACTCCTCACAGGGGCTCATTAATCACATCTGGTTGTATTAGGTCTGACAAATACACAGGGCGATGATGTTCTTTAGTCATTTTCCCAGTAGCTCCTGTAACTTCATTTTAGATTTCTTTTACATTTACTTATTTCTCCTTCGTCTCATTGGGGGACACAGGACTGTGGGTGTATGCTACTGCCGCTAGGAGGCTGACACTAAGTAAACATAAAAAAGGTTAGCTCCTCCTCCGCCGTATACACCTCAGCACTGGCCGCAGGCAAACCCAGTTATTGCTTAGTGTCTGATGGAGGCACACGTCTGGTTCTTTTTCCAGACCATTTTTTTTTTTTTTTTTCCCACGAAGATGAGATAGGGGCGACGGATCCTATTGAAAGGGTCCGATCTCCCCAAACCATCAACGGGCGAGCACGTGGAGTAAAGCCTCCAACGTATCCTCTCCCGCAACGTGGGACACGAATGCCGGACTTAGCCCTGTCCACCCTAAGGTATTGAAACCCTAGGTTGCACAGAGGCAGGAGTTTGTCCGTGCAGCCCCCACTGCGCCACCAATGCTAGACTGCGGTGCTGCAAGGAGGCGGACGGTCCCTCTCCTCATCCCCTGTAGGGGTGATGGAGTTAGGGTTCCTGCACCGTCCCACCTTTTTTACTACAAAGCCCCCCTCTAAATGGGCGGAATGGCTCACCTTTTTGAAAACGGAGAAGATACTGGAGCCGCACGCATGGAGCACCGCAAGTTTCGCAGGCGTCTGGATCAGACTCTGCTTCCAGCCAGGTACAGGCTCCTGGCTCGTGTTCCCCCCCGGGGGCGTCAGGTCCCTGGCTTCGGCGGTGTTGGGGGTCCCCGGGGACTGGGGCCCGAGGTGTGGCGTCCGGCGCCGGCAGGGGGGTGGGCCGCGGTCGCGGGGATCCGCCCCCGGCATCGTCTCCTTCCGGCGGGCCCGCCCTCTGATTTTGGGGCGGCCTCCGCCGGAAATCTAGGCCGCGGCTTCGGGCGGTGCTAGGCCGCGGCTGCAAATTTAGTCCCCGGCTTCTGCCGGGGACTAGGCCGCGGCCCAAGATGTAGCGTCCGGTGTCGGCCGGAGGGCAGGCCGCGGTCGCGGGGATCCGCCCCCGGCATCGTCTCCTTCCGGCGGGCCCGCCCTCTGGTTTTGGGGCCGCCTCCGCCGGAAATCTAGGCCGTGGCTTCGGCTGGTGCTAGGCCGCGGCTGTAAATTTAGTCCCCGGCTTTTGCTGGAGACTAGGCCGCGGCTGGAGGCGGGCCTCTGACAGCTAGGCCACGCCTCTCGACCCTCCCCCTAAAGGCTCGGCTACATGAGCTCGCCTTCCTAACAGGGGAGCGCTCTTTTTGAAAAATTTGGAGCCAGACGCCACTGCTACGCGGTTTAAGGACGCAGGGGTACAGGACTGGGGTAAGTGCTTCTACCTCCAGCCTGGTTGTTCCGCTTCACTAAGTACTTCTGCACTCCGTTTCACTGACCGTCGCACATCCAGTTCATTGCGGACTCTGTGATAGACTCAGTATGTCCAGAAGAACTAAAGCTCATACGGTGCTGTATACCGCATGCATTGCCTGTAGGTCCCCTTTTCCGCGCGCCCAGATTACTCGGGTTTGCGAAGCCTGTGACTCCGAACGGGCTCAGGAACCCGCTCCTATTACGGAACCCAGTGCGTCAGGTCCCCCTGAATGGGCTCTGTCCCTGACTCAATCTGTGGCATCATTGACTAGAGCAATCGAGTCCCTTCAAGCTCCCGATAGGAGCAGGGACAGTGGTTCACCCGTCTTGGCGACGTCTCATGAACCGCCGGCCTGCAGGGGCCGCGCTCTCACTAGGCAGACGCAGGGGAAGCGAACCCACACTGCGTCGCCTTTGCCGTCCGGGGCCTCGGCATCTTTCAGTTCCGTCTCCCGCTCTCCCTCACCTCTGACAAGTGATCAGTATTCGGATTCTGATTCAGAAGGGTCCCTTAATTTAGAGGCACCAAATTGTCAGGACACAATTGACAGTTTGATTGAAGCTGTCAATCAAACCTTGGGGATAGACGATGAGTCCACCTTGACCTCCGGTCATAAGGTGTCCTTCAAAAGAGCCAGGCAAGCTCATAAGGTTTTTGGATCTCATCCTGAGTTTGAGGAGCTAGTGCAGCGCCACCGGGAGAAACCGGACAAGCGCTTCGCAGGACAAAAGGCTCTCAATACTAGATATCCTTTTGCTCCCGAGCTTCTTAAGAAATGGGCGGAATCTCCTGCGGTTGATCCTCCTGTGTCGCGTTTGGCGTCTAAAACGCTCCTCTCCCTTCCTAACGGTTCCTCGATCAAGGAACCAAAGGATCGTCTGATTGAAGGTTTGGCCCGCTCGGTGTTTGAAGCATCGGGTTCTGCTCTCTCTCCTTCTTTTGCAGCGACTTGGGTTGCTAAGGCCATGATATCCTGGTCGGAGTCTCTAAATAGAGCGCTTCATGGTATAGAGGTACCATCTGAAGTAACTGAGATTTCTAATCAGATAGCACTTGCAGGAGACTTCTTAATTAATGCGTCCATGGATGCGGCAAATTGCGCAGCCCTAGCTGCTGCTAATGCAATTGCCATCAGAAGATCTTTGTGGCTGAGAACCTGGCGAGCAGATTCAATCTCAAAGAAATCGCTTACATCCTTACCATATCAGAATGGTCGGTTATTTGGCGAAAGGTTGGATCAGCTCATATCTGATGCGACGGGAGGGAAGAGCAGTTTCCTTCCTCAGCAAAAGATTAAGCAGCCTTTTCGCCGACAGCTTCAGCCTCGCTTTAGGGCCTTTCGTAACCCAGGTTGGGCCGCGCCAGCTACCTCCAGCGGTTCAGGTCGGCCTAGTCAGGCCAGAGATCGTCAGGTCTCCTACAGGACCAACCCTCTGGGAAGAGGGCGATCTCAACAACCAAGATCTAGAGGGTCCAAACCCCAGAGATATTCGGACAAATGACTGGAGGCAGAATCCGGTCAATTTATCCAGAGTAGGCGGCCGCTTACTCTGGTTTCGCCCCATTTGGCTATCGATTACTCACGACGAGTGGGTCCGGGAGTTAGTCTCCTCGGGGTACAAAATAGAATTTTCCAGCCTTCCCTCAAATCGTTTTTTTCCCTCGCGCCTTCCCAAGGAGGAATCTCGGGTTCGCGCCTTATTCAGGGCGGTCGAGTCTCTTCGGCACAGCGGGGTTGTCGTGCCTGTACCGGAGATCGAAAAAGGTCAGGGGTTTTATTCCAACCTGTTCATTGTACCCAAAAAGGACGGTACCGTAAGGCCCATTCTGGATCTAAAGCGACTGAACCGGTTTGTCAGAATTCGACATTTCCGAATGGAGTCTCTCCGTTCGGTCATTGCAGCCATGGAAAAAGGGAATTTCTAGCATCAATAGACATTCAGGATGCCTATCTTCACATCCCCATATTTCCTCCTCATCAGAGATTTCTTCGGTTTGCCGTCGGCAAACTTCATCTTCAGTTCGCAGCCTTGCCATTCGGGCTAGCCACAGCCCCCAGGGTGTTCACAAAGGTCATGGCTGCTGTTGTGTCCATTCTGCACTCCAGGGGGTAGTCATCCTGCCTTACTTAGACGATCTCCTCATCAAGGGTCCGTCTTTTCAAATCTGCGAGGAAAGTGTCATCATTACGTTAGACACCCTTGCTCGCCTGGGGTGGCTGGTGAATATGAAGAAATCATCTCCCGTGCCATCTCGGAAGATCACCTTTTTAGGGATGAATTTCGACACCGCTCAGGGGTTGATAATTCTTCCTTAGGACAAGGCCTTGGTTCTCCGTCAAGAGGTACGGATCCTTCGCCAACCAATTCCTCACACCATCCGGTTTTGCATGAGGGTCCTGGGAAGGATGGTGGCAGCAATAGAGGCTATTCCATTTGCCCAATTTCATCTTCGCCCCCTTCAACTTGCACTCTTGGCAGTATGGGACGGGAGCCCTTACTCCCTCAATCTTCGGTGCCGTCTGTCCCTGCAGGTCAGACAGACTCTAATGTGGTGGACGAAGAGCACCACTCTTCGACAGGGTCGGTTGTTTCCTCCAAATTTCTGGTTGGTTGTCACAACGGACGCCAGCCTGCTCGGATGGGGAGCAGTGTTTCGTCACCATACAGCCCAGGGAACTTGGTCTCAGCAGGAATCGACCCTCCCGATCAATATTTTAGAGATCCGAGCTATTCGGCTAGCTCTGAGACATTTTCACCAGCATCTGGCGGGCCACCCAGTCAGAATACAATCGGACAATGCCACGGCAGTGGCATACATAAACCATCAGGGAGGTACCCGCAGCAGGGCAGCCATGCACGAGGTAAAACAGATTCTGACTTGGGCAGAGGTAAATCACTCTGTGATTTCAGCGGTCCACATTCCGGGCGAGGAAAACTGGGCTGCGGATTTTCTCAGCCGTCACGGCATAGCGTCAGGGGAATGGTCACTTCATCCCGAGGTTTTTCAGCAGATATGCCGACGCTGGGGAACCCCAGATGTGGACCTGATGGCTTCCAAGATAAATGCCAAGGTGCCCAACTTCGTCTCCCGGTACCGGGATCCGCAGGCATTTGCAGTAGACGCTCTGGTCCTACCATGGAATCAGTTTCATCTTCCATACTTGTTTCCACCAATAGCCCTTCTCCCAAGGGTGATCAGAAAGATCAGGATAGAGGGGGTTCCAGCGATATTAATCGCTCCGGATTGGCCGCGTCGCTCATGGTACGCGGAGCTGGTACAATTGCTCGCCAACGCACCCTGGCGACTGCCAGAGCGCGTGGACCTTCTCTCCCAGGGCCCAGTTTACCACCAGAACTCAGCGGTCCTGTGTTTGACGGCCTGGCCGTTGAATCTTGGATCCTGACCAGGGCTGGATTCTCTAAAAAGGTCGCCGCAACGATGGCTAACGCTCGAAAGCCCGTTTCGGCTCGCATCTACCACGGTACTTGGAAGGTCTTTTTTGATTGGTGCAGGGAACATGATTGTTCCCCGCTCCTCTTTTCAATTCCGAACATTCTATCTTTTCTCCAGGCAGGCCTAGATTCAGGTCTAGCGCCTAGTACTCTTAGACGACAGATATCAGCTTTGTCGGTTCTTTTTCAGCGAAAGATCGCGTCTAATTTTCAGGTTAGGACCTTTATTCAGGGGTTGTCCATATAGTTCCTCCCTACAAGACTCCCTTAGAGGTTTGGGACCTCAATCTAGTCCTGGGAGTCCTACAGGAGTCTCCTTTTGAACCTTTGCAGGAAGTTTCTCTATCATTTCTTTCCTGGAAAGTGGTGTTTTTGGTAGCCATTACATCCATAAGGCGGGTTTCGGAGCTGGCTGCACTGTCTTGTCGAGCTCCGTACTTTTCCATCAGGATAAGGTGGTGCTCAGACCAACACCACCTTTTTTGCCTAAGGTCGTGTCCTCATTTCATATTAATGAGGACATTGTTTTGCCCTCATTTTGCCCAGCTCCGACGCACCGAGTGGAGAAGGCTCTCCATACGCTGGATCTGGTGAGAGCACTCAGGAGATATGTATCTCGGACGGCGTCCTTTCGACAGACGGACACGCTGTTTGTCCTCCCTGAAGGTCGCAGGAAGGGACTTGCTGCCTCTAAGTCAACCTTGGCTAGGTGGATTCGGTTAGCCATTCAGGAGGCTTACCGCATCAGAGGCGCGGTGGTTCCCGCAGGGATCAAGGCTCACTCCACCAGAGCGGTGGGTGCCTCCTGGGCCCTTCGGCATCAGGCTTCGGTGGAACAGGTTTGTAAAGCAGCAACCTGGTCCAGTCTGCATACTTTTTCCAAGCATTATAATGTCCATACCCAGACTTCTGCGGATGCCAGTCTGGGTAGAAGGATTCTTCAGGGCGCGGTTGCGCACCTATAAGCAATGCTTGATTATAAATTACACTGTGGAGTCGGTTTCCCACCCAAGGGACTGCTTTGGGACGTCCCACAGTCCTGTGTCCCCCAATGAGACGAAGGAGAAATACGGATTTTTGTGTTACTCACCGTAAAATCCTTTTCTCCGAGACGCTCATTGGGGGACACAGCACCCTCCCTAAGAGCCGGCTGGCTTTATATTGAATTAACTCTATTCTCCTTAAATTGGTATCAGCAGTTTTTTTCTTCTGAATATACTGTATCTGTGTTAACTCTTGATTTATTTTTTAGCCTCCTACTGCTTTTTGCACTAAACTGGGTTTGCCTGCGGCCAGTGCTGAGGTGTATACGGCGGAGGAGGAGCTAACCTTTTTTATGTTTACTTAGTGTCAGCCTCCTAGCGGCAGTAGCATACACCCACAGTCCTGTGTCCCCCAATGAGCGTCTCGGAGAAAAGGATTTTACGGTGAGTAACACAAAAATCCGTATTTTATGTTTATAGTTCAACATGGAGAGAAAAGTGAGAAAAATCACAATTGCATCGAAGCCAGAAGCTACCTACTTTCTCCAGATTGGATGGGAGAGAGAATTGGACAGTGGATTTAATGTCACACTCTGTGACGGACATGACGCATGGATCGGTGAAGGTAAATTCAGAACAATGTTCTAGAGCTGTCCTCTTGGGTGAAGACTTTCCATATCTTTCTTACATTTTGTTCATCATTCTCCTCTATGAAAGCCCCGCTCTAATATATTATACTTTACTTTATAAAGGTTTTTAGAATTTTCACTGAAAATCCCCAGAAAATCTGCCACATTAGGATGAGACCAAACACGCCGAAGCAGCAAAATTCTTATGCACCCGACCATATGGGACTTACTGCTGTACCATTCAGGTGGTGTGCAACCATTAATTAATTGTCCCGTCACGTTAAAAGTCAGGATAGCATCAATCTACACTTTGTTTAGGGAATTCTATTTCTGGAACAGAGAAAATCAGTAATACATAATGTAAGAAAGCAGGAGGTAAGGTCCTGGATGGCAGATATGTGTCACTGAGATGGTTGGGCTCGGTAATATAAAGTCTTTACCAGTAAAACGAAGTTGATAGATTTGACTGGAATTTGGGTCCAGGATTTAGGAGCATGCAAAAAGAGTCTGGTTGGGAAAGGTCGCTCCAATAATCCAGCCTGGGGCTTACGGGACTAATGTCACTCATCAGAGTGGAGTTGTGCTGGAGCTGAAAAGAGGCGTGTTTATTCGGTGAACGCATTTAAACTGCTTGTGCTGCTTCTGCTTGGAATTAGGGATAAACGAGCGTGCTCAGATATTGTGTTATCCGTGTGTTCTCAGGTGTTATCCGAGTATCTCGGGCGTGTGCGAGTAATATGTTCAAGTCCACGCGGCTGTTTGTTTCTTTGCTGTTAGACACCCACAACACACATGCGGGATTGCCTAACCTCCACGAAACATGAAGCCGCGGGACTTGAACATACTAATCGAGCACACCCGCGATACTAGGCTAACACCTGAGTATGCTCGTATAACATGGTATTCGAGCACCCTCGCTTATCACTACCTGAAGTCCCAAGACTGGACAGGCTGCTTTAGTTACCATGATTTATTGTGCCTGAAGAAAGGACTGTTTGTGTTATTCTATTGTACTAGAGAAAAGCTGTTTTTGTTTTGGACCTGTAAAGTTTATGATAGACAATAGACTTTATTGTACTGTACTGCTGCAGTCTACTTTATGTTAAGGAGTAGAGTTGAGCGATACTTTCCGATATCCCTAAGTATCGGAATCGGAATGGTATCGCCGATACCATTAAAATATCGGCGATACCCGATACCGGAAGTCCCATGTAAGTCTATGGGAACAAAATATCGGAACTAAAAAAACCCATTCTTTCCTTGTAAACACTAAATATACACACATAGAATACATATATATATATATACATGTCATTGTGACATATATATATATACATATATGTATAGTTTATACACTTCTACATAGTAAAATATCCTCTGATTCAATTGCCGGGTAAAGCCGGCTTCAGTGAAAAGACAGAAGCACCCGACATGAAATGACACTTGGTGTACATAGGGTTAACCATGTCTTTTCATGTCGTTTGCTATCTGATTTGCACAAACAATTAAATCAGTCTATGTTTGCAAAATTTCACACCTGTAGGGGTTAATTAAAGGTGTAAATTCGTTGTAAAAAAAACGGACTTTTTTGCTACGAATTTACACCTTTAATTAACCCTACAGGTGTGAAATTTTGCACACATAGACTGATTTAATTGTTTGTGCAAATCAGATAGCAAAGGACATGAAAAGACATGGTTAACCCTATGTACACCAAGTGTGATTTCATGTCGGGTCACCCGACATGAAATGACACTTGGTGTACATAGGGTTAACCATGTCTTTTCATGTCCTTTGCTATCTGATTTGCACAAACAATTAAATCAGTCTATAGGTACTGCCACACTAAACAATCCCGCTAGCGATCACGATAACGACGCATACTAATGCGATCGCTAGCGGGATTGTTTCTATATCGCTAAATGCGGCCACATTTAGCGATATAGTTAACGACGCTATCGCCGTTAGCGATCTTCTTAACAACTTTAGCGGTACAAAAGTACCGCTAAATCGCTAAGAAAAGGTGCCACACAGCGATTAGATACTTACCCAGCGGGAGCGCCGACGAGAAAATAGGGTCCGGAACGATTCCAGCGACGAGCGAGATCACAGCAGGAAGCTCGTCGCTGTAAGCTGCCGCACACAACAACATCGCTAACGGGATCGCTAAATAGTGACGTTTTTTAGCGATCCCGTTAGCGATATTGTTTAGTGTGGCATACCCTTATGTGTGCAAAATTTCACACCTGTAGGGTTAATTAAAGGTGTAAATTCGTTGTAAAAAAAAACGGACTTTTTTGCTACGAATTTACACCTTTAATTAACCCCTACAGGTGTGAAATTTTGCACACATAGACTGATTTAATTGTTTGTGCAAATCAGATAGCAAAGGATATGGTTAACCCTATGTACACCAAGTGTCATTTCATGTCGGGTTCTGCATTTTCACAAAAGCCGGCAATTGAATTAGCGGCTATTATACTATGTAGAAGTGTATGAACTATAAATATATATATATATATATATATATATATATATATGTGTCACAAACTCAATGACATGTATATATATATATATATGAGGTGTAAAATTGCTGAAAAAAAATGCGTGGGCTCCCGCCCTATTTTCGCAACCAGACAGACAAAGCCAGTGAGTGGGGGCAGATAATAATAGCCCAGAGAGGGACCATTATTTTTGGCCCCCCCCCCGGCTACTAACATCTGCCCCAGACACTCCAGAAAGGGCAAATCTCTAATTAGATTTGCCCTTTCTGGCACTTTGCCCGTCTATTCCCATTGCCCTGTAGCGGTGGCGAATGGGTTAATAAGGGGTTAAAATGACCTTGCAATTGAAAGGTCACTTTAAGCCAGGTTAATAATTGAGAGCTGTCAATTAGACAACTATCAATTATTAATCCTATTGTATGAAAGAAAAATCAAACACACACACTTTAATAAAAAAGAAGTTTAATGAAATAATCACACAGTTTTTGACCATATTTTATTTACCTGCTAAAACCATTTCCTGTAATAAAAATAAAATAATAAAGCAAATTATTCTTACCAATCCGATGCACAGTCAGGTCCCACGGTGTAATCCTTCAGAAAGGGTTAATGTTTACTGCAGGGACCGCAGCTAATGCTGCAGCCTCACAGTAAACCCCCAAATGAATGAGTTCCTCTCCTGGCTGACAGGAGAGGAAGTGGAAAGCTTAATTGATTGCTTTCCACTTTCACTTCAGGTCAGCCAGGGACACCATCAGTGACGTCAGAGGGAACTGATTAACAAAAATAGGGGTTCCCTTCGAAAAAAAAATGGCGTGGGGTCCCCCCTATTTTTGTTAACCAGCCAGATGAAGCAGACCGCTGAGGCCTGGATTTTCAGGCTGTTAAGGAGCCAAGATCCATGGACCTTGCCAGCCTGATAATACCAGGCCACAGCAGTCTGCATATCTTGGCTGATTAACAAAAATAGGGGATCCCCTCGAAAAAAATTAGCGTGGGGTCCCCCCTATTTTTGTTAACCAGCCAGATTGAAGCAGACCGCTGAGGCCTGGTTTTTCAGGCTGGTAAGTATCCAATATCCATGGAACTTGCAAGCCTGATAATTCCAGGCCACAGCAGTCTGCTTAGCTTGGCTGGTTAACAAAAATAGGGAATCCCCTCGAAAAAAAAAACGGCGTGGGGATCCCCCTATTTTTGTTAACCAGCCAAGTAAAATGCAGACTGCTGCGGCCTGGTGTTAAAAGACTGTCAAGGCTTATGGATTTTGGCCCTCAACAGCCTGAGAATACCAGGCTACAGCAGCCCCACATTTGGTGCATCAAAAGATGTGCCAATTGTGGCACTTTACCCGGCTCTTCCCACTTGCCCTGTAGCGGTGGCAAGCGGGGTAATAAGGGGTTATTGTCACCGTTGATTGCACGGTGACAATAAGCCCGGTTAATAATGGAGAGGCGTCAATAAGACACCGATCCATTATTAATCCCAAAGTTATTAAATGTTTAAAAAAAGACACAGCAAGAAAAAGTCTTTTAATGAAATAAAAGAGACAACACAGTTTTCATTTTTTTTATTACTCTCTCATTCCTGCGACGCCATCGATCTCCTGTAAAAAAATAAAAAAAACAAACCAACAGTATACCACCTGTCCGACGCAGTCCATAGTAACGATTGTCCCACGACGATCCAGCTCTGCTACATCGGAATGACAGGCAGAGCCTGACATCCCGGCGCAGCACAGCTGATTACCAGCTTCCCCGGCGGTGACGTCATCGGACTGCTTTAACGGCCGCGATTACCCAGCAGTCACTGCAGTTATCGCGAGATACTGCATGTGACCGCCGGGGAGAAGAGGATGGCGGCCATTAAGCAGCCCGGGATGTGACCGCCGGAGATCTTCTGCCGGGTAAGTGCCGCTGACTCCTGACAGACCCGACTGACGGACACTGACAGTGACAGTGACATTCCGATTCCGGTATCCGATATGACGAAAATATCGGAACTCGGAATCGGAATTCCGATACAGCCAATATCGGCCGATACCCGATATTTGCAGTATCGTATCGCTCAACACTATTAAGGAGTATTTTCTCAGCCCTACTTCAAGTTTCTTTCAACCAGAAATGGCGGTTAAGCTTTGTTCACACTCAGCTTTTGCTGTGTTGTTGCAGCGTTTTTTGGTGTGAATTACATGTGTGATTTGTCTACAGTACATGTTTAATAAAGTTAGTTTTTTTCACAAAAATGCAGCTAAACCTGGTTACTGCATTTTCTATGGCTGGAAAAGCGCTGCAAAAAGGCTCAAAGAAGTGACATGCTGCAGATTTTAAAAACGCTGCAGTTCTCAAATTCAGCGAGTGCATGAGATTTCTGGAATCTCATAGCTTTTGTTGGCACTGTAAAACGCAGCTTTTATTGGTATAAAAAAACGCTGCGTGTGAACATAAACCTAAAATTTCTGCAAGTGGAGTATATTTTTTGTTTGGTGATAAAGATCAAATTTTGAACAAACATTGAGGAAAAGGAGGGTCAGCTCTTTGAAGATAACCTTGCCAAGTGTGGAAAGAGTCATAGAATCATAGAATAGTAGAGTTGGAAGGGACCTCCTGGGTCATCTGGTCCAACCTGCTCAAAGCAGGATTCACTAAATCATCCCAGACAGATGTCTGTCCAGCCTCTGTTTGAAGACTTCCATTGAAGGAGAACTCACCACCTCTCGTGGCAGCCTGTTCCACTCATTGATCACCCAAAAAGTTTTTTCTAATATCTAATCTATGTCTCCTCCCATTCAGTTTCATCCCATTGCTTCTAGTCTTTTCTTGAGCAAATGAGAATAAAGAAGATCCTTCTACAATATGACAGCCCTTGAGATATTTGTAGACAGCTATTAAGTCTTCTCTCAGTGTTTTTTTTTGCAAGCTAAACATTCCCAAATCCTGTAACCGTTCCTCATAGGACATGGTTTGCAGACCGGTCACCATTCTGGTGGCTCTTCTCTGAACTTCCTCCAGTTTGTTGATGTCTTTTTTAAAATGTGGCGCCCAAAACTGGACACAGTATTCCAGATGAGGTCTGACCAAAGAGGAGTAGAGGGCAATAATGACTTCACGTGATCTAGACTGTATGCTTCTGTTAATACATCCCAGAATTGTATTTGCCTTTTTTGCTGCTGCATCACACTGTTTACTCATGTTCAGTTTATGATCTATTAGTATACCCAAGTCTTTTTCACATGTGCTGTTGGTTAGCCCTATTACTCACATTCTGTATATGCTCTTTTCATTTTTATTGCCCAGATGTAGTACTTTCCATTTTAAATTGTTAAAAGTCTTCAGCAATTGTAAAAATGAATAAATCCACCAGACATAATCCCATTGATTATAACAGTAATATTTAGTCCTTCATAGTAAAACACTTGTTTCAATGCTAGAATAGATACCAAAGTGAAACACAAACACGTTTCTAACTAGTGTCTTTAATTGTTACGTAAAATGCAAGATATCAACAATCCTCTTATGTTACATCCTTAAAAGTTGCATGTTGAGGATTAGCCTATAGGAGACGATAGATGTGAGATTATGAGAGTTTTTAGGCTTAAGGGAAGGGAGATCATTAATGGAAATTTTTAAATCTGAATCATGGTGGATATATACTGTGATAGATTGGCTCACTCGGCTGCTCTTAGAGAAAAACACACAAATGTTTCTTCTGCTGGTTTATTTAAACCCCGCCTTTCTCGGAGCATCCATTATTACCTGTACCTTTGGTAGATGACTACCCAAGTCTGGGCTGAAGGCCATAATGTCATCGAGGTAGGCTGCAGAATACATCTTATGTGGAACTAGGATCCGATCCATCGCCCTCTAGAAGGTGGCTGGGGCCCCCTGCAGTCTGAAAGGCATTCTGGTGTATTGAGAACACCCATCGGGTGTCCAGAAGGTAGTTTTCTCCTTGGCACTTTGGGCGTAAAGCCGAGGGTGGTAATGTACCTCGCGGGTCAAGTCTCTCAATGAGGTAATCAACACGGGGCATCGGATACGCGTCAGATTTGGACTATCACCAATAACTATTATTCCGCAGACGCCGCCATCTTGGAGGAGGAATTTTTTTTTCTATAGCAAGATGGCGCCGCCTTGGCAGTAGCAGCTATCGGAGCACCGACAACTGCTACTGCACAGGCGCGGACTGCACCATTTTCAAATGGATTTTTTTTTTAATATCAAGATAACCTCAAACATAATAATTATATACCGTAAAATGTAAGTCCGCAAGGACAGGGTCCTCTCCTCTCTGTACCAGTCTGTCATTGTAAATTTGTTTACTGTAAACAATATATACAACTTTGTATGTAACCCCTTCTCATGTACAGCACCATGGAATTAGTGGCGCTATATAAATAAATAATAATATACACAGTACATATGCGATTGTGCTGCAATGCAGATGCCATGGCCGGCGCTTGCAGAAGGGTTTTTGTTTTTCAATATGTATAAATAATATTCATTATGTAAACTAAACAGAGCATCACGTGAAGCCCCCCCATAGGCTTGCCCCGAAGCACTAGCATATCATTAACTGAAAACAAAAAATAAAGATTAACAACAACCACAAGGCGGATTTCATCAACTAAGGTATCATTTTAATCAGTATAATGGCGCCGACCTGACAGTGTCTGTAGGTTACTGTACAATCCCTTTAAGGCTCACCCATATATGAGGCTTTGTCAAAACATCATGCTCCACCACCTGCGTATGCCCTGGCAATTCCGAGAACAGGTCAGGATTTCGCTGAAGCAGTTCTTGACACTGTTGCTTCTGAGTCGGCGATAGTCTGCTATCATGATATCCTCCACTTTGGCTGCAGGATGGGCTCCCAGGCAAGGAGCTTCCAGTGATTCCCAATCTCGCCATGGCTTGAGCAAGTTCATGTGGTATACTTGGTGAGGCTTCCTTCATCATGGCTTGTGAACCTTGTAATTAACCTCACTCAGTTTTTCCATCCCCTTACATGGGCCTTGCCACTGGCAAGGAAATTGCTCTCTTCCATGGGGATAAGCACCAGCATGCGGTCCCAGGCTGGAACTGCCTCAGCCTCACTGTCTGTGCCTCCTGTGCCTGAAGAAGATCCACCTTCACGATAGGCATCATTTTCGCCATTCTCTCCTGCTACTGGGCGGCGTGCTTTATGATGCTCCAGTGGGGCATGATCTCGGCTTCCCAGGTTTCCTTGGCTATGTCTAGGAGCCCTTGCGGATGTTGACCATAAAGGAGCTCAAATGGAGAGAAGCCAGTGGAGGCTTTAGGAACTTCTCTGGAGGAGAAAAGGAGAAACGAAAGCAGATAGTCCCAGTCTCGACCGTCCTTCTCAGTGACCTTCTTGAGCCTGGTTTTTAAAGTCTTATTGAAGCGCTCTACTAGGCTGTCTGTCTGTGGATGGTAGACTGAGGTTTGCAGCTGGGCAATCTGGAGAATCTTGCACTGATGCTTAATCACTTTACTCATGAATGGGATTCTCTGGTCGGACAAGATCTCCTTTGGCATGCCTGTCCTAGCAAAAATATGGACAAGTTTTCAGGCTATACTCTTGGCAGAAGAGTGACTAAAGTGGTACTGCTTCTGGGTACCAGGTTGCATAGTCCATGACCACTAGGATGTGTTGATGCCCCCTTGCAGACTTATCTAAGGGACCTACTAGGCCCATGGCAATTCTCTCAAATGGGACCTCTATAACAGGTAACGGGACTAGGGGACTTCAGAAGTTAGAAGAGGGAGCAGTTATTTGGCAGGTGGGGCAGGACCTACAATAATTTAGGATCTTCCAGTAACATCCTGGCCAATAGAACCTTCGCATTATCCTTTCCTCAATTTTCTCTACACCCAGATGGCCCCCCAAAACATGTGAATGGGCCATGTTTAAAACTCTCTGCCGTTAGGGTCCTGGAACTGACAGCTGCTCCACTATCTCATCTCCCCTTAGTTTGGCCAACCGATACAATAACTCCTTATTAACTGCAAAGTATGGGAACCTAGTGTCTGCCCCAGCTCTTGAGCAACCTCATTACAGACGGTAAGGTCCCTAATTTAAGCAGTCCCAAAGTTCTCTCTAGGACACCTCTAACTCAGGGAGGTTGGGCTCCTCCCTGGCAAGGACACACTTTGAAACTCCTCCATCGTTGATATTGATGGAGTTTCTTCCCGAGGGATCTTGCTCTTGTCCTAGACACTCGGTCAGACCCCCTTTTGCCATAAGTCCAAAAACAAGGAAAAATCCTGTCCCAATATGACCTGATGTATCAAATCCTTGACTACATCGACCTCATGAGACTGGGCACAACAGTCTGTTCTCATGGTTACTCAGGCCACAAGGTAGTCATTAGCGTCTCCTTGTATACAGGGAATTTGGCAATGATCAAGGTCACCAAAGTTCCCGAGTCCAACAGTCCAAGTACCATTACCCCATTAATTGAGATGGGACAGGCCTGTTGCCCCTCGCCAGGTTGACAGTCCACACTTCAGGCTGTATAGATATAATAGGAACAACGCCGGCCTAGGCTGCATTGGTTCAGGGGACATATGACATAGGGCGGCTATGTGTCAAGGATTATAATATCGCAAACAGACCATGTCCTTAACAACATCCTTTGGAGGCCCCTCAGTGGGATTGGGACACCCCCGTTTGTGGCTCCAGACCCCCCATCAAATATGGCGCCAGCACCTCTGCCCACTGCTAGCGGAAATTTCTCCCAATCGGCCACCCTTTCAAAAACCATCAGAAAGGTTTCCACATTATCCCTGGGATCATTCCCTGCATGGCCGTCTTACCACCTTCCGGACTTGGTAGTTATCAGCTGGACCAGGAGGTTGGGTGGTTAAACTGACCTGGATGGCACTTACCATAAGCTGCATATGTCACCACTGCTCCTGCTGCTGTTGTTGTATTTGCTGTAGCAGTAGCTTGTTTGTCTCCTGCTGCTGCATCTGGACCAGGTGTTTTATTATGTCCTCCATGCTGTCATACATCTCTCTCTCTGGCTAGCTGCCTATACCTAGGACGTACAACGTTTTCTGTAGCAGCTACACGTGTTCCTGGAACATTGCCCGCATTCTCCACCACCTGTGCTAAATTGGCTCAGTCAGCATAAACCAATACAGGATTTAACAAAATAAATATGGCCTTTCTGGCATAACTGCAAAACAAAAGATAACGTATAGCAAAGTCCATATGCTTGTGGGATTCACCTCCTGAGAATACAATAAACTTCAGCTCCAACCGGAGGTCCGGACTAAAGATTTTCTTGCCTCCAGTCACACACCGAGAAAGAAAACTCAGTGGCTGGATGTATAACCTTGTGGTGGAGATATGCTGAGTGGCCCACCCATCTCTTACAGCCACTCACGCAAAACTCAAGCCTGTGATGGCCGATTAACCCCTTTCAGCACATAACTTGATGGAGAGAAACTTATGGGTTTCACATCTTGGAAAATAGCAACCTTTGGAACACATCTTCCCTCGCATACATCAACAGTGACCCTGTCACAATACCTAAACTATGTTCCAAATTATTATGCAAATTGGTTTTAAGTGTCATAGCGTTTTTTTTTTTTTGTAAATGAAACCCTTTGATTGTATTGTGTCTCAGGGTTCTTTGGATCACTGAAATCAATCTCAGATACCTGTGATAATTAGTTTGCCATGTGAGCCCAATAAAGGGAAAACTGGATGTTCCACACTATTAAGCAGGCCAGAGTTTTCAAGTAAAATGGGAAAGATAAAAAGATCTCTCTGCTGCTGAAAAGCATCAAATAGTGCAATGCCTTGGTCAAGGGATGAAAACATCACTTATTTCCTGAAAACTTAAGCGTGATCATCGTACTGTTAAGAGATTTGTGGCTGATTCTGAGCACAGACGTGTTCGTGCTGATAAAGGCAGAATGAGGAAGGTTTCTGCCAGGCAAGTTCATCGGATTAAGAGAGCAGCTGCTAAAAAGCCATTGCAAACCAGCAAACAGATATTTGAAGCTGCTGGTGCCTCTGGAGTCCCTTGAACCACAAGGTGTGGGATCCTTCAAAGGCTTGCTGTGGTGCATAAACCTATGATTCGGCCACCACTAAACAGTGCTCACAAGCAGAAACGGTTGCAGTGGGCCCAGACATACATGAAGACTAATTTTCAAACAGTCTTGTTTACTGATGAGTGTTGAGCAACCCTGGATGGTCCAGATGGATGGAGTAGTGGATGGTTGGTGGATGGCCACGATGTCCCAACAAGGCTGCGACGTAATCAAGGAGGTGGAGGAGTCATGTTTTGGGCTGGAATCATAGGGAAACAGCTGGTAGGGCCCTATAAGGTTCCTGAAGGTGTGAAAATGACCTCTGCAAAGTATGTAGAGTTTCTGACTGACAACTTTCTTCCATGGTATAAAAAGCAGAAACGTGCCTTCAGGAGCAAAATCATCTTCATGCATGACAATGCACCATCTCATGCTGCAAAGAATATCTCTGAGTCATTGGCTGCTATGGGCATAAAAGGAGATAAACTCATGGTGTGGCCACCATCTTCCCTGACCTCAACCCTATAGAGAACCTTTGGAGTATCATCAAGTAAAATATCTATGAAGGTGGGAGGCAGTTCACATCAAAACAGCAGCTCTGGGAGGCTATCCTGACTTCATGCAAAGAAACTCTCCAAAAACTCACAAGTTCAATGGATGAAAGAATTGTGAAGGTGATATCAAAGAAGGGTTCCTATGTTAACATGTAACTTGGCCTGTTAGGATGTTTTGGAGTTAAATAGCTTTTCTTTTTGTTCAGTGAATGTGACCTCCTAATGCTGCAAATTCCACAAATGAGCATTTTCAGTTCTTTAAAACAGATCAAATGTTCAGAAATTCTACGGTGCCTAATAATTTGGAACAGTGCATTTTGAGTTTTTTTCCATTTTGGAGATTATACTGTTATCATTGGGAGGTTTCTTCAATAAAATTTGATGTATACGCTAACGGGTGATGAATTTTATTAGACTGACTGTCATTTGCACTGACCACTTAGGAAAATCAGAGAAAAATATAATTTGCATAATATTTTGGAACATATTGTATAATCTAAACCCCCTATTAGGATTAAGAATGTTGTTTATTATAATAATAATAATAATAATAATAATAATAATAATAATATTATAATAGTTCTTCACCTTTGGGGACAATTCTTTTACTTAAGTTCATGTATTTGGGGCTAAACCTCATTCAGCGGCATTCAAAATTTTGCATTATTTTGCTTTTATAAGCTTTTTTTCTCAGCACATTCAACTTTGATGTGGTCTGTGGTTATAAAACAGCTGTGAACCGCTCAGAAAAAGACAGATAAGAGTTGCAAATTCTCCCATTAGTCGTCAAAATATGCTTATTGATGGATTCTCGGTTAACCAGTTCTGCAACCAGCAACACACAGACTATAGAAGGCAAACGGTGCAGTGTTTTCATCTAAACCCATTAACAAATATGATTTTCAGCCAAATCTGCATATATTTAAGGGGAATCTGTCACAAGGTTTTTGCTAACCCATCAGAGAGCAGCATGATGTAGGGACAGAGACTCTTGATTCCAGCGATGTACCCCTTACTAGACTGCTTGCTGATGTTTTGATAAAATTGCTGCTTTGTCTGCTGCAGATCTAGCAGTTCTCTGAATGCTGAGAACCTGTATAACCCCAACCATGTCACTGATTGGCAATTTTTTGTGTACGCTGTGCAGAGGCAGAAAGCTGCCAATCAGTGGTGAGGTTATGGTTGAACTACCTGGCAGTAAGTGTACCAGTTCTCTAGTGATACTCTTCTGCTAATAAAATGGTGATTTTCCCCAAATTAAAGCAGCCTAGTAAGTGACACATCCCTGGAATCAGGGCCTCTGTCTCTACATTATGCTGCTATCAGATTAGGTGTCGAGAACCTGGTGACAGATTCCCTTTAAGTAAGAAAAAAATATCCCCTAAGACACAGAATGAAATTCGGATGCTATCCAGATTATATACTGTACATCTCCTATTGGCAAAGCATAACCATGGGAATTTTCAGGATGAGACCTAAAAGAATTTTTAATATCTTGTATTTTATGCTTTAATTAAGGACACAAACATGTTTGTGTTTATATGTTCTTGTGGTAACTCGTTCTATTATGCAGTAATAAAGATAATTATTCTAACCTACGGGATCCTTGGTGCTGAATATATTCATTTTTACAATTAGTGGATACTGTAGATCCCAAAAGTAGAAGTTTGGTTAAGGTCTACAAGGTACAACCATATTGTACTATTAGTCCTACAAGTTATGATGGGCAGCATGTCATACCCACAGTCTCTGATGACAAAGATCTACATTTCAGTTTTAATTGCTATGTCTCGGATTGATTAACAGCTCGCTGTTTCAATACAGAGATATGGAAAGACCAGTGGTCATGCCCGGCTCTTTCTAAAAAGAAAAATAGAAGAATAGGTGATTCAAAATATCCAATTAGCTTTATTGTAATGCACAATTCACAGGCCAAGAAGTAACACATTGGTTATCCCCTTTATTTCATCTGACGTACTATTCCGTCTATGTGACCGGGTGTCAGCTGACCGCTCCCGGCACATTAACCCCTGGCACTCTGCGATCAAAGATGATCGCAGTGTACCTGGGGCACAGGAAAGCATCGCGCAGGGAGGGGGCTCCCTGCGTGCTCCCTGAGACCCTCCGAACAGCGCAATGTATCGCGCTGTTCCGAGGGACCCTCCTCCCTGCCGGACCCCGGATGCACCCAAACATATTGGGTATCAGCGTACTCAGGACAAATTGCACAATAACTTTTGAGGTCTTGTTACCCTTGGAAAAATCAAAAATTGGGGTGAAAAGATCATTTTTGTGGAAAAAATGATTTTTTAATTTTACGGCTCTGCGTTATAAACTTGTGTGAAACACTTGGGTGTTCAAAGTGCTCACCACAGATCTAGATAAATTCCTTAGGTGATCTAGTTTCTGAAATGGTGTCACTTGGGGGGGTTCCCACTGTTTAGACACATCAGGGGCTATCCAAATGCTACATGGCGTCCAATCTCGATTCCAGCCAATTTTGGTTTGAAAAAGTCAAATGGCGCTCCTTCCCTTCCGAGCTCTGCTGTGCGCCCAAACAGTGGTTCCCCCCCACACATGGGGTATCAGCGTACTCAGGACAATTTATGGTCCAATTTCTCCTGTTACCCTTGGGAAAATAAAAAATTGGTGACTAGAAGATCATTTTTGTGGGAAAAAAAATAGGATTTTTTATTTTCATGCCCGGTCATTATAAACTTGTGTGAAGCACTTGGGGGTTCAAAGTGCTCACCACAGATCTAGATAAGTTCCTTAGGGGGTCTAGTTTCCAAAATTGGGTCACTTGTGGGGGTTTCCAATGTTTAGGCTCATCTGGGGCACTGCAAACGGAACATGACCCCCATCAAAGTCTGCATTCTAAAACGTCATTACTTCCTTTCCGAGCCCTGCTGTGTGCCCAAATCAGCGTACTCAGGACAAATTGGACAACAACTTTTAGGGTCCAATTTCCTTGGGAAAAATCAAAATTTGGGACTAAAAAAATCATTTTGTGGAATTTTTTTTTTCTTTCACACCCAGGCATTATAAACTTTAGTGAAACACTTGGGGGTTTAAAGTGCTCACCACAAATCTAGATACGGTAAGTTCCTTAGGGCAGGGTTCCCCAACTCCAGTCCTCAAGACCCACCAACAGGTCATGTTTTCAGGATTTCCTGTGTATTGCACAGGTGATGCAATTATTACCAGGGCAATACTAAGGAAATCCTGAAAACATGACCTGTTGGTGGGCCTTGAGGACTGGAGTTGGAGAACCCTACCTTAGGGGGTCTAGTTTCCAAAATGGTGTCACTTGTGGGGGGTTTCCACTGTTTAGGCACATCAGCGGCTCTCCAAACGCGACATAGCGACCAATCTCAATTTTAGCCAATTTTTGGTTTGAAAAAGTCAAACAGCGCTCCTTCCCTTCCAAGCCCTGCCGTGTGTCCAGACAGTGGTTTTCCCCCACATATGGGGTATCGGCGTACTCAGGAGAAATTGCACAACACTTTTTCTGTCCATTTTCTCCTTTTACTCTTGTTAAAATAAAAAAAATGTTTGTAAAAGATAATTTTTGTGACTAAAAAGTTAAATGTTCATTTTTTCCTTCCAAGTTGCTTCAGCTCCTGTGAAGCACCTGAAGGGTTAATAAACTTCTTGAATGTGGTTTTGTGTACCTTAAGGGGTACAGTTTTTAGAATGGTGTCACGTTTGGGTATTTTCTGTCATATAGACCCCTCAAAGTGACTTCAAATGTGAGGTGGTCCCTAAAAAAAATGGTTTTGTATAATTTGTTGTAAAAATGAGAAATCGCTTGTCAACTTTTAACCCTTATAACTTCGTAACAAAGAAAAATTTTGGTTCCAAAATTGTGCTGATGTAAAGTAGACATGTGGGAAATGTTATTTAGTATCTATTTTGTGTGACATATTTCTTTGTTTTAAGGGAATAAAAATTCAAAGTTTGAAAATTGCAAATTTTTCAAAATTTTCACCATATTTCCATTTTTTTCATAAATAACCGCAAGTTATATCAAATAAATTTTACCACTATCATGAAGTACAATATGTCACGAGAAAACAGTCTCAGAATCGCGAAAATCTGTTGAAGCGTTCCAGAGTTATAGCCTCATAAAGAGACTGGTCAGAATTGTAAAAATTGGCCCGGTCATTAACCTGCAAACCACCCTTGTGGGTAAAGGGGTTAAAAAAAGTGACAGTTAAAAAGTTTGAACTCTCACGGGTCTTTTTCAATAATGTCGCTGTTATAGTATGCAGATGTTGAATATGTGAAATTAGATTTGCATTACTGTTATAGAAAATAAATTAAAAAAATTAAGGAACCTAGTACATAAATTGGTCAATTCATGTGTGTCCAAAAGCCAACAACAAGGCGATCCTCTCTGCTGGCACCCTAACCTAACATGATACTAGGCTAAAAGCCTACAATCTTATGGGCAGGTAGGATGAAGCTCTGTTTAAAACCACCATAGGCTGATGGTTGGAGTGCTCAGTCAGAAGGTGTGTATTACAATTATCAAAAGACTGACCGTCACTTCCAAACAGAAAGTCAAGCCTTCTGACCGAGCACTAAGCTATTTTTAAAAGAGCTTGATCTTTGATCCAACAGAGAGGGTCGCCTTGTCATTGGCTGTTGGGCACACATGAATTGGCCAATTTTTGCTCTAAGTACCTTCACTTTTTAACTTATGTTCTGTAGCAGTAATGCAGTTCCAATTTCGTATATTCCATGTCTGTATACAGGGTCGGACTGGGGCACCGGGACACCGGAGAATCCTCCGGTGGGCCCAGCCCCAGCTCCTGCCTCCTTCAATCATCCCTGCCCTGCACGTGAATAGTGTGCACCAAGCGGTGCACGCTTTATTCTATAGCCAGCAGCGGCGAGCAGGCTGCACAAGTGATGTGAAGTGCAGCCGCGTGGCAGCTCCTTCACATCACCTGCTGCAGCTGCCGGCTTTGAGCTAAGAGCCGGGCGCAGCCTACGTGTGTGCCTAGTGCCAACCTCACTTCAGCCAGCACAGTCAGAGGAACAGCAGACTGTGTGAGGCGAAGTCTGAGGAGACACACAACAAGCACACGCTGCAGTCACATGTTTCCTCCTGTGCTGCGTCTCCGGCTCTTCATCCTCAAAACCGAGGACAGAGGTCGTGTAATGCTGACTGGCTGAAATTCAGCCAATCAGCATTAGTTTTCTTGGTGTGACCTCATAGCACAGCTCAGGCAAGGAGCTCTTCTGTGATTGGTCAGCTGTCTGACCAAGCAGCACAACAGTACATACAGAGGAACATTTATGACTGCAGCAGTGTGACTTGTGAAAGTAAGTAAAATATATGATGCCTGCAGAATGACTAGTTTTCCAGCCAGGAGGCAGTTAGGGGAGGGGGCCCCCCATGAAGTCTAAAGGTGACATGGAGTGTGGAGGTCACACAGTAAATTTCTAATTTCCTGTGGGCCCCCTCCCCCACTGTGTCACCTAACTTCCTGTGGACCCCCCTCCCTCCATGTCACCTAAGTTCCTGTGGGCCCCCTCCAGTCACTGAATTTCCTGTGGGCCCCCTCTTACACTGTTTCACCTCTGGGGAAGGGGGACTTCAGGAAATTAGGTGACACACTGGGGAAGAGGGCCCTCAGGTATTTGACCCTTCACGACATCCACCTTACACGTATGGCCCATGTTAAATGCCACTGTCAATCTCTGACAGCGGCATTTAACCCGCGACGCTGACATGCATGCACATCATTCTCTTGCCCATCGGTGCACCTTTACGTGATCATGGGTCGCCATGATAGCCAGGGTCAGCTGATGACCCATTTGACTGTCATTACGGAGCTCCTTTGAAACCCCACAGGAGACTGTGATTTCTGCAATATACAACAATGCTTTGGCATCACTGTATATACACTAGCGATCGGACAATCACATTTTTAAGTCCCCTAAGGGCAATACTAATAATAGTGAAAAGATAAAAAAAAAGTTTTAAAAAATACCTTAAAGTTCAAATCATCCTCCTTGTATCCCATTGAAATAAAGAATGTAAAAAATATTAAAAAGTCAACACTATCAATATATAAAAACAATTAACTAGATCCGTAAACACCATAAGGCTATGTTTTATACGTTTGCATTTTTTTTGCTGCGTTTTTGCACTACCCAATGCTTTCAATAGGTGAAAAAAATGCTGCTAGAAGTGGCATGCTTTTTTGCAAAACCCAAGGTTGTGTACAAAATACTGAGGACTAGAGGATGTGTCCCGTGCGGTGCAGTTTATGGAGGATGTGTCCCGTGCGGTGCAGTATATAGAGGATGTGTCCCGTGTGGTGTAGTATATAGAGGATGTGTCCCGTGCGGTGCAGTTTATGGAGGATGTGTCCCGTTCGGTGCAGTATATAGAGGATGTGTCCCGTGTGGTGTAGTATATAGAGGATGTGTCCCGTGCGGTGCAGTATATAGAGGATGTGGTCACGTGTGGTGCAGTATATAGAGGATGTGTCCCGTGTGTTGCAGTATATAGAGGATGTGTCCCGTGCGGTGCAGTTTATGGAGGATGTGTCCCATGTGGTGCAGTATATAGAGGATGTGTCCCGTGCGGTGCAGTATATAGAGGATGTTGTCCCGTGCGGTGTAGTATATAGAGGATGTGTCCCGTGTGTGTAGTATATAGAGGATTTGTCCCGTGTGGTCGGTGTAGTATATAGAGGATGTGTCCCGTGTGGTGCAGTATATAGAGGATGTGTCCCGTGTGGTCGGTGTAGTATATAGAGGATGTGTCCCGTGTGGTGCAGTATATAGAGGATGTGTCCCATGTGGTGTAGTATATAGAGGATGTGTCCCGTGTGGTGTAGTTATAGAGGATGTGTCCAGTGTGGTGTAGTATATAGAGGAGGTGTCCCTGTTGGTGTAGTATATAGAGGATGTGTCCCGTGTGGTGTAGTATATAGAGGATGTGTCCGTGGGTGTAGTATATAGAGGATGTGTCCCGTGTGGTGTAGTATATAGAGGAGGTGTCCCGTGTGGTGTAGTATGTAGGGGATGTGTCCCGTGTGGTGTAGTATATAGAGGATGTGTCCCGTGTGGTGTAGTATATAGAGGATGTGTCCCGTGTGGTGTAGTATATAGAGGATGTGTCCCGTGTGGTGTAGTATATAGAGGAGGTGTCCCGTGTGGTGTAGTATATAGAGGATGTGTCCCGTGTGGTGTAGTATAGAGGAGGTTTTCCCGTGTGGTGTAGTATATAGAGGAGGTGTCCCGTGTGGTGTAGTATGTAGGGGATGTGTCCCGTGTGGTGTAGTATGTAGAGGATGAGTCCCGTGTGTGTAGTATATAGAGGATGTGTCCCGTGTGGTGCAGTATATAGAGGATGTGTCCCGTGTGGTGTAGTATATAGAGGATGTGTTCCGTGTGGTGTAGTATATAGAGGATGTGTCCCGTGTGGTGCAGTATATAGAGGATGTGTCCCGTGTGGTGTAGTATATAGAGGATGTGTCCCGTGCGGTGCAGTATATAGAGGATGTGTCCCGTGCGGTGTAGTATATAGAGGATGTGTCCCGTGGTGGGAGTTTTATAGAGGAGGTGTCCCGTGTGGTGTAGTAATAGAGGATGTGTCCCGTGTGGGGGTA
>JARQOD010000001.1:906166116-906203503 GCA_033576555.1 Oophaga sylvatica
CCGTGCTGCGTATATAGAGGTGTGTCCCGTGGGGGGAGTTATAGAGGAGTGCCCCGGGGGGCAGTAATAAGGATGTGTCCCGTCGGTGCAGTATAAGAGATGTTCCCGTGCGTGCGTTTATGAGGATGTGTCCGTGCGGTGCAGTATTATAGGGATGTGTCCCGTGCGGTGCAGTATATAGGATGTGTCCCTTTGGGTGCAGTTATAGAGGATGTGCCCCGTGTGAGTATATAGAATGTGCCTGGTGAGTATATGAGGTGTGTCCTTGGTTAGATATGAGGATGTGTCCGTGTGGTGCAGTATATAGAGGATGTGTCCGTGTGGTGCAGTATATAGAGGATGTGTCCCGTGTGGTGCAGTATATAGAGGATGTGTCCTGTCGGTGCAGTATATAGAGGATGTGTCCCGTGCGGTGCAGTATATAGAGGATGTGTCCGTGTGGTGCAGTATATAGAGGATGTGTCCCGTGGGTGCAGTATATAGAGGATGTGTCACGTGTGTTGCAGTATATAGAGGATGTGTCACGTGTGTTGCAGTATATAGAGGATGTGTCACGTGTGTTGCAGTATATAGAGGATGTGTCACGTGGTTGCAGTATATAGAGGATGTGTCCGTGTGTTGCAGTATATAGAGGATGTGTCACGTGTGTGAGTATATAGAGGATGTGTCCGTGCGGTGCAGTATATAGAGGATGTGTCCCGTGCGGTGCAGTATATAGAGGATGTGTCCCGTGCGGTGCAGTATATAGAGGATGTGTCACGTGTGTTGCAGTATATAGAGGAGTGTCCCGTGCGGTGCAGTATATAGAGGATGTGTCCCGTGGGTGTAGTATATAGAGGATGTGTCCCGTGTGGTGTAGTATATAGAGGATGTGTCCCGTGTGGTGTAGTATATAGAGGATGTGTCCCGTGTGGTGCAGTATATAGAGGATGTGTCCCGTGCGGTGCAGTATATAGAGGATGTGTCCCGTGCGGTGCAGTTTATGGAGGATGTGTCCCGTGCGGTGCAGTATATAGAGGATGTGTCCCGTGCGTGTGCAGTTATGGAGGATGTGTCCCGGTGGTGCAGTATATAGAGGATGTGTCCCGTGCGGTTGCAGTTTATGGAGGATGTGTCCCGTGTGGTGTAGTATATAGAGGATGTGTCCGTGCGGTGCAGTATATAGAGGATGTGTCCGTGTGGTGTAGTATATAGAGGATGTGTCCCGTACGGTGCAGTATATAGAGGATGTGTCCCGTGTGGTGTAGTATATAGAGGATGTGTCCCGTGTGGTGTAGTATATAGAGGATGTGTCCCGTGGGTGTAGTATATAGAGGATGTGTCCCGTGTGGTGCAGTATATAGAGGATGTGTCCCGTGCGGTGCAGTATATAGAGGATGTGTCCCGTGCGGTGCAGTATATGGAGGATGTGTCCCGTGCGTTGCAGTATATAGAGGATGTGTCCCGTGGTTGCAGTTTATGAGGATGTGTCACGTGTGGTGCAGTATATAGAGGATGTGTCCCGTGGGTGTAGTTTATGGAGGATGTGTCCCGTGTGGTGTAGTATATAGAGGATGTGTCCCGTGTGGTGTAGTATATAGAGGATGTGTCCGTGCGGTTGCAGTATATAGAGGATGTGTCCGTGCGGTTGCAGTTATGGAGGATGTGTCCCGTGTGTGCAGTATATAGAGGGATGTTCCGTTGGTGTGTAGTATATAGAGGATGTGTCCCGTGTGGTGAGTATATAGAGGATGTGTCCCGTGTGGTGCAGTTTATGAGGATGTGTCCCGTGTGGTGTAGTATATAGAGGATGTGTCCCGTGCGGTGCAGTATATGGAGGATGTGTCCCGTGCGGTGCAGTATATAGAGGATGTGTCCCGTGCGGTGCAGTTTATGGAGGATGTGTCCCGAGTGGTGTAGTATATATTGTATTATTTCTATAGAACTGCATGGAGGGCCCCAAGAATGACTTTTCTCTGGTGGGCCCAAGGTACTCCAGTCCGACGCTGTCTGTATACTATAGCGTTTAGCAGAGTGCAGCTTTAATTTGTTAGTTACATGTAGACTGGCTCTCTTAGCTGCCACCTGTTCACATTTGACTTTCTGTTTGGAAGTCCCGTCAGTCGTTTGATATTGGTTGAGCAGATGGTGGCTATTGTGGTGCAGTAAAGGGTGTAGTGCTGGATGGAAGATATATTTCTCCCAGCAGGATAAAGTTTGGCTGGGATTTTCCCTAAAGTTGAGGACCTGCAATGATGTCACGATCACGTGATCAGCCCATGTGATGTGTACCGCACCTGTGGGTGGGGTTATGGGCTATGTAATGGAGTTTGTTTTTGGCACAGGATGAGTGTGTGTGCGAGGTATGAGGAACTAGGCTGGAGTTAGCCTGAACTTGTTTTGTTGGAATACACATGCTGCAAAGGTTTAGCAGCAAGACTCAAAACAACCCTGGGAATGGCACCTGGCGGATGCCGCTGACTGGGCAGTCGCTTAGTTAACCTGTCCCATTGCAAGGGTGAGTCTGAGACCAGTGGTTCTCTAACCTGGAGTATGTTTGTGTTTTTTCTTTACTTTCTGCTAACCTGCTTTTTATAGTGTCATTAAACCACTGAAGTTGGACGCTAAGCCTGTGTGTTGCCTCATTACTGCGGCCCTGCCACTGCCTACCAGAGCAAATCCCTACACTATGTACTGTGCTAGCAGTGCCCTGGAAGAGGCGTGCTACTAGTGAGATATGTACCCACCATCTCATCAACAGCAACGGTTTTGAAAAGACCCAAGAGTGGCAAAATGTTTTATATTGTCACCTGCTATCAACCAGCGTGTTACTTCTTGGCCTGCTCTGTGCATGTGCATGACTGTAACTGCTTAATGGGCACTTTGCATCACATAACTGAGTGTGCAGTGAAGTTTTCACCTTTATTAGACCAGGGTCATCAATCGCACCGCCTTCAATACCTTCGCGTGCACTCCAATCTCACTGGGTACGGGTCTTCCTAAATACACGCCCCAGCATTTTCTTGTAAGCCAAAGTTCTATGTCATAGGTGTTTCATGTAAGAAGATGCACGGTGCGTTGATTAAGGCAAGGCCTTAGGATTGGCCGCACCAGGCGTTATACATCATTTTACATAAAGTGATAAATCTGACATAGAGCATATGACTATTCAGCAGCAACTATACCATGGTGGTGGTTTAGAGGAGCAAATCGAAGTGACGGTTTTCTCGTAACCCCTTTATTCCATCCGACGTACTATTCCGTCCATGTGACCCTGGACCTAATTCCCATGGACGGAATAGTACATCATGGGCGATCAGCTGCGCTCCCGGGTGGAGCGCAGCTGATCGCGGCCGGGTGTCAGCTGTTTATCACAGCTGACACCCAGCACTATGTGTCAGGAGCGGTCACGGACCGCTCCCGGCACATTAACCCCTGGCACACCGCGATCAAACATGATCGCGGTGTACCGGGGGCACAGGGGAGGATCGCTCAGGGAGGGGGCTCCCTGCGCGTTCCCCTGAGACCCTCAGAGCAGCGCGATGTGTCCCGCTGTTCCGAGGGTCCGTCCTCCCTCCAGGTCCCGGATCCAAGATGGCGCCGGGGTCCTGCAGGGAGGCGGCTTCCTCAGTGCCTGCTGAGAGCAGGCACTGAGAAGCCTGCAGCTATGCCTGTGCGATCGCTGGTGTGACAGAGTGCTGTGCATACTGTCACACCAGCGATCTGATAAAATACAGTGATGTCCCACCCTGGGACAAAGTAAAAAAGTAAAAAAAATAAAAATAAAAAGTGGTAAAAAAAATCATAAAAAAAAAAAATATATTCCCCAATAAATTCATTTCTTCCTGTAAATAAAAAAAACAAAGCAATAAAAGTACACATATTTGGTATCGCCGCGTCCGTAACGACCCCCCCTATAAAACTGTCCCACTAGTTAACCCCTTTAGTGAACCCCTTAAAAAAAAAAAAAAAACTAAGCAAAAAATCAATGCTTTATCATCATACCGCCGAACAAAAAGTGGAATAACACGCGATCAAAAAGACCGATATAAATAAACATGGTACCGCTGAAAACTTCATCTTGTCCCGCAAAAAACGAGCCATCATACAGCATCATCAGCGAAACAATAAAAAAGTTATAGCTCGCAGAATAAAGCGATGCAAAAATAATAATTTTTTATATAAAATTGTTTTGATTCTATAAAAGCGCCAAAACATAAAAAAATGATATAAATGAGGTTTCGCCGTAATCGTACTGACCCGAAAAATAAAACTGCTTTATCAATTTTACCACACGCGGAACGGTATAAACGCCTCCCCCAAAAGAAATTCATGAATTGCTGATTTTTGTTCATTCTAACCTCCAAAAATCGAAATAAAAAGCGATCAAAAAATGTCACGTGGTCATAAATGGTACCAATAAAAATGTCAACTCGTCCCGCAAAAATAAGACCTCACATGACTCTGTGGGCCAAAATATGCAACAATTATAGCTCTCAAAATGTGGTGATGCAAAAAACTATTTTTTGCAATAAAAAGCGTCTTTTAGCGTGACAGCTGCCAAACATAAAAACCTGCTATAAATAGTAAATCAAACCCCCTTTATAACCCCCTTAGTTAGGGAAAAATAATAAAATTAAAAAAATGTATTTATTTCCATTTTCCCATTAGGGTTAGGGTTGCGCTAAAGTTAGGGTTAGGGTTGGCGCTAACGTTAGGATTAGGGTTGGGATCAGGGTTAGGGGTGTGTTAAGGTTAGATTTGTGGTTAGGGTTGGGACTAGGGTTAGGGGTATGTTGGGGTTAGGGTTGGAGTTAGAATTGGGGGGTTTCTGCTGTTTAGGCACATCAGGGGCTCACCAAATGTGACATGGCGTCTGATCTCAATTCCAGCCAATTCTGTGTTGAAAAAGTCAAACGGTGCTCCTTCATTTCTGGGATCTGCCATGCGCCCAAACAGTAGTTTACCCCCGCATATGGGGTATCAGCATACTCTGGACCACAAGAGTTATTGTGCAATTTGTCCTATTTCTTCTGTTACCCTTGGGAAAATAAAAAACTGGGGGCGACAAAATCATTTTTGTAAAAAAAAAAAAAATGATTTTTTTGTTTTTACGGCTGTATGTTATAAAACTTCTGTGAAGCACTTGGGGCTTCATAGCGCTCACCACACTTCTAGATAAGTTCCTTGTGGGGTCTATTTTCCAAAATGGGGTCACTTGTGGGGGGTTTCCACTGTTTAGGCGCATCAGGGGCTCTCCAAATGCGAAATGACGCCCCCAGACCATTCCATCAAAGTCTGCAATCCAAAACGTCACTACTTCCCTTCCGAGCCCAGACGTGCACCCATACAGTCGTTTTCTCACACATGTTGGGTATCAGCGTACTCAGGACAAATTGGACAACAACTTTTGGGGTCCAATTTCTCCTGTTACCCTTGTGAAAATAAAATATTGGGGGCCAAAAAATCATTTTTGTAAAAAAAAAAAAAAAAAGATTTTTTATTTTACGGCTGTACGTTATAAACTTCTGTGAAGCACTTTGGGGTTCAAAGTGCTCACCACACATCTAGATAATTTCCTTGAGGGGTCTAGTTTCCAAAATGGTGTCATTTGTGGGGGGTTTCCACTGTTTAGGCAGATCAGGAGCTCTCCAAACACGACATGGCATCCAGCCAATTCTGCGTTGAAAAAGTCAAACGGCGCTCCTTCCCTTCCAAACTCTGCAATGCACCCAAACAGTGGTTTACCCCCACATATGGGGTATCAGCGTACTCAGGACAAATTGGACAACAACTTTTGAGGTCCAATTTCTTCTGTTACCTATGGGAAAAAAAAAATTAGTGACTAAGATAATTTTTGTGGGAAAAAATAGGATTTTTTTATTTTCATGCCCGGGCATTATAAACTTGTGTGAAGCACTTGGGGGTTCAAAGTGCTCACCAAAGATCTAGATAAGTTCCTTAGGGGGTCTAGCTTCCAAAATGGGGTCACTTGTGGGGGGTTTCCACTGTTTAGGCTCATCTGGGGCACTACAAACGGAACATGACCCCCATCAATGTTTGCATTCCAAAACGTTACTGCTTCCTTTCCAAGCCCTGCCTTGCGCCCAAACAGTTTCCCCCCCCCCACATATGGGGCATCAGCGTACTCAGGACAAATTGGACAACAACTTTTGGGGTCCAATTTCCTAGGGAATAATCAAAAATTTGGGACTAAAAAATCATTTTTGTGGAAAATGTATTTATTTTTTTTTCACACCCAGGCATTATAAACTTTTGTGAAACACTTGGGGGTTCAAAGTGCTCACAACAGATCTAGATAAGTTCCTTAGGGGGTCTAGTTTCCAAAATGGTGTCACTTGTGGGGGGTTTCCACTGTTTAGGCGCATCAGGGGCTCTCCAAACACGACATGGCGTCCAATCTCAACTCCAGCCAATTTTAGTTTGAAAAAGTCAAACGGCGCTCCTTCCCTTACGAGCTCTGCCGTGTGCCCAAACAGTGGTTTTCCCCCACATATAGGGTATTGACGTACTCAGGAGAAATTGCACAACAACTTTATCTGCCCATTTTCTCCTTTTACCCTTGTGAAAATAAAAAAAAGTTTGTAAAAGATCATTTTTGTGGCTAAAAAGTTAAATATTATTTTTTTCCTTCCACGTTGCTTCAGCTCCTGTGACGCACCTGAAGGGTTAATAAACTTCTTGAATGTGGTTTTGAGTACCTTGAGGGGTGCAGTTTTTATAATGATGTCACTTTTGGGTATTTTCTGCTGTATAGACCCGTCAAAGTGACTTCAAATGTGAGGTGGTCCCTAAAAAAATGGCTTTGTAAATTTTGTTGTAAAAATGAGAAATCACTGGTCAACTTTTAACCCTTATAATTTCCTAACAATAAAAAAAATTTTCGTTCCAAAATTGTGCTGATGTAAAGTAGACATGTGGAAAATGTTATTTCTTAATTATTTTGTGTGACATATTTCTCTGTTTTAAGGGAAAAAAAATTCAAAGTTTGAAAATTGCAAAATTTTCAAAATTTTCGCCATATTTGCGTTTTTTTCAAAAATAAACGCAAGGTATATCGAAGAATTTTTACCACTAACGTGAAGTACAATATGTCACGAGAAAACATTCTCAGAATCGCGATAGATCCGTTGAAGCGTTCCAAGTTATAACCTCATAAAGAGACAGTGGTCAGAATTGTAAAAAATTGGCCTGGTCATTAACGAGCAAACCATCCTTGGGGTGAAGGGGTTAAACCTGTAGATGAAATGGCATTTCTGTAGCTGTAAGGCTGTCCTACTTGTCTTGGCTTTAATGAACTTTGTATGTTTAGGGTAAAGCCCCCGTCTCACATAGCGAGATCACTGCTGAGTCACAAGTTTTGTGACGCAACAGCGATCTCCCCAGCGATATCGCTGTGTGTGCCCCCCTGCTGGGTATCGCTGATCGTCGCTGAATGTCCTGGACATTTTTTTGATCATTGGTCTCCCGCTGGCCAGCACGCATCGCTGCGTGTGGCAGGCGGGAGACCAGCGATCAGCGAGCTGGAGCTGGTAACCAAGGTACACATTGGGTTTCTAGGCGCCCCTCGGCGTCTAGAAACCCGATGTGTACCTTGGTTACCAGCTCCCTGCACCAGCGCGCTGGTATCTAACGTACACTGCGGGTAACTAAGCGACGTGCATCGCTTGTTACCGGCAGTGTCCTTGTGCTGATCGCTGCCTGAGCTGCCTGTTTGGCAGCTCACAGCGATCATGTAGCGACACACCAGCGATCCTGACAAGTTCATATCGTTGTCGGGATCGCTGGTGTGTCGCTGTGTGTGACGGGGCCCTAAGAGTTCAGAAGCTAATCAGAAGGATGATATAATTGACGAGTTAAAACCCAGAAGATAAGGCTGCCTAAAGTGGGAAAATGAAACATCATCGTGCATCTTCTTAGCATAACGTCCATTACTTGGTGGCTCCCAGAAACTATTATTACTGTAAGCCGTCTTTTCTGGTAGCGTTTAATGCCGGACTGCATGCAGTGATTGTAAGAATTTGTAGGCTATACAACATCTAATGAGAACATGTCCATCTCTTTACCTCCTGCTGTAAATTGTAAAGATTTCTCTTTCCGGGATGGAAATGATTTTAATAGGAGAATCGTGGCGCTTGGTGATATACGTTGCAGTGCTTTCGTATTTTTCTCCTCTGATCTGGAAAATGATTGTGGTGACCATTATGAAATAATAATTTCAGGGCCCCATGTACTTAGAACATTATGGGGAAAAAGCAATCCAAAATGTCGCTGTCTCTTAAGCCAAATGTCATATTACACACTCTTCTGCTTTCATTGTCTGGAGTACATACTGCTAAATGTGCTTTTCTCTAAAAGTGTCCAAGGAGGATTTGTCCAAGGAAGCTGCAGATATGGAGATGAATCATTCAAAGTACATGGAAGAGTTAAAAAAAGCCTTAATCACTGCACCGCAGACTGGTAGCAAGTACAGCTTTGACCTTGTAAAGGATGAAGAAAACCCTGAAATGTATTGTTTTACATATGAGAAAACATTAAACGCTATTTCGGTGAGTACAAAATCTGATAATACTATTAGTAGTTCGCTTAGAATAGATAACCGGAATGTTTATGAAAGGGAATCTGTCACCAGGCAGAGACCGGATTCCAGCGATGTATCACTTACTGGGCTGCTTGCTGTAGTTTTGATAAAATCATTGTTTTATCAGCAGGAGATTATCACCAAAGGACTAGTAAAACCTGCTGCATACTAGTCCAACCACAACCTCACCATTCATTGGCAGTTTTAGAAAACTAGTAAACCTTCTGCCATGCAGTCCACCATAGTCATGAGCTCTGTATAACCCCGAAACCACCACTAATTAGCAGCTTTCTGCCTATGTGGCAGGGCCGGCGTCAGCACCGGGCAAGTGTCGGGGCCCACTCATAGTCGGGGACACCGGCATGCTATGGGGGCCCGGTGCCTGTGCCAGTAAAAGGGGACGGTGCCTCGAGCAGAGCAGCCGCCAGTGAGGAGAGGTATTTAATTTTTTTTTTTTTATGTTTGGCGCAATATGTGGAGACCGTCATATGGGGCCCATCATACACTGGAGTATCATATACGGGGCCCATCATACACTGGAGCATCATATATGGGGCCCATTATATATGGAGCATTATATGGGGCCAATCATACACTGGAGCATCATATATGGGCCCATTATATATGGAGCATTATATGGGGCTCATAATTCACTGAAGCATCATATATTGTGCCCATCATATACTGGAGCATCATATGGGGCCCATTATACATGGAGCATCATTTGGGGCCTATTATACATGAAGCATCTTATAGGGTCCATTATATATGGAGCATCATATATGGGGCCCATCATACACTGGAGCGTCATATATGGCGCCCATCATATATGGACCATTACATGGGGCATATCATACACTGGAGCATCATATATGGGGCCCATTATATATGGAGCATTATATGGGGCCAATCATACACTGGAGCATCATATATGGGACTCATTATATATGAAGCATTATATGGGGCTCATTATTCACTGAAGCATCATATATTGTGCCCATCATATACTGGAGCATCATATGGGGCCCATTATATATGGAACATCATATGGGGCCCATTATATGTGGAACATCATATGGGGCCCATTATACATGGAGCATCATTTGGGGCCTGTTATACATGGAGCATCTTATAGGGTCCATTATATATGGAGCTTTATATGGGGCACATTATATATGTAGCATTATATGGGGCTCATTATTCTGTATGGAGCTCTATGTGGTGACCATAATACTGTATGAAGCAATATATAGGGCTCATTATTCTGTATGGAACACTATGTGGTGCCCATAATACTGTATGAAGCAATATATGGAGTTCATTATACTGTATGAAGCAATATATGGGGCTCAGTATTCTGTATGGAACACTATGTGGTGCCCATAATACTGTATGAAGCAATATATGGAGTTCATTATTCTGCATGGAGCACTAAGGGGTGCCCATAATACTGTATGGATGACTATACTGTTTGTCTTTTGAGCTATTGTAGAATTTACAATAGGTATCAGTCATGTAATGTATGAAGTAAGTGAAGTGTTTGGCATTGTACTATATCCATATTTCTCTGCTGTATCTGTGCATCATGAATCGTGGAATATAACTTTTACTATTTTATATTAAAATTAACCAAAGTGACATAAAGGACATACTGAAAAAACATAAACTGAATTGATATTATTCAATTCTTACAAGTAGCATGAGTGAGGGGTTTTTTTTGACACGCCCCAAGCTCACTCAAAGAGGTGCATCAAGAATCTGCTCCTAAATTCAAAATCTATTGGAACGATCTCACCTCGTTTGAAGTTTCTCAGCCTCAGTTAGCCGTAAATCTCTGGTCATATTGGGAGAAGGTTTTTCTTTGTGCCCCATATAGTGCATATAGAAGCACTATATGGGGCACAAATCTTACTCCTGGTGGGATGTTTAATTGAAGGCATGAGATTTTAAGAAAAACCTTCTCCCAATATGACCAGAGATTTACGGCTAACTGAGGCTGAGAAACTTCAAACGAGGTGAGATCGTTCCAATAGATTTTGAATTTAGGAGCAGATTCTTGATGCACCTCTTTGAGTGAGCTTGGGGCGTGTCAAAAAAAAACCCTCACTCATGCTACTTGTAAGAATTGAATAATATCAATTCAGTTTATGTTTTTTCAGTATGTCCTTTATGTCACTTTGGTTAATTTTAATATAAAATAGTAAAAGTTATATTTTAATATTGATCCTACCCTGCTATTATAATTGAATCTTGGATTGGTAGTCATTGCATCATTATCTGGTTTATACTGGTATGGCTGGTTTTTTGTCCAAGGGATTGGACACTAATGTATGGATTGCAGAGGCTAAAGAGGTATTTTCAGACAAAGTTTTTGTACAACCGAAATATACACCATCTTATAACAGTGCCTTCAAGGAATTAACCAAGGCTTATAAAAATCAAATCAGCAGTTGGTGGGAAGTACAAAGCCTGGAAAATTATATTAAAATAGGTATTGTCCCAAGACACCTGAGAATAAACCTACAACCAGGTTTTCGCTATAGAAATTCTGCTATAAGCGAACAGTGGGAAAGAGAAGCTACAGCAAGCTCTCTAAAGTTCATGAATATTCTCTTAGAAGAGGAGAAAAAAACACTAGTCTCTCTGGGGGATAAATTAAGAGAACAAGTAGAAATTACAAAAAAATTCTCAGGAGAGGTAGATTTTGGGACAAAAGAAACTACTCTACAAAACACGGTTGAACGTTCCCAGTTTCATCTTAAAGAACGTAAACACCGTAACTTTGTAAGAGATTTAAAAGAATTCAAAGAAAATAAAGCTTACCAGGCTCCCACCAATAGATTCCCATTACGGAATTTTGAAACAGACATCTCATCCACTGACACAGATTTGTCAGATAGCGATACACGTACAAAAACATTCAGAGGCAGACAGAGAGGAAGAGGGGGACAGAGAGGACGTACAAACGATCGTGGATCTAACACTCGTTTTTTAGACCGAGACTACTTCCTGAGGAACAGACAGGGTCCGGCCAACAATTGAGTACTCTCACCCCACAAATCATCAATCTTTCATCACGAACCCTAAGTGACCTTGAAAAACGAGTCAATAATAAGGGACTTAATTTTATACCAACCTCAGATTTTCAACTGTTTGATAACATTAAAGATCTTCACCTCTTTGTGAGAAAACTGAAATGGAAAAAATATTTCATAAAAGAAAATAAACGAGCATGTCAAGATCTGAATATTCCAGATTCTTTATTATCAGACGTGAGATTCCTGTTCGAACTTGCTGATTCGAATCCGGAATCATCAGGAGAAGGACCTTTTACCAAACTAAAGGATAAAAGTAAAAGGATGCCACCTATAACAGGTGATCAATCTACGATTGATATTTTTTTGGAGCTGGTAACCAAAGATATGGAGAAATTAGAAAAAGATACCAAAAAGGGCAAATTCAACTTTTCTAAATTGGAAATGGAGGCATTGAGGACTCTGGAGAAAGACCAGTCCATTTTGATAAAACCCTCAGACAAAGGAGGTAATATTGTCATATTAGATCACAAAGAATATGTTAAAATGTGTAATTCCATACTACATGAACGAAATTCATACTGCAAATTAGGTTCCAACCCCCTTCCGGAATTTCAAAAAGAACTTAAAAATATTCTAGATAGGGGTTTAGAGACATCTTTGATAGATAAAAATGAATATGATTTCCTCCTCCCATCCTTTCCAATCATGGCAACATTCTACTGTCTCCCAAAAATACATAAAGGACTTACCCCCCTTAAAGGGAGACCAATTGTCTCTGGAATAGGGAGTATTGGACACCATGTGGGTATATATTTGGATGAAATCCTACAGCCACATGTAACTTGTTTAAACTCCTATACCAAAGACTCTACAGATCTCTTAAGAAAACTTGACAACATCATCGTAGAACCAGAAGCATTATTATGCAGCATTGATGTTGAAGCGTTATATTCATCTATTAACCATAAAGATGGTCTGAACGCGGTAGAATATTTTTTGAAAAGTAGGGGTCAACAATTTGCAAGACATAACAACTTTGTCTTGACACTACTGGAATTTTGTCTAACTAAGAATGTTTTTCTTTTCAATGATATGATATACCACCAGCTCAGGGGCACCGCGATGGGTAATTCCTGTGCGCCCTCGTATGCTAATTTGCTCCTGGGCTGGTGGGAGGAGAATTTTGTCTTTGGGGAAGCATACACTGAGGAACAAACGAAGATAGCATTCTGGTCTCGTTATATCGACGATGTGATATTAATCTGGAATGGAAACGAAAAAGAATTGAAAAATTTTGTTGACAAACTCAATATCAACGATCTGGGTTTGTTCTTTACTTTCGAATTCAACAAAAACGAATTGCCCTTTTTGGATCTCATGATTAAAAAACTGCCGGATGGGCACCTCACTACAAAAACGTATAGGAAGCCCACAGCTACAAACGCCCTTTTGAGATGGGATAGCCACCATCCGGTCCCCCTCAGAAAAGGCATCCCAAAGGGGCAATACTTAAGATTACGGAGAAACTGCTCTACAGAAATAGACTTTAAAATTCAAGCAGATGATCTGAGAAACCGTTTCCAGAATAGAGGCTATCCAGATGGAATTCTGAAAAAGGCCTATCAGGAAACCAAACAAATTGATAGAAATAATCTCCTGGTACCAGCTCCTAAAAGGGAAGAAATGGATACGGTTAGATTCATTACTACCTTTAATAATGGGGCACAACAAGTCCGCTCCATATTACAAAAACATTGGTCTGTTTTGCATATGGATGAAGATATTGAGGAACTGGTGGGACCATATCCTAGTATTACATTCCAGAAGGGTAGATCCTTGGGTGACAGACTAGTTCATAGTCACTACAGCGAACCAAGGCCAGGAACATGGCTTCCAAACAAACCACAGGGATGTTACAAATGTAGCGGTTGTGTGGCATGTCCAGTGATAGAGACCGACTCAAAATTTAAGAGCAATGTTGACGGGAAAGAATATAAAATCCTACACTTCATTAATTGTAGAACTAAAGGGGTGATTTACCGAGCAACTTGCCCATGTGGTTTGGAGTATATAGGCAAAACAAAACGTGAATTCAGGAGACGGGTAGGCGAACATTTGAGAGATGTGGCATTAAAGAGAGATACAGCATTGGCCAGACATATGAACATGGAACATCAAAGAAAGGGATGTGACCTCAGATTTTATAGGAATTGACAGGGTATATTTTCCCAAGAGAGGAGGTGATTGGGACAGAAATATATTACAAAGGGAAACAAAATGGATATATCGTCTAAAGACCCAATCACCAAGAGGTCTTAATGAAACATTGACCTTCAGCTGTTTCTTATAAAATCTCTTTTTCATTCTAAGCAATATTGTCCATCTATGTGTGGATACTTTGCTATCTTTTCCAACCTTCAACATGAACAGGGCCATACAGGGCCTAGAAGGGTCAGCCGTCGAGGAGTGGGGGCGCCACTCTCGTTATCCTGTCCTTAGGGTGCCAACCTCCGCGGTTAGGTAGGAATCAGTTTTAGGCATCCTAGGGAACGGGGCATGACACATCTCCAGTCTATTTCTTTTTATCCACTGAAATTTCTCTAGTTTTTCAAACCTTTATTCTCCCACATTCTAGCAAAACAGCCCAATGTATGTATATAATAATTTTTTACCTCCTCTGATATACCAAAAATCTTTTACTTCTCCTGATATACCAAAATAGTGGCCTGCTGCAATTTATTAGTTTGTGCCAACTTATGGTCTAAGGATCCAAAACATACCATGACATAATAAGTGATTACTTATTCTTATTTTATAATTTGGAACTGCCCCCTCCTTTTTTTGAGAAAACGATATGGGAGTCCATAATTTATGCTTATAAGATCACTAATAATAAGTATCACTGCCATCGATGTCCCTTGAATTGAATACAATAACTTCCGATAAACAGGAAGTGATGGGATTCACTGCATCACTAGAAAACGAGTGTAAACGATTGCGGCTCAATTGCGTTCCACAGACCGGATGTGATGCAGTTCGGGACACCGGAAGTGACGATTTGGGTAGCGGCCGATCCGTGGGTCGCACCCCCATGACGTCAGACGCCGCGAACATGCAGCATACACGGCGGTCTATTTAAAGGGGACATATGAGAGAAACAGGTGATGCCTCTGACCCCTTATGAAAAATGGTGGATTTTTCCACTGAATGATTGTGTGTACCTTTCCCCTGATGAGTGGGGAAGCACTATATGGGGCACAAATCTTACTCCTGGTGGGATGTTTAATTGAAGGCATGAGATTTTAAGAAAAACCTTCTCCCAATATGACCAGAGATTTACGGCTAACTGAGGCTGAGAAACTTCAAACGAGGTGAGATCGTTCCAATAGATTTTGAATTTAGGAGCAGATTCTTGATGCACCTCTTTGAGTGAGCTTGGGGCGTGTCAAAAAAAAACCCTCACTCATGCTACTTGTAAGAATTGAATAATATCAATTCAGTTTATGTTTTTTCAGTATGTCCTTTATGTCACTTTGGTTAATTTTAATATAAAATAGTAAAAGTTATATTTTAATATTGATCCTACCCTGCTATTATAATTGAATCTTGGATTGGTAGTCATTGCATCATTATCATGAATCGTGGCCTGTGTTAAAGGGGCCCATTGAGACTCTTTTGCCCGGGGCCCATGAAAACCTGGAGCCGACCCTGCTATGTGGTATCCCAGTACCTGTTCTACTGCTGCTGAATGAGACAGTTGTCGTGTGACAGTAGATTTGTTCCATTGTGTCAGAATTAGTTTGGGCGCTGTGAGTTAGAAGATATAATACACTGCATTGTATACCGACGACTCATAAATGTGCTTTGCTGCCATCTACTGGCCAATGTGTGTACATGAAGAGTAAGTGATTATTCTCCTCACAAGTTGCCATATAAACGGCTGGGAGGAGCCTCCTTCCTCAGGGCTCACACGCTTCCTGAGGTAACTTCCAATTCTGGGCGCTTCAGGCTGCCTGAGGGAGCAAACACTACTGCTCCCAGCATAATTTTACATTCAAAACTATGTAATGAAACAAAGGTCCTCCACATAAACATTCAAAAAATAATTTTATTAAATCAAAAAAATTTTTTTTTTAAATTTTTTAATGAGTCCACTCTGAGGGGACATCGTTCTCCACATAATCTCCACAAAGGAGTGAAGCCTCATCCAGTCAGGAGAGGTAAAGCTGCACATGTGCGCTCCTGCATGCTGGTTATCCTGTTTGCTTCTAGCCAGGACCAGATCCACATGGCTGCCACGTCACCGACTTTGCTTAACCTACCCCCTGTGAAAGGGAACAGTAGGCTCAAAACTGTGAGTACTTCCACACTTTAGTGTGTTTCCACAGGGAGCCATTCTGTGAAGGGCCCTCCATCAGTGTAATATTTCTTGTACTGCGCATACACTTCCTCTAATAGCAAGTGAAGAGACCTCTGCTCCCTGCCGCCCTGAGAGGCCATAACCTCGCTTGTCTCCTGAGGAGCGAACCATTACTTCCATATACACAATATACTGTGAACTTTGCCTTTAAGAGAGACCGTACCCCGTTACCATAAAATTGTTATGTTTATAGGTTCACCTGCTTGTCTGGCTGCCTGAGATTGCACAAACACCACGGGCGCTCCAAAAGCTGCACCCAGACACCACCGCTACAGGAGTGTCCCCGGGGGTCCTATACCACCCACAAGTGCCACCTCCGGCTATTGACAATTGTTGTGGTCACGAGGGAAGTGTTGAGGGGTCCAGCGACCCACTTCAACTATCTGTGACATTATTATCTGCTGCTAGTGGGACTACATGCCCCACCTGGCCCTTCTTTAACATCTGGCGCCTCCCCAGTGGCCCACCAAACCTATGCACAGTGTACACAGAAAGCTGACAATCAGTGATATGGACGGGGTTAATACAGAGCTCAGCATTAACCGCACTGCTAGATCTGCCGCAGATAAAACAGTTTTTAATCAAAACTGAAGGAAGCAGTAAAGGAAGTGACACATCGCTGGAATAAGGGTCTCTTCCCCTACATCATTTTGTCGGCAGATGGGGTAGCAAAGCACCTAGTGACAGATTCCCTTTAAAATGTGTGTCAGTCATATTTAGTGCTTAAAGTGCTCTCATCTGCTGCTGATGAATGTTATTTTCACTCTAGTCCTCCTTCACCATATGTAGTGTGTAGTGTGGTAACATATAGTGTGAATAGATGCTATACAGCAGTACTTCCGGCTGCCAGCTTCAGAGCCACACGTGTCCTTCAGTCCTCTACTTGCGGCTCCTTAGTTGTTGGCAGCTGCAGAAACACTTAGGCACCATTGACCCCAACCATATGATAATAACCGGATCCTTAATAAGGCTCAAATTACCCATCGTAGCCACTTCCTTTAGTCCTGTCATATCAGATTTTGTACTATTACAGTAGCACTTTGGAAATGTGCACTCTTAAATTTTAGTTTGATTGTTTCCTTTTGTTTGTATTACTTGCAAATTGTTTAACTGTATTGTGGATTATTTCTCTTTATTGTTTGGCATCTGTTCATCACATCACCATGGAGGATGGCTTCTGTGGCACTTAGTGAATGGGGTCTTCTATAAGCTTTTTTGCATTGGATGTAGGAACTTTAAAGAGTTCACCAGTCTGAGGCTGCCCTTTTCATTTAAGAATACAGAGGGCAGGCGTAGACTGATGATTTTCCTAAATGATCCAAAATGTTGATAAGTGTGCCTAATAGGAGGCTATTGGACCCATCTCGCCAACAAAAGTCAGCTCTGACCTGCTGGGCTCCTGCCATGTGGAGCCCTCCACAGCCCCCCAACCCCCTGAAAGCACACATTGAATTAAACCAGCGCTGCCACAACCTTTACTAAGCAGTTACCGGCCAGTAATGGCTCTAATGATGTTACCAATTGGTAACTGACTAGTAAATGAAGTGACAGCACTGGCTTATTTTAAAGGCTGAGATCTTGGGGTAAAATAAGAGGTCTCTCACTTTCTCAGTGATCCCATTCTTTATGATCTCGAGCTCTGACGTAAATCAGCGCTGCTGCATCATTTACTGATCGGTAGCATGATCAGAGGGGTACTTCCGGTAATTGCTTACTGAAGTATGCTGCAACACTGCACAGATCTTGCAAGTAATTTGTGCTTTCACAGTGAGGGAGGTCGTGGAGGGTTGTGGAAATTTTCACCGCGTGCATGATCCAACATCCCCGGAAAGTTCGGACTTGGCTTTTTCTAGAGAGTAGGATCCATTAGTCTGCCAATGGGGACACTTCTCTACAGTTCTGAATTATATTTAGTAAAAATCATGGTTATATTTAGTAAGTTATTTTAGCTTATATTTAGTAAAATCTATGTCTCTTTGCTGTATTCTTAAATATAAAATGCAGCCCAGACGTGTGATAGGTGCTTTGCTTTTTTCTAATGTGCTGTATACTGTGGAACACCTGGTTTGTACTTGTTCTATCATAATCAGGCAGCACATGAGTATACAGAGTTATTCTATTCCTGTGCTTTTGGAATGACTTAAGGTCCATTTACATGGACCTTCCGGCGGCACAACACGACCCCCAATTGGTAATTTTATACTGACCGGTGGTTGTTTAATTGCTTGTTTAAACAGGCAGACCAAAGCAAACATTGCTCACTGAGCTATCTATACTAGATCTCTTGGTGCATATAGGCTGCCCTGGTTCTCGGCAGCACAAGCATTGTTTACACAGGATGATGCACCGCTGAGAACGATGACCTTCTGCATTGCACAAAAGATCATTTCATACGATGAATAAGCATTTTGCTCGTTCATTGGGTGATCGGCAGCCTGTTTTCACAGCAAGATAATCGTGAAACAAGTGTTTTTAACACTCGTTCACAATAACCTTGCAGTGTAAATGCTCCTTTACTTTTTCAACTTTCTTTGTAGTGAATTAAAGAGAACCTCTGACCTAAAAAATGCTATTTACCTACAGATATATAGTGTATTCTGCAGATGAATTGTTTTAAATAATTTTTAGCAGACTTACTGAAAGAGCAGCTGCAGGGAGAAAATGAAGTTATATCCTCCCTTCAGCTGCTTGCTTCCAGTCATTGGAGCAACAGTGGCTGTAATCAGTCACTAACACCGACTGCACAAAGCAGACTGACAAAGGGCTAGGTAGGGAGCGGTGGCTGTTACCTCCCTGATAACTGGCAGCAAGCAAATGCAATGTGAATAAAACTTAATTTTCAATTTACCATTGTACAGTACAGACCAAAAGTTTGGACACACCTTCTCATTCAAAGATTTTTCTGTATTTTCATGGCTATGAAAATTGTAGAATCACACTGAAGGCATCAAAACTATGAATTAACACATGTGAATTATACATTACACTTTACAAAAAAGTGTGAAACAACTGAAAATATGTCTTATATTCTAGGTTCTTCAAAGTAGCCACCTTTTGCTTTGATTACTGCTTTGCATGCAGAAAAGGTGAACAGATGGACTCTACATGCCTGGTTCCCACCGTGAAGCATGGAGGAGGAGGTGTGATGGTGTGGGGGTGCTTTGCTGGTGACACTATTGGGGATTTATTCAAAATTGAAGGCATAGTGAACCAGCATGGCTACCACAGCATCTTGCAGCAGCATGCTATTCCATCCGGTTTGCGTTTAGTTGGACCATCATTTATTTTCAACAGGACAATGACCCCAAACACACCTCCAGGCTGTGTAAGGGGTATTTGACCAAGAAGGAGAGTGTTGGGGTGCTACGCCAGGAGCTGGACCGTTCACCGCTTCAATTTTGAATAATCCCCAACAGTGTCACCAGCAAAGCACCCCCACACCTTCACACCACCTCCTCCATGCTTCACAGGCTTGTAGAATCCATCCGTTCACCTTTTCTGCGTGCAAAGCAGTAATCAAAGCAAAAGGTGGCTACTTTGAAGAACCTAGAATATAAGACATATTTTCAGTTGTTTCACACTTTTTTGTAAAGTGTAATGTATAATTCCACATGTGTTAATTCATAGTTTTGATGCCTTCAGTGTGATTCTACAATTTTCATAGTCATGAAAATACAGAAAAATCTTTGAATGAGGTGTGTCCAAACTTTTGGTCTGTACTGTATTTGCAGATAAATTGCATTTTTGGAGGTGACAAGTTCCCTTAAAAACTTCTATTACTTGGTACCATTCCCAGAACAGAGTCACAGACTTTATTCTATGAAGATATCAATAATGCCAAGTCAGCTGTGAAGATGTCTTCAATCAACTTCCTTCTTCATTTCCTAGAATGTTGTTTGTTTCTTGTAGTCACGGTTTACTGTATGTAGTTCTCAGAGTGTGCGGTTTACCATGACCAAACAAATCACAGCTACACAGTACATTTGGTAGAAATTCTGGTCAAGTTGCATTATTCAATGCAGATTGTGTCTGAATAGAGATCACTCTACTGGGAAATGCTGAGTTAATAAGATTAGGACGCCTTATCTAATGAATCCATAATAATGAATAGATATCATGATTCATTTGCATTACAATTGTCTGAGTATTACAGTAATCACATTTAAAGTAGAATTCTCCCTGAAATAGCAAATTTGGATAATCTTTACTTATTGTAGAACTTTGTGTTGTTTAGGCTAGGTTCACATTTGCGTTCCAGTCCGCAGCACCGTGCTGCGTATTTCTTTCCTTAAGCTCCGTCTACTTCCGCATGCGTCCTGCGCACCTATCTTTAAAATTATGTACACAGAGACTTGCGTTGTATTCGGATGCGTCCGCGTGCGTCGTTTTGACGTGCCCTCCGAACGCACAGAAATGCAACATGCTGCGTTCGGCGGCACTTCAAAGCGACACACGCGGTCACATCCGCATACAACGCATTAGTTCCTCTGTTATTCTTTCTAGAAATTTATGATCAGATTGACAATTGTGTTAACAATGTGGTGTGTCCCTAGACATTCTTATTTTTAGGATTATCTGGATGCAGTTAGATAGTACTGTGTGCTAATGACCACATAATTGTTCTGGCCACATGTAGCGAGCCACACTGTCCAGCCCTATCCTACTACTGTATAGGACGACGTGAGAGTATGTAGGGACACAAACTGAATCAAGAAGAATAACCAGCTTACCCTTGGAGTAAGTGCACAGACAAGATGCAGCATTCCTTACAGCTTGTAGTACAAGAAAAGGAGGTCCAGCACTCTTCTGATGATGAAAGGTTAGCTTTATTGTCCACAAATCAAAAACCTCTGAAAACTAGCGGTGTTGCTGTTTCAAGATGCACAATAAGGGGGCACTTGAAGAAAAATGGGCTGCATGGTTGAGTCGCCAGAAGAAAGCCATTACTGCGCAAATGCCACAAAGTATCTCGCCTACAATACGCAAAACAGCACAGAGTGATGAGACCAAAATTGAACTTTTTGGCCACAACCATAAACATTACATTTGGAGAGAGGTCAACAAGTTCTATGATGAAAGGAACACCATTCCTACTGTGAAGCACGGAGTTGGATCGACTAATGTTTTGAGGATATGTGAGCTACAAAGGCACAGCACACTTGGTCAAAGTTGAAGGAAAGATGAATGCAGCACATTATCAGCAAATACTGGAGGCAAGTTTGCAATCATCAGCCCAGAATCTGCGCATGTGACGTACTTGGAAGTTCCAACATGACAACGATCCAAACCACAAGGCCAAATCGACCTGTCATTGGTTCTAGAGTGGCCCTCTCAGTCTCCTGACCTCAATATCATTGAGTCACTCTGGGGAGATCTCAAGTTTGCAGTTCATGCTAGACAGCCCAGGAATTTACAAGAACTGGAGGTTTTTGGCCAAGAAGAGTGGGCAGCTTTACCATCTGAGAAAATAGAGAACCTCTTCTACAACTACCACAAAAAAACTTCAAGCTGTCATTGATGTTAGAGGGGGCAATACACGGTATTAAGAAATGGGGTATATGATCTTTTGATCAGGGTCATTTGGATGTTTTGGGTTGTCATTTTGATTTAAAAAGAGAAAACACAGTAGTTTGACAATAAATGGCTTCTTTCAACCACTAACCATGAATGGAGAAAAAGGTTTGGTGTTATCATTCATATTCTCTGAAAAAAGGCCAAGAAAGCAAAAATTCTGCTGGGGTATGTAAACTTTTGAGCACAACTGTATATATGTATATATCAGTGAGATGCCTAATTGTTTTCATGGGAACCATCCGGAGCACTTTGCACATGATATGATACAAGGCAACCAACTTGCCACTACCTGTTTATGTTACAGCTTACTTAGAGTTCATTAGTCTTTGATAGAGATGGCGGAGGCTCACATAATTGCATTTGGAAAGAGTCGCTTGAATTCGTCAGGCAGAATCGGATCTGTCCTAGTAAATTTGATTTGAATCAAGACTACCTCAATAGCCCTGAGTGTATGATAGGGGTTACAAGAGTATGAAAATTGAAACACATACTTACCTTTGCTCACCTGATTTAATGCCGCTTCTGCTGCCTTATCCGTCATCACCGCAACACCTCGATCCTGGTCTTCTTTTCTTCCGGCACTCCATGTCAGTGCTGAGGCCAATCACAGGGTTCACACTGGCCTCACCTCCTGAATGGAGCAACACAAGTAAAAGACCGGCACAGAGGATTGGGGAGCTGCAGCAGTGGAGGTGACGTAAGAACAGGGGAGGAAAGATGAATGTAACTTTTTTTTTTCAATATCCTTTACCAGATTTGTGTGATTTGAATCCAAAGAAATTTTGATTATGGCAAATCCAAATTATTTGGAAAATTTATAATGAGTTTGATTAGTTACTAATCTGTTTTCTCCATCTCTGGTGCTATTTTTACTGCATGGATATTACCATATCCCTCATATGATTCCTTGTTTTCACATAGAGATGAAAAATGTATGTTCTTCTCTGTCAGATGCTGTTTGGGTTCTGATCATCCCCATATAATTTAATTGAGGTTGATCCCCATGTGGTTACTCTGAGTACAGCTTTCATTTTGGGTATGCAGGTGCACCAATAGGAGAAGCAGCTTAAAGGGAATCTATTAGCAAGTTCTTGCTGCCCCATCTGAGAACAGCATGATGTAGGGGCAGAAACCCTGATTCCAGTGATGTATCACTTAATGGGCTACATTCTGCAGTTTTGATAACTCACTGTTTTAGCTACTGCATATCTACTATCTCTGTATAACCCCGCCCACACCACTGGCAGCTTACTGTGTATAGGCAGAAAGCTGCCAATCAGTTATGGGGTTATACCGAGCTCATGAATATGAAGGACAACATGGCAGCAGGTTTACTATTCCTTTAGTGTAATCTCCTGTTGATAAAATAGGGATTTATCAAAACTACTGCACGCAGCCCAATAAGTGGTACATTACTGAAACCAGGATCTTTTCTTTATATTATGCTGCTCTCAAATTAGGTAGAAAAGCCCTGGTAGTAGATTTTCTTTAAAAAAATAATGTGATTTGTTATCGAACTCATAGGAAGTCCATGTAGAAATGGACTGAACAAATAAAATACCTACACTATGGAAGTGTTCAAAAAGCGGTATGGTAGCACACGGGATGTAATTGATGTAGCGTACGCATCCATACTGAATGTCAGAATGCATATTTCTATGTCCAGTTATGTGCAAGAAGCCTAGTTACGACAATTCATCTTTTTCCTTTTAAACAAGCAATGTGGATGAGAGTACTACTGGCAGAATACCCTACAGGGGAGGTAATATTGATCACGGTACATGTGGCAGGTATGGGGTTAAGTTGTAGCATTGGGTATAATTGGACTGTCCCTTGCTTCATTTATGGTCGCTATTCAGTTACTGCGGTCTGGCTGCGTAATGTGATGTACAAACTAACATACACATTATGCAATATACGGACCTTTACTGCCAGGAATCTTATTTACCAGTAGATCATACAAGGGAAGAAAATAATTATTTTTTTTCCCAGTGCTGATTCTGTGGCACATGTTGCCTCATGTCACAAAAACAAATGCATTAGAATTGGACATACTGCTAAACGTTCCCGAAACGCATCCCTTTCTGGTTATTTTCCCTTGAACATCTCTTTGTTCACATGAAGTACAATATAAATAATCCACAGGAAATGGATGGACTGTATTTTCTTATTGTTTAGATTTGTTTACTTCCTGATTTCAGAAAACAAAGAAATCCAGCAGGGGGTTCTACTTACGGTTCAACATATGTTTTCCATGAAGATCTGCTTACTTAAGCTCTCACACTTCAGACTCATAGAAATCGTCTATGATGGTTGGGTAACATACATCATCTGGATGTTCAAACGAAAATCTGTGCCTGTATGTTTCATCCTGACATGACAGCTCTTCAGATGCACAACTGTCTGCTTTACCACAACGAAGCTCATTTCTAACACTGTCATTTCCTTACTGACTTAGTTTTAACTACCCACATTAACTCCTTAAGTATTGTTTGCACATTTGAAGAGGACCTGTCAGTTCTGAGAAAAACACAGAAAGTTTAAAAAAAAAAAGATGAACGTAAAAGACTTTTCTGAAAAACTATTATTAGTGAATTAGATGATTTCACTTAGTACTAAAGTGGCGCAGGTTGTACTTTTATTTCACTGGCGGAGCTCAAAATCGGGTCATATTCTCCTCTCTGTAAGATACCAATTATGGCAAATGGGAGGAAGTTTCTTCACAGAATCTGAATTAGTAACACAGGTTTGCAAAATTTGGGTTTATGAAAATTGTTTCAAATCCAGTGACTGATTCTTGTTTTTTTTTATGCCCTCAAAAAAAAAAAACACTTCTATTTTTAACCATCACATATGGATTTTGCACAAAACACGCTTGAAATTACGTACTAATGAGATGAACAAGAAAATTTTTTATTGTAACCAAAAATGTGCATAAACTTATTTATAAAAATGTATTGATCATTCATTCTGCCACTTTATTGAAAATTAATTCTAGCGCCTTTTCATTTTCTCATCAAAGCTTCTCTTGATGCCTTTTCTCTTGTAGAAGGCCTGCAAATCTTCTCAGTGATGCTTCCAGCAGTAGTCCCCAATCATGTTCACGTTCCATCTCCTTAAATATCCTGATGAAATCTTTCTCCTTGCTCTTTGCTAACAGCACCAAGGTTTTCAGGAAAATAATCCAAATGGGAATGGAAAAAATGTAACTTAATTTCATCAGACAACCCAAGGCCTTGAAACGTTTCAGCATGTTCTCTATGATTAACTTAAATTTTGGATCTTTGTTGTTTCTTCACGCTTCTGTATAACAATCCGTTTTTGCAACAGCTTTCATTTTTGTTTCAAGCACGTCTTCCTTCATGAGTTTCCGAATATCCAGACCCACAAAAATGCCTTTCTTCAGTTTTGCTTTGGATAGTTCTGAAACTTGGTACACAGGTACTTAAAAGTTTTTCCTTTTTTTTGGTAGATCTCTAATAAACTGCTTCATCAGTCCAAGCTTATTGTGAAGTGGTAGCAAGAGAACTTTAGTGAGATCAATTAAACTTCACCAATTATGTTTTAAGTCCAGGTTGCAAAGATGTTTTCATTAGCAAACTTTTTTGGCTCCAGTGATGAATCTTATCCCGGCTGTTCCATTCCCACTAAAAGCATAGGTACTTCATGTATCCTCCTTGCTGCCCAAGAAGAAAAGGGGAGACTTTCATATCACCACATCCTTGAGCCTTGTAGTAAAGTTTCTTGAGAATAACACACTAAATTCTCAGTTTTCCTTCGAGGGCACAGAAGCATACTTGCTGCCATTGTGCAGTAGCACAGCTTTCAGATTTTTTTTTGGATGCATCAATAAAGAGTCTCCGCTCGCTCACATTATACTTAATAAGCCCAGGAACATCACCTCAATACACTAGAACACCGTCTTGAGAAAAGTATGGAAGGATTTAATTTTCTTTGCTTCTGTATCATGAAAGCAGGTACAAGGAAAGGAGCTAGCAAGTTCTTTTCCCTTAGTCTAGAGCCTAAAAGTTCTGCAGAATGTTTAGGAAAGTCCAAGTCCCTGACCAAATCGTTTAAAGTGAACCTGTCATCAGGAACATCCATGTCAAACCAAAGGTATGAGCAGAATAGCGCTGTCATACTAATTTAATACATACCTTTAGTGTAAAAATCTGCAGCCTGGTTTTCGTTAAATCATCATGATAAATTTTGGTTGCTTTGGGGTGGGACTTTGGGTACGGTCTTCAGCTCAGAGTGCTCAGCCGCTCCGCAGCTCAGTAATGAGCTGAGATTTCATTCTGTGCATGCAACACCGCCATTTTCATGAAAACTGCCACCAACGAGAGCACCTCCTACAGCTAAAATGGTGCCAGCCCAAAATTTAAATAAATTCAACAGAGGCTGAGGGACCATGGCTGAGCCCTCTAAATCGAAGATCCTACCAACAGTCCTGCCCACAAGTCCTGTGCTGAAGCATGAAGCACCGAGGAAACTGAAATGTATCATGATTTAATGAAAACCAGGCTGCAGATTTTTACACTAAAGGTGTGTATTAAATCAGTATGACAGCGCCATTCTGTCCATACCTTTAGTTTAACATGGATAATCTTGATGACTGGCTCTCTTTAATTCGAGTTGTGAAAAAAGACGTGGCTCATTGGGACTAGCGTGAAAGTCTTCATGAGAATCATGCTCTTCGAGTTCTGAATTAAGTTTATCTTCAAATGTCTGTGGCGGTGAAGGGAAAAACATTCCTGGACTGTGAGGCACAGAGCGATTCACTGACTGGAGGTTTGGATATATATTTTTTTCTTATTTTTAAGGTTGAATCCCTCCATGTTGCATGTACAAAAGTAGCAGTCATCACTATGATTTTGTGGTTTCCTCCAGATCATAGGCACGCCAAAACGAAAGCTGTCTTTCTTCCTTTTAGAGCACTGATGTAGTTCTTCTACACAAACAGAACACACTACATGTGGAGCCCACGACTTGTTCTTTCTGATGAGCTACTTTCACACCAAAGTTCGCATAATACACTTTTCCAACAAAGTCCGTAATGTTCTTTCGTTGTTTCTTCACAATAAAACAGTCGCAAATGTAGCAGAAGTTGTCGGGTGAGTTACGACATCCCCTTGTAGCCATTTTGATCACGTTGTTAGAAACAGAAGCTTAATCCAAAATAACCACTAAATACTGAAAGGAATTATGGTTAGCACATCTCCATTATGAACTGCGTCTAAAAGAAAATCTGCCTTTGCTCTCCATAGCAACCAATCACTGTGCAGCTGTCAGTTCTTCTAAAATAGAAGCTGTGCTCTGATTGCTGTAGACACCACCACACTGTCATCAACTGTGAGTAAAAAAATTCTGTCTTTACTGCCCATAATAGCCAATCACAGTACAGCTTCCATTCACAGACTAGAAGATGGCAGCTTGGACCTATGCTCCCTGAAAGGCCATTGAGTGCTTCACGTTCCTTCTAAAGAACCGTACAGCAGAGTGTAAATTATCTACAAAAGTGAAAGTGTGCTGAGAAAAGGAAAGATTCCAGAGTGAGTAAAAAAACCCACAAAATAATGTATAAAAAATGCACTGTTAGATTACATGCTGCCTACTTCCTAAAAGAAACAAAAAGAAGATGCAAAGTACAGAACAGAAAATCAAGGAGCATAAACCCTAGCTGTAATTTCCCTGACTGGCTTTAAGCTATAGCTGAATGGCTGAACATTTAAAAGAAACTATCACCAGCAGGAAACGTCAGCAGGGGGATAGAATATAAAGCCGTACCAAAAAGGTGATAGGACAGACAAATTAAAACACCTGTATTATGCTAAACAGATTGCAGTCAGAATAACAACCTAAACACTTGGCTAATAGGTGTGTCTGCTGTGGCTCTGCGGGCAGAGAAGCCGATTACACAGAAACACAGACTGAAGGGTTTGACCCCATTAGCATGAAAATGGGCACTAGAAACAGGAGGAAAGCATTTTAAGTGGCAACCTGCTTGTGACAAAACTAGAAAGGGTGGGAGAGGCACTTAAGAGCAAATATAATTTTATAGCGCACATAGCCTGCATGTAGTGTCCAGTTTCAAGCTCAACATGTGCTCACGCATAAGGGGCATAGCCACAGCCACTGCCATTCCATTGGATCTCTGATAGATAATAAATTCACTTCATGTTTTTTTTCATATTTTACATATAAATTACCGTAATATATATTTCACAGTTGAATTTTTCAATATCCCAATTTTTGCAGTGCGTTACTGACTTTTCTATCTTTGTGTTTTTTCTCTAATTCAGAAGTGAATGCCACTTAACATTTACAAAATATACCAAAAACATGATTTAGGGCAAATAGAGTCTGTACCACTGATTGCTTTATTGGATGTCTGCAGTTGGTGTGCAAGGGGCATGTCTAAGCTGTAAAAACCCCACAGATGTACTAGCAATCATTGGCCAATGCCTTGATGCTTGACGGATTTTCTTTACTTAATAGACTTAAAGGAATATTCAGTAAATTTCTGGGTAGTGCAGACTTTTTGATATTCACCTCCTAGATGTGCTGCCTTGTACTTATTTAACCCCTTCATGACCTTGCAATTTTTTGCAATTCTGACCAGTGTCCCTTTATGAGGTAATAACTCAGGAACGCTTCAACGGATCCTAGCGATTCTGAGATTTTTTTTTCGTGACATATTGGGCTTCATGTTAGTGGTAAATTTAGGTCGATAATTTTTGATTTTATTTGTGAAAAAAATGGAAATTTGGCGAAAATTTTGAAAATTTCCCAATTTTCAAATTTTGAATTTTTATTCTGTTAAACCAGAGAGTTATGTGACACAAAATAGTTAATAAATAACATTTCCCACATGTCTACTTTACATCAGCACAATTTTGGAAACAAAATTTTTTTTTTGTTAGGAAGTTCTAAGGGTTAAAAGTTGACCAGCGATTTCTCATTTTTACAGCAAAATTTACAAAACCATTTTTTTTAGGGACCACCTCACATTTGAAGTCACTTTGAGGGGTCTATATGGTAGAAAATACCCAAAAGTTACACCGTTATAAAAACTGCACCCCTCAAACTACTCAAAACTACATTCAAGAAGATTATTAACCCTTCAGGTGCTTCACAGGAACTAAAGCAACGTGGAAGGAAAAAATAGACATTTTAATTTTTCCAAAAATTTTATTTTAGCATCAATTTTTTCATTTTTGCATGGGCAACAGGATAAAATGGATCCTAAAATTTGTTGGGTGCATAGCAGGGCTCAGAAGGGAAGGAGCGCCATTTGACTTTTTGAATGGAAAATATGCTGGAATATTTAGCTGTTGCCATGTCGCATTTGGAGAGTCCCTGTGTGCCTAAACATTGGAGCACCCCCACAATGACCCCATTTTGGAAACTAGACCCCTTATGGAACTTATCTAGATGCATAGTGAGCACTTTGAACCTCCAGGTGCTTCACAAAATGATACGTAAAAAAAGAAAGTACTTTTTTTCACAAAAATTTTATTTTAGCCTCAGTTTTTTCATTTTCACATGGGCAACAGGATAAAATGGCTCCTAAAATTTGTTGGGCAATTTCTCCTGAGTACACAGATACCTCATATGTGGTCATAAACCACTGTTTGGGCGAACGGTAGGGCTCAGAAGGGAAGGAGCGCCATTTGACTTTTTGAATGGAAAATTAGCTCCAATCGTTAGCTGACACCATGACGCGTTTGGAGAGCCCCTGTGTGCCTAAACAGTGAAAAACCCCCACATGTGACACCAATTTGGAAACTAGACCTCTTATGGAACTTATCTAGATTAGTTGTGAGCACTCTGAACCCCCAAGTGCTACACAGAAGTTTATAACGCAGAGCAGTGAAAATTAGAAAATAATTTTTTTCCTCAAAAATGATTTTTTAGCCCGCTATTTTTTATTTTCACAAGGGTAACAGGAGAAATTGGACCACAAAAGGTGTTGTGCAATTTGTCCTGAGTACACCAATACCCCATATGTGGGGGGGAACCACTGTTTTGGCACATGGGAGAGCTCAGAAGGGAAGGTGAGCCATTTTGGAATGCAGACTTTATGGAATGTTCTGCGGACGTCATGTTGCGTTTGCAGAGGCCCTGATGTGCCTAAACAGTAGAAACCCCCCACAAGTGACCCTTTTTTGGAAACTAGACCCCCCAAGGAGCTTCTCTAGATGTGTAGTGCGCACTTTGAACCCCCAAGTGCTTCACAGAAGTTTATAAACGCAGAGCAGTGAAAATAAAAAAAATCATTTTTGTTTCTCAAAAATCATTTTTTAGCCCACTATTTTTTATTTTCCCAAGGGTAACAGGATAAATTGGACGCCAAAAGTTGTTGTCCAGTTTTTCCTGAGTACGCTGGTGCCCCATATGTGGGGGCGGAACCACTGATTGGGCGCACGGCAGGGCTCAGAAGGGAAGGAGCGCCATTTGACTTTTTTAATGGAAAATTAGCTCCAATCGTTAGCGGACATCATGTGGTGTTTGGAGAGCCCCTGTGTGCCTAAACTTTGGAGCGCCCCACAAATGACCCCATTTTGGAAACAAGACCCCCTAAGGAACTTATCTAGATGCACAGTGAGCACTTTGAACCCCAGGTGTTATACAGAAGTTTATAACGCAGAGCCCTGAAAATAAAAATAATTTTTTTTTCTCAAAAAATGATTTTTTAGCCCATTTTTTATTTTCACAATGGTTACACGAGAAATTGGACCCCAAAAGTTGTTGTCCAGTTTGTCCTGAGTACGCTGGTACCCCATATGTGGGGGGTAACCACTGTTTGGGCACACGTCAGTGCTCGGAAGGGATGTAGTGACGCTTTGAAATGCCTACTTGATGGAATGGTCTGCGGGCATCTTGTTACGTTTGCAGAGCCCCTGATATGCCTAAACAGTAGAAACCCCCACAAGTGACCCCATTTTGTAAACTAGACCCCCAAGGAACTTATCCAGATGTGTGGTGAGCACCTTGAACCCCACGTGCTTCACAGAAGTTTATAATGCAGAGCCTTAAAAATAAAAAATAATTTTTTTCCTCAAAAACTGATTTTTTTTAACTCGCAATTTTTTATTTTCACAAGAGTAACAGGAGAAATTGGACCCCAAAAGTTGTTGTACAGTTTGTCCTGAGTACACTGGTACCCCATATGTGGGGGGGGAACCACTGTTCGGGCACGCATTGGAGCTCGGAAGGGAAGTATTAACGTTTTGAAATGCTGACTTTGATGGAATGGTCTGCGAGCATCATGTTACGTTTGCAGAGCCCCTGATGTGCCTAAACAGTAGAAACTCCCCACATTTTAGAAACTAGACGTTGAGCACTTTGAACCCCAAGGGCTGCACAGAAGTTTATAACGCCCGGGCATGAAAATAAAAAATCATATTTTTTCCACAAGCATGATCTTTTGTCCCCAATTTTTTTATTTTCCCAAGGGTAACAGGAGAAATTAGACCCCAAAAGTTATTGTCCAATTTGTCCTGAGTACGCTGATATCCCATATGTGGGGGTAAACCACTGTTTGGGCACACGTCGGGGCTCTGAATAAAGGGAGCACTGTTTGACTTTTTGAACCCAAAATTTGCAGGAATCAATGGTGGCGCCATGTCGTGTATGGACACCCCCTGATGTGCCTATATAGTGGAAACCCTCAATTTTATCTCCAACCCTAACCCCAACACACCTCTAACCCCAACCCTAACCCCTACACACCCCTAACACTAATCCAAATCCTAACCATAACCCTAACCCCAACACATCCCTAACCCTAATCCCAACTGTAACCATAACCCTAACCAGAAAGCCTAACGCTATTCCCAGCCCTAACCACAAAACACCCCTAACACTTATCCTAACTCTAACCCTAACCACAAACCTAACCCTAATCCCCACCCTAACCCTAATTCCAACCCTAACCCTAATTCCAACCCTAATTCTAACCCTAATGCTAACCTCAAGGCTAACCCTAGTTCTAACCCTAACCCTAGTTCTAACCCTAACCCTAAGGCTGGGTTCATATTGCGTTTTACCAGCCCGTTCAACACATAGCGTTGACGGCCGGGTAACGGCATAGCATTACGCGATCGCGTTATGCTATACCCGCTAGCGCAGATGAATCAGCAGATGATTCATCTGCGCTAGCCATGACGGAGCCCAGACTCTGCAGGCCGCGTCCGAGGCTCCGTCACTGAATGACGACACGTCGCGAACGCATGCTGCTCTACGGCATGCGTCGCGATGTGCCCGCAATTGGGGGTGAATGGCAGCGTTAACGGACTGCGTTTCACCGCGTTGTACTGCGGTGTAACGCAGTCCGTCTAACAGACTGCCATAACGCAATATGAACACAGCCTTATAATTGTAACCCTAACCCTAATAAAAAGATAAAAAAAATATATATATATATATATATTTTATTTTATTTGTCCCTACCTATGGGGGTGATAAATGGGGCATTTATTTACTTTTTTTTTTATTTTGACCACTGTGAGAGTATCACAGTGATCAAAATAAATTTCTGGACTCTGGAGGGCGCACTGTGCATGCGCCTGCCATTTTGCAAGATGGCGGCGCCCATGAAACATCTCGTACGGACGGTGGGACGGAACCAGGGACATCGGAGGACCGGGAGAGGTGAGTAGGGGGGGTCGGAAGGTAAGGGGGGAGATCGGAAGGTGGGGGCAGCGGAGACAAGAAGGAGGGGAGCATTTACTGACGGCGGTGAGCGATCGTCGCCATCTATCGGTAGCGGTGGCCGATCGCCGCCGTGACTCGATGTGGGGGGGTCGGATCTCGGTTTCTGCCATGGCTGGATTGTAATATTTCACCAAATTTCATTGGTGAAATATTACAGATTGCTCTGATTGGCTGTTTCACTTTTAACAGCCAATCAGAGCGATCGTAGCCACGTGGGGGTTGAGCCAACCCCCCTGTGGTGAAGCACAAAGGGTCTTGTGCCTGCGGGTCGGGTGACCTTTCAGTGACCCCGGTCACCCGACCCGCAGGAACGCGATCCTTTCATGACACATACGCTGTGTCACAGGTCAGGAAGGGGTTAAATTGCTTTACATTCAGAGTTATGACACGTATATTCATTATTCCATAAGTTTTTTCCACTGCATTTGAATGGGGCAAAAAAGTATCATTTTTTGTTGAAGTTCTTGAAGTAGTTGTAAAGTACTGTAGCGCCAACTACTCCAAAAACATACTGATAGGGAATCTAGATTGTGAGCCCCATCGGGGACAGTGACGATAATGTGTTCAAACTGTAAAGCGCTGCGGAATATGTTAGCGCTATATAAAAATAATAAATAAATAATAATAAATAAATAACTTATCCCACAGCACTTCACAGTTTAGATGCTACATGTGCAAACAATATATTGAGATAGCAGAGTAACAAACAAGTCAACAATTTAAGAGTAGTGAGGGCAGTAATCATAAGAGCTTACTACCTATGAGGAAGCAGGAGGGAGACAGTAAATCGTGAATGTAAAAAGTGCTTGTTTTGTATGGTCCAGAAACTTGCATCTGTAATAAATATGGTTACACAGTGCTGGGCAAAAGTTTTAGGCAGTTGTGGAAAAAATGCTGTAACGTAAGAATGTGTAGAAATAGAAGTGTTAATAGTTTATTTTTATGCACAGGGGGAAATACCAAGCGCAATTAAGTCTTATATGGTGGAGAAATTAGTCTAGATGAAAGGTATTGGAAACAAAATGCAAAATGAATCAACAAAAGGAAATCTAAATCAAATTAATATTTGATGTGACCACCCTTTACCTTCAATACTGCATCAATTCTACTAGGTACACTTGCACAAAGTTAGATTTTGTAGGATCATAGTTAGGTGTATGAGCAACTAAGCATAAAAACAGGTGATAATGTTCATCATTTTCATATCACACAGTCATTAACGGAAACCGTAAGACCCTGCTGCAAAGGTGAGGTTGTGGAAGACAGTTTCATTTCACAGGTCATACATCATCACATGACTGAGCACTGCAGCAAGACACAAGGTTCACTCCTCCACAATGACACTCTAAAACCAAGAAGGAAAAGTCATAAAGTTATGGAAATTTCAGGATTGATGTATGTTAATGATATGCATATTGTGAAAAAAAATGGAAAAAAAAAATCTTGATTTATTTAGTATTGAGTATGAGTGGCAAACAAAGAAATACACACATGTAAATCCCTTAGTATGCTCTTACTGAGGTTATATATGCAGTTGGGCACACAAATAATTAGGTTCTGCTGCTGGTAGCATCAGGCCGCATGTTAGTTATGTTACTACCAACAGCTTGCATAGCCTAATTGCGCCACACTGGCCTGCAGCATTTCTGGACTTGTCTCCCATCATGCTTATGTAGGTCATCATTGGTCAACAATTGTAAAGTTTGAAGCTGTATTTCAACAAATTGTGTTGGGGATTTGGTCAGGAGCAATGGTGTTTCCAATACTGCGCATTATAGGCAGATACTTCCCTATCATACAATTACCATCAGGATGGCGTCTAATTGTCTCTAAGTTTATTCTGCATCATGACAACGACCTTAAACAAACAACGAATGTTATTAGGGTCCATCTTCAGCATAAAGAAAACAAGGTGTCCTGGAAGTGATGAAATGTACCCACAGAGCCCTGATTTCATCATGTCTGTGTGGGATTACATTAACAAACAGAAGGATTTACACAGGCTACATCCACAGAAGATCTGGGGTTAGTTGTCCAAGATGTTTGGAACAACCTTCCAGCTGACTTCCATCAAAAGCTGTGTGCTAGTGTATCTAGAGGAACTGATGCTGTTTTGAAGGAAAGGGATGGTCACGCCAAATACTATTAACTTGATTGGTGATAAGTTTTTAAATTAGTGATTACTTAGGATTAGCCTAATCGTTTGAGGTAGTTTATTCTAGAAAACTGGTGCAACATGAGAAATGTCTATGTGAATGCAAATATATGAATACATTATTGAGCTGATGCCCAGTAGACTTGTGTTTCAGACTTTTTTTTTTATATTTTTAATTTTGTAGCTATTTTACAATTCTCCTAAGTTATATTCTTTGTCCCTTGACAATCAGAATTATGTTTTGAGTCCCATTTTAAGTCCACAACAAATTAATTCTGCAGAAAGGATTTGCTACCGATAATAAAGCAGATTGGTTTCTCCTATGAACAGTCAATGGTCATATTGATACTTTCTGGTAATACACTTGGAGAGGCAGGATGAAGCTATTTTGTAATTATTCAGTCACAAAAATTGTTTCAATTACCATAAAGGTTAAAATGTAAGACAAATATCTATTTGCAGTGAACCATGGAACTACTATTCCCATAGAGATTGCATTTGTGGTAAACTATTTTCTTTCTTATAAATTGGTTTGCTGTAGGCAAGAAGTACAGCTATTAGGGTAATTAGGAGAGCACACGTTGTAAAGTGTCACATAGAAAAACAATGGCTTAGGTATCTAAGGTACTAGTGTGTCAAACCAGCTGCAAGAGGGGGCCACACACACTACTCAGTGAGGGGTTATTGAGCTAAACTACTGCCACCTAAGCAAACAATGTCCTGAAGGCTGTGGCTTATTTCTTGATCTTGGTAAATGAGGGGATAGACTCAACCAAGATCTCATTTTGTACAGTGCAGTTGGCTTCTTCTACAACATGTGCTGAAAATCTCATTAATGACACGAAAGCTCCATGCATTAGCAGACCATATCTTAAAAACTTACCATGGTAGACATTTGTATAATGGAGAGGACATCGGACAATCTGTTTTTGCCATTTTTGTAATATAGCTCAGGCATTATATAAAACAGAGTCTCCCTGTTTACTAGTTTCTACAAATAGTCTTCTTTTTACAATCAGAAGCTAAAATGTGAATTCAGCATGCCCAGTGTCTAACAGCTCTGACATCCAGCCAGTCATGGTTTGAGTTATATTTTTGTTATTTTGTTTTTCAAATGTTAGAATAAGTGAGTACTAAGAATTTTGTATTGTTAGGTCTGCCCCAATTTGCTGTGTAAAGCCCCCGTCACACACAGCGATCTCGCTAGCGAGATCGCTGTTGAGTCACTAGTTTTGTGACGCAACAGCGATCTCCCCAGCGATATCGCTGTGTGTGACATTCAGCGACGATCAGCCCCCTGCTGGGTATCGCTGATCGTCGCTGAATGTCCTGGACATTTTTTTGATCGTTGGTCTCCTGCTGGCCAGCACGCATCGCTGCGTGTGACAGGCAGGAGACCAGCGATCAGCTGGTAACCAAGGTACACATCGGGTTTCCAGGCGCCGGGCAGCGCCTGGAAACCCGATGTGTACCTTGGTTACCAGCTCCCTGCACCAGCGGGGCTGGTATCCAACGTACACTGCGGGTAGCTAAGCGACGTTACCCGCAGTGTCGCTGTCCTGATCGCTGCCTGAGCTGCCTGTTTGGCAGCTCACCAGCGATCATGTAGCGATACACCAGCGATCCTGACAAGTGCATATCGTTGTCGGGATCTCTGGTTTGTCGCTATGTGTGACGGGGCCCTTAGAGATATCAGGCAGTCCAGTGGAGGGGATACGTTTTACCTGACTGCATGTCGCTATAAGTCTGTCCAGTACTTTCACTCATAGTAATCCATTCATTCAGCCACTTCTATACATAGAAAACAAAAAACAAGAAACAAATATCCTAAAATAAAATAAAAAATATATTGCAAAAACTGCATGAAGGTAGTAATAATAATAAGGGTATTTGGTAAACATAATTTTGATCAAAAGAATGTACAAGCCATCCCGCCACGTCAAGGCAACCCTTGTGGGACAGTCCTAACTCTTGTATTAAAAACCTTTCCACTTGTCAAGTGACAAATGTGAACAAGGACAGAGAGACTGAACCCACCAGTAAAAGCATAGGCCAGACAGGATGGATTTCTCAGCTCAGAAGCAGGGTGGTCACACCCTTATATGCACAAGATGCACTTGACAAGTGGAAAGGTTTTTAATACAAGAGTTAGGACTGTCCCACAAAGGGTTGCCTTGACGTGGCGGGATGGCTTGTACATTCTTTTGATCAAAATTACGTTTACCAAATACCCTTATTATTATTACTACCTTCATGCAGTTTTTGCAATATATTTTTTATTTTATTTTAGAATATTTGTTTCTTGTTTTTTGTTTTCTCTGTGTAATGGTCATGTGTTAATATGCATTTACATTTTGCATACACATCAACTTACTTTTTCAGCTCAGATCTAGTTTTTCACTTCTATACATGCAGTCATGTAAAATATGAGTGCCCACCATTGCATGTGCTACCAGTTAAGCCGTCTTAAATCAATTTTTTTTATACAGTTTGCATTTTTTGTTTTTTCTAGCGGAAAAATGCAGTGTTTTACAGTCGCCGCAAAATAAAGGAGATGCCTAAAGTCTCATTCACAGGATGCGTTTTCATTTCCTAGTGTTTTTTTTTTTTTAGCTGTGATGCATTTTTTTTCAAACGGCAGCATGTGAATTCGTACAGAATTTTTATTCTCTTTTTTTTACCCATTCAATTGAATGCTTAAAGGGAAGGTGCCATCCAATTTTTTTTTTCAGCAATTGAAAAAATGTAAAAAATTAATGTATAAATTTTGTTAAAAAATATTTTCATTTGTTTATAATTTAATAAAATATGAAAAATCATTTTAAAAAGTTTGGTATTTCCTCTTTTGAACACTAGGGGAAGCAGCTACTGAAATTTGACGCAAAAAACTACTGTACAAC